>OY747133.1:37630164-38240587 GCA_963556465.1 Berberis vulgaris | reverse complement strand
TGCTTTATAAAAAAAAAAAAAAGGTCCATTGTTTTATTGTCCCACATCCGCACACATACTCTAATTGCACTATTATTGAGTAATGATGCAGTCAATTTTCACTCTCTGCTTTGACCTTGTTCCTGCTAACCTGCACAAGTAACTCACGTGAGCCACAGACCACCGTGGGGTGGGCCCATGGCACTCCGATGCAGAAGTCAGACATGGATATGAGGAAGGTGTAATGCTATAACAGGGATTTTGTGGCGTACTTTAGCTTACCAACTTCATGTCTTATTTATAGTGTAAAGAGTCTTGGTTTAACTAGGCCATCGTAGGCTTAGTTTAGGGAGGAGATATTCGTGGAGATCCCTCTATAATTAAGAGTCGTGCTGTAGGAGGGAAGTTCTCTATTAGCTCTGCACTCCTAGATATGCGGGAGATAGTTCCCATTCCAAGAACAATCCGTAGAAGGGAGTTTCCCTGTGTTGAAGATATTCTAGTATTTGCTTTTTAGTTGGAAGCAGAGAACAATTGTAGTTGCCCGTCTGAAGCTGATCTTCAAGATACTTGCCGAAATAGGGCTTATGGGTATTGAGGATGGTTGTGAGACGTGTGGGCCTAGCATGCTGTGAGAGTCTGGATCCGCTTGGTCGGACTGAAGTTGAGCAAGCTTAGATCCGCTTGGGTTGGATCAGTGTTAGGCCGATGCTTGAGCCTGTAATTCCTCAAGATCATCATGACACGTGTTCGGCTCAGGAGTGTGACCGTTTTTTATGTATCATCAGCTACTCCCCCCGAGTTAGTGGGGCCATCACATTGGTTCGCTGAGTCATCTCTTGAAGGGATGCGACATTCATGATGATTGAGTTTGAATCATTGCTTGAGCCACACGCTGCATTAATTGGGGATGCATTGGTTCGGCGAAAAAGAGACGGGAAACCTATCCCCTATATAGGTCATCCACGGTGTTGAAGCTGACCTTTCTGCTTCATTTGATTTTGAAGATATTGTTCTGAAAGGTTCGTTCATCTTTTTCATGGCTCCGAGAAAACCTTCTTGATGACGCTATTCTGGCCAAGAGCCTAGAGTTCTTTGAAGACGGACCTATTATCCGAGCCTGGTCCGTGCAAGGTTTGGAGTTCTTGAAGACTTGCCGTTGTATCTTCTGACGGGTGGCCAGACGCCAATGTCGCCTCCGACCGGTTTCATCTGTTTGCATCGAGGGATACTTCAAACTGGAGTGTGTTTCCCAGTTCTGGACTTGATTTGGGAGTTTTTCGATTTCTTGGGGATTCCTCAGGCTCAGTTGGGACACAATAGATACAAGATCATTTTCATGATTCTGCTCAGTGCTAAGGAAGCTGGTGTACGTTAGCATGAATCCGCGGGTGATCCAATTGTTGACCTTCCACAAGCTGAAGAGCAATGTTGTCTGTAAGATGACATTGCCGAAGTGCTTGGATAAACTGCCTGTTGATTTCAAGTTCTGGCAGAAGTACTGTTTCTTGGCTTCTGCAGATTCGAAGTATTTTCGGTGGAAGGGTTTTCGGCTTGAGCAACAATTCAGATCGCTTCGTAAGTTCAACTCGTTTCCTGTTACTTTGATGTGTTTGATAGCGATCTAAATGATCATTGTCTGTTTTCTTTTGTAGAAAGGTTTCCCACTGATCCTCTTAACTTAGAGGAGCAAACCACCATGGAGGCGTTTCGCATCATGGCAAAAAGGGAAGCGCACTACACCAAAAAATACCCATCAGCAACGGTTTTGGAACCGTGGGGGTAACCAATTGTCACGGCTTAGAGCCGTGGGCAGTAGAGGCGTCACCAAAATCACCATTAACGGCTACAAATCGTGGCAAAAACATATTAGCAACGGTTTTATGTTCGAGGACGGTTGATTGATTTAGCCATGGTTCTAAGCCGTTGCAAACATGTTAGCCACGGTTTTAAGCCGTGGCAAGTTATGGCCCACGGTTCTACGCCGTTGCAATAGTTTTAGCCACGGTTTTAAGCCGTGGCAAGCTATGGCCACGGTTCTAAGCCGTTGCAAAAATTTTAGCCACGGTTTTAAGCCGTGGTCAGTAAAAACAAAATTCAAAAAAAAAGAAATCTGATTTGTTGCGAGGGTTTGAAAACCGTTGCAAAATAATATAATTGAAAAAAAAATTAAATTTTTTGTTGCTGCTGCAGCAAAATCACAGCCCCACACTTTTTTTTTTTTTTTTTTTTAGTTTAAACCTCCAGTGGGGAGGGGCAGCTATGGGATGCCAGACCTTTATTACTTATCAAAAAAAAATTGATTTACAATCAAAATGGGGGTACATTACGACTTTACCCGTATAAAAACCAAACAAAAATGGACAAAATAAGTATGAAGTAGAATTACAAATAAGACAGTGAATGTTAGAAGTCAGATAGACTACTTATTTATAGCACTAACAATATTGACAGCTATTCTAACAGTAACTCTTCCTAACAGAGTACTCACAACAGTTTGTATATCAGGAAAGAGAAGCAACACTGCCTATTACTGCGCCCTCGCCTTGCACCCAGCAGCAGCACACCTGCCTGCGCAAAAGCAATGCCATGTTTTGTTCCAAACCGTACTACATCCAGCCACTTTCCAGCCCGCGCATATCACGTCCATTGCTTGCAATCCCCGCCAAGTTCCAGCCTCGACTAGGGCCATTCAGTTCTAAGCAATCAACTGCTCCAAGCTTGCCCCCAACACCGGGCCAGACCGCACTAAACAGAGTGCCCTGCATCTCCATAAACAGAGTGCACCATAGCACCCTGGCAGCCTGAATTGTTGCAGATTTCCTTCCCGAAGGCCAGCATCCAGCAAGCCAAAATCCCTGGCAGAAAGTCTGTCGCGACACCACATAATGCTAAGCTTGTTCTCTTTCTGATATGATTCGACATACTACAAGATTTTATAGGACCTGCATCACAAGTTAGATAATAACACAGTTAAAGGAAGCAACAACATGATAATGCTCTGATGAAGCAAAGAAAATTGAAACTACACTAATAAGATGTAATTACAACATAAGAAACAAGGCAAATCTACCTGATGTAACCATACAATAGACAAACTAGAATTATGAGGGAATAGGAGGTGCGTATTCTAACTGATATATTTATAAATAAAGAGCTTCTTTATTTGCCTGCACTGCAACCAAACTCTGCCCCTCAGTTCAGTTGCCTGCACTCTTAGTCCCTTTGATCAAGCAGATACCATCCTCTGGTTAATCAATTCTAACTGATTATATTTATAAATAAAGAGCTTCTTTCATACCTTCGAAAATGGCTTGAACTTGGCTCCAAGCTTGCCTGCAGAAAAACTGTATACAAGAGTAAGAAAAAGACGAAATGGGGAACCTGGAAACTCAGACATTCTATGGACTTAGTAGTAGTAGAGATATTATAAAGAAGCAGACCTACTTGACAATTTCATCAAAACAAAACGCCAATTGACCTACTTGACAGTCACAAACTTAGCAAATACATGTCACATGCATGTATAAACAAATAAGAGGGACCTCAATTTGTTTGGTTTAGGAAGATAAGACTTGGAAGAACTTATACATAAAAAAACACTCATTCAGGCTCATAAACTGATACACATCCAAATCAGAAACCTTTAGCAAGTAGTAACAAACAACTTGTGTGTAGAGACATTCAAGACTCAGGTGGAACAAACAAGTGTGAGGAGAAGCTTGACTAATTCAAGCTTGTTTCATACAGCAAACAGCCACACAAAAATGGCCCCAAATGCAAGTGGGTACAAGTAACCTCATGACCCACAATGTCAATCACACAGAAAGACAGCCATCTTGATCCATTTCCATGTACAAGATTTGCTTGGAAAGAGTAACATGGGGCTGCCAGGAGCATTATCCACTTTGAAAAGCTCATTGCCAGACATCTAAACATGAACATGTTAGTGATTGGCAGAGACATACATAATGTAATTATTGAACAGAAAAAAATACCAACTCCATTGTTTCTTATTCTGATCATTCACACCAAGCCTTGCCACTGAAAACAATAGCAGATGATCAACTTAGAACTAAGGTTGAAAATTAAAAGGAAATGAAATTTGTATGATGTGGTTACATACCAACTCCATTTTACTTAGAGTTGTATGATGGATGATCTGCCGAGCCAATGACCCAGAACAGGAAGCAATGGACCAACACAAAATCCAGTTACAACCCCAACTACTGCTGCTACTACAACGTCCTGGACGAAATAACCTGCAAGCAATTGACAAAATTGTGCTATTTACGCATAAAGAATATGAATAAGAATCAGTATAATCAATATTCAAAGTGACTCTGTATCAGACTTCAACTATTTACGCATAATGAATCAGTCTAGATCGCTACTCACTAGCCTAGCCTGGTGACCTTTTCATGAAGAAAATTGCAAATTGTGCTACATAACGGGTCACAAAGCAAATAACATATCAGTTAAGAACCAACTAAGCAACTTAATGGAAAAGATGATGAATCACAGTTAGAACAAAGTTGAAAAGGGAAACAAAATTGAGCTGCTCACTGTGTTTGACAAAATTGTAAAAGTATCCTTAGTGCATTATTTTCTAGAATTGGGGGGGGGGGGGGGGGGGGGGGGGGGGGGGGGGGGGGGGGGGGGGGGGAAATACACCCATTTTTTTTTATTGTTGTTGGCAACAATCAAACTGGCAACAATCAATTTGATTGTTGTTGGCAGCAATCAAATTGGCAACAAAAAAAAAAACTGGGTTCAGGCAATTACCATTATTACAAAATATCTTTATGAGCATCATAAATATCATTATTACAAAAAAAACTGGGTTCAGGCAATTACCATTATTACAAATTGGCTAAAAACAGTGGTTGTTAGAACTTACATATTTTTTACAAAATATCTTTATGAGCATCATAAATAAGGATTTAACATTAACCACAGTGATGCAGAGGGAAGGAAATGCAAACACGGAAAAAATGAATAGCATACGTGCAAAAAGACTTAGTAATGCACAGTTATACGACACAATGTAGTCGAAACTAACCTTCATAATTGCTTGCATGGCTGCTTGTATAGCTTCTCTTTTTGCTTGCCTCACAATGACTGAAGTTCATGTAGACTTCCTCACAATTCTTTCACTTTCTAACTCGTCATGATGATCAGAGGGACTAGGTTGCTCTGTATTGGAAGGCTTTTCTTCATTTGGAGATTTGTTTAACTTTGAAAGAACCTTCTTTTTGGTTTTCTTTTTTGTCACAGGCTTTCCTGGATATACTAGACGCTTCTTCTTTGGCTCCCTGATAGACACAACAGGATCTCAATAGCCACCCTTGGTTAAAACTCTAAATAAAGTACAACAGAAGAAGTCAAACCTAACATCTGCATCATTTTCTGCTCCTTCATCTGGCTCAGGTTCCTGATATCATAGTGAAAGACAGAGAAAATAATCAATAGAATACATTGAGTCAGAAAAATGCAACCATAACACAACAGCGGTATACTCACATCTCACTACTACAAATATTAGCTTAGGTAACGCCACTTAGATAACGCTTTTTTAAAGAGCTATCCAAGTGGGCACTAGGATAGCGCTTATTTGTCTTTAAAAAAAAAAAAAAAAAAAAAAAAAAAACGCTACAATAGCGCTTTTAATTTTTTTTTCAGTTAAGCGCTAACTTTGTTATGTCTTAGATAGTGCTTTAAAAAACGCTATGAGAAAAAACGTTACCAAAGCTACCATAGCGCTTTTAAAGTGCTTGCATAGCGCTTCCGAAGCGCTATGCTACTTACATTTAGGATAGCGCTTCGGAATATATCACTACTAAAGCGCTATCTTAGTCTAGCAATTAAATCTCATTTTTTCAGATCTTGATACGATCGGACGGTTAAGATCACAAGCCCTAATATAAAACCTAAATCTCGTTTTTTTGGGTTTTGCTATTGCCTTATTTTTGCAAACACACAGAGAGGCGACGAGGAGGCAAGGAACCGAGGCGAGGAGGCGAGGAGGCGAGGAACCAGATCGAGGAACCGAGGCGAAGAGGCGAGGCGAGGAGGCGAGGAACCAGAGGAGGCGAGGCGAGGAGGTGAGGAACCAGAGGAGGCGAGGAGGCGAGGAATCGAGGAGTCGGAAGCTCAGGACCAGGTTCGTCTCTCTCGCTCGACTCTCACTCAGTCACTGTTGGTGTTTTGTGTTTTGTGTTTTGTTGGCAAAAAAAAAAATCTCAATGACTGCGACAAAATGAGATGGAGAAATCAAAAGACATACTACTTCCATCAACCTCAGTGAGTACTCCAAATCCTAAGAGCATCTCCATTGAAATAGAAAGATCAGACTGAAATTTAAACATTTTCGACTAATACAAGTTCAATTAAAAGTTAAAATTAGGCTAATGGACTAATCAGTCTTTCAAAGTCTACTGAGGAAGTGAGCATCTAATGTTCGTCTCTCCATCTCATTTCGTCTCTCTTGCTTCTTTTTTTTTTTTTTTTTTTTGTGTTTTGTGTTCAATTAAAAGTTCAATAATAGTTACCAAGTTAGTGACCATGTTGATGAGGACGTTGATACAATTAATGATCTTTTTGGGGACGTGTATGTTTGCCCGAGCACTTACGATTATGATGATCATCAAAACTTATATTTAAGATATGATCATGATGAGGGTGAATATGTAAATCCAGATTTAGTTAATGTACATGGCCATGAACGATCAAAGTCAACTACCAAACGAAAGAGGATATCTAAAGCAAAAAAGCCAAAAAGAAATGTATGTGTTTTTCCTATTATATATTTGTAATTTATATCCAGTAGTAAGTTGTAAGATCCAAAGTAATGTATGTATTTTTCCTATTGAATTATGTCCATTAAACATTAAGTAGTAAGATCTAGTATGTATTTTTCCTATTGAGTCATTTGTGTAAGTAAGTTGTAAGATCCAGAATAAATGAAGCATTTGTAGTAAGTACTCATTATCCTTTGCAATATTGGCTTGTTACTTATGATTTTGTGTATTAATTCACGCTTATACTCTTTATTTTACAGGATCATGACTGCTAGATCCCCGAGCAAGCGCCAGAGCAAGGGTTGTGCTCGAGAGAACGGTCGAGGGGATGGTCAAGATGATTATAGAGGAGGTGAGACAGGAGGTTCAACTGGAAATAGTGGCTTGTCCCAGGTTCAGTCTCGAGGAATAGTCACTATGGTGAGTGTTAAGAAAAAAAGGGCCAAAGGAGATGTAATAAAGGTGAATTGGAATGAAATGGGCCAACCAATTGGCAAAGAGTCGATGACCTTAGCACACTTTGTTGGATCTTGCTGTAGACGAACTTTTCCAATCACGATTACCAATTGGCGTAAGGATGATTTGTTGCCATTGAAAGAACAACTTTGGGATGAAGTCAAGGTATATTTGCTATCTCAATCTGCGTTTAAATTTTAGTAATTGGTGTGGTTGTTTGTTTGGATATACATATTGTCTTCCTGTTATGTTCTTAAAATCATATGTTTTTAATCATGCTGTACAACACTTTTCGTTCTAGTTTTGGAGCTGCTAATTTGGAACTTGTCTTGGTGCATGTTATGCGATGCATGAACGTTTGGAATCTGATTAAGTTTAGTTATATTCTCTGCATACATTTAGGGTTAAAACCAACCACCATTCAGATCAGTACTTGATTGCATTTGCATGCCTTCCCTCATGGAACAGCTGAACTGATATTCTTGATTTGAGAAATGTGTTGGTAAACACAGACAGGGCACTTGAAAAACAAGTTAATGGAGTCCTCATTTGAGAAACAAAGGGAACAAAAACATCATGAATAGGAGAATCAAGTCTTATCAAATTCAACAGTGCTAGCTGTTGCATTTTTCTTTTATTATAAATGTTTTTTAATGTGATGCTAAATTATATCATGCTGCATCCCAAATAGAGATTAGAAATATTTGTCATAATGGGTCGAAACAGAAAGTGTAGAGCAGAGGAAAAAAAAAAGCATGAAGATTGAACACGTCATACTAATCACGGACTTCTGGTTTCCTTTCCCATTTTCACTTAGAACTTAAAGATGCATGATTAAGTAAACTTACATCAATAATAGCTTTATTTATTATGAGGTCTAATCTTTCTTGACAGAGTTGCATCCTTTTTGTTTTTTCCCTTGAAGTTTTGTTTTCTTCTTTTTTTAATTAGTATTAATGGTTGGTGCTTGATGTTGATTCATAACAAACATTATTAAAAGGAGTATTATTCCTACCTAACAAACAGTGGGTCTCATTGAGGTCAGTTAGCCATGGCCTCAACTTCAGCTACTCTTTCCATCTCATCTTCAGCTCTCATTGATGGCAAAGCTTCTCGACCAATGGCTGCCACATCCACACAATGTGTGACACTCCCCACTCTTCTACCATCACCAATGCCACCACAAACACGTCCACAAAACCGCAATACTTGGAAGTCTGCAGCATACTGTATGTACACCACTCACTCCACATATTTGTTTATTTATTCATTTGTAGAGCTTCTATATTTCTGTGATTTCAGATTCTTAGTGTATATTTTTTGGGATCATAAAATTTAATGTGTACAAAATATTGAACAGGTCGTAAGATTGCACGTAATGTGGTTGCCATGGCCACTGGAGATGCACCAGCTGAAGTTGCAACAACCGAGCTGCCTGAGATTTTTAAAACCATTCAAGAAGGGGTACAAAATTATCTTTTCAGCTGGGCTTTGACATTTTGTGGTCCTTGTGGATATTAAGTTGAAGTATTGATATGTATGATATAGTGCAGATGTTTCTTTTATATGTTTATTACTTGATTACTATTAACAATCTCTCTAATGGATTAAAGGAATGAAATTGATCTTTCTTCCGAAATATTCATCATAAATTTATCAAGTATGTCATTTTGCAATTGGGGATGAATCTGGAGAAAAACAGCAGATAGAAAGTTGAAAGGTTTTGGAACTTAAAAGTTGGATTAGTAAAATGTTGACATTATTTGTGTTAAACAATAGTGTTATTAGTTTAGTTTTCTGATTGTTTTTGCAATGGGACAAGATGGAAGACAAGTATGCCACGACTTCACTTGTAGTTGCTGGTGGAGTTGCTCTATGGGGCTCTACAGGGATGATTTCTATGAGCATAAAATCTTTCTAATATTTACTGCCCTTCAGATTTCATTGCAGTTAAAAGATTAATACTGATCATATCTGTTATATGCGAGCTTAAGAGTTATTGATAGCTTGTATGATATTTATTGAACGAAAGTTTAATTTGTGCATTCTGTTTCTGTAGGCCATTGATAGGCTTCCTTTAGTTCCCGGAGTTCTTGAGCTATATATATTAGTTGAGAAGGCTGCTATCAAGAAATATAGTTGGACCTTTAGTCATTTACATTTATCTTACTGATACAAAACCCTTTGTGTTTGGCAGTGGTTTGCATATATATAGTAGCAGTAATAGGTGTGTTCTTGTATTTCAGGTTAAGATTTATATACCGACTTAGTGTGTGTGTGTGTTGTTATACTTATACAATGCCATGATGCAATTTCAGGTTATGCGAGGATACAATTTGAAGTGGCGGTAGAATCTGAGAAACATTCAGCGGTGCCGCAATGTACAGACGAAGTTAGGACTGTAGGAGAAGCTGTTGGCCATTTCATTTCGTGGCCAAAAAAGCTGGTGTATATATATGATAGCATATTAACAATTTTGTATGAATGCTTAAATTATATTTTGAATGAATGAGAAACAGTTAGTTATCATGTTGTGTCTTTATTGATTGATTGAACGTTGTCATTATTATATAAAAAAATATTATATGGTAGTTAATAAAAAAAATTCATCGAAATTAAATAGCGCTTTAGAAAGCGCTATTGAAGCTAATTAAAAAAAAATCAACAAAATTAAATAGCGCTCATAAAAGCGCTATTCAAGCTAATTTTAAAAAAAAAAATTAGCGCTTACATAGCGCTTTCTAAGGCGTTATTGAAGTTAATTAAAAAAAAATCAACGCTTAGATAGCGCTTAATAAAGCGCTATCTAACGAAGCGCTATTCAAGTACGCGCCTTGCATAGCGCCTTTTTGAGCGCTATCTAAGCCTATTTTTAAGCGCTATGCAAGCCTATATTTGTAGTAGTGTCTTCATCAAAGTCACTATCAAACACATCAACAGCCTCTCCTTCTTCTTCGTAACTTGTATCATTCTCTTCCTAAAAATTATCAACATCATGAGCACGAAAACATGTGCAAAATATCCAACCTTAAATGGTAAGAACTTAATTCTTGCCCACCAAAAATGTCATCTCAACGAATTAGTTTCACTCATCGTTAAAAATGGAAATTCATTCACCATGAAGCTCTAAATTAGATAAATAGACACTGCAACCAAACTATTAATCTAACCTTATGTTTTTTAGATAAACATAAAGATAAACTATTAATCTGACACCGCAACAAACCTCCTAAATAAACAAAATTTGAAACAACCACTACTTCCCAATCCCTCATTAGCATCCATGGTTCATTCCAACAACACCGAAGGCATCACCGACGGAGCAGTCAAGGGACTGTGAAAGACTCAGACACACACACTCAGTTCACCCCAATAGCATTCTGCATCATATTAAACGACTGATCCCCTGCTGAATTCCAGCACACCATCACGCTAACAGCAGAAAAAAAACCAAGCAACAAAGTGCATCAGGACAGAGCACTCTGTCAAAATAGAGTGTGTTGTCCAGTGTATTGCAGCACCGAAAAAATTGGACAGAGCAGCTCCAATTCTCGGCAGACCAGCCCTGCAAGCAAACTTCGCTGCTCCGAGTCCAACCATTTCAACAAAACAAAACATAGCAAATACTGCCAGATATACTGTCAGAAAAAGGGAAGAAAAAAAATCATTAGTTCATGACATGCATTTAGGCAGCTAATCATAGGAATCATTCGTCGGTGCTCTACAATGAAAAAACACAATGTAATTGGTATTTGGTAATCTCATTCTCAATGACACAGTATTTCAGCATATTTTTGCCGCTCCTCCCACCTTTTACACAATATGAATACAAATGCTTCATTTTCTGATATTAAAAAAAAAATTTATATGTATATATTAGGTAATCTCCTCTTCAAGTTAAAAGAAATGACTTAGGGACATAGTGATTATGAAAGAAAGAAGGAAGCTCCAACTACAGCACTTGTTCTTTCCATGTTGTAATATATAACAAAATAATAAGTATCTCTTTTTATCATACATTGTCATAGTTCTATTTAGTTGTCATATCCATGTCATGTCCATATCCCATGTCATTTCTTTGGGGGAAATAGCTCGTCACAGACGATGTACTAGAGAACTTAATCAACTAGTAAACTATTAATCTGACCTTATGTTTTTCACACTCTCTTTTGTCAAAGCAAACCAGTATGTCGTGATCAAAGTCAATGTTATGACGAAGTAAAGGAACATAACCTATTCTTGATTTCTAAGACTGCCTGAAATATAATCAATAATAATAAAACAAAAGATAAAGAACTAAAAAAAAAATACAAGATAACAAGAAAGTTTCATCTTAAACCTAACAAGAAAGTTTCATCTTTGCAGGTTGTAAACAAAGCATTAAACATAACAAGAAAGTTGGGTCAACAATATACAAGATAAGCCGCACCAGAACCCAAACAGAAGAAGCAATTAGCCAGTCACAGGCAATCAGAATATTAAAATACTAGGTGCTGGGAAAAAATACCTGACCTGGCTCTGATACCAGTTTGATATGATCTGCAATATAGATCTCCACAACTCAGTTCCACATACAGATAATCAAGAGTTGAATCAAGGTTCAACACAGAGTTAGGATCACAGCAGAAATTGGCAGATCAATGCACACTACAAACACAAGATATATTGGCAGCAAAAGAATGGATTCTTATTGAATGAATGTATAGGCTAATTCGAGATGCCAAATCTCCTCAGAGCAGAGCTCAATGTACAACAGAATTCAGTCAATAAAAGTTCCCTAATTTCTCCTACTATTCTTACATTTATAGTAGTATCTAAGATGGAGGAAACTAACCGAAGTTATAAAACTTGACAGACTACATAACATCTAGACATACTGCCCTCTTCACTAGCAGAGCACTAACTGACAGACTCTGAAATCAGTGCAGATAGGATTGGCAAACAGCCACCCATCTGACTGATCTTTCCAAAGTCTCATACTTAAACTAATGAGAGAATAGGAGTTACTATTTTCACCCACAAGTTTCACTTTCATCCTCCTCCAGAGAGAAAGTATGTATATGTGTGTGAGTGGAGAGAAGGGACGACTATCAACTAGGCTCAGAATCTCCTTTTTTCAGACATAGGAAAGGATGCCCAACACCACCATGGGACAGATAATGGTTGTCTATGTAAAGGGGTTGAAGTACAAAAGAAACCCCAACAACCCTTTTGACACAGACCTTCCAAACTGCCTGCATGTACCCAAACCAAAATAAAGCAAAGCAAAGAAAAGAGGCTCAGACTATACCCTCGTACCCCAGAGGAGAGGAAAATTTTCCCACCCATGGCTGCAGCAACAAGCTGTTTTTCCAAGAAATGTAATGAAATTTAACCCTTCACTCCGAAGCTGCCAATGTAGTGAGAGATACCTCATCACAACCTACAACAGCAACAGCAGTAACAGAAAATATCACAACAACAACAACAACAATGAAACCCAACTACTCTAATGAAAAAGGGCCAGAACAAATTATATTATATTATAGCACAAATTATGAACATCACAAAAGGGTCAGTAAATGGCCTATCCTTACCAGTGCAACCCGTACCCTCATGTGCTTCTCCAAAACAAGATTAAGCTGAATAAAGAAGTAAACATCTACATATTCACAATAAATTCTCAAAACAAAGGAAAAAATAGCTACACTATATCAGTCTTACTTGTTTCAGTATTCCCAAGTAAAAGCTCAACCAGTCCCTTAACAGCTTTAACCTGATAATCCAGTCCTTTCAACTCATTGCCTTCTGGACTGGTTTTCAAAGTTGAAAAACTTTATCTGCAAATTTGGATGGGGTAGCATCCTGTTTAAAGGACAAAAACTTCCAAATAAATACAAAATTTTACCAAACACCCATTAATCAAAATGAGAAGTTCAACACCAAACCTGCCCAATTTCCAAGTTGAGTCCAACCAAACCCTCCAAAGCAGCAACTGTCACACACAAATGCTCCAGCCCAGCCCGCACTCGCACTGCCACACTAAGCAGCACACCCTGCAGTACCCAGGCAGCATGTTGACGTCTGGCCGCAACTTGCCTCGCAGCAACAGGCCATCAGCCAGCAAACACCGCCTCGCCCTGTTCGCGACACCACAGATTGTCCCTGCAGTCGTTCCTCGCACCTGTTCCAGGGTCTGTCTCGGCCCTGCAGTCATTCCTCGCAGCTGTTCCAGGGTATGTCAAACTATCAGGGTATGACAGAGTAGATAAATTTATACTACTGAAGTCAAATATTAAGAAAAGTGGATAGTTTTAACTAACGATGTTTTAATGAATCGGAACAGATAGCCAAAGATTACAAAATTATCACTCACTTAAAAACTGATGAAACAATCATGAGATAATTTGTTCTTAGTGAATAAAAGAATCACTTAAAACCTGAACCTATAAGGCTGAATTCCAAAGGTAGGGTATGGTCTATAGCCTCAAGGGTCTAGCTTGACAGGTGTGCAATCAGATTACTCAACAAACATATGTCTAAGCCAATAACCTTTGTAATAATAGTAACTATAATATTTTACCAGGGAAAACACCCATACATCAATACATAACTCTAAATTTGAAAGTAAAATGCTAAGTCACAAGCTGAAGTAGATTACACAAATATTGAGGAATACCTTATAGCCTTTATCACATCTCTACAGTGCCTCAAGTAAACATCATCGTCACCTTCCCACTCAGGCTCAATAGGAGCAGCTATCAGATTCTGCGAAACAAGACTCACACAGGAGAAACTATTGGACAATTCAGTTTCGACCAGGGTTGTCCCACGTGCCTCTCCTGTCTTCGTGTCACAAACAGAGTCCTCAAATACAGACTTCAGTGCTGCAATATCCACCATATTTTCTGAAGGAAGACCCTTCCCTGCCTGTTCCATCTCATTGTTACCAAGAGAATCATCAAAAAAAGATCTCTCCTCCTTTTGCCAGGTAATGCATCCAATAGTTCTGTTATAGATATGAAGAAAAAAAACATTCTGCTCAATAACACTAGAAAAAATTACATAATATCTACAAAACAGGTCATAGAAAAATGCATATATAGGTGTGAAACTGATAAGAAGCTATGGAAGATTGATGAATTACCTCTGTGGCCTTTCACAA
Source organism: Berberis vulgaris (assembly GCA_963556465.1). Classification (NCBI taxonomy): domain Eukaryota; kingdom Viridiplantae; phylum Streptophyta; class Magnoliopsida; order Ranunculales; family Berberidaceae; genus Berberis; species Berberis vulgaris. Next base: position 38,226,208 of record OY747133.1, on the reverse strand, counting down.
CTTTTGGGTCTTTCTTTTCCTTAGTAACGCCAAAAACATCAAAGCATAGGTCTTTCATTGATGTTGAGACCTATAATTGTAGTTCAAATAACAATATCAATGAAATTGAAAAGAAAAAAATTAGATTACAAGACAGAAAGAATAAGAATATCATCGTAATAATTTGATGTTTGTCTTACACTTTTAAATTCAGATTCTGAAGTGCCACAGAGCTCGATCAACTTCAACTTATCTATTTTAAGCTGTGAACAAAATAGACTGCATCACATAACCTAACAAAAAAGAGACGGAAAAACTTCTTGGGAAAAAACTCTATGAACTCTATGAACTCCACTTTCAAATATAATGAAACTTAACACAAAAATTGATAAAGGTAAACATACCCTCATCCCTCCTCCTTTATCCGGGCTTGGGACCGGCAGTGTAAAAAAGAACCTTTACATTGGCGGAGTTAAAAAAAGGGTGGTTATAAATTTAAAAAACATAGGTAAGTATATATATATACATATATTCAACAAGAAAACAACACTACTAAGATTACATATTTGGGACTACCAAATCCAAATTAAAATTACAAATTTGGGACTACCAAAACCAAGGATATCGTTCAAAAAGACAAGGTAGTATATATATATACATATATTCATCAAGAAAACAACACTACTACAGTATTGCATGCAAGTCCACAAAAATAGCAAGCATCAAGGATATCATTCAAGGTTGTAACTACCAAGGTAGTTGTAACTATCAATCATCAAGTTCCACATGATGTTTACACCATACGAAGAAATCACCAAAGTCCAAATCCCCCATCATGTGTCCTTTTGGATCACTCTTGTAAAGTTTCACCTCAGTCATATATTTGAAGCATAAGGAAAGTCTGATCTCTGTTGCAGGGTTCAATGATCCATGGCAATCGCAAGAGAATCGATGGATAGGATCTACAACCTCTATTGCTATCGCAATGGCATTCTTATGCCAATCACAAACTTTGTAAGTCCTTGACACTGAAGGAACAAGAATGCTTGGAGAAGGAAACCTCGCAACACCTTGAGAAGATGGTGGTAATGGAGATGGTGGTAATGGAGATGGAGGTAATGGATTTTCTGGTTGCCTTGTCGATTTTGCACGGGATGAAGGTGTATCTTCAATTCTTTGTGTCCCTCCTTGTGTTCCCTCACTTGTTGATGGTCTCACATAAGTTCCATTTTCAAGTCTCTCTCGTATCCATTTAACATTTTCTTCCAATCTATCATATTTTTCGCTAAATTTTCTTACTTCCAATGTTTTATCCAAAAGCAATGAACGAGCGGGAAGTGAAGCATCATACTTCCTTTTAGAGACGGTGGTTCCAACACAACGAACATGTCCCCTTTCTTCTTGGCCAAACACTTGGCTTAGAGGATCATTATCAATAGTGAGGTCAGTGGTACCCTGGGTTGAAGATTCTTGCAAGGCTGCCTTTTTTCCTTTAACTTGTTCATTCAAAAGAATGATAAAATAAAATAACACAGGACACAAATAATATTCAAACAACTACAAAGTAAATTAAGAATTGTGTATAAAAGACAGCATTGGGCACATACCATATATAGTTCAGCACCATGCGTGGGTTTTCCATCCTTTCCCGTGTGACAAGCAATCCATATATCAGTGCGTGTGACTGGTTCCCCATTAGGGTTCTTCTCAACCTATATACTTGAAAGATTAGTCTCAGCCTATATAGTTAAATGGTTATTATTGTACTAGTAGCTAGAAACTCAATTACCATTTCATACTCTACTTCTGCAGCACTCTTTTGCCCCCCCCCCCAAAAAAAAAATAGCATTAGAAGCCTTTTTGTTTTTGGAATTTTGGGCTCTAATTGCCTTCGCTTCAGGGGTGCTCTCATAGCGAACAAACTCCTTCCAATCCTCATCTCTTACACCATTTGGAACATGCTTCTCTTGTTCCTCAATGGTAGTATACTTATCCAAATAGTCCTTCCTAATATCTGCTTTGAACCTTCTGAAATATTCTGGCATTTTCAAATGCACATTCCTTTTCACATAATTTGGGATGTTGTATTCACGCTGCAAATAAGCCATTGAGATATAAGTTGACAATAAAATAAGACATTATGGATATCAATGATGTAAAATCTCACCTTGGGGCCATTCCACACATCCTCTTTGTAGTTGTCAGTAACATAGTGCCAACCCTTGAATTTGATGGGCACAAGGGTTTCAACAAGCTTTCCAATGTGTTTATTGAAATTTCTAGCACCAAGTCCAACTGCTAAACCATGGACATTGAACTGTATGGTCTTTTTAACTTCACTGTCATCATTTGTAGATGTGGTGACATCATTGGTGGAGAGATTGCCGCGAGTACTACCCATTTCTATCAATGACATTATAGTTATTAACCATTATCAAACAAAAAGAAATAATAAACAACTATATACACTACATTTATAGATAGTTTCCTTCCACAACATATCACCACAAATAGATTTTTATAAAGCATTGGAAAAGCCAATCTGAATACTTAGCTACAAAGCTTCCCTTTCCCAACTCAAAAGTCAAAATAAGAAACAAAGACAAAATAATTGGTCTCAACCAAAGCGGATGACTAAAATAGCATTAGAAATGCATAAAAAAATATTGTAGCATAGTCAATTAAAATTCCAGTAAGCTCTTCAGGTTGGGGTTGTCTTTGAGTATGTAGAACTACATGCCACCCATCATTTGATTGATCTTTCGAATAAAATACCCCACTTGCTTCTTGAGCTAAAATGAATGGATCCTCTTCCACCTTTCTTTTGTCTTTTAGCTTCGACAAGTTTACCATCTCATGGTTCCAAATTGGGTCCACCTTATATGCATTTTTCTTATCTTCCACTTTGACCCAATCACAATAGAAGACAGTTTCTTTGAAATCCATGTAGTCTAGCACCAGTATGTCTGTAACAACTCCATACCATTTGACTAGTTGGTCCTTTGGCCTCTTATCTTTCTTACTAGCAACAAAATGAGCAATGGCATCCATGGAGATACGACTATCTTGTGTCACCAAACATTCATCCGAAGAAATTGTCGCAAATGTGAAACCATTTACACAATATTTTGGATATCGGGTTGCCAAAAATTGTGGACCTTTGGCTAACCTCCAAAGTGTGGTATTTGTTTCCCCAGCTTTCTCCAACTACATTGTAAAACAAATCATCTTAGAGCTGAAATATGAAAAAAAAAATTATATATATATATATGAATAAATACACATTATAAAATACCTCATTACACAACCAAGGAATAAAATCAGTGGCTTTCTCAGACCCTTTTTTTTTACTTTGTGTAGCCAACTCCATGCAATATTCATTGTATTTTCTGCACAAGTTACCATATAATCATAATTCTATATTTCTAGTTATAAAAAAAAAACTAAAATATTATATATCTTACTCTTCCCAATCACTCGAATCAGCAAGTGCATTGAAAACCCATCTTCGAGCTTGTTTAAATTGTACATTATTTAGCATATAGTTTTTTCCTTTATCCAATGGCTTTTCATCGGCATACTCATCATCTACATCAAGCCACTCCTCTTGACTGTGTTTGTGAGTTCCGAATCGTGGCTTTGTCATATATTCCATGTAGTATGTAACAGATTCATCTACAAGGTATGATTCTGTTATTGATCCTTCTATGTATCTGAAATTTTTAGCATAGTCTTTGTATCGTTTCATTAACCTATCAATCATAAATAAAATGATAAATTAGTATATAATATAATAAGATAACGTGATGACGTGCACTAAAATTAGAAAAATTATTTACCGCTCAAAGGGATACATCCATCGATATCGAACTGGACCACCAAGCATCGCTTCCTCGGTTAGATGAGCCATGCAATGCACACTTATAACAAAGAATGAAGGCGGAAGCTCCTTTTCAAGGACACAAATTGCCTCAATCACACCTTTGGCATTGAAGTTTTTCCCGTTTCATTGTCATGGCTCAACCAATATCTCTTATGAGTTCCCATGTCTTCCATATCTTTTCGAGCATTCTCACATCCTTTGTTTTCTTAGAGACATTCAACAATATGTTCAATAAGTGTTCAATGACATTCTTTTCAGTATGCATCACATCAATATTATGTCGTAGTTCAACAAACTTCCAGTACGGCAAATCAAATAAAATGGACCTTCTAGACCACGGTGGCGCAATGTTATTGGTTGGTTCATCATTGACGTTATCATTATCAACCATATTCTTGCGCTTTTGGCCACTAACCCTACCTTGTGTAGAACTACCTTCCAAAATTTCCACTATCCTTCGTTCAACTTTTTCGCCAGATAATCGTCGTGGAGCACGACGATGTTCAACATCTTTGTTGAATCCCTTGTCATCTCTAAACTTGTGTTTTGTAGGTAAAAAACGTCGATGGCCTCCATAGCATATCTTCCGACTGTTTGAAAGACGTTCAGATTCTACATCATCAACACAAATAGGGCATGCATTATAACCATGAACATTACAATCAGCTAGAGTCTCATAAGCAGGAAAGTCATGGATACCCCAAAACAACATTGCTTTCAACCGAAAATTGCTTTTAGTACACACATCCCAAGTTGAAACACCATCTGCCCACAATTCCTTCAACTCTTCTACTAATGGCTCCAGGTAAACATCAATATTCTTTCCGGGTGCTTTTGGCCCTGATATTAACAAGGTTAACAAACAAAACTCCTTTTTCATGCATAAAGAAGGTGGAAGATTCAACGGTGCTATTATTACTGGCCAACAGCTATAAGCATTACTTAGATTTCCACGTGGGTTAAAACCATCAGTCGATATTGCAAGTCTCAAATTCCTACTATCAGAGGCAAACTCTGGCCATCTCATATTTGTTGAAGTCCATTATGCTGAATCACATGGATGTCTCATCAAATTCTCATCTGAACAAGCATCCTTGTGCCAAGTCATTGCTTCACCAATCCACGGTATGCTAAAAAATCTTTTCAACATTGGAATCAATGGAAAATACTTTACAACCTTTTTCGCTTCTTTCCTGTATACCTTGCCAGACTCGTTGTCATCGACATCCACATAAACCTTATACCTACCGGAACCACATTTTGGACAAGTAACCAGACCCTCATATTCTTTCCAATAGAGTATGCATCCATTGGCACATGCATGTATTGTCTTACATTCCATCCCCATATCTTTAATTGTGTTTTTCATGTTTGGGTAGTTATCTGGCAAATTACAATCATCCGGCAATAAGGTTTTTAGCCATTTTAACAACATCGTCACACTATTACCACTCCAACTAAAACGAGTCTTGAAATTCTGCAATTCAATAATGGTGGACAACGTGGTCTTATCCTTAGGACACCCATTGTACAAAGGCACAGTCATTTTTTCCTTATAGTTTTGATACTTATTGTTCATAACTGTCTCAGGTTCACAAGAAAGTTCCGGACCACCTTCTGGATTACCGCCAAAACATTCTTCGACAGTGTCATTCAAGTCATTTATCCCATCATCAGCCTCCACAGTTTGCATGTTGAGGAATACATCATCAACTAGGTCGCTCATCCTAGGATATTCAAAGGCATCATCAGGTTCAACCACTTCTGTCATAGGTACACCAATCACCTACTTGTTTATATTCTCTCCATGATGTATCCACGTGACATAATTGGTATCAATGCCATGGCTTAACAAATGAACACCTATGTCGTCAACACTAATGTTTCCCCTCGAGTTCCTACATCGAACACATGGGCAAGGAAAAAGACTCTCTCCATTTGCATTATCCTTAACAAACTTTTGGAATTGTCTAACGCCATTTATATACATTGCACTTCCCCGTTTGTTCATCCATGACTTATCTAAAGGAATTGTTGACATTTCTACACAGAAAAAATTAAAAGATTAAATTTAGTCAAACACTCATGAAATTAAAAGATTGAGAGGTGACACTTTTATGAGGATAACCTCCATAGGAACCATACCATGAGGAGGTTATCTTCTCCTTAATCATCTCCCTTTGAGGCCCATGAATTGGCATAAGAAGCAAATTAGTTTACTAGAATAATATCTAAGAGTGTCTGCTTAATCAACTAGTATTCAATAGACATGGAATACATGGGAGTACCCTACTACCTCCATCTTTTCAATCAGTTTCAGTTCATCTGATACCAATTTTGCACCCAGGACTACTAGGTTTCAGAAAGCAAACTAAACTTACAGTCTTGAACAGATAGTTGAACACAGGAGAAAGAACATACAGAAATAGTAAAACGCACAGATAAAAATAGACAAGAATAACAATAATCATTTGAAGATAATTCTTTGAACAGTTCAAGAGAACGGTGTCGATACTAGGTTACCGCTAGTATAACGAGGTGTTCATCCAAGAATTGTTCTTAGAATTGTTTTGAGAAAACAAATAGAAATAAAGATATGCTTTTATTGACACTACCTCCATCTTTCCAATCAGTTTCAGTTCATCAGAGATTTAATATCCTGAGGAGTCCAGCTGTGTAATTGCAATTTTTGCTCCTTGAAGATTGCGTGAGATTGGTTCGACAAGTGAGGTTTCAATATTACAGGGCAATGTTCAAAGGGTTACATGCTTCATAGCTTAATTTTTTCTAGGATTTAAGTTTAATGTAAAGTTGCTTACTATTTTAGTAGACCAGTCTCAAGGGAGTTTTTGAAAAACATAAAAATTGTCATGTATAAGGTCTACTATACAGTCCATACTAGATATATGCTCAAGTAAAAGAAGGCCACCCAAAATAATAATGATAATAATAATATTAGTAATAACAATAATAATAAGGGTTAGTTGTGATTTACACCCATAATAAATAGCTAATATGAGATCACCCGAATAGATATCCGTATTGCAGTCCTAACCAAGACTAACAGTTTCCGTCCCTCGAATGTTAAACACCTCACGTGCCTAATTTTGTTGACAAAATTACCCTTGAGTAAAGAGAGGATGAGAGGGGAAGGTGGCAACGGCGCTGGGTGGCGATGAACCGATCATAGATGGGGAAAGATAGGGTCAGCGACTGGCAGTGGGGTGGTGGTGAACTGCTGATGCAAAGAGAGAAAAATAAGAGGGGAGGGGATCTGGGGTGGTGACAAACTGAAGAGAGAAGGAAAAAGGAGGGAGGGTGGCCAACTGAAATCATACCTCAATAAAATAAGAATTCTCAGCCTCATTAAATGTGTTTATGAAGTATGAACTTAAACAAATTATTCTTCAATCATACCTCAATAAAAGATAAGTTCATACTTCATAAACACATTTAATGAGGTATGATTGAAGAATAATTTGTTTAAGTTCATACTTCATAAACACATTTAATGAGGCTGAGAATTCTTATTTTAAAGGAGGGACGGATCTTCTCCCTTGCTTTTCTCTTTTCCTCCTTCTCTGTTTTTCGCAAGGCAATTATCCTACAACAGGAAAATGAATCTATTTTAGTTTTAGGGGGCAAACAAATAAATTGCACATAAATGGGTGAAGTGAAACAAGATAATGGTAAAGACTGAAGACAATAAAACATTTTCCAACCAAAAAGATTTTTTGTATCATGACAAACCGTTTTCTTTCTTTATCTTCCTCAATCAGCTTTGCTTCAAGAAGTTCCTTACAAGAAAAAACGAATTCAAAAACGAATTCAACCTTCAGGGTCTGCATTAACTGGTCTATATGAATTTTTCAAAGCTAAAAGATGCAATAATAGAAAAACATAATTCAAGAATCTACTCCAAAGTTTTAAGTCGTATTGCAACACAAAATGAAGTTGTGATGCATAGTGACATTGATCTTTCACCTCTGGATGTTAGCAATACATTTGAGATCTAAGCCAGTTATATGACTTTGAACCTCGAACAAAACGGTGAGGTTGCAGTGGTTAAAGTCCAAATAGAGACTGCCAATTGCATTAAAAATCCGCTTTGCATTAAACAAAGTATCAAATGCCATCCAACAGTCTGAACTAAGAAAACCTGAGGTACGGAATAAAATATTGTTTCTCATCTCTTACATCCGGACAAAAATGTGACCATGAACAAGCCATTAAGCCAAGAAATATATTGACACTGGCGGAGATTGATAACATGAAGCCATGGAAGTTGGGCAACCCATCAAATACACGAACGGAATTTCTTGAAAAAAAAGAGCTATATTTTGACAAAAAATAGACGTCTAACTGGATCAAGTGACAGAAATAAACTGCCAAAAATGGGATCAGAATCCCAAATGGGACACCCCAAACCCCAAATTTTATAGTTGTAATACTCAAACTTATGGAGTCTGAAGTTCTCCTCAATTTTGTTACGACATTGGCGCACTTGACTCTTGCTTAACAAAGTTATGTCCATGAATTCACAAAAATGCTTTTAAATTGGGAATGGAACAGACCCTATAACAATCTTCAAAGAATAAACGAACCCAAATTCAGGAATGTAATAATGCAACTCAGCTTCCAGAGATTGAAACAAATTAGGTTCTAAGACAGTGAAACATCTTCTCTATCTTCATCAATAAACGAATCCAGATTTCAAAAAACATACAGTTTCAATTTGAACCCTAGAGATTCAAAACCTCTAAATAAAAAAAACTCTAGATTCAGAAACCCTAATTTCATCAAACAATTCACGCTTCAGATACACTTCATCTATGAACATATGAGTAGGAGAGCAAAAAGCATAAGATGTGAGAAATACAAACACATTTCAATTCACTCTTCAAAAATTTAATCAAACACTTAGCACCCCATAAAAACTAAGATAGAAGACAAAAAGAAAGCAGAGAGAGAGAGAGTACCTGTACGAGAGAATCTGCAGTCGCTGATCGATTTGCAAAATGGTTTGGAGGTTGAAGACGCCGAGCAAGGAGGGAAGAGTAGGGAAGGAGGGGAGGAGGGAAGTCGAGGGAGGAGCAGGGAAGTCGAGGGAGGGAGCAGGGAGGGTCGATGTCGAGTGAAGGGAGCAGGGAAGGTGGAAGTCGAGTGGAGGGAGCAGGGAAGGAGGTGATTCAAGCGCCAAGTAAAAGGAGAGAGGAAAGAATCGAGCGCCAAAAAGCCCGCCCAATTTTTCTTCAGCGTTTTTCATTTGTGTTGTAGTGTAGCCACGGTTTTGAGCCGTGGCCATTTTTTTTTAGCCACGGTTTTAGGCCGTTGGTCATTATAGCCACGGTTTTTTGCCGTGGCAAATAAACCAACGGTTTTGAGCCGTGGCCATTTTTTTTAGCCACGGTTTTAGGCCGTTGGTCATTATAGCCACGGTTTTTGGTCGTGGCAAATAAACCAACAGTTTTGAACCGTGGCCATTTTTTTTAGCCATGGTTTTAGGTCGTTGGTCATTATAGCCACGGTTTTTTGCCGTGGCAAATAAACCAACGGTTTAGAACCGTGGCCATCTCCGCATAGCTAAACATGCCTTTTGGTGTAGTGGCGGTTGATATCATAAGAGTTTTCAATTTTGTTCGTAGTGGGCTGTGGGATAATTGGCACGTCGCCCCCACTCTGTATCTAGAGTCGCGCATTAAGTTGGAAGAAGGGGCCCCTTCCAGGAAGAGGAAGGTTGCTAGGGCCAAGATTCCCATTTTGTTTGATGCGGATGATCCATCTGAGACACTTGCTTCCTTTGTGAGGAAGAAGCCTCGTGTTAGGGCTGGGCCATCTTTGGCACGACCCGCTTCGTTGAGAGAGGAGCGCGATTTTGCTAGGCCTGTTGAGGCAGAGACTAATGTTTTTGGCTTGGAGAAAGATTATATGCGGTTGGTGGGAATTGCTGATGGGTTGAACCTTAGTGACGCGTAGGTTGAGGATTTGAATGACCATCTGGTACGGGTTGCAATGGCGATTTCTGTTGGCGCTGATTCGTGTGGGGCCGCTCCGATAGAGGGCTCATTCACCTGAGGTGGTGGAATCTGATCACCCCACCGTTGACTTGCCTGAAAGTGGTCGTGGTACCAGTCTTTTGCACAGGAAGCTGCAGTTAAGGTGCATTTTGAGCTGCAGTCTTTTGCTGAGGAGAGTTCTTTGAAGGTAACTGACTGGGCTGCTGATAAGCAACAGTTGGAATCTGATGTGGAGTTCTATGCTCGAGAAGGAAGGCCGAGGACCAACTCGATCTGGGATGGCAAGAACTCAGTGCTGTGAAGAGCAGTCTGGCCACAGAGCAGTCTCAGGTCGATGCGCCAACTGGCAAGTTGGAGCTACTAAAGCGTGACCTTATTGATGCAAAGGTGCGAGAAGAAGAGCTTCTCCAGGAACAAGGCAAATGTGAGTTCCGCTAGGTTGTTCATGGTCGGCTGGAGCTGTTGGTGCTGATGAAGAAGGAGCATCCGGAGTGGGATCTTAGCCGTTACAAGAAGATGTCATATGTGGACTTGCCTATTACCTCTGAGTCATCGGGCAAGGAAGACAGTTCTATCCCTGACGTCTAGGTTGAAGCGCGTACAAATGCAACTTCTGTCCCTATTCCTCCTAGGCTTAGCTCTTCTGTTTCTGTACCTTCTTCTAATTAGGAGCAAACTTTGTGTGTTTGTACACTATTTGTATTGGCCATTAATGAAAACAATATTTTTCGTTTCATACTTGGCGTCTTTATTGTATGTTTTTCGTTTTGCCTTGTCGTCTTATTTTGTCATAGGCTGGTTAAATCAATAAGACCTTGTCTGGTCTGTCTGAGGTAGAGAGTTTGACCTCTTTGTATTGTGAATGACTCGGGGTCATTGCTGCATAGTTATGTTCGATAGCGGGCATGTTGTAAACAGTTTAACTAGGGGTTGAGTCACTCAAGTTGTGTTTTGTCCCATAGGTGAGTTGCTTGAGCTTTTTCTTGTTTGTCCGACTAATCGGCAGTAGCTGTTGCCGTGGGCAAGCTGTGGTGGTCGAAAATACGTGTCTGAGTGTTCACACCGAGTCAGGCGCCATAAGCTTGGGTTGGCGTCCTAATCAGCTTTCATCTGGGCACCAGTTGTACTATCCTTGTATCAGCACGAGTGGCATTTTTCTAATGTTAGAATGTCAATCTGTTTGAGCATGAAGGCGCTGACTCAGCTAAGCTCATATAGGTCATCCACAGTCCTAAGGGAGAGCGGAGGTCATGTGGAGAGCTGTTTGAGATTCCCACCTTCCGAATCATTGATGATTGAATAGAGCGATCGATAAATTCAAAAAGTACAGGTTTGGCAACCAGGCTGAAGAGCAGTGGTCCCGCTGCAAGCCTTCGAAATCAGTTTGGGACTGACTAGGCTTTCACCTTTCAAATTATTTATGACCGAGCAAAGCGGTCAACAAATTCGGGGAGTAAAGGTTTGGCAACCAGGTTGAAGAGCAGTGGTCCCGTGGCAAGCCGTAAGAATCAGTTTGGGACTGACTAGGCTTCCACCTTTCTAACCGTCGACACCCTCTCCGCGCGGTGGGGTCTACGTGTTCGAGAGGGTTTGGCAGCCACGCTGAAGATCAGTAGTCCCGTGGAGAGCCATCAGAATCAGTTTGGGAGTGACTAGGCTCCCACCATCAAAATTATTTCGGCGGTCACGTTGAAAAGCAGTGGTCTCATGGCAAGCCATCGAAATTAGGTCGTGGCTGACTGGGTTCCCACCTTCTAGACTATCTACACCCTCGCAACGCGGGCTACAAGTCTAGGTTTGGTGATTTGGCGGCCATTGAAAAGCGGTGGTCCCATGGTGAGCCATCAAAGTCAGTTCAAGACTAACTAGACTCCCATCTGACTATCTACACCCTCGCATTGGGGGCTACAAGTCCATGTTTTGATCAGAAGCTTTTGTTGCTGGTCGTCACCAGCTAGGCTTACCTGATTAGGTTTAGCGAACACTGACCGCGAATGGGGCAGTGATCCCTGGCAAGTCATCGTCACCAAGCGTGGCAGCGCTGATTACAGTCCCACTTCCTAAACCGTCGATGCCTGCGCTAAACAGACTAGGTGTCAGGGTGAACTAGAAGCTATCGTAATTAGTGTTGGCTACTAAGCTTGCCCGGTTTGACCAGAGGTTCCGCCTGCTGAGGGGCGTGCGAACCTAGTGGTTCAAGGTGTGCACGAAGTTACCTTAACTCGACGAGTGGTAAATTCTGTACGTCAAAGTTGACTAGGATCCTCGAGTGCTTGTGCCAAGCATGCGACAGGGTGTTGTTCGGATAACAGGCTGAGCCCATGGGCTCGCAGATGATGGGCTAGGGTTTCTTGCGTGGTGCATTACGTGTACGGTGTATATCGCGCAGTGACACATGTATGGTGTAGGCTATGTGACGTTTGAGTATATCGGTTACTCCCTCTCAATTGATGGGGATGCGTACAGCGCTATTAATTGATTAACGTGATCTGCACAGTTTCCTTGGGAACCGTTGTCTTTTATTTTCCCACAAGGCATTCAATGCTTGGCAGTTAATGTGGAGTGCCTGTTTGGTGAACTGCTATGTCTATATAATGATGTTTTTCACTCGTTGTAGGCACCATCTTTCATTGAGTTTATTTCCTGTAATGTTCTTGTCTGGAGAAGATGCTTTGGGTTTTTTAAAGGCTGAGGGAAATGCTTTGGGTTTTCCAAAGGCTGAAGTTGAATCTCCATCATTGGAGTTTCCGAAAGTTCTGATGTTTACCTCGACCAGGCATGGTGATAGTTGTTGTTATACGTGGTCACCTGTTGTGGGTGGGTACGTAGTTAATCCGCTGAGTTCTCGTAATCTCTTCTCATATCACGGAGAAGTAGTGCGGGTACTTTCCCAAGGGAAGGGTTTGTCTTTTATGTGTAGGTGTTTTATCATTGTTCCTGGATGTTTGATCTCAGAGATAACATCTGCGTCCCACTTCATGGCGGCTGCCTCCACCACTTCTCGATTAACACCGTCGCCTCCCTTGCGCTGGAAGTCGGCATCCGGGTTGAAAGTGGAGTCAGGTACGACCTGTTGGAGTGGGCCTTTGATTCCTAAATATTTCATTCCCCCTTGCGTGGGAAGGTGTATGCATTCCGAGTTTATTTTATACTTGTCTCAAATTTGCAAAGTGTGGGAGTTGGGTTTGAGGCTTCGCAGATATTCCTGTTTGTCGATTTTGTACCCCCGCATACCATATTTGAAGGCGGCGTTCCGTGGAGCGTCCCTTCACTTGCAAGTAGCTCAACCTGGACTATTTGGGTCGCTTAAGGGACCAGACAATCTGAGCAAGTCCTCACTCCATGCTGATCATATGCCTGCAGTATGTAGTCTTTTGTACCCGCCTCAGGGCGTTCGTAATATGTAGGCATTTGCATCCGTCTCAGGGCGTTCGTAGTATGTTGTCTTTTGTATCCGCCTCAAGGTGCTTGTTGTTACATAATTCCAATAATCAATAGAGTTTGTTTCTAAAATTCTTGTTTTATTTCTTAAATGATTGCGAATCACATAAGTCTCTTAAGAACTCTAAACTCAATATTGACGGTGGAAAGGAAAACAAACAACTTTAAGCAAACTAACCGTTGATGATGATAAAATGATCTTGGCCTCGAAGCGAATTCGGATACCTTTCGCCGATTATTTAGTGGACTGTCGAGGCGTTACATAGGTCACTGAAGAGCAAACCTTGCAGAGGGGTGGATCTTCGCGCCGACGGAATGTCGGGGGATGTGTCCCCGCTTGCCATTGCCATTACGACTCGCTGGGCGGGAGAGTTGACTGCTCCTGTACCGCTCGGAAATGGTATCCCTTCCGTCTTTTGGCCTTGCACTGGGTCATGAAGTCCAGAAATAGGACCTTCTTCAACCGTGGTTTTCCAGCAACCGTGGCTAATCTTATCTTTCCGATGGGAAAACATTTCTCCCGGCTGAATCCGATCAGCGGGTGCTCTAATGGCACTAGGTTTTCCTCTTTGAGGTCCATGCTGCGGAAAGCATTGTAGAACAAAATGTTGAACGAGCTTCCTGTGTCAACGAGAGTTCTCTTCACGTCCCACTTTGCGATGGAAACGGAAATGACCAAGGTGTCGTTGTGCGGTGCTCGGACTCCATCGAGGTCCTTATCCGTGAAAGTTAAAGTGGGAATTGGGTTTTGAATTTTTGAATAGCAAACTCGTTTGTCTTCATCCGCGGGTTGAGCCGCATATCCAGCAGAGTCCGCTTGCGAGACCTGTGCGACTAGTCTTCATTCGGTCCGACTCCATGAAGGACGTATATTATCCCAGGATTCTCCTTTTCTATCTCTTTGACCGACTCCCCCTGTCTCTGGTCTGTTCTGGTTGCTTCTCAGACTTCAAGAAATCTTTCAAATTGCCCTTGCGAATCCAGTGTTCTACTTCATACCTCTGACTTTTGCAATCCGTGGTGTTGTGGTCGCCTTCCTTGTGGTACGCACAGTATTTGCCGTTGTCCCTTCTGGCAGGGTCTCTGCGTGTCTTAGGGGGGCACTTCAATTCTTCTCAATTTTTCATGAAGCTGAGTACATCAAATAGACTAGCATTTAGGGGTGTCACGGCTCTCGATCTGACATAGTTGGATGATTCTCTGGCCTAGGACGATTGTTGCGGGTTTAACTGGCCAAAATAAACACGCTAATTTGACCCACTTGTAATAACCGCAAGTGCACGGTGTCTAACTGGTGGACAACGGCAAGTACGGGTTGATCCCACGAGGAAGGTGGATTAAATTGAATTTAATAATTTACCTAAACTAATTTGGAGAAAATGGGGGTTACAGTGTTTAAAAATCTGAGTTAAACAAAAGTAATAAAAATAACAATAAATAAAAGAAAAGAGTTGGAGGGAAACCACAATTTGCAAAATATTTTTCAAGCTCCTAAAATTATATTCAATTTTTCTTATTATTCCAATTTCAAATAAATGACTCTAGCAATGTATAAACTCCTAGCATTAATTGTCCTTTTAGGGCATAATTAATCACAAGTTTAATTATTCAATTAAAACATGCTTGATTTATAACATAATATTTTTCTAACAACCTAAGATGCATGACATATTAGGTGAAAGTAAGATATTATAAATCGCGAATCAAATAATATTAATCATGGAATAATAAAGTAAAATGAAATTAATTCTAGAGTTTGAGACTTAATTCACTGTGGTGTTACAGAGCTCTCAGCAAAATAAAGAACTTATTTCAAAGAAAAGAGAGAGAGAAAGATAAAGAGAGGCCGAGATGGAAGTTGTCTGGCGTGCGTGATGGCACTGTTGTGATGCGTGGTGGTGCATGGTGCAGCCGGTGACGGTGGTTGAAGATGAAGTGAAACATGGTTGTCACGCCCCTGTTTCGGTGGAGTAAATGAGAGAAAACAGAGATGGATAGGTTGTGGGTGGTGATTTTGCTTGGTTGGGATGGTGATGAGAATCACAAATTGTGAAGAAGAGGTTTTGGTATTCTGTAATTTTTTCTTTCCCTTATCTTCCTCCCCTTTCTTATTCATTTCTATTGTATTTATAGAGAATTAAGAAAATGAACTTGGACAAGTTAAGGGGAGGGTTCAATGAGTGATTTAAGGCTTAAATCAAACTAGAATCTTGAATAATTAAGAGAATAAGCTTTGGGTTTGATTGGGTTTAAGAAAATGAACTTGGACAAGTTAAGAGGAGGGTTCAATGAGTGATTTAAGGCTTAAATCAAACTAGAATCTTGGATAATTAAGAGAATATGATTTGGGTTTTGCATTGGGTTTGGGTTTACGGATTTGGTTTTGGGTTTGGTTTTGAGTTTAGGTTATGGGCTTAGGCTATTCTCACCTCCACTTCCTCTGAAGTCACCGTCTGTGATTTATTCATTGCATTTTTCTTTGATTTCTTCGTTATTGCTCCGAATTCTACAAAAACACAAAAATTTAATAATTAATTTAAAATAAAATAAAACTAGGATTAACAAAAGTATAATAAGAGGTAAAAAATGTTATAATTATGTGATTATCAAATACCCCCAAACCTATATTTTGCTAGTCCTCGAGCAAAACAAACAAGAAAACCGAAAAGAAAATTCTAACTCACTTTCGCAGGCATCGTCGATTGCACTTACATTTGAAAACGTGCAACAATGCTTTGAACCCCTAGATTACTTCTAGGGGACGAGTTATAGTCTTGTGAGGGTTTCCAGAAAATGTTACCCACAAACATTACTGACTCAACAAAACTTGGTCAAATAGTGTTTATTTTAAAACTTCAAGATATGCAAGAAACCAACAGTGTCATTTTCGTGTATCAATAAATCTCCAAATAATTTAATATTCTCCAAAAGTTAGAAAAAAATTCATAATCATCCTCAACTCAATGTGTGTGTATGAAAAGCACTATCAACATAACTTTTCATTTCAAAGTAAAATAATGACTAAATCTCCAGTAGAAAGTTTGTTTTGACTTCAAACCTCTCATGTCACTCACAATAAAGCACTCAGAGATTTGGTATTTCACTCAGTTTATATGTGAGGAAAGAGTAGATAATGGAAAACAATCATCTCACATATAGTATTATGAAGAACGGACTTTTCAAGAATGGAATGAACATGATCTCATGGACAGGAATATCAATTACTTTTGGGAATGTTGAATCAAACACCATAGGTCTTGGTTATTAAATCTCCACATCTACGGAACCAACCTTTACCTAAGATCAACTAGGACTTTGTTGGGTTGTAACGGGGCTTGAGTAATGGCTAATAAGGAATGTCAAGGGATTCTAACAAAAATGTCTAGGAATGTATACATCCATTCACGAACAATTAGGGCTGTCAAGAATAAACCCATGTTGCGCACCATCAATTTTTTCTTCGTTCTCACATCTTTATCCTCATTGAGGAATCATTTTTTTTTTTCACATAGATGATTTATGAAATATCTAATATTTTGCTCTTTAATGCCCTTTTTTACACCAAGTATATCCATCCATACACATTCCCAAAAAAGTTGGGTAAAGGTTAATGGGTTAACAAATAAAAGTTATTCTAAGGCTCAAAAGGTTAATGTTATGGGTAAGTTAAAAGGCTAGTTAATGGTCTAAAGAAAGAAAAGGAAAAAATGCCTAGATCATTTCCTAAATTCGGGTCAATATTATGACATCTCAATTGAATAAGCCAAGAAGTTCTAGTGTAATAATTCAATTTTGATGTCATTCCCAAAGCAATTGATCAGAAAAATGAGAATAATGAGATCATCAACGAGATAATACGGACTCAAGAAAAATCAGAGTTTATGTATAACCCTCGGAAAAATAGAAAGGTTCACAACTTTTAGGGTTAAGTCTCCACTATTATTCTAAGGTTTTCTAGTATATATACTTCACTCATCAACTTCAAGTTATGCTAACATGGCTCATGCTGCAAAGATAATCGAGTTGAAAAATCTTATGAACTAGATCTAACTTAAGGATCATACTAAACTTTCAGTCTTTATCAATACACCAATATGTCAAGTTGGCTTGCATTTTCTTGAGCATAAAACATTTAAAATCCATTTTCATAATCGCAAAAGACCAAGTTTTCTTGATAGAAAAGCACAATTTTTTTTTTTTTTTAAGAATAAGAAAAGAAAACACTACGAAAAATTCACCGACTCATGAACCCTACCCCCAAACCTAATCCAAACATTGTCCTCAATGTTAAACAAAATAATTCTGACAAATGAATGAAATAAGTACATGAGAGGAGGTTAGAACAGTATTACCGCGGTGAAGATTTTACCAATTTCCACAAGTAATCCACCGATGAGAGCTCAGAGACAAAAGAATTGTGGATTAGTTAATAGAAATAGATAAAATACACACTCAACATGCACTCTTACAACAAAAGGTGGGCTGCCTCCCATTAGCGCTTGGTTTAACGTAATCAGCTCGACAAAACCCAAAAGATCCTCAAGTCTGATACACAGGGTCCTCTAATAGAATCACATCAACTTCGATTTCTAATCGAGGTAACTCTAAGAATGGCTTAAGTCGTTGACCACTTACCTTAAATACATGGCCATCCTTAGGGTTAACGATCTCCACAGCTCCATGTGGGAACACTGTTTTCACAATATAAGGTCCAGACCACCGAGATCTCAACTTTCCAGGAAAAATTCATAACCGAGAGTTGAACAACAAAACTTTTTGAGACGGTTCAAAGGACTTACGAAGAATGGATTTATCATGAAATATATCCGTTCGTTCTTTTTAGATTTTGGCATTGTGGTACGCATCATTTCGGATCTCTTCCAACTCATTAAGTTGAAGCTTACGATGCAATCCAGCCTTGACCATATCAAAATTGAACGTCTTGATGGCCCAATATGCACGATGTTCCAATTCCACAGGCAAATGACATGCTTTTCCAAAAACAAGCCTATATGGAGACATTCCAATCGGGGTCTTAAATGTTGTTTTTTAAGCCCAGAGAGCATCACTCAGACGTTGAGACCAGTCTTTACGATCTGGTCTGACTGTCTTCTTTAGAATGTTTTTAATCTCCCGATTGGACATCTCAACTTGCCCACTTGTTTGTGGATGATAGGGGGTGCCAACTTTATGAGTGATGGAGTATTTTTTTAACTAATAGCTCGAACGGTCTATTGCAAAAATGAGAACCACCGTCACTTATAATGGCACGCGGAATACCAAAACGAGAAAAGATATTATCTTTCAAGAATCTTGCCACAACCCTGTGGTCATTCGTTTTACGTGGTATCGCTTCTACCCATTTGGACACATAATCCACAGCAACAAGGATGAAAAGATTGCCAAACGAAGGCGGGAATGGTCCCATGAAATCAATACCCCAAACATCAAAAATTTCAACCACAAGAATATTAGTAAGGGGCATCATGTTGCGACGAGAAATGGAACCCATTTTTTGGCATCGATCACAAGTGGTGCAAAAGGCATGAGTATCTCGAAAATGGGTAGGCCAATAAAAACCACTCTGCAAAACTTTTGCTGCTATTTTTCTAGAGCTAAAATGACCACGACAAGCTTGCTCATTACAAAATGAGATGATGCTATGAAATTCACTCTCAGGAACACATCTCCTGATAACCTGATCAGGACAATACTTGAACAAGTATGGATCATCCCAGAAGAAATGTCTAACCTCAGCAATAAATTTGGATCTATCTTGTTTAGACCACTTAAAAGGAAGTTGACCTGTAACAAGATAGTTCACGATATCTGCATACCAAGGTAATTGGGAGAGAGCAAATAATTGCTCATCAGAAAATGACTCATTCAATGGTAAATATTCGCTAGATGACTCTACCAGAAGTCTAGATAAATGGTCAGCTACAACATTTTCCGAACCTTTCTTGTCCCGAATTTCAATATCAAACTCTTGTAGCAATAGGACCCATCGAATTAAGCGAGGTTTAACATCTTTTTTAGAGAAAAGATACTTTAACGCCGCATAATCAGTAAAAATAATTACTTTGGATCCTATAAGGTAAGACCGAAATTTGTCTAGAGCAAAGACTACAGCTAATAGCTCTTTCTCAGTGGTGGAGTAATTAAGTTGTGCGTCTTGTAGAGTTCTACTAGCGTAATAAATGACATGTGGCTTTTTGTCCAATCGTTGTCCTAGGACAGCTCCGAGTGCAAAGTCGGAAGCATCACACATAAGCTCAAAGGGAAAGTTCCAATTAGGAGATTGGATAATTGGAGCTGAAGTCAATAATTGTTTAAGCTTCTCAAAAGCTTTCAAACAATCTTCATCAAAAACAAAAATCGCGTCTTTAGCAAGTAAATTGCATAAAGGACGAGCGATTTTGCTAAAGTCTTTGATGAATCTCCGATAAAATCCAGCATGGCCTAGAAAAGATCTAATTTCCTTAACCGTCTTGGGAGGCGGAAGACTCGAAATTAAATCAATTTTGGCTTTGTCGACTTCAATTCCCTTGTGTGAAATTACATGTCCAAAAACAATGCCCTGTCGTACCATAAAATGACATTTCTCCCAATTTAAGACAAGATTTTTCTCCACACATCTATTTAGCACTAAAGTTAAATGATGTAGACATTCATCAAATGAATCACCAAATACTGAGAAATCATCCATAAACACCTCGAGGAACCTCTCAACCATATCGGAAAAAACACTAAGCATGCACCGCTGAAAAGTAGCGGATGCGTTACATAATCCAAATGGCATTCTCCGGTATGCGAAAGTACCAAAGGGACAAGTGAATGTGGTCTTCTCTTGATCCTCGGGTGCAATGGGGATTTGGTTATAACCGGAATACCCATCAAGAAAACAATAGTAATCATGTCCGGCTAACCTTTCAAGCATCTGATCAATGAAAGAAAGAGGAAAGTGATTCTTCCTTGTGACCAAGTTCAACTTACGGTAATCAATACATACTCGCCACCCCGTGGTCATGCGGGTTGGTACTAATTCATTCTTGTCATTCTTGATTACCGTTACCCCTAACTTCTTTGGGACAACTTGAACAGGACTGACCCAAGGACTATCCGAAATTGGGTAGATTATACCCACATCCAACAATTTGAGCACTTCGGCTCAGACAACTTCATTTAGATTAGGATTAAGTCTACGTTGCATTTCACGCGATACTTTGGCATTATCTTCGATATGAATGCGATGCATGCAAACGATTGGACTTATTCCTTTAATATCCGCGATAGTCCACCCAAGTGTTGTTTTATGTTCTTTTAAAACATCTAACAATTTTCCTTCCTGTTCTTCAGTCAATGCAGCTGAAATAATAATAGGTAAGGTATTGTCAACACCTAAAAATGCATACTTGAGGTTGTCAGGTAATACTTTTAGGTCGAGCTTGGGTGGTTTTTCAACGGAAGAGACTTGTTTTGACTCACTGAGTGGAAGAGGTTCCACCCTAGGCTTCCATTTATAACTGGTTTCCATTATAGGAGTAGAATCAAGCAAAGCATTGACTTCCCTGATGGAATCATTAATATCGAAGTCTAAATTAAAATGAGTCAAACAAGCCTCTAAAGGATCATTAAACTGAGGAAATGAATGTTTCGCCAAACTCTCAATCATGTTAACCTCAAAGGAATCCTCAGACTCGGGAGGTTGTTGACTTACATTGAATAGGTTGAGTTCGACGTTCATGTTACCAAATGATAATTTCATGATTCCATTTCGGCAGTTAATGATAGCATTGGATGTGGCAAAAAATGGACGACCCAAAATAACTGGAATGTGACTAGAGGGATTGTGAACAGGTTGTGTGTCATGGATTATGAAGTCCACAGGGAAATAAAATTTGTCAACCTTAATGATCACATCCTCTATCACACCGCGGGGGACTCGGACAGATCTGTCTGTCAATTGCAGTGTCACTTGAGTTGGTTTCAACTCACCAAGACCCAATTGCACATATACTGAATATGGCAATAGATTAACACTTGCCCCTAAATCTAACAGTGCCTTCCCAATCATATGATCACCAATCACACATGAAATAGTCGGGCAACCAGGATCTCTGTACTTAGGTGGGGTTTTGTGTTGAAGGATGGAGCTTACTTGCTCAGTTAGGAAGGCTCTTTTGTGCACATTCATTTTTCGCTTTTTTGCACATTCATTTTTCGCTTTTGTGTACAAAAATCCTTCAAAAACTTGGCATAAGAGGGAACTTGCTTAATGGCCTCGAGTAATGGAATATTGATTTGAACTTGTTTAAAATTTTCCATTATATCGTTGGCATTTGTTCCTTTCTTCGTCGGAACTAACCGCGATGGAAATGGTGCTCTAGGCATATAGGATGCCTTGGTGGGATCAGAGTCAAGATGATGATCCTCTTGAGAAGATGAGGCTTTATCAGCCTCCTTCTCAGATGGAGGTGTGACTTGCTTTAGCGTGGATTAGGATTCAGGATCAATCAAATTAGGCATTCTAATTTGGTTGTCAACTTGTTTTCCACTCCTAAGGGTGATGATAGATTTGACATCTTCATTGCGTGGCTGAGATGCACTGCCTATTTCGAATTGGCCCTTAGGATTTTGAATGGGTTGACCAGAGAATCTTCCTGCTTCTCTTTCAGGAAAAGATTTTGCTATTTGACTCACAGTCATCTCAAGCTTTTGGATGGCTTGAGATTGTTGTTGAGAAGTAGCTCTTAGTTCGGTGATAGCCTGAGAGTTCTGCTCGAGCATGGTTCCTGTTCTCTGCATAAATTGGTTCACTGTATCCTGTAAACTCTAAGTGTTAGAGGGAGGTACATCTTGATTGAATTGAGGCCTATTAGAAGGAATTGGAGCTCGAGGAGCTTGAGGGATAACAACTGGGCCTCCTTGATGTTGACCATGGGCCCATGAGAGATTAGGGTGTTTGGCTAAACCTGGATTGTAAAAATTTGAGTGTGGATTATAACCAGATTGCCTAAAGGTATTGAATGCATTGACTTGCTCAACAAAATAAACAGGGTACTCATTTTTCAAGTGACAATCTGATGTGGAATGAATAGAACTTGAACATGCAACACAAACCTCGGATGGAACATTGGTTGAGACTTTTTCAGATATGCATCAATCTTCTGTGCCATTGTCAGTACAATTGCTTCCAACCTTGAAGAAGGAGGAAGATGAGGAGTAGATGATGTATCCCTTACTTCATACAAACCACTCTTTCACCTATTCGAGTCTTTTCTTGAATAATCCCATTGTTGAGAATTTTCAGAAATAGCTTCAAAGAATTCCCAAATCTCATTAGCACTCATCTTCATAAGTGACCCACCACTAGTGGCGTCAATCATTCGACGATTTTGAGGGGTTAACGCGTCTTGAAAATATTGAACCAAGCGCCACTTTTCAAAGCCGTGATGGGGACACCTAGCAATGAGTTCATTGAATCTTTCCCAGCATTCATAGAAATGTTCACCCTCTTTCTGTTAAAAATTAGATATATCTCTTCGGATGGCATTTGTTTTATGAATAGGAAAATATTTTGTCAAAATTTTTCCTGATAGGGCATCCCAAGTATCGATGGTTTCAGTTTCTAAGGAGTTTAACCATGACTTCGCCCTGTCTTTTAAAAAAAAGGGGAACAACCTAAGACAAACTGAATCATCAGAAAAATTAGGATATTTCAGAGTAGCACAAATGTCAAGAAACTCTTTGACATGAAGATAGGGATCCTCTTTTTCTAGACCATAAAAGGAAGGCAAAAGGTGGATAATTGATGGTTTTAGCTCAAAGCTACTTGTAGTGGTTTCGAGTAAGACAATGCAAGATGGGGTGTTATTGGAACGTGGAGAGAAATAATCCTTAAATGCTCTCTCCCCATCCATTTCAGTGGTCTCACTCGACAAGGAGAACGATTCTAGAAGGTTAATGGGGACTTCAGAAAACTCTACAGGATCCTCTCGAATTAGTCTACTTCTCGAATCCCGTTCCCAAAGACGCACAAGAAAAAATGTCTCCCTAAGCAATCCGTGTTTTTGAGATTAATTATCTTTTTATCTTTGGGGGACATATTATTTCTTATGTAATCTTTTTATCAGAGCAATAGGTGCTACAAGATGATCCTAAGAGTGTATACTTTACACCACAAAGTTCAAAATCAGTAGGCTGGAGTTTTGTTTCAAAGAAATCGGATTATCGCACAAGAGAAGGAGGTCACAATGGTCCAATTAAGTACTTCCTTGTGCTACCGCTCTGTAAGCCAATAGATGTGAGAACGATGTGATGTTAAATGTACACTTGAGGCTTGTGTTCCTAACCCAAAACTGTTAGTTACACCAATTCTTCTTGTGGATCGTAGCTTACTTATGACTCGGCGTACCGGGTAAATTACCCTTGTGGCAGTGGCCTCTCGGAGTTCATTAAATGATTAAACCCATCGTCACTTTTAGCTTTGGTCAACACAAAAATTATTGGATTCACCTTGGTCTTGGTTGTCCTATGAACACCGTACCTAAAAGATGGCTCTATCTAACTTGCTAACTGATTTTAATTATGTTTGGCTATTGGTTGCACACAGCTGGAGTGATGAGGTGGGGATATCAAGTCCCACCAGTTTCTATTTAGAAGCTGGGTATGCTTATTATGAATTACTAAAGTTTAGCATCCACAATTACAGAAATTAAACAACCAATCACACAATTTCAAACAATTACACAAAGCACTCGGGTCGCTAATACATTGCGTGTGATAGAAATACTTACAGTGTGCGTATTCCGTTCTGCAAAAAAGTTAGCACAAAAAAAATGTCCAACTTCTTTTTATCCGTTTCAATCAGCACACAAGCATATGCAATCAAATTACTGGTCTTGGTCTTAGAAGTCGGATTTCTAAATCATAAAAAAAATTATTGGGTAACAATTAAAATTGTTTCCCTATAATTTCTTTTGACTTGGAAAATTTTGGGTTTTTTTTTTTTAGGTGATTAAAAATGGAAAACAATAGAGTTTACAAAAATTATTACACCACACACTCGTAAAACGAGGTGAAAATAAAATTAAAACTCTCCTCACAAAATAAATTAAAAATTAAAATTTACTTGATGTTTGCAGGATCGTCCAATTTCCTCCAGAAGCGTGTATTCTGCAAAATCAAACAAATAACACGAAATGAGTGTAAAAAGAACTTAACAAAATAACAATAAAATTTTGTTTGTTTTTTTTTTTCTGAATATTGTTTTTTAAATTAGTGAAAATAAATCTTAAATTCAAGTACACCGCTACCTTCCCCGGCAACGGCGCCAAAAACTTGTTGCGGGTTTAACCGGCCTAAATAAACAGGCTAATTTGACCAACTTGTTAAAACCGCAAGTGCACGGTGTCTAACTGGTAGACAACAGCAAGTACGGATCGATCCCACGAGGAAGGTGGATTAAATTGAATTTAATAATTTACCTAAACTAATTTTGAGAAAATGGGGATTGCAATGTTTAAAAATCCGAGTTAAACAAAAGTAATAAAAATAAAATTAAATAAAAGAAAAGAGTTTGAGGGAAACTACAATTTGCAAAATATTTTTCAAGCTCCTAAAATTATATTCAATTTTTCTTATTATTCCAATTTCAAATAAATGACTCTAGCAATGTATAAACTCCTAGCATTAATTGTCTTTTTAGGGCACAATTAATCACAAGTTTAATTATTCAATTAAAACATGTTTGATTTATAACATAATATTTTTCTAACAACCTAAGATGCATGACATATTAGGTGAAAGTAAGATATTATAAATCACGAATCAATTAATATTAATCATGGAATAATAAAGTAAAATGAAATTAATTCTAGAGTTTGAGACTTAATTCACTGTGGTGTTACAAAGCTCTCAGTAAAATATAGAACTTATTTCAAAGAAAAGAGAAAGAGAGGCCGAGATGGAAGTTGTCCGGCGTGCGTGATGGCACTGTTGTGATGCGTGGTGCAGCCGGTGACGGTGGTTGAAGATGAAGTGAAACATGGTTGTCACGCCCCTGTTTCGGTGGAGTGAATGAGAGAAAACAGAGATGGATAGGTTGTGGGTGGTGATTTTGCTTGGTTGGGATGGTGATGAGAATCACAAATTGTGAAGAAGAGGTTTTGGTATTTTGTATTTTTTTCTTTCCCTTATCTTCCTCCCCTTTCTTATTCATTTCTATTGTATTTGTAGAGAATTAAGAAAATGAACTTGGACAAGTTAAGGGGAGGGTTCAATGAGTGATTTAAGGCTTAAATCAAACTAGAATCTTGGATAATTAAGAAAATATGTTTTGGGTTTGATTGGGTTTGAGAAAATGAACTTGGACAAGTTAAGGGGAGGGTTCAATGAGTGATTTAAGGCTTAAATCAAATAGAATCTTGGATAATTAAGAGAATATGCATTGGGTTTGATTGTGTTTGGCATTGGGTTTGGTTTTACGGATTTGGTTTTGGGTTTAGTTTTGAGTTTAGGCTATGGGCTTAGGCTATTCTCACCTCCACTTCCTCTGAAGTCACCGTCTGTGATTTATTCATTGCATTTTTCTTTGATTTCTTCGTTATTGCTCCGAATTCTACAAAAACGCAAAAATTTAATAATTAATTTAAAATAAAATAAAACAAGGATTAACAAAAATATAATAAGAGGTAAAAAATGTTATAATTATGTAATTATCAACAATTAGGATCCAGTCTGTTGTAAGTGCGTTTCCTCTTGCTCCGCTCCTCATCCTTGTGTCTCTTTCCCTCCTTCTTGTCCTCAGACGCTAAGGGCTTCCTGTTGCCTTCGGTCTCCTTCTTAGCGGTCCTTGACTCCTCCAGGGTGATGTGTAACTGGACGCTCTTGAGGAGCTTTGCCATGTCCAGATGGGGCAACAAGGTGAGGTCCTCTAATAGCTTTCACAGCTGTATCTTCGTTGCACTCATCGATGAGGGTCAGCTCATTGTTGAAGCGTGTGACATACTCTTGGAGCATATCGTCGGACCTCTACCTTAGAGAGAGTATGTAGTGCAGGCCCTTTCTGAAACGCTGGCTTCCGACGAAACGTGTCAAGAATTCCTTCGCCAATGTTTTGAAAGAGTCGATTGACTTGGGTGGAAGGCTGTGGAACCACGTTAATATAGGGCCTTTAAGACTGGTGGGAAAGGTTCTTCACATGACGGATTCAGATCGTTCATTGAGCGCCATTACGTGTCGGTAATGGCGTAGATGATCGAAATGATCGGTTGTTTCGTCATAGGAATCAAGCTTCAAGGGAGTGAACTTTCTCGGAAGTGTTTCACTCATATTCGGTCCACAAAGGTAGGGACGAATAGGCGATATAGTACGTTTGGGTCGTGTGCTCCTCTGAGGAGAGGGTTCTCGGGACCGAGCCTCTCTGTCTTGGCAGCTGGATCAACGTCAGCTGCAGAACCTCCCTTAGTCTATTGGGAACTAGTGGGGGCCTGGCTCTCCTGCGCTTGCTTCCTATTGTCCACTTGAGGTGGAGGTCCATGTTGTTCCTAGTCTCCATTAACAGCTGGTGGATTCTATCGTGTGAGTGTCTCAATCGCCTTGATAACCTACTGTATTTGAGATGCCAGCACCTCGATTCTGGGGTTTGTTGTTGCCGCCGTTGGTGCAGGGGCGTGCGTAGGTTAACCGTTCATGGAAGGAACTGGTATAAGGATAGCCGAAGCGTTGGACGTGTCCCGTGGTTCGTTGTTGTGTGACCTAGTAGTCACCATCTCTCTAAGATTTGGTAGGAGACGACGCTTAGTGTGAAGTTAAGAACTATGTCGTCCCCACGAACGACGCCAAACTGATGCAGTCGATTTTCGCTCCCTGCTTTGACCATGTTCCTGCTTACCTGCACAAGTAACGCACGTGAGCCGTAGACCACCGTGGGGTGGCCGATGGCACTCCGATGCTAAAGTTAGACAGGGATCTGAGGAAGGTGTAATGCTGTAATAGGGATTTTGTAGCGTACCTTAGCTTACCAACTTCATGTCTTATTTATAATGCAAGGAGTCCTAGTTTAACAAGACCATCGTAGGCGTAGTTTAGGGAGGAGATCTTCGTGGAGATCCATCTCTAATTAAGAGTCGTTCTATAGGAGGGAAGTTCCCTATTAGCTCTGCACTCCTAGATATGCGGGAGATAGTTTCCAATCCAAGAGCAATCCGTAGAGGGGAGTTTGGCGATGTGGAAGATACTTTGTTGTTTGCTTCCTAGTTGGAAAAAGAGAGCAGCTGTAGCTGCCCGTCCGAAGCTTATCCTCAAGATAGTTGCTTGAATAGGGCTTATGGGTATTGAGGATGGCTATGAGACGTGTGGGCCTAGCATGTTGTGAGAGTCTGGGTCCGCTTGGTCGAACTGAAGTTGAGCGGGCTTAGATCCCCTTGGGCAGGATTCTGTGTTAGGCCGATGCTTGAGCCCATAGTTCCTCAAGATCATCATGACACGTGTTCGGCTCAAAAGTGTGACCGTTTTTATGTATCATCAAGTAATATAAGAAAAAATTTTGAACATGCAGCTAGTGAAGTTTTTTTTTTCCTCCTTTCCTCTTGATAGCTCAGTTTCATCTTTCTAATCAATTTATGATAAACAACAAGCACCATTTCAAGACTTTCTGTTCTATGTAATAAACACATTAGACCCATATAAAATCTTTATCTCTAACGGCAATTGCAATTCACTGTTCATGTGTGTGTCAAGGTGTCAATCCATCATTTTTGGATATCCCCAAATGCCCTCACCAAACTAAACATTTCCATCCCTTTTCCCACTACCCTCACCAAACTTAATAATATTTTATTAGTGGCAGAATCTGGGCCAGAATGAGATTTTGAGCCTGGCTTAACCCCATCAAAGAATTGGAAAACACAACCTTCCTCTAATCATAACCCAATTTTTCTATAGGCTCCGTCTCAGTTAGGTTTGGGCTCAAGATAAAAAAACAAAAAAAAACTTTTTCATTGAAAAAGGTAAATGTTGATATCATTGATTGATGAGAATAATTGATTCTCCTTTGACATGGGGATAGGAATATTGTAAATATAGTAATATAGTCACTAGCTGTATTCATGTCATAATAGTTATATTCTTGTCATAGTTTTAGGACAAGATTAGGAAACATTACCTAAACCAATAGGATACCTCTTGTCTTAATTACCTTCATTATATAATGAAAATTTATCCTAATATATTATCTTCTTCATACCATACTTTACATGGTATCAGAGCAAAGATAACCCAAGCTCTTGTTTCAGCCACCAACCATCATCTTTCTTCCGATATTCCTTTACCATGGGCGATAACACAAAGATTTCGTTGGCTGGAAAGAACAAGTAGAGTTCCAGTCATGAGATTTCTAGCCCATTTTTTATCCACCACTCTTATCACCCTAGACTGGAACTTGCCTCTAAGCTTCTTAATGGAGACAACTATGTGACGTGGTGTTGTTTTATGCTCATCTCCCTAAACGCGAAAAACAAGTTAGTGTATATTGATGGAACGTTGGAGGCATCCTCAGAAAAGACAAATTCAGACAAGTTTCTTCTTTGGCAGCGTTTCAATGACATGGTACTCTCATGGATCCTCAATTCCATTGAACCTGACATTGCAGACAGTGTAATTTATTCATGTACAACACACGAAGTTTGGGAGGATCCAATGAACGATTCTCCCAGAGCAATGCTCCAAGGATTTTCAGTTACGACGAGATCTTTCCTCTATTTCTCAGGAACAAATGTCAATGGCAAGTTACTTCACCAAGCTGAAATAGCTATGTGATGAATTGGCCTCATATAATGTTTTGCCTGTATGTTCCTGTGGTGTTATGGAAAAACACATGGAACGTGATGAATGAAATGTTTTGATGCAATTTCTTATGGAGCTCAATGAGTCTTATAGTGCTATTCATGGACAGATCTTGCTCATGCAACCCTTGCCTACTTTGCACAAGGTTTATTCCATGGTAACACAAGAAGAAAAACATCGAGAATTGGGTTTGTCTCGCCCTTTAATTGAATCTGCAGCCATGGGAATCCACCATGGCCAAGGACCTAATAATTGCAGCAGGACATCTTTGCATTGCACGAACTACAATCGGAACCATCATACTATTGATACATGTTACAAGTTGCACGAATACCGACCAGGGCATCGCCTGCATGGATCTAATAACCCTAAGGGTGGTCGCAACAAAGGAGTAGGAAACACCAAGACTGTGAACCATGTGAACTCGAACCCAACCTTACAAGAAATCCAAGCTGCCGTGGCCACTTTATTTGAGATCCAGTGCCAACAAATTCACACTATGATGAGTGAGAAAGACTCCCACCAATCCTCAGGTATCACCAAACCTTTCCATGATTTCCGATGAATTATTGATAGTGGAGCCACAAATCACATCACCTCGGCTTCACACTTACTTACAAATAAAGTAAAAAATTCCTCTATGTAGCCTGTGATGTTACCAAGCGGATAGACAACACCCATTAATTCTACTGGGACTTTATCTCTTAATTCCTACATTTATTTGTGAGCTGTTTTATGTGTACCTACTTTTAAAGTCAATTTTATGTTTGTCAGTCGCCTCACAAAGGGATTGCAATGTTCAATGACTTTTTTTCTTTCTAGATGGATTTTGCAAGACCTGGCAACGAGGACAACGATTGATTTGGGTAAACAACGTGACGGGCATTACTACTTAGTCGCATTGGCCTCTGACCAAGCATCTTCTACCACCAAACCATCATGTCACCTTGCTACCACTTCCATAGACTTATGGCATCACTGATTGGGTCATTTTTCTTCTTCGTGTTTACATTTTTTAAGCAAAACTTTGTTAAATTGTTCGTCTAGTTTGAATAATGCTTGCGACGCCTGTCATTTGGGAAAACAGACTCGCCTTTTGTTTAGCAAAAGTTCAATCTCCACTATGAAACCTTTTTCCCTTATTCATTGTGATATTTGGGGGCCTCATAGAACCACTTCAATTTTTGGAGCCCGGTTTTTTTTAACAATTGTGGATGATTTCTCTCGTTTTACTTGGGTATTCCTCATGCGCCACAAAAATGAAACACATGGAATACTCAAATCCTTTTTTTCCATGGTTCAAACCCAATTCAACATCACCATACAAACTATCCGTGTGGACAATGGAAGAGAATTTTTTTCATTAAGGGATTTTTTTCAAAGAACATGGCATTTTATATCTACATACTTGTGTCACAACACCACAACAAAATGGTGTCGTCAAACTCAAGCACTGCCTTATCCTTGAACAACACGGGCCTTACGATTTCAAGTTCATCTTCCTCTTCATTTTTGGGGTGACTGCATACTCACAACTGTTTATTTGATTAATAGGATGCCCACCCTAATTCATTCAAACAAAACACCAATTGAAACATTGCATAACACACCCCCATCATGTACACATTTTAAGGTTGTTTGGTATCTTGCATATGTTAAAAATGTCCACCCCTCTCACAAATTTGACCCGCGCACTAAGCAATGTGTTTTTCCTTGGCTATCCACATTAACAAAAAGCCTACAAACTTTATGATCTATCCACCCACAAAATATTTACTAGTTGTGATGTCATTTTTCATGAAAACATTTTTTCCTTTCGACACTCTACATGCTGCATCCAATCCTCTCTTCCATTAGGCCCCTTACAACCATCCACCCATCATGATGTGTTACCAACTAGCCTGCTCGACGACTCACCTGGGTTGCAACTTTCTTATTTTTCTACACCTTTACCTACCAACACATACTTCCCTTCCTATAATGACCACACCCCACCTTCACCCGACAATCCCTCACTTTCACACGACAACTCCCCACCTTCACCCGACAATTCCCCACCAGTGCTCCCTAGTTTTGTCTCCTCCCTATCACCTATATCGCCTCCTTGACGATCAGATCACACCAAAACTTTGCCTAGACACCTCCGGGTTTATGTTGTCACGCTACCACCATCCATCCAATCAAAATCTTAGTCTCTAGTTCCCTCATTAGGAACTCGCTATCCGCTATGCAACTTTATTTCTTACCATCGGTACTCACCATTCTCATCTTGATTTTATTTACAACATTAGTCGTAGTATCGAGCCTCAGACTTATGCAGATGCTGCCTCTGATCCAAATTGGCAACAGGCATGCTCTCTGAACTCCAAGCATTAGAGTTGAATCACACTTGGACTCTCACTCCTCTTCCTCCTGCCAAGGAACCAATTGGTTGTCGATGAGTTTACAAGATCAAACACTATTCTAATGGTTCCCTCAAGCGGTATAAGGCTCGTTTAGTTGCTAAAGGGTACACTCATACTAAGGGTACTGATTATCATGATACCTTCTTTCCCACAACCAAGATGATCACAGTTTGTTGTCTCCTTGCTATTGTTGCCGCTCAATCTTGGTCTCTTCACCAACTCGATGTTCACAATGCTTTTCTTTATGATGATCTCCATGAATAAATTTACATGCTTTCATCTTCTGGTCTCCGGCGCCAGGGGAGAATATGGTATGTCGCCTCAACAAGTCGCTATATGGTTTAAAACAAGCTTCTCGTCAATGGTTTGCTAAGTTCTCTTATGCTATGCAAGCTGTTGTTTCATTCAATCTAAAACTGATTACTCCCTCTTTACATGTAAATGAAGGAAGTCATTCACTGCTCTTTTGATTTATCTTGATGATATATTGATTACAGGAAATTACCTAGGTATTATCAATACTCTCAAACAGTTTCTCCGTTACCGTTTTCGCATCAAGGAGCTTGAGGATTTAAAATTCTTTTTGGGTATTGAGGTATCTCGCTCTAAGAAAGTTATTGCAATTTCTCAGAGGAAGTATACCCTTGAAATTCTTAAAGATTGAGGTTTATTTGGAACACGACCAATGTGCTTTCCTATGGAACAAATCTCAAATTGTCAGATGCACGTGAACTGTTTGCAGATCCACAAAAATATAAAATGTTGGTAGGTCGTCTTATTTATTTGACCATCACCAGGCCTGACATTACATATGCAGTTCATGTCCTCAGCATGCTTATGTATGAGCCTAGGAAGCCACATTGGGATGTTGCACTCCGTATTTTGAAGTACCTTAAAAATTCTGCAGGATGAGGTCTTTTCTTTCCAGCTTAAAATTTTTTACGATTAAGAGCTTATTATGATTTTGATTGGGCTGGTTATCCTACTACTAGAAGGTCAACAACTGGTTATTGTGTCTTTCTAGGAACTTCATTGATCTCTTGGAGGACAAAGAGACAAAAAAATTTCTCTATTTCTTCAGCAGAAGTTGAGTATCGAGTCATGGCAGGTACTTGCTGTGAACTCACTTGGCTACAAAGCTTGTTGCAAGATCTACAGGTGCCACATCTAGATGCAACAATGTTTTACTGTGATAATCAAGTTGTTTTGCACATGGCGCTCATGAAATAACAAGGCATATTGAAATAGATTGTCACTTCATTAGAGAAAAAATCCAAAATGGTTCAATTGAAACCAAGTATGTAGCCTCATCACAACAAGTAGCGGACGTGCTCAAAAAGCCATTAGGAAAATAAGCTTTCAACGGTGTACAAGTTGGGGATTCTTGACATTCACTCTCCAACTTGAGGGGGTATTGAGAATCATAGATTGATGAGAATAATTGATTCTTCTTTGATATGGGGATAAGAATATTGTAAATATAGTCACTAGTTGTATTCTTGTCATAATAGTTATATTCTTGTCATAATTACAGGACAAGATTATGAAACATTACCTAAACCAATAGGATACTTCTTGTATAAATTACCATCATTGTATAATGAAAATTCATCCTGGCATATTATCTTCTTCATACCATACTTTATAGTAAAAGATTCCAACTTAAAGGATAAAAGTTGGTGTGTGTCCGTGTACAGAAATTCCAAAATTGCCCTGATTCACCAATTCCCAATAATGCCCTTCCCACCCCCCATTCACCAAATTACGAGAAATGCCTCTCCTTCGGCAAATTACGATCCTTCCCCTACCCATTCAGAAAATTTTGAACTTACCCCTCTCCCATTCACCAAATCCCAAAATGCTTTCCCATCACATTCGCCAGTCCCTCGACAAATTACGATACTGCCCCTACCCATTCACAATATTCCAAAATTGTCCCTCCCCCATTCACCAAATCCAAAAATGTCCCTCCCATCCCCATTAGCCAAATTGTAAAATGTCCCTTCTCAAGACTTTGGTTTTTCAAGAATGTCCCATTTTTCTCTTATAAGGCCAATTTAACTTAATCTTACATATAGGCAAAATTTTGGGCCTATAAACTTATAAATTAGGCCCAATGAGGATAAAGATCCAATAGCAATCAAAATCTTGAGTTTGATCATCTTATTAAATCAAAGTAAACATTTTTTTATCCTCTAGAAATAACATGCTTTATTGAGTTGGGATAATTAAAACAATCAAATTGATAGGGAACTAAGCCCCAACAAAGAGAAGATGAAAGTAGTATATTATAATGATGGTGCGTATAAATAAATTATAATAGTAGATCGATGAGAATGAAAAAAGTACAAAATTCAATGTTTTAGTAAATAATAATTTATTTTCATATTTGGTAATTTAGTAGAAAGGAATGAGAGAATGATATTTTCAAGATAGCGAAAGGTAGATAACAAAAAAATAGGGATTTGAGTCGTGTTAAGTGTGTTAAGCATGAGGATGAAAGAGTTTTAATGCAGGATAAAGTTATTTTTAGATAGATAGAGGAATTACTTTTGGAACTTACTCAATGGGACACGGTATGCTTCACAAGAAGGGAGACATCGCGTGTTCCATCACATAGTTAGTGCCAAAGAAGTAGGAAAAACTTTAAAAAGAATGAAGACAGGGAAAGCAATTGAACCGGATGATATATCAATTTAATGGTTCACTAAGCTCTTTAATAAGATTTTGGATACTAGAAAAATGTCAGATTCGTTGAAGCACAACATTGTGGTACCAATTTATAAGAATAAGAGAGATATTTAGGATTGCTCGAACTATAAAGGAATAAAGCTTATGAGTCATACAATGAAACTTTGGGAGAGGGTCATAGAATGAAGTCTTGGGAGTTTAACCATTGTTTCGGATAATCAATTTGGATTTATGCTGAGTATGTCTACTATGGAGGTAATATTCTAGCTTAGGCAAATTATAGAAAAATATTGAGAGGGACGTAAGAGTTTTCATATGGTTTTTATTAATTTGGAGAAAGCCTACGACAGGGTTCCCAGGGAGTTAATTTGGTGGGTGCTTGGAAGGAAGAAAATGTCTCAATGTTATGTCGATATCAGTAAGGATATGTGTGAAAGGGTTGTAACAAGTGTTCGCTCAGTAGGCGGGATGTCCAATGAATTCCCAATGTTAGTAGAACTACATCAAGGGCCGGCCTTAAGTCCATACTTTTTTGCTTTGGTCATGGATGAGTTGACGAGACATCTGCAGGAAGATGTACCTTGGTGCATGTTATTTGCAGATGATATTGTCTTAATTGATGAGACTAGTGAAGGTTTAGGTCGGAAATTAGATAGGCAGCGGGAGGCCTTATAGAGTAAGGGTTTTAGAATTAGTCGTTCAGAAACAAAATATCTAGTGTGCAACTTTGGTTGTGAATCACGAGGAATGAGCAATGCAATTGAGATTGAAGGTCCCAGAGTGTGAAGCTTTTCGATATCTAGGATCTATAATTCAAAAGAATGAGCACATTGAAGAAGATGTAGACCATAGAATTAAAGCTGGTTGGACGAAATGGAGAATGACGTTAGGAGTATTATACAATAGAATGATGCCTGCATGGTTAAAAAGGGAAATGCTATAAGACAATTGCTCGATCAGCCATGCTATACGACACAGAATGGTGGGCTACTGAGGGACAAAATACTTATACGCATCGGATGGCGGTAGCAGAAATGTGTATGTTAAGATGGATGTGTGGTAAAACTCGTAAGGATAAAATTAGTAATGAAAGAATTAGAAGATACTTAGGTGTAGCGAACATAGAGGACAAAAATAAAGAAAAGGCTTTTAACATGGTTTGGTCACGTGCGGAGGACACCAAACACGACGCTAAATAGAAAATGTCTAGATTGGCAAGTTAATGGAGGGTGTAGACAGTAGGGATGACCATTGAAAGCTTGGATGAAGTCGGTGAAGGAAGACATCTTTGAGCTTGGATTAGACGATGATATGTGGGAAGACCGTATTACTTGGAGAACCAAAATCTGTGTAGCCGAACCCAAAAGTATTGGGGTCCAAAGATGGAAATCATTATAATATTCTGAGTCATTCATGAACATGACATCAAATACAATTAAGACATTTATGACACCCACATAAATAAGAAGTTCATGGAATGTGATTCACTTTCAAAATGCCTTTGACGGTGGAATGGTAGATACGCGAGACTCAAAATCTCAGGCTAAATAGCATGGAGGTTCGAATCCTCAACAAGGCATAATTGAAGCAATCCAGAAGTCAATGGAAAATTACCATACCCGCGGGGGATACCTCAAAATGGGACCCAGGTGTGGTTTTAACCTTTAAAGGTGAAGTGGAACTGACTAGAACTGATAGCACCTATATCCTTGTTTTTTTTTTTTTTTTTGGTGCCAAGTCATTAAATGCATGTTCATTCTTCACAGATTGAGGGCAGCAGAGCATCAAGAGAAGCTACTCTGCACGGTTTGTCATGCACCGTGAACATCTAACAGCTTGCAGAAGGCTTTGAAACAACCAATCCATTTAGAAGCACTGGAGTTCTGGACATTAGGGATGAAGTTGTTCCTCACATTCCATCTGGAGAAGTGCAGTTGCTGGAAGAATTGCAATCACTGGATGTCATAACCAGGTATAATACTTCATGAAATACAGAGTTAAAAGGTGCTTGTTTTTGCCTTTTTAAATTAAAATCAATTTTTTTTTTAAATATGTTGTATACTTTGCAAGAGTCAATCCTAATCCCCTTCTCCTTTATATTAAAAGATATCCCAAATAAAGAAATTTCTTGATGCAAAGAAACTCAGAAGTACTCAAGCTTTCGAGAAGTTTTACTTTTACAGTATCTCACCGTATCACAAATTATTATGTAATGTCAGTTCATGTCAATCAGAATTATTAGCTGTTAGTCAAAGATTTCACTTCAATTGGATGCTTATCACAGGGTGTACCACAAGCATTGTCGAATCCTTCTCTCCAACAGAAAGATTTAACTACTTCCTCTTCAAATGATCATCCAATCACCACAGAAGAAGCAAAGGAGAATGATCCAAAATGTGCCACCCAAAGAAACCAAGGGTGTGTTTGGTTGCACGGAATCTTATGTCACGAGAATCTATGAGGGACCACCTAACTCTAAGCTAATTTAAGGTTCACTCACTGATTAACAATTAGATTTTGTGATCAATAGTGGGAATAGAAGTTAATCACACTTTTTGATCCCCCAAAGTATTTAATTCTCATAGACTTTCATTCTTACCATTGATCACAAAATCTAGCTTAGATTAAGTGATTCCCTCATGGATTCCATGGCATAGAATTCCATGCAACCAAACACACCCTAAGACACATAAAACACTGAACAATTGCATTTTGGCTGCAGAGAATACAAAACATTTATTCTCCAAAGTAGGAAGCAGTATCAGTGGAGAAAAAATATCATGTCCGGATCACCTTGAATTCTATCAGTGGGCTGCAGAACTCATTCCAACTATAACAGAGAAGCTTCATTCACTTATCAACTTGGTGAAACCCAGTGCAAAAAACTCTGCTACTTCTAGTATGAAAATGGAGAATTTCAGTGTTGAATCTCTGGTTGAAAAATTTGCAGAGCCTCTCACATGAGGTTCATTAAATAGTGAAGAAGAATCTCTATAGCTCTTGTTGATGCCCTGTACATTGATTGATCTAACTAGCTGAGTCCATTCATATGAGTTGAATGCTGTGTATAGCGTAAATAAAGTTTAGATGAAGAGTTTATGTCTATGTGCATGTACATGGAGAGTTCCTAAATTATCCATAACAGGTACTTTCCCACCTTAATGTAAACACACTATTATACGAAAAGGGAGTTTCATGGTCATATACTCAGGTGAGAAATACATCGCTGAAGGTGGGGGATATTAAATTCTATCGTAGCCTAGGCTTGTTTCAACAAAACGAGCGATGCAATGATGTAATACAATAACAAAGGTTGTCAACAATTAGTATATACTGTGTATTTGATATACATTTATTAGCATCCTCTCCTCTTCATTTTCAGATATAACAAACTAGTCAATATCACAGTCCATTGAAAAGAAAGAAGTTACTTTACAACAAGCAGCTATTCTCAGTGCGTATATTCTGACCATATTCTTTACAACACACACACAGAGAAACCTGAAAAGTGGATCACATTTTGCTAGGCCGTTTACCAAATAGCGAATGTCGCCCTTCAGCAACGATCTCCCCAGTTGCTTTGTTTCTCAATTGTATACATGTTCCAGAGTATCCACCCTTTTGTCCCAAAAGTCTGGAGGTCACCTCCAACTCATCCTGCCAATTTGAAGGTAAAACAAAGAAATTTAAATAATGATGGACTATCACATCCTAAATGTCCACATAACATTTAAAAGTTTTAAGAAGAGGATTTGAGTTCATTATTCATCCATAAATCTCAACGCAAGTAGCTAATTTGAGAATATCTAGTGAGACCAGAATTACTGACTCCATAAGCATTGTTGTTTATATAGCCGCTCTATGTTTCGTATATACAAGTAGTGTACTTGATAAATAAAAAACAAAACAAACTCTGTTGTTACTGCAAATAGAAGGGGGGAGGGGAAGGGGGATAGACTATAGAGGAAGTTTTCTTACGTTGGCCTTAGCAGATGCAAGATATGAAATTGACATGTCCACTGACACTACCAACGGCAGACCTTCAACATGGCATAGACTCCATCCAAGTTCATCAATAAGATTCGCAATGGCGCCAGAAGTGAAATTCCCAGCTGCATTCTGCAACAATGATCTTGAAAATTCCTAAAACATCTAATGTAAATGCCAATCTGAGTTTTTCATATAATAGTCTGGAGTGCTAACTAAAACGTCATTCATTTCTATTGGGTTAGAGCTTGGTTATCTTTTCTGTCATTCTCAGTTTGTTACCTTGCCTGAACTTCAGTAAGGTATAATGTGGTTGAATGTTACTCGCCATATCTACTCAAGTTTAGCAAAAGCGTCAGTCACCGTGTAATGTGCTTTTAGTCTGCGTCTAGCCTAAGCAACCCGCCATAATTTTGGTGTATTCATTAGAATCAATACAAGGGGTACCATGAAGGAGGAATGCTCTAAGCTCAAGTTCAACTAAGCGAACAACAATGAGGCCAAAAGCTTCCAGCAGCGCAAAAGACAGCTGAGGTGATGTGAAGAAAATTTTGCAGATATTTTACAAGATGAGCGTTTCAGAAATCTTGGGTAGTTGATTTGAGGTGTTTTTACCACATACCGTTACTTTGAACTGATTAATTTGAAAGAAATGAACTTAAAGTTTCGCGGTTGATGAAGTTGAGTTTTTATAAGATCCCATAATCTATCAAGAAGGTGCGACCTACAGGTCAACACCATAAGAAAGTAATCATGCCGCCGACGGGTCTCAAACCTAGGACATGGGGATATACCCACACAGCCCTAACCACTCGACCATAACATCATTGGCAAAGGATTTAAGGCATCACCAGACACTAAGCAGTGTGGAGAACAACACCATAACAGATGCAGTGCAAGTTAAGTTTTAGGTTGATGTAGGAGAGTTAATCCGAGAGTCGGAAAAAAGTAAGTTTCTTGGGTTATGCAAGTGAAATTAATGGGCACCGACCATGGAGTCCAAAGTTTCATATAAATTCATAGAAGACATGCTACAAAAACTTGTGATAAAAAGTATTACTATATGACAAATAAGGGCGAAAGATACTGAAAATCCATCTTATAACAATGCAATGAAATGGGGATTAAAATCAGAGATGGGATTAACTTACAGTGAGTCCAGGAGGAACCTTGAAGGTGCAAACTATCAAACCCTGTTCGATTTGGTCAACTCGGATGCCTTGGCGGGAGAAATGTTCATAGAAGCTCGGGTTCCTGACCAATTTGATGTGCCCGTACTTCGAGTCCCAACACAGACTCCTTTTCCTCCTCCGTCAGCTCCAACATCTCCCTCACTCTCCATTTTTTCTGCCCTTCAGCAATGTTTCCGAGCTGAAGAGCAACCACAATGAGAGGAGAGGGAGATTTTCCACCAAAAACTAATTTAAAATTGACCAGAGGGAGGATAGGAAGATTCCCTAAAAAAATTAATTTTAAACTATCCCCCATGTGCATCCGCATTTCCTCTTTGATCATCTACAAACAATAAGAAATCAAAGTTTTCGAAAGAATAAAAAAAAAATTGTTCATCCACACCATCCCCCCTTTTCCTTCTTCTGTGGATGGTCAAACCTATGGGGTTACATAAAATAAAAAATAAATTAATTAATTAAATTAAAAAAAAAAAAAAAAAAAAAGTACATGTTTTCTTTTGCTGTGGATGCTCTAAAACAAACCAACTTACATTTCCTGCAACTTGGGAGTAAATTCCCAAATCCAATTCATACAAGTTGAAGAGCAAGACTAGATCTGAACTTTTAAGCCATGTAAATGGATGCATCTCAATTTCAACTATTTATACTTCATTCCATGTATAAAACCCTACTGGTGTGCTGCTGATGCATGTAATGAAGTCATCTGCCATATGAATGCATGTACTGTTATTACTTCAGTCATTTGTAAATACATATTGATTACATTTATTACATGCTCATATATGCTAGTCATCTGTCATCACTACATAGTTAAGTGCAGAACTGGAAGGAGTTATTTTACATTGCAGTTAATCGATAGAGTATAATTTGGGCAAACTGTTCACACTCAACACAGAACTAAAAATGGATCACATTTTGCTAGGCAGTTTACCAAACAACGAATGCCGGCCTTCAGCAATTATCTCCCCAGTTGCTTTGTTTCTCAATAGTACAGATGTTCCAGAGTATCCACCTTTTTGTCCCAAAAGTCTAGAGATCACTTGCAATTCATCCTGCCAAATCGAAGGCAAAACAGTGAAAATTCATAAAGCTGGACTATCAATGCATGAATTTCCCCACAATACTAAAATATTTGATAGTTGGTATAAATGGCTTAACGTGAAGCTACACTTTAGTATAAATGGCTCAATGTAGCATTGTAGGGTGACAAGAATTGTAGAGTCCTCACATGCAATGGTATTGATAGACTGTTATATGTTTGAATGTTTGGAATACATGAAAATAGTACTGCACATGATCAAACAAATTCTTTGCAATTCCAAAGAAATGGATACAAATTACAAGGATAATAGAGCAAATTTCTTACATTGACCTTAGCATGCGTGAGGTATGTGATCGACATGTCCACTGAAACTTTCATTGGTAAACCTTCAACATGGCATAGAGCACCTCCAAGTTCATCAATAAGATTCGCGATGGCACCAGAAGAGAAATTCCCAGTTGCATTCTGTAACAACGATTCAACTTAAAAGTAAATTCTCAAAACATCTGTTTAGTAATTTTGGATAAGGCCCGTTGAGTTTTGAATATTTTGGATAGTAGTCTGGAGCAGTGGCGGAGCCACATACAAGCTATGTTCCCCCCTTAAACTTTCAAATCTTTTGACATGCTATAGAGAATATGGTGGGTCCATGCCCCCCTCCTAAAATCAAAGAAAATTGTCCTATGCTCCTTCAACAAAACAAAAACAAAAACAAAAACAATAACACAAACACAAACAAAGACAAAGACAAAGCTTTCTCAAATGCAAACCCACTACACGTAGACAAGTAATTATTAATAAATTCTTGTAACTGACTATACTTTCTCAATTATGCCCCTCAAGTTTAAAACAAAAAAGTCTAGAGAGCCAGGCCCTAGCACCAGGACGTGCTCTCTAGCACGTGCTGTCTGAAAAATCAAAGCAAAGCAGAAAGAATGAGAATGAAGAAGATAGAGAAAGAAATCAGTCTGAAATCCCAT
Organism: Berberis vulgaris; assembly: GCA_963556465.1. Lineage (NCBI taxonomy): Eukaryota > Viridiplantae > Streptophyta > Magnoliopsida > Ranunculales > Berberidaceae > Berberis > Berberis vulgaris. The sequence goes on along the minus strand of OY747133.1, from coordinate 38,184,741 downwards.
TGATCCTATCCACCACAGTAACAAGACCTTGAGTGCCCATCTTTCCATCATCATTTCCAACCATTCCTGCAAACAATTCCTTGCACAAAGCTGCACCAGGTAATACCACTGTGGCTGTGGCCTTGTCTTCCTTTCCATCCAAACCCATCCCTAAATCCTTGACCATATACTCCACAAACCAACCAGCTCTGAAGTCCCTTTCGACCATTCTTCCCCAAACAACTCCATCACCATTGACCCTGCTGCACCTCCCCTCACACACTCTAACCATTTCATCAAATCAAGCCTTCCTCTTTGTTTAGCAAACACCAATCCTTCACTCAATCCCAATAGGCACCCACAGTGATCTAATTGGCAATCTTACAACTCTGTCCACACCCAGATTTACCCATGTAACTTGGCTTTCCCATGAGTTGAAACAATGGTGTCAACCATGCCACCACATGAGAGTCTCCCCCGGCAAATATGGCCAATTCCCATTTATGTACTTACTATTATTAAAAATTATTTTCTTGATTGATTGTTTTGAGAGAGTTAAATAAAGAAGGAATGAAAGAAAGAAAGAAATATCTCTTCCTCTTGTGAAGCTCTCAGGTTTCAAATCATCTCCCTTTCGAAACAAAAACCTTTGAGACCCAGAGGCATGTTCTTTTAGTCAGTGGAGAGATAAAGGAAACAAGAAAAGAAAGCAAAGAAAGGCTTTTCTTTTCTATTCTTTTTTTCTTTTACTCTCCTCTCTCTCTCTCCTAAACACGTGCTAGAGAGCACATCCTGGTGCTAGGGCTTGGCTCTCTAGACGCACTTAGTTTAAAATGTTCTGTAAAACCCATTCAATTCTTCCAAGTATTATCCTCCAAAAATATATATTTACAGTTTCGCCATTAAAAGAAAAAAAAATAAAGTATAAAGTTGAGCAACCCTTAATAAGTTGTACAACTTATTGTTAATTTATTCATCTTTTATACAAATCAAGTATTAAGGTTTGTGTTTATTTATCTTTATTTCATCTTAACTCTTTCTAAAGGGTAAATAAGTTTTGTTTTTTAAATTTATTTCTATTTTTCTTATGCTAAATCATAGTCATGGCATGGTTATCTCAATTTGTCAACAAGGTGGGTTAATAAACATTTTCAACTTCAATTTTTTATCTTCTTTAAGTTGTTTTTTAATAATTATATTTAGAGTATTTTTTACTCTATTTAGAATAAATTTACAACTTTTTACTTAAAATACATATAATAAATAATTTTACCACGTCCTCCCCCCCCCCCCCCCCCCAATGAAATCCTGACTCCTTCACTGTGCTCGAGACTAACCACTGTCTCACTCATTCCTGATAGGTGATAGACTAAAGTTTTTTGTTTTTGTTTTATTTTTTTAAATCTTTTCTACCATTGTCACTTTTTACCCTTTTCTGAACTTGGTAGACAACGGGTGCATAATGTTACTTTTTATGGTTTACTAGGCTTGTAACAAGCAAGTACCCAAGGATGCATGGACACGGACACGCGCATTGTGTCGGATACGGACACGACACGTCGACTCGATAATTTCCCAAAATTAGGACTCGGAAACACGTCAACATGTCATACTATGTTTTTTAATAAGTCATATAAACATAAACAATAATCTAATAAAATGTTTTCCTAGAGTGTCCATAATTGTTGCAAGCAGAAAAAATTAGAAAAAACACGAAGAAAATAAAACGTAGATAAGAAGAAGAGGCGCAAAGGCGCAAAGGCGGAGAAGAAGATGACACTATGTTGTAAGAAAAAAACAAAGTAAAAAAAATATATAATTGAGAAGAAGTAGAGGAGAGAAGAAGCAAATGAAAGGAGAGAAGTGACTCTTTGCCTATTTATCTTGAATCTCAATTGAAAAAGTCATTCACTTCATATGAGTCAACAATCATTAAATTAGATGATTATTTCCACACATCTAATAAAACGAAATCGGTTGCCGAGTCTTGACTGTGTCCTGATCAAATTTCGGGTGTATCGGATGCGTGTCCGACACATTGACTACATTGACCATGTGTCTGACACTTGCCGACACGTTGACCGCATATCTGAAGCGTGTCGAAGGCGTGTTGAGCGAGTGTCGGTATTGGATACGTGTCAGACACGAATACGACAAGTTTTCCGAAGAGTCGATGCTTCCTTGCAAGTACCTAAGGGCAAGGAGAGATGGATTAGTCTACTGCATCTATTGGTCTGGATCTTAAGAACATCTTTCGTACTAATTTTTCTTAATTTCCCCTACATTGTCATGGATCGAGAAAACAAGACATCTTTCTTGGGAATGTCCCACCTTTGCTTAATATGGTAGTAATAACGTTGGGAAAGATGATACAGGTTCCTAAGCCCAAATTTATCTTTGTTACGCTAGAAATAGTTTGTTCTAGATGCAATGAAGAGAAACAAAGAGGATGAACTTCCATTTCCTTTATTGTGTTCCCTTTCTCAATGGCTTTTAAGGAAACAATTATTTGGATTGAAGATCTGCAAAAAGCAAGTGGGTAGAAGATAAATTCCTTTATGATATCTCCCAAGGAAAATCCAGAACTGGATTCCAAATTGATGGGTTAGCGTGAGCTTATCCATCAGTTTATGCAATCTTCAAGTAGGAATATTTTTTTGAAAGATCTTGGTTTTGTGCTTTGTTGGATCGTCCGAGATCCTTTCGATGACCTATATATTGTGCTTAAGGGATATCTACATTATCGAATCGATTGTGTAAGGGTCACTCCCGTGGTAGCAATGGAACCAGGGAAAGGGAAAGTATCCAAAAAACATAATTCTTTTCTTAGTGATCCCCAGTTCAGTCCTTTCATTTGTGATGAACTGTTGGTACTAGTCCTGCATTTTTCTTTATGGACTGAGGAGAAAGGATGGTTCAGCAGGAAGAGGTCAACCTATACTGTGAGAGAAGAAGAAAGAGAAGGAGGTCAACCTGTTTCAAATATACAACATGGATTTTGGCAATGGCAATGCAATGTAGTGAGACCATCATGTGGATCCAAACAGATAAGTCTTCCTTCTAAGACACACTTAATTGTAAAGGTGAGCTTTCAAAATTTGTGTGAACCACAATGATATAACTTCACCGTTCTAGAAAAAAGAAGTTTATACTCAACCTAACTTGCGATGGTTTCTAACATTTAGAAATTGGTAGGAGACTGTACAGATTAGTCTTGTGGTTCCTTGTTGAAAAAAATATGTTTGGTAAATTGGGTTTTTTTATCTTGTATGAATTAAAGCATCCACTATGCTGGTAATATAATAGGTGCCGAACTTTTGTGATTGGCCAACAATATATATACTAGTAGAATTGAGGATGAAAAGTGCATCTACTTTGAAAGATAATTCGTTAGCTCCTAGATTTATTATGTCTTCATAAGTTGATCAAAAGTTAATGTTGCTAAGAGCATGATAGAGTTCCATAGGTTGAAGTACCAACTCACACCTGAAGGAATTGGAGAGCAAGGAACTGAAGTCAGCTTAAAAAGAACAAGAGTAAAAAAGGGCAAATTTGATGCATGTCCCCAGTCCTAATAGGGTAAATGGCTTTAGTCCCGCTTATAAATTTAATTTGAGTTTAGTCATCTTGTACAGGCGCTCTTCTCACGAGATGAGATAAAAAAAGATTTGAACCCTAACCTCACCTCACAACATGGCCACCCTTCTCTTAAATAAGGATAATCCAGGTCTTCTTTTTATTGCATAACGTGGGAGGCACAAGCACAAGATAAATTGTCAATCTGAAATTTTGAATGAACTTAATACACTATGGGATGCTCAAATTTGAGTTGAGACTCTCTAGGTGTATGCTTACGATAACAAAATGGGATTGTGAATGAATGTGTTGTTATATAATGGAGCTTCCTAATTCCTATAATCATGTACCAAGCAATGACCGGAAATTTAATTTCACTTGCTTTTTCCCATGATCATGCAACATAAATTAATTCATTGCTTTCTACAATCTCTAATTCTTGCAGACAAATCGACACCAATGCCTAGTAAATAATTTTGAGTCGATATGATCAAAATTGTAGATATTCAAAGGATTAGGGTTGGAATGGGGCCGGGGTTGGTTCACTTACAGTGAGTCGAGAGGGAACTTTGAAGGTGCAAGCTATTAAGCCCGGTTCAACTCGGTCAATTCGGATTCCTTTGAGGGAGAAGTCTTCGTAGAAGCTATGCTCCTGTCCGGATCGGTGAACCGCTACGTTGAGTCCCGATACCGACTTTGTTTCCTCCTTCTTCAGCTCCAACATCTCTCTCGCTTTCTCCATTTCCTCGTTCTCTCTCTTCTGAACAGATTTTGGATGATTAAATCGAAAATTTGGGACTGAATGGGCCCAAAACTGCCTCAAATGTGCTCCAATCCAAGCCTAAGATAATCAGGACTTCAAAGACGAAACCCACGTACATGCTAGCCCAACGCATGAGACTATATCCGCTGCTGGCCTAGAGCTGGTACCCCATTGACAGTCCAAGTACTCCACTTGCCTTAAAAGAAGAGTGTGCAATCCACTTACACTTTGGTTGGTGATGTAGTCGAATCCCCCTCTACTTGACCTCGACGTATACCTACACAGAGAACGCACGTGAGCCAAAGACCAACGTTGTGATGGCTAATGACACTCCGATGTTAAAGTCATACAAAGCTGGAGAAATGCTTAAAGCTATAAATTGGGTTCTAGAGCGTACATTTTTTCATCAACTCTGTGTCTTATTTATAATACGATAGTCTTCGTTCGGCTAGGCCTTTAGTGGTGTAGTTTATGGAAAGAGATCTTGCTGGAGATCCTTTCTTAGTTGAGAGTCGTCCACGTATGAAACTTTCCCTACACGACTTGTGCTCCTAGATCTATAGGAGAGGTTTCTCTTTTGGAGTGTTGTCCATGCATGTAATTTTCCATGCACGACTTATACTCTGATATATGTTTCCTAGTCGAAACTAATATATTGCTAGCATGTCCGTCTTAGGCGATCCTCCATATACTTGCCTAATTAGGACTTACGAGTATTGGGCTTTGTCATGTCACGTATGGACTTAATAGGGTGTTGCAATTTGGATCCAATCTTCTGGATTCTGCCAATATGGGCTTAATGTTGTTTGGGTCCTTGCCAGATATGGTGGGCAATCGGGCTCGCTTTGTTCTGCTGACAAGATCATCATGACACGCATACGGCACAGATTAAAAAACGGTTTAGTGTATCGTCAGCTACTCCCCCCGAGTTGGTGGACCACTTCATCGGTCCATCAAGTCATGTTGTAGAGGACCTCAGCGGTCATGATTGGTTTGAGTCTGAATCGCCTCCTTGAACGCCACGCTTCATTTAATGGGCTTGTAATTATTCGGAAAAAAAAGGCAGGAATTCAGTTTCCTATATAGATCCTCTTCTCTGCAGGATTTATTTTCATTACTCTTCGATCTTAGAGACTCTACTTTGTCATTTCGCTTTACGTGCTTTTGATTTTGCTCAACTTCCTTGATCGAAAGTTTGTACGTTCTTCAATGGCGGGCCATAATCAGCTTTCATATGAATTGTTTGCTAAGGGTCGTAAGTTCTTCGAGGATAGGTTAATCTCTGAGTCGACTCTGGATGGCCTTCATGAAACATATGGGATTCCTAATGATCTAGTGTTGTTCACATTAAGCACTGGTTAGACGTTGTTGTCTCCTCCAGAAGGATTTATCTATCTGTACCAAGGCATGCTCCAATCGGGCGTCCGCTTTCCTGTTATTGAGAAAATTTGGAGCTTCCTGGCTTACCTTGGCATCGGGCCTGCTCAGCTGGTGTCGAACGGGTATAGGACGGTGATTGTCATTCTAATTAAGGTGAATAACACTAGTGTCCGAGTGTCTCCGAGGGTGATCCAACTTCTTACTTCTCCTTGGATAGACGAGCATGTTGTGTGTGTGTTGGCATTGCTGGACTGTTTTGGCAATCTACTTGATGACTTCAAGTTCTGGCCAAAATACAGTTTCATGGCCTCTGCGGACTCGAAGTATTTTGAACTTGTCGGTCGTTCGATCGAGCGAGAATTCCGGCCACTGAGTAAGTTGAGTTCCATTCTCGATTCCACCAGTGTTAATTGCATATTGAAGGGAGGTTCCAACTACACACTTATTTTCTGAGGACGAGGCAGCCGTGAAGAAATTTCGTGACATGCCTCGGATGCGGGTAGAGGATGTCGTTCAGTCTTCTAATATCAAGCGCAGCGGACTGTGGGCTCATTGGTATGAGGTTCCCACTCTTTTTAGAGTTCTGAAGTTGAAATCTGAAAGCGAGCCCTCTTCTAAGAAAAGGAAGCACTCAAAGGTTAACATCCCAAGCCCATCAAGGAGGGCGGAGTTGAATGAAGCGCTTTCATCTTTTGTGCGCTCCAAGAAGCCTTGTGCTGCAACTAAGTCCGCTCTTGAGCATTCAGTCTTTTTAGAAGGGAGACGCGGAGCTGTGGGGCAAGTTCTCAACTCGTCCGCTAGGATGACAGCTGTTGTGTCTGAAGGGTAGAAGATGCAATGAAGCTGAGCACCGATCAAGCGAAGGTTATGAACAACTTGTTGTTGCAGGCGAGTGAGGCAGCTTTGTCAGATGCGGATCTGACTCATCCTTCTTCGTTGAAGAATTTTGAGTACGACTCATCCTTGGATCGCGAGTCTTCTGGGCCTGGTGAAGAGTCATCTAACTGTCGCCCCTACGGCGGGAAGTCTCCTCCGGGACCCTCGTATTGTCCTCCGTCCCGATCTCGACCCCATATTAAAGTGACGACGGGTTCGAGAGATAACTCACTTTTTTCTTCCCCGTCAACTACTTTCGAGTCGGCTCGTGAGAGAGAGACGATCGTTGTAAGCAGAGGAAAGGAGGTGGACGATGGCCCTAATGCGGTGAAGACAATGAAGGGCAGTGCTGGCGTAATTTCGGTCCCAGAGGACCTCCATCCGAATGCGCTGAAGATGAGCAACCAAGCCTGACACCAAGAGGTTGATATTTCTTATGCCTCGAAAAAACATATCAGTAAGTGGAATGATTGGCTGGCAAATTGTGCTCCGAAGCCAACAGACGATATGTTTGACGATCATTATCTGTAGTTGGACAATGATCTGTGGCAAGCCATCATGGTTAGGCGTTATAGCGCTGACTAAGCTTCCACTTTCTAAGCCATCGTCATCCACTTTCGGCGGACTAGGGTTAGAGCATATCAGAAGCCATCGCCATTACTCGAAACTGAATAAGCTTTGATCGTGTTAGCCCTCCCCTTGGCCTCGGGCGTGTTAGTCTAACTTAGGCGTCCTGGCTTACTTAATTTTCCTAGAAGTCTGATACGAAAGTCGGACCAATAAATCTGATTCTAGAGTCGGATTGCCATGAAAATTGATTGGACTGAGTTTATCCAGGTTCAATGAACGACAAATAATAGAGCGGATACCTTTGACTTATTGATAATATCGTTGTAGGCATGTTCCGCATTGCATGGGCGCTTAAGGCCTTTGTACTGAGTCGGATCTGGCGGGGTACTGGCTTGGGTCCATTAGTTGGCGGGCCATGTTGTAAAAATCAGCATGCTAGGTGGACAACGTAGATGGCGAGATGGTTCAGTGTCGGTTACTTCCCCCAGTTAATGGGGTTGCGTGCAATGCCATTAATTCAAAGAATGTTGACTCGTGTAGTTGCAATTGGAACCATTGCTTCCCTATTTCCAGTACGGCGTTTAATGCTGATATAAGCGTTTATTGATTTCGTTTCGTGAACCGTCATGCCTATATATAGGCTGGTGTTCACCATTTTAACCATTGCCATGAACACTAATGCATCCAAAAATCGTCCTCATGTGAGTTTGACCTTCAAAACAATTGTTAGACTGCCAAGGACCACCTTTTTGGTGGTCGAAGGCACTCCAATGCTGAAGTCAGTAACATTGTTGGAAGAAGGATGTAAATCTGGACAAAACTCAATTAAAGTTGCATACCTGTGTCGAATGTCCTCTTTACCTTTTATAATAGCCGTAGTTAACTCTCTGTGTGACTTAAGCATGTGAGGCGCAATGAAAGTAAATATTTTTTGTAACAGTCTCCTCCTTAATGGATATGCGTTCAGGGAGGCGTAACTCCCTCCACGACTCATTTTGGTGCAATGTTCCTCTTATTTGTGAGAGAACTCGTGTCGGGCTCTGATTCGTTTGGGCCTGGATTCAGGCCTTGTTTACATTTCCTTGTTGGCGGGCCTTGTCTGGGTCTCTGTTGTTGTCTTTATTCTTCTTGGGTTTTACAAGCTGACCCAATATATTAGGCGTTGAATTCTCGTGATAGATCTTTATGCCATGTGTACGACCGTGATGATCTATTTATTTTGATGTATCATCAGCTACTCCCCCTTAGTTAGTGGGTATGTTTACGTATCCACTAAATGTGTGACAGTTGGTATTCCGATTGCGCTATTGCACTGAACTTAATGTTTAATAACTTTCGGTCGGTTGATCATCTCGATTACTTCGTTGTCTGTTCGTTTTCGCCCACATTTTCTTGGGGTTTTGGTGCACCATTATGTTCCGCATGTCGCTCCGAGAGCAATCTCTTTGTTGCCTGGTTGTGTAAAGGGTGATGTGGCTATTTTGCCCCCTTCTTTACGCCATCTTCGCAGTTAGTGTTATTTCTTCTCCCCTATTGCCTCTTTTCTTTTTCTTTTCTCTCTTATTTGCAATGTCTGCTAGTGACTTGCTAAATGGTGATCAACTTTCTACCTGTGAGGCTCATTTTTCCCCAAATAAGGCTTATCGGGTTAGTCTGGATAGTGTCTGTTCCAATTATGTTTTGCCCCCCGACCTTAAAATCGCTTTCCCTCGTGAAAACGACAGTCCTTATTGTCCGAGGAAGGGGTATATTGTGTTTTACCCTCGCATGTTCTATGTTGGACTTCAGTTCTCAGTTCCGGAGCTATTCTGGTCGTATCTAGATTTTATGGGTATTCCTCCTACTCAGATGGTTCCGAATGGTTGGAAGGTTATGGTTTCCACGTATGCCAGGGCCATTCTTTTTGGTATTCCTTTAACCGCTAGAATCTTGCATTCTTTGGTGAGGTTTAGCGTAAAACCCAACCATACATGTTTCCTTCATTCTCCTGTGTGTTTTGGCAATCTCAATGATGACATCAGGGGTTGGTTGCGAGATTGGTTTTATGCGTCTGTCGACTCCAGCTACTTCAATTTGCGGGGTCTTCAAATAGTAAAGTCTTTCCGAGTTCCTATCAAACACCGAATTTTCCAATTGACCGCTGAAGAGTAGGTTATTAGCGAGTGTTTCTTGGAGCTTTCGGTAGTTCCATTGGACGCCTATCTTACTGATGATACGATGAGGCACAATGGTTTATACAACATGAATGAGACCGAGCGGGGTTTGTTAACCAAAAGGCAAGCCACGAAGATTGATGCCTGTGTTGCCACTGTCGAAGGTGATGACGTTTTCATTAATTGGAAAGTGAGCTCGGGTGTTACGGATCTAAATGCTCCTATTCATAGTGCTACTGGTCCTTCTTCTATGAAGAGAAAAGTACCAAGGCATGTTAGTCCGTCGAAGCTGTTTTTCTGCCTTCTGACCAAGTTTCGAAGAAGAAACGACTTGTTGACTATGTGCTAGGGGTGGGCATCCCATCCCGCGATCCCGTTCCCGTCCCGTCTTGTCCCGATTTTTTCGGGTCATAATGGGATTGAATAATTCCATCCCGATCCCGTCTCGATCTAGAATGGAATGGGATGGGATGGGATGAAGATTTTCAATCCTGCCAATCCCGTCCCGTTCCGAGCTAATTTTTCAATATTTATTATTTATTTATTTATTTTAGGATTGCAATATTAGTGTAATTGAAGAAAAATGAATTTAGTTGAAATCAGTGTAATTGATATTAGTCTATATCTGCAACTACTTGATATTGGTTTATTTCTAGAATTCTAAATGAATTATTTAATTGCAAACTCTTTAAAACTCAAAATGGGATTGCTAACTACATTGAAGAGTTTTATTTCGTGTCAAGACAATGAATTTAATGACTATTTTTTTAAGCAATAATGAAACATTCTTCTTAGCACCCCAAATCTACTCATCCTTTTGTTCACTATTCGAAACAGTAGAGCAGGTCCACCATTGCCATTATACTGTCCACCTCTTAGTCATTCAAAACTCTACAGAAATCTTAATTACAGGGTGAATTTTAGCTATCATTTATCGTAGTTTATTATGATGTTGCATACTCAATCTAAGGCTATCATTTATGTGTAGTTCTACGAATTGTCTTTGCCACTTTTCAACTAAGCAAATTGGGTCTTGGGTAAGCAATAATTTGTCAAAAAATGAGAGCACACTGATCCCGTCCCGAACCCATTTGGGATGGGACGAGGTCGGGATGGGTCTATCTCGTCCCATCCCGTCTCGTGCCCACCCCTACTATGTGCGTCGCACATCTCTTTATTCAGATTCTGTAAATAGAAAACCTTCGAGGGAAGATCGATGCTCTTTTTCGGAGGCGAAAGAGATGAAGTTGGCTTTGGAGAAGAGTAAGAAAGATATTGTTCGTCCTCTTGATGACGGGGAAAAGAAGCTTATCTCTGCTTATGGTAGCCTTGATGCTGCCGAGTGTTCTAATGAGGATCCTCGTCCGTAGATGACAAGATGCTCCAGTTGGCTGTTGTTCATTTTAATGAGCTTGGCAATCATGATCGAGTTCCCGAGGTGCAGTCTCGTCCTTCTTCTTCCCCTCCTGTTGACGGAGGGGTGGAGATCCCTCCTTCCACAACCTACTTGGATTTTTCTGCTCTTGTTGGGATCGTCATTCGTTATGTTTTTACTGAATGACGAGATGGTGATGGAGGTTCTCATGTCGTTCCTTCTTCTTTCCCGACTGTGGGTGGTGGTGGTTCCTCCATACTACAAATTATCATGTTCTTCATTCGCGGGTTAGTTGGAAGGAACCTAGTCCTGAAAAGATTCAAGTCAAATCGGATGGGAAGTTTTGCTGGTTTTCTCGTACTAACGTGCATGATAGTGCACGTAAGCTGATTAATAAATGGCACAGACGGTCAGTGGAAAGGCTTTCGATGTCTATGTTGAACCCGAATCTTTATCTTGAGGATGGTGTCAGGCTTATAATGGACAAGATGACCCATCTTGCCTATGCAAGAGTGGTGGGTTTGAGTCATTAGGTTAATCACGATCTTGTGGTTTCTCTGGAGAGGAAACTCTTTGTACTGCTATTGGTATTTCCCATGCTCTTTACCAGTATGACACGTTAAAAGCGTGATGCTTTGAACGGATCAAAATGGTTGAGGTTGTTCAGGCTTCATTGGCCCAGTGGAGAGTGCACGAGATCGGTTTGTGGTCGCGCTTGAGTCCCTAAGAGCTAACTTAGACGACATCCACACACGTTTGCACGATGTGGAGAAAGATATTTCCGTTGAGAAGGCGCTTCATGACGAGGTCGCGCGTGCCATGCTAGAGCACTCTAAAAGTCGTGACATCGCTGAACAAAGGGTGGAGCAATTACTGGCTTTGCTTGACAAGGTCATGGTCGATTCCTCTGCGATGCTTACTACTGCTGAGGGCCAACTCATTGCGGTAAGAAGCAAGATTGCTTTTGTTAAGGATAGACTCCGTGTTATGGAGGTGGCAGATTGGCAGTGTGTTATTTATGGTCAGACTGAGCTTTTGGATTATATTGAGGGTCTCAGTGTCGACTTGTCTCAATATCCTCATCTGATCTATCGAACCTTCAAGGATGACAAAGGTGGTGAAGATCCTCCGGGCGATCCAATGGCTGAAGAGTTGCCTCCTCCTTCTTTTGAAGAAAGAGTTTATGTCGACAATCCAGCTCCTATAGATGGTATTACTGAGGACGTTATAGATATTTCCCCTTAGTCCTCCATTGCTACTTTTGAATGTTACTGAATAGATTTTGAATGAATGACAAGAGTTGTTCCCTTTATTTTTCTTCTTGTTGACTTTATTCGTTTGTCGTTATCGTGACAAATCGTATTTGAGCTTTGATGTTTTACAGATATATTTGTAGCAATCGTTTGGTGATTTGAATTTTCCTATGTTTTAGCACACATGTCTTGATCTTGTCTTTGTCGTCTCTGAATCTTTGTGGAAAGTTGTTTTGCTTGCTTGTCTTCTACTTTGTTGATTTGGTATGTTAGTTAATCCACGGTTTTCCTGAGCTGTAACTTGCTCCTCCGTTTGTTCACTATATTCGTTCGATCAACCACAGAGTTTGTTTCCTTCGAGTTGGTTTGTTGATTCGGTGGTTTCGAGGTTGCCTCTACTTCGTTGAATCATTCGTTCGACCTCTACTTTGCTAACTCGACGTTTCAGTTTGTTAGAAGTAGTTTCTTGGTTTGTTCAGATTTTTGCTTCATTAGCTCGACGTTTCAGTTGACTCGAAGTTTTGCTGATTCGGTGTCCAACCTTTACTTTGTTGGTTTGACCTTCTAGTTGACCCGAGGTCATTTGGCTCATTCGTCTAGTTTCAACTTCGTTAATTAGACGTTTCGGTCGACTTGAAGTTTTTACTACGTTGACTTGTTCGTTTAGTTTTTACTTCATTGAATCAACTTCTCGGTCGATTCAAAGTTTCTGTGTTTAGTTGAATCATATGTTCAACTTCTACTTCGTTAACTCGATGTTTCAGTCGACTCGAAGTTGTTTTACTTAGTTGACTCATTCATCCAACTTTTGATTCGTTTGTGCGACACTCTAGTCGACCCGAAGTTGTTTTACTTAGTTGACTCGTTCGTCCAACTTTTACTTCGTTGGTGCGACACTTTGGTCGAACCAAAGTCTTTTTGCTTAGTTTTGATCGTTCGTCCAGTTTTGTTTTGTTGGTACGACACTCTAGTCGACCCGAAGTTGTTTTACTTAGTTGACTCATTCGTCCAACTTTTGCTTGGTACGACACTATAGTCGACCCAAAGTCATTTTACTTAGTTGACTCATTCGTTCAACTTTTGCTTCGTTGGTGTGATACTCTAGTCAACCCGAAGTCATTTTACTTAGTTGACTCGTTCGTCCAACTTTTACTTTGTTAACTCAACATCTCGGTCGATTTGAAGTTTATGTGTTTAGTTGACTTGGGTGGACAACTTTTACTTCTTTGGTTGATCAAACCAGAAGTTTATTGTATATATCCGACTTGCGTCCTGATTCCTTTTGGGCTATATATGCCGAATGTTTCATATAGCTTTGCTACGAGGTTGTTCACCTTTGTGGGATGTCAATTCCAAAATTGAAACTTTCTTGATTTTTTGACCATTTCTAGAGGTCGTTACGTTGTGGAGCGTTTCTTCTTTTATTCTTGTGTAGCTGATTTCTATCCCTATGTTGGTGTTTCGTGCCTCTATTGTTCCTTTTAATTTATGACCTCTTTTGCTTGGACCATTATTGTTTCCCGTTTGGCATTGCTTGTTAAGGCTTGATAGAGTTTGTCATTGTTAGTCACTTTGGCTGAATTTGTATCTGCTGTCAGAGTCTTCGAGTTGGTTAGTGTAGTTGTCTTCAGGGCGTTGAACTTTCTGATTCGATATAGGTCTGCTCGGGTGGGAGATGCTTCTTTACTGGGGCAGATGTAGTGTAGAGCGTATTTTAATTCCCTAAGTCGTTCTTTTGTTCCCATGGCTGCAGTGTCCACCTTTTCTTTTCCTTTGAACTATTTGTCTGGTATGCCAATGAATTTGTCCAGTCGTTCTCTTTGGATCCAATGCTCGATTTCTTCTTTTAACTTGTAGCATTCTTCGGTATCATGTCCGTGATCCTTATAAAAAAAAGTACCTACTTTTGTCTCGTCCTTCCGGATCTCCTTTAATCCTTGTTGGCCAGTAAACATTCTCCCAATTCGCTGTGTGTTTTAAGATGTCGGTCCAGCTTATTTTTTGTGTTGTGTACGGTTTGTATTCCTTCCTCATTACACTGGTTATTCGCTCATGACTGGGTCGTGCCTATTGCAATTTCCTGGAATCTCGCTGCTTGGACTCAATACGTCCGTCATTCCGATGTTTTTTTGAATGGTTGTTATCCTCTCGTGACCCATCATCTTGCCTTCTTTTGTCTTTCCTTTCCCGTTTCCTTGAATGGATTATTTTCAGCAGGACTGCCATTCGCTTTGGAGGCTCCAAGTTAAGGGCATCGAAAAAGGGGCATTTCTTCAGTCCGGCGACGAAAGTTGTGGCGGTTGTGTCGTCACTACATCCATCAATCATTGTTAACTCATTGGTGAAGCAAGTGACATATTCTCGTATTGTTTCTTTTGGCTTTTGTCGGATGTGTAGGAGGTAGTGGGGTCATTTCCTCATACGTTGACTCCCAATGAATCTGGTAATGAAAGCTGTGGCTAGAGCATGAAATAGTCTATCGACCTCGGAGGTAGGCTGTTAAACCAGTTCATTGTTGTGGACGTGAGGCTGGTTGGGACTCTTCTACACAGGATCGACTCTGTGGTTTCCTTTAGAGCCGTCATGTGGTCGAAATGTCTTAGGTGGTACCATCATACACTTCGAACTTTGGCGGAGTGAACTTTTTGGCATTACCTTTTTCATGAGTGCGTCGAAAAACGCTGGCTTGGCTAACTCATACAGTATGTTGGGATCTACGACTCCAATTTTGAACTGGACAACAATCGTTCCGCCGTACTACGGAGTCTTGTCTTGGAGGAGCTCGTTGCGCTCGACGTTTCCTTGTTGGGGTTCTGCTAGGGCTTTGTCGCTTCCTTGAGTTCGGTCAGTGGAATTTTGTGGCAGTGCCGGAGCAGGGTCGGCTGGCTGAACGCATTTCTTGGTGATTTTTTCCAGCATATTTGTCATGTAATTCATCTGGGCCATGATCAAATCCACCCGAGGGTCCGTGACAGCGTCGCAGGATGCTTGGACTGTCTGGACTACTGCGTGCAACAGATCTACATTCTCGGATGCTACTGGTCCAGTGATCTGGGCTGTTTTTTCTCCCTGAGCTGTTAGTGTTGCATTGGTGGGAGAATTTTCGATCTACAGACTGCATTATTTTCTCTGATGGCTTGTTGATCTTTTGTCAGGTTGTGGTGAGATTTTTCACTGTGTATCATGTTTTTTTAGAAAAAAGGAAAGTTGTCGTTCCCCACGGACGACGCCAAACTAATACGTCCAAAAACTATCCTCCTGTGAGTTTGACTTGCAAAACAATTGTTAGACTGCCAAGGACCACCTTTTTGGTAGCCAAAGGCACTCCGATGCTTAAGTCAACAACTCTGTTGAGAGAAGGATGTAAATCTGGACAAAAGTCAGTTAAAGTTGCATACCTGTGTCGAATGTACTATTTACCTTTTATAATGGTCGTAGTTAACTCTCTGCATGACTTAAGCATGTGAGGCGCAATGGAATGAGATATTTCTTTAGTCTCATCCTTAATGGAAATGCGTTCGGAGAGGCGTAACTCCCTCCACGGCTCGTTTTTGGTGCAACGTTCATCTTCTTTATTAGAAAACTCGTGTCGGGCCTGGATTCGGGCTCTGATTCGATTGGGTCTGAATTCAGGCTCTATTTGTGTTTCCTTATTAGTGGGCCGTGTCTAGGCCTCTATTGTTGGCTTTATTCTTTTTGGGTTTTCGAGCTGCCCCAATAGATTGGCCTTTTATTCTTGTGATATATCTTTATGCCACATGTACAACCGTGATGATCGCTATATTTGATGTATCATCAAACTCTATAGAGAATGTTCTTGAAATGCATCTTTTTCGGAAATATGTTTTGGAATCTCTGAAGGCTAAAGGAAAATCTTCGTTGTTGGAGTCTTCGAATGTTCTAACATTTGTAGCTAACTAGCAATAATTCTTGACAATACCTGCTTTTATGTGGTGCCACATGGTTTGGGTGAGCATCCAATTGGTTCCGTGGAACCTTGTAATTTCTTCTTACATTGCGAAAAAAAGTTATGGACTCCTCCCCAGGGGTCGAGTTTGTCTTCCATCTTCCGATGCTCCGATGGTGCATCGCACATCCGATCTCAGAGATAACGCCTGCAGCCAACCTTGGGTGGCTTGTTCCTACTATATCTACTAGGCTTCATGCGTGACGCCACAACTAGAAGACAGATAGGCAGAGCGAAGCTCTAACGGATATGACCTGGGGTGCTAACTCTACATCACCCAAGTCTTCCCTCGTTTGAGGGACATTCTCATCTGCCTTCTTTTGCTTCCTTCTATTCCTCTTCATAAGGCAGATTGGTGGAGCAAAGAATAAATTCTCTACTTGCAACCTTCTTCAAGTACTATACTTTAACTTCTGAAATCCTTTTTCGAAGACAAATTGGCGGAGTGAAGTCTTGTCATGCGTTTCAGCAAATAAATAGTTGCGTCGGACTTAGATACTTGTAGTGTATAAACTGATGTACTAGTCAGTCAGGCGAGCTTTGTAATAATTTTCAATGTAATTAATAGTCTGTTTTATTCCTTGAATATGTTTTATGCGAACAAGTATTCTAAACTGAAAAACAAAAGAAATCAAAACAATATGATAGTTTGATTCTAAACAAAAACTAAGCTAATCTAGCCCTGAAAGAGACGCGCACGGTCCTGGCTCAGACTGTGTAGCTTCTTTGACAAAGTGCCACGTGTTTCCAATGTTGCCGAAGTTACTAAACAATGAACTTTGCACGGGCGGGCCTTTCCTCGCTGGTTGTCAGCATTCAAAGAAGAGGCATGTTTGTTGATGTGTTATTACTTAGCTTTGTACTGGACTGGATGGTGTGTCCAAAGCTAAATTCCAGCTCGTCGGATAGCTGAGCCTGGGTCGTCGGAGTGTTATCTCTATCCGCGTAGGGTGATCCTCCGCTGAATCTGAGCCCGGCGTCTGATATGTTTGTCCCGCCTGGCCGAGCTGTAATTGTTAGCAATCTAGCTGCTTCAGCGCTGCGTAGTGGCAGTCTCTCACTGAATGTTGATCTCCTCAAATAGTTCCTTGGGCCTTGTTGGATGTGTACTTGATGCATTGGTGTGGGGTAGAAACCATTACTTCCATAGGGCGAAGCCAAGGCCTTCCCAAGATGATGTTGTAGGTGGACGAAACATCGACCACCATGAACTCCTAGACGAGGTACTTCCGTAACCAGTGTTCTAAAAAGCACTAGGCGGTGGGCGGGCGGCGAGTAGGTGCCTAGCGCCCAGGGGCCTAGGCTGCACCTAGGTGGTCTTAGGTTTTGTATTATAACTTTAATAATTTACAAAAGTTAAGAATAATACCTTATCAATTGCATCCAATTTAATGTCAAGATACATATGCAAAATTTAAAAACATGAAAAATTAACAATCATGAACAAAATTTATTAAAACTCAAATGACTGAAGTTGGTCATGATGGGTACTTTATACAAAGTTGAATATGTGGACAAATATCCAAACCTACTCTTTTATTTTTCTTCAAATTGCATGAATAACCTCAGTCATGTTTGATAAAATCTACATTTCTAAAATTGGTACCGGCAAATTCTTTGAGAATTCCATTAAGTAATCATCATTTGCTACATTTAAACATATACTGAATAAAAAACAATTAAATTGTTTATTTCTAAAAAAGAGGAAAGAAAAATAAAATAAGAACACAATCAGCCTTAATAAAAGAAATAAAAACTCGCCCAGACAGCCTAGGCCACCCAGACCCGCCTAGACTGCCCAGAACCCGCCCAACCATTAATCTGGGCTTTTTTCTACCTTCTAGTGCCTAGGCATCGCCTAGGCCGATTTTTAGAACACTGTCCGTAACTGTGGCTCTCCTGCCACTACCATTAAGTCGATCCTCCCAATAGGGAGGCATCTCTCTCCGCTGAACCCGACCATGGGATGGTTGGCGTTCGTTAAGTCTGCCTCCTTGAGTTGCATATTGCGGAAAGCGTTTAAAAACATGACGTTTAAAGAGCATCTCGTGTCCACCAAGGCCCTTTTTACTTCCCACTTTGAGACGAGAACCAAGATGACCAAGGCGTCATTGTGAGGAGAATGGAAGGTCCTGGTCTATAGACGTCAGTGGTGTGATCAGACTCTGAATATGTGCATACTGCACTTGTCAGTCTTCGCAAGTGGGATACATCCGCATTTTGAGAAGCGTCCTCTTGCGGAACCTGTTAGATTGCTCGTTTTCAGAGCCGACTCCATGAAGCACATATATGATGCCAGAAGCTTATTTCTCTATCTCCTTAACGGAATCTTCCCTTTCCTTTGCCCGCTTATGCTGTTTATCCGGGCTCAGGAACTCCTTGAGCTTCCCCTTCCTGATCCAATACTCTATCTCGCTCCTGAGATTCTTGCAATCCTCAGTGTTGTGGTCACCATCCTTGTGAAAAGAGCAGTATTTGCAGTTATCCCGCTGAACAGGTCTCCTCACTGTTTGGTGGGCCACTTTATCTCATCCCAATTCTTGATAGAGTTGAGGATGTCGGACAAATTGGAATTGAAAGGAATGACGTATTTATACCCAACGTAGATGGAAACCTTATCTTGCCTTGCACGGCCAGAGTCGGGCTTCCTGTCATTGCGCTTCCTCTTTTTGGATCCAGAGGATTTCTTTTCAGACTCCGCCTCCTTCTTGGCAGCCAACATTGCATCGAGAGTGATGTATCTCTGGGCACTCTTCAGTAAGTCCGCCATATCGGTTGGAGGCTCCAGAGTAAGGAAATCATAGAACTTGCCTCTCTTCAAACTCAAGGAGAAGACAGTGACCGCGGTGTCGCTACTGCGGCCGTCGATGAAAGTCAACTCATCATTAAAGCGTGTGACGTATTCCCTTAACGTCTTGCTAGGCTTTTGTCTAAGGGTGAGCAGATATTGCGGGCCCTTTCATGATTCGTTGGTTGCCAAGTGTAAGGAACATTGTTGCTAGTGTTCAGAATGAGTCGATGGACCTCCGAGGGAGGCTGTGGAACTAGGTCAACACTTTCTTCTTCAGGCAGGTAGGAAATGACCGACACATTATTGCTTCAGATCCTTCTTAATTTGATCGCCATTACATGTCATAGAACTCTAGCTGCGACGAAGTGAACTTCTTCGGCAAAGGCTCGTTCATGATATGATCCATAAACGAAGGGACAGTGAGGTTGAACAACACATCAGGATTCATGGCCCCTAGCTGAAAGGGGTTCAGAGAGACTGTCTGTCTGCATTAGAAGTTGGTTCCCCGTTGGCTGCACTTCTGCCTTTGGTCTACGGAGAGCCCGCAGGAGCAGCACGGCTCTCCTGAACATGTTCTCTGGTGTTTTCTGGGGTCGGGGCTCTTCGCTGCTCCCAGTCTTCTTCCATGGATTGAGGGTTCTGCTAAGTGAGCATCTCCATTACTCGTGCAATTTGCTAGATCTGGGTTGATAATAAATCAACCTTGTCATCCACCGCGGCTGCTACCGACACGGGGGTCTGATTTTTTTCCCCCTGCCGTGCTGGATCCGCCTGGACTAGCAGTGCTCTTCTAGTACGAGTGTTCAAGGGCTCAGGGATGTCTCTATTGTTGCGAGATCTCATGGTCATCATCTCTATGAATTGTGATGAAGGGTGATATCACTGTCTTTGAAGGAAATTCGTCGTTCCCCACTGACGACGCCAAACTGATGTAGTCGAATCCTGCTCTCTTTGACCTTGAACTATACCTGCACAGGGATCGCACGTGAGCCAAGGACCACCGTTGTGGTGGTCGATGGCTCTCCAATGCTAAAGTAAGACAAGTTTGGAGAAAGGCTTAAAGCTTGAAATTGGGTTTTGTAGCATACATTATCTCATCAATTTTGTGTCTTATTTATAATGCGAGAATCCTCGTTAGGCTAGGCCTTTGGTGGTGTAGTTTAGGGAAAGAGATTCATGCATCAAAAATTCGTTCTCCTGTAAGTGTGACCTGCAAACAAATGTTAGACTGCCAAAGACCACATTTTTGGTGGCTGAAGGCACTCTGATGCTTAGGTCAATAACTCAGTTGGAGATGGAGATAACTATGGACAAAACTCAATTAAAGTTGCATACCTTTATGGACAGAACTCAGTTAAAGTTGCATACCTTTGTCGAATGTTCCCTTTACCTTTTATAATAGTCGTTGTTAATTTCCTGCGTGACTTAAGCATGTGAGGCGCAACGAGGGGAGACGTACTCTGTAATAGTCTCCTCATTTATGAAGATACATCCTCGAAGGCGTAATTCCCTCCATGACTCTTTTTCTATGTAATGTTCCTCTCCCTTAAGAGAGAACTTTATCGGGCCTGGATTTGGTCCTCTGGTTATGATTTATTGTAACGGACCCTATTTGGGCTTTTATGACTGGATTCGTCCTCTTTGGGCTTTATGAATTGGCCTGGTCTTGGGATACTCGATCCTCGTGATGGATGATCCCTGCCACGCGTGTTGTTGTGATGACAGTCTTATTTGATGTATCATTGGCTACTCCCCCTTTAGTTAGTGGGTATGCTGACATGGCCATTAACTTGGTAACGGTTGGACTTTCGACATAATTGCCTCAGATTTAATGTTGTTAGCAGCTTTTGTGAGTTGGTATCACGATCACTTGTTCAACCGTTCATTTTTTGCACATGTTTTGGGATTTTGTGTAGTCAGCATATTTTGCACGTCGTCCTATGAGCAGTCTCTTCGTTGCCCGGCTCTATAAAAGAATGTGTGATTGATTTGTTTCTCTCTTTACACTATCTTTGAAATTAGGGCTTATTCTTCTTTCTATTTTTTTTTTCCTTTGCTCTTCCATTCCTTAACGATGTTTGCTGGCGATATACTAGACGGTGAGGCGCTTGCTGCTTGTGAAGCTTACTTTTCACCTAAGAAGATTTCTCAGGCAATGTTGGACAGTGTTCGTTCTGATTATAATTTTCCATCCAACCTTGAGATCATTCTACTTAGGCAGAATGATAGTCATTATTATCCAAGGTCTGGGTATATTGCACTTTATCCATGCATGTTCTTTTCCGGCTTTCGATTCCCAGTTCCAGAACTGTTTTGAGAATATCTAGATTTTTTTGGCATTCCTCCTGCTCAAATGGGTCATAATGGTTGGAGGGCTATGGTCTCTACTTATGCGAGAGTCATTCTCTCTGGCATTCCCTTGACTCTGCTGGTGACCAAGGACATTTGCTTCCTCCATTCTCCTGTCTGTTCTAGGAAGCTCAATGATGACATCAGAGACTGGTCGAGATTATGGTTTTATGCTTCTAGCAGCTCTGGCTACTTTAAATTGTGAGGTCGTCAGATTGTGCGGTCATTCCGAGTCCCTAACAAATGGAAGGATCTACAGTTAACTGTGGAAGAGCGGAGGATCAATGACCAATTCTTGAAGCTTCATGTGTTTCCGGTGGAGGCATTTCTCTCTGACATCTTGAAGTGTAGTGGCTTGCACACTATGAACGAGGGTGAGCACGCTTTGCTTATTTAATCCTGAGCTGAGGATATTGTTGCCCCCGTTGCTCCTGTTGATGTTAGTGATGTTAGCATTGATGGGGAAGTGAGTTCGGTCAGGGATGTTACAGATCTCAATGCTCTTGTTAGCATTGGTGTTGCTGACCTGACTTCTAGGAAGAGGAAGCTTTCGAGGTCTGGTAGCCCATCGAAGCAACTGTCGATAAGCCATGGCCATGTTCTGAAAAAGAAACGGCTTTCTACTCGTGGTACTACATGGACATCATCTCGTTCGAGTTCTTTTGCTAAGGATGTTGTGAAAGAGGATCGTTTATCCCTCAAGGAGGTCGAGGAGATGAACTTGGCGCTGGAGAGGAGTAACAAGGAAATTACTCGTCTGTTGGACGATAATGAAAATAGGTTTATTTCCGCCTATGTTGTGCCCAGGTCTAGCAAAGGCAATAGGGGTTTTTCTGTCGTCACCGTTGTTCCGCTTGCTTTTTCAGTCGTTGGGGTGGTTCCTCTGTGTTTCCGGATCCCTGTGTCCTTCATCCACGAATTAGTTGAAAGGAGCCCAACTTAGAAGACTTCCGTATCAAATCGGACCGAAAGTTTTGCTGGTTTACTCAGCTTGATTTGCAAGATGGTGGGCGTAAGTTGATCAATGAATGGCGAAGGCGGACGGTGGAACGACTTTCGGTGTCAGTATTGGATCCTAGCATTCATCTTGATTATGGTCTTAAACAGATAATGGACGGGATTCATCTCACTTATACTGGGGTGATGGAGTCGGAGTACAAGGTTGTCGTGACCAGGTGGTTGTTCTTGAAAGAAAGTTGGCAGCGCTATTGTTGGTGTTTTCTCATGTCTTTCATCAGTTTGACGTGGTGAAAGCGCAGTGTGCAAAGCAAGAGAGGGCAGCTGGGGTTGCACTAGCCTCTTTGAGGGAAGTGGAAGTTGCACGAGATCGGTCTGTTGCGGAGCTTGAGTCTTCAATGATTATTTTTTTACGGGGTTCGTGCACGACTTGACGAGTTGGAAAAGAAGTTATCTGTCAAGAATGCTGGCCATGATAAGGCTTTGCGTTATGCGATTGAGCAATCTGTTAGTTGTAAAATTGATGAAAGGTGGGTTGAGCAATTAATAATTGCGCTTGATGAAGTTAAGCCGGACATCTCTGCCATGCTCACCACCGAACGGCAGCTTATTTCCACTAAGAATGAGTTTGCTACGATGAAAGACGGGCGAAAGATTGCGGAGGCAGAGGATTGAAAAAGAGTGGTTGACGGACGAGTCGAGCTTCTTGACTATATCGAACGGCTTTCCGTTGATTTGTCCGAGTATCATTATTTGGTCGATCAAGTCTTCGAGGATGACGATGGTCAGGACAGTACTTCGGATCCTCCAAACGATCTTGTAGATGAGAAACCATCATTCCCTCGCCCTTTCGTTTTGGCTCCATCATTTACTCTCGTTGTTGAAGAGAAAGCCTTGTCTCCTCCTGCCACTGCCGTTGTTGCCTCTCTTCCATTGGATGTTCTTGCTACATCTATTGTCTCATCTCTGAATTTTCTATTTTCTTCTTCGGATGTTCCATCTCCATCCCCGGATGTACTATCTTCTTCTATAGATGTAACAGAGTGATTTTATGAATGAAAAACCTTTCCTTTTGACAATGTTGTATTGCCTTTATATTATTTTCCGCTTCGCATGTTTTCTTTTTGAAGTTGTGATTTGCCTTGGGTTATTTGTGGTGACTCGCTATAAGTGTACTCACTTCATTCTCTATACTCTTTTGTTCCGATCTTCGTGTATTCTCTAACTTCGTCCTGATTTATATGTCCAAACTTTCTGATTGATCGATCTCAAATCTATCCGCAAGTGCACGGTTATCTATTGACTAAGATATCGGCAAGCACGGGTCAAATCCCACAAGGAGAGCTATAAAATTCGGAAAACTAATCTTCAAATTTCTTTTGAAACTTAACCTAGTTAGAAAAGAAGTGATTGGTGAAGTTTTTGAAATAAAAGTGCAAAGTAAAACCTAAATGTAAGAGTTAGGTCTTTAAGTTTACCATCATAAGTAGATGGCACCATTAGGCCACTATTAGATTAATCTTTTCCAAATTCATTAACACATCCTAAGGTATATTCTCATTTCACTTAGGATGGAAAATATGAGATTATGAGCAAATTGATTTCAAGCTTAAGTATAATAGTAACCTAAGAATAAAATGTGGATTTAAAAACATACAAGGAATCCATACTTAAATGAAACACCAAATATCTAGCAAATCACAATGAAAATTAGAATAATAATATGTAAAACATCGAAAGGAGCTTGTTAGAGAAATTGCAAGTATAGAAACCTATCTAATCTTGAGCTTAAGAAATAGAAGAAGAAAACATGAATTGAATCCATATGATGAAACACAAAACATCTAACCTACCTCATAGATTCATGATACAACCTAGCTATAAAACTAATCTAACTACACATGTTTCTCTAATACATGAAAATGAAAATAATTAATCTAAAATAGAGTCATCTTGGAGTTATCCTCCCATGGGCTCACCCACACCCTAAGGTGTGATGTTAGCCAAACATAATAAGCCTTAGGCCAAACTTCACTTATTTCTTTCTAAACTACAGTTACTTCAACTATTTCTCTCTTCTAAGTATTTCTAAGTCTCTCTTTCAAATGTGTTCACGTGTGGGGTATTTATAGATGAAAGGTATTATGGGGTGGAAGGTAGAGTGTTGGAATGAATTAAGGTGGAGTGTAAAAGTGATGGAGTAAAGATATGGAAGAGTGTAAATGTGAAATAAGATGGAATGTAAAAGTGAAATAAGATGGAGCGTAAATGTGAGAAATGATAGTGAGTTTGTAGAGATTTTTTGGCTATGATGAAGTTTCTATGTGAATGTCCAAATCATTAAGTTGATTTTCTCGAGATTCGTAAATGATGATACTGTGGGCTTGACTTCATGGGTCTTTGGGCTTGAAAATCTTTGATCTTTGACAATGCATATGTGAACTTCCTATGGGTTTTTCTACTTATTGATCTTAGCCTTATTGTGCCACTTTGTGTATGATTAGAGATTAGTGCTTGAATTTCTTCAAAATACACGTAATGAGATATTTTTATTAAATAATTGGACTTAGCAATTATATATTTAGGGGATAAAATGTCTCATTTATATGCTTATCAAATCCCCCTAAACCTACATTTTGCTAGTCCTCGAGCAAAAGAAACTAAAAACTAAAACCAAACTCACTTTCGTAGGAATCACGATTACATTTAGCATATGCAACAAGCCTTTAAACCTCTAGGTTTCCCCTAATAGAGAAGTTTTAGTTTAGTGAGGGTTTTCCAGAAATGAAACCACAAACATTAATGATACTCGAGACTTGGACTCAAAATTTTAGTAAAAAATAACTCTTTCCTTATTTAACCTTAGAGAGTTTCTACTTGATTGCGTAAGCCTTAAGATATACATTCATTTAACTTATCGATCAGTATTAAGTCAATAAGTGACTTTAGTAAGCGCTATTCAAAAGAAATATGAATTATTCATTCAAGTTTTTAATAAAAGTTTGATCATCTTCTTTTTTGCAAATTTTAGTTTAAAAATGGACATATATCTGGATCACATTCTTGAAAATTCGTTTCAACTTCAAATCTCACAAGGTATATAATCACTAAGAATGAAATCACTCAGAGATTTGGCTATTTTCTCTCAAATGTATGTGAATAAGATGAAACAATAAATAAGAGATAGTTCACATACAAGACAAAATATCGGAATTCAAGAATATAATAAATATGATTTCAATAAGGAATATCATCCACTGAGAATGTTGACTTCATTCACCACAATACTTCTTAATTCACCCTCGACACTTTGGCCACATTTTCCTGAGGATAAGATAAGATTTTGACTAAGTTGTAATAGGGCTTAAGACAAAGGTAAACAAGAAATGATAAGGATAAAAAAAACTTTTGAGAAAGTTAGAGATCTTCTAAGATAAGTGTAAGATGACTTCAAAGCTTGACTCAACTCCTTCGTTTATGAGCATCCAATTTTCTTATTGATTGTAAGGAAGTACTACTCTCTTTTTCTATTTTTTTTATATATAAAATGACATTGGATCTTGAGGCTCTTTGTAAATTATTTTGATATTGATGATATGCCAAAATGGTCTCATCCCTGAGCCATACACCTGTCATGATGATCTCAAGGAATTACAGGCCCAAGCGTCAGTTCAACACGGATCCGACCCATGCAATTCTAAGCTCGCCTAATGCAGTTTGCCAAATGGACCCGAACTCTCACAGCTTGCTTAGTCCATACGTCTCACAGCTATCCTCAATACCCGTAAGCCCAATTAAGACAAGTATCTCGAGGATCAACTTCGGATAGGAAACTACAGCAGTTCTCCGCTTCCAACTAGGAAGTACATATCACACAAGGAAACATCCTCTTACGGATTACCCTGAGATTGAGAACTATCTCCCACATATCTAGGAGCACACGGCTAACATGGGTATTTCATTCTACAGCACGACTCCTAATTAGATAATGATCTCCACGAAGATCTCCTTCCTAAACTACGCTATCGACGGCCTGGTCGAACCAGAACTCATGCACTATAAATAAGACATGAGGTTGGTAAGCTAAGGTACGCTACAAATTCTCTGTTTACAGCATTACACATTTCTCAGATCCCTGTCTGAATTTAGCATCAGAATGTCATCGACCACCACAATGGTGGTCTGTGGCTCACGTGCGTTCCTTGTGCAGGTCAGCAGGACTAGGTCAAAGCAGGGAGCGAAAAATGACTACATCAGTTTGGTGTCGTCCGTAGGGATGACAAAGTTCCTAACCTTTCACTACCGCCATCTCCCTTCGAAATACAGAGAGATGGTGACCACTAGATCATGCAACAACGGAGAACAAGGGGACATGTCAAACGTTGACTTGTACTATACCCCCGCTCTCCGAGGTGCCGGTTATGCACGACCAACAGACTCACGTCCCCGCACCAGTAACAGCAATGACGGATCCTAGGATTGATATGTTGTCATCTCAAATACAGTAAATCACCAAAACGGTGGAGGGTCTCGCTCGGAAAAACCTTCCACCCGCTAATGGATATCAAGAACATCAAAGGCCTTTGTCTCCCGAGAAGACAGAAAGTAAGCACAAAAGAGTCAGACCCCTGCTAGTTTTCACTGGACTAGAGGAGGTGGCGCGGTTAATGTGGAACTGACTCTCAGGGCAGAGAAGCTCAACCCTCAGAACCCCATTCACAAAGGGGCACACAACCCAGATGTGCTACACTATCTCTCAGTCCCACCTTTCGTGGACCGTATAATGAACGAGGCCATTTTGAAAAAGTTATCGCCACCGAACCTCGACTTTTACGACGGAACCACCGACCCATTCGACCACCTGCACTATTACCAACATGTAATGGCCTTCAAGGAAGGATCCGAGTCGGTTATGTGCCAAACTTTCCCCCCTAGCCTGAAGAAGATAGCACTAACGTGGTTCCAAAGCTTCCTACCGAGGTCAATCGACTCGTTCAAGACGCTGGCGAAGGAGTTCCTGATGTGTTTCGTCGGAAGTAAGCGTTTTTGAATTGGCCCATACTACATACTCACTCTGAAACAGAAATCCAATTAGATGATCAGATAGTATCACGTGTTTCAACGACGAGCTGACACTCATTGACGGTTGCAGCGATGCCACAACCGTGACAGCTTTTACCGCGGGCCTAAAGGAAGGAAACCCTATGAAGACCTCACCTTGGAACCCCCTTTAGAAATGACGGAACTCCTCGAGAGCACCCAAAATTACATTACTTTAGAGGAGTTGAGGATCATTAAAAGGGAAACCAAAAGTGAGAAGAAGCCCTCCGTGATAGGGGCATAATTATGCTATTTTTAGTACCATATTTCTATATGTATTATTAGCTATTATTTGTTAATTATGGTACTAATTGCTATTTTCATGTTTGTGTAGGTTTCCAATTACAATACTTTAAAATAGAAGCAAATTGTCAAATTAGGAATACTAATTGCACAAGGACTTCACACAAGCAAGGAAACCACACCAACAAGGAAACCACAGAAAGAAGAAAACAAGAATAAAAAGGGGACATACCTGGCTTGGAAAAAGAAACCACCCATCGAGCAACAGCATTGATCCACCGCCTCCATCGTCTCCTTTTCCTCCCTGATCATCCTCGCAAAAACCCTAGCCGCCATCAACCGTCCTCACCC
Organism: Berberis vulgaris; assembly: GCA_963556465.1. NCBI lineage: Eukaryota > Viridiplantae > Streptophyta > Magnoliopsida > Ranunculales > Berberidaceae > Berberis > Berberis vulgaris. The sequence continues at coordinate 38,157,058 of OY747133.1, read as the reverse complement.
ATCATCAACCATCTTCACCGCCCTCATCTACAACCACAGTCCCTTCTTTCGCCACAGTCTCTCTCGCTGTCCCCTGTCTACGCCATCTTCACCGTCCGCATCTCTCTCTCGCTTGACTCCCTCATCGCCGTCACCATCAGAACCTCCTCACACCGACATCCTCGTCTCAATCCTCTCTATCTGTCCCTGATTGTCGCCGAACCCGACACCGTCATTCCCTCACTCGCATCTTCTTCTGGAGAAAGGAGCTGAAGCAGAACGAAAGGAACTGAGGAAGCAGGAAGGAGCAGCTCGCGAAGTGAGCAAGGAGGGTGAAGGGATTTTGCGCTATTCACACCCCAGTTCCATTAGTACCACCACGGATCAGTGTTTTGTTTTCATCTCTAAACATCTATTTCTCTTAATTTTAGTTTGATTATTGATTATGGATTACTGTTTAAACATAATTAATATGTCTAGCTAAACTCCTCTTAGTTAGGGGTGGATTCGAAGCCCCAAACATGTGTTTTATAAATTAATTGAATTTAATCTTCCTTGCTATTAATGATTGTGTTTTGCTTAACTGCTTTATAGAGAACTTTTCCTTTTATGTTTGTTAAGGTGGCCAACTTAGTAAGCATGCTAGGATTTGGGGCTAGAGTATAGGAGAGTTTCACCTAATTGTTATGATTCTGTACTCACAAGTAGTAAATACCAAGGAACGTTGGTAAGGTTAAGTAAAAACCTAGGCAAGAACAAGATGCTGATCATACTTGTAATTGCCTAGTCAGTGTTCATATTTTCCACAAAACTTAATGATCTTAGATTGCTATTTAACTTGCGATTCCTGTTTAGATAGCATAATAAGAATAGTTTGAAAGCGACGCTTAGTTTAATTCAACGAACTTGGGAAAATAATAAGATTAATGCAGTGCGGTCACGGTTAGTCTTGAGCATTGTCTCTCACGAGTTAGCAAGTGATTATTGAAGATTAATCTATAAGCATATGTTTGGTGTGTGGAGATAAAACCCTTAGCTAATTTCTCATCTTTGTCATCTCATTAGTTTATTATCTTTACATTAATTTTCGTAGTTATTTTCATAATTTAATTTAGAAAATTCAATCCCCTTTTATTTAATTAATTAGGTTGTTATTTGTCTTTTAATTATTATTAGTGTAATTAACAAGCCCTCTAATCCCCGGTCTAGAACGATCCCTACTTATTCTATACTACAAATCACAAAGCAGGGTATTAAGTTGTGTGCTACTAAAATAGCGCATCAATTTTTGGCGCCGTTGCCGGGGATTAGAAAAGTTGTTGATTACTTAATTAGTTTTTATTTATTTATTTATTTTTATTTTTATTGATTTTTTCTTTCTTTCTTTATCTCAGGTACCAGTTCATGCACAATAGGAGATCCAGCGAAAACTTAGTAGAATACGATTCAGAGCCTGAGAAAACATTTAGAAGACGAAGAAGAGAAACAAAAGAACTACAAACATCTAGCTTTGAATCTGAATCTGAAGAGTTTGACATGGGAGATAATAGATCTATTAAAGAACTTTCGGCATCCACCTTGGACAATGCCGCACCCTTGTGCATTCAGTACCCATTAGCCGCGCAGGGCAAGACTGAGTCATTCGAGCTGAAATCCAGCCTACTTCATCATATTCCGAAGTATCATGGTCTTTCTATGGAGGATCCAAATAAACATTTAAAGGAATTTGAAGTTGTATGCTCCAGTATGACGCCAATAAATGTGGATGAAAACATTCTAAAGTTGAGAGCATTCCCTTTTTCTCTGACTGATAGGGCTAAGGATTGGCTCTATGAACTACCTTCCGGAACAGTATATTCTTGGGAAAGCATGAAGAAGGTGTTTCTAGAGAAATTTTTCCCAACTTCCAAAATTATCTTATTGAGGAAGAAAATCAGTGGCATACAGCAAGGTCCAGGAGAATCATATCCGGCTTACTATGAGCGCTTCAAAACTCTCATAGCATCATGCCCGCAGCATCAGATGAAGGAGGAGCTCCTGATTCAATACTTTTATGAGGGATTGCTTCCTCTTGAGCGACAGATGTTAGATGCAGCGGCAGGAGGAGCTTTGGTTGATAAAACTCCAGCAGCAGCAAAAACTTTGATTGCAAACCGAGCCTTAAATGCCCAGCAGTATGAAGGAATTGGAGAGCCTTCACGCCAAGTCAATGAGGTAAGTACTAATTCTAGTTTGGAAGCTCAAATGGCTAATCTTACCTCACTTGTGACTCAGGCCCTAGGGAAGCCGAATATGCTAGGAGTTGCACAGGTTTGTGGCGTGTGTACAAAGCCAGGACATCCATCTGATCAATGTCCTCAACTAATTGAGAATGGCGGTTGGGAGAATGTCAATGCAATAGGTTTTCAGGGGCAAAATCACTATAGAAATAATCCTTATTCGAACACCTACAATGAAGGTTGGAGAAATCACCCAAGTTTTGGATGGAGAAATTCAGAACAACCTCAACAACAGACTTCGAATCGGCCACCCCCTGGTTTCTTTCAAGGACCACCTGAACCACATCAGCACAATTCAGGTATGCCGCTTAATTATGATGAGATTCTGAAATCATTAACTATTTCTCAGCAGAATCAAGCAAAAGATATAGCAGATTTGAAGCTACAGATGGGACAAATAGCTGAGTTTATTGGACAAATTCGCGAGCAAGGAAAACTTCCTAGTTCTACCATTCCAAATCCGAAGGGCAGGTTTGAAACTGCAAAAGCAATTACATTGAGGAGTGGTAGGCAGATTGAGAATGAGACAATAGTCCCTAAACAGAGTCGAAATAAGAAAGCTGAGTTACAGAAGGATGATCCATCCATCATTGAAACACCAGAACTCCAATGTAAGAAGGTGAGCATTCCAAATTCAGTTTCTACTAATCTTGTTCCACCTTTTGTGCCTTTTCCAGGTAGGTTTGCCAAATCTAGGAAAGATGAACAGGATAAGGAAATTTTGGAAACCTTCCGAAAAGTCCAAGTCAATATTCCTCTTCTTGATGCTATTAAGCAAGTGCCTAAGTATGCAAAATTTTTTAAGGAGCTTTGCACAACAAAGAGACGTCTTTGAGACGGAGAGGTAGTTAAAGTAAGTGAGAATGTCTCCGCAGTTCTTCAAAGAAAATTGCCACCGAAGTGTAAGGATCCAGGTAGTTTCACTATCCCTTGTGTTATCGGTAATACTAAAATTGAAAATGCAATGTTAGACTTAGGTGCTTCAATTAATGTTATGCCGTATTCTATTTATCGATCTATGAATCTTGGGAAGTTAAAAAATGATGGTGTTATTATTCAATTGGCTGACCGTTCTAATGCATATCCTCGAGGTTTGTTGGAAGATGTGTTAGTGCAGGTTAACCATTTGATATTCCCAGCAGATTTCTATGTTCTTGAGATGGAAGATTCGGAATTATCAGCACCTTTGCCTCTTCTTTTAGGGCGCCCCTTCATGAAAACTGCGAAGACAAATATTGATGTCCATGCGGGGAAACTGACCATGGAATTTGATGGTGATGTGATTGGCTTCAACATCTTTGAAGCCACGAGATATCCTGATAAAAATCATTCTTGTTTTTCTATTAATGTGAATGACAATTTGTCCCAGAAATTGTCAAACCTCAAAATCGAGGATGAACTTGAGACCCACATCACTACTGCCGTTGGATATGAGAGCAATGGAGTTCCCTATGACACAAAGAAGCGGAAGAAATTTCAGTTGAATGAGCTTGAAAAGATTCAGGATGAGGCTTATGATAGTAAAAGCAATTATAAGGAGAACACTATAGTTTTTCATGATCAGATGATCCATGGAAATATTTTTGTCATTGGAATGAAAGTCTTGCTTTTCCAATCATGTCTTAGAACTGGTAAGTTACGTTCTGAATGGGTTGGTCCTTTTATTATTACTAATGTTTTTCCCCATGGTGCTATACAGATTAAGAGTGTCACAACCGGGAAGGAGTTTAAAGTGAAACATCATCGACTTAAGCCCTATTATGAGTCATTTGTGGAGCATGACGTGGAGGACGTATCACTCCATGTTCCCACTTATTCTGAGGATTAATTGGAGATACCGTCAGGCTGCACGACGTTAAGACAAGCGCTTCTTGGGAGGCAACCCAATCAGATTTGCTTTCTTTATCATTTTATTTTATTTTCGTAATTTTTGCTTTTGTTTGTTAGTAGTTTGTTTTTTCGCGTTTAACTCTTTCATTGCATGTGCTAGAATCTATTAACATTGAGGACAATGTTAGGTTTAAGTGTGGGGGGAACAAAACATTGTTTTATTTTGAACCAAAAAAAAAAAAAATATTGTTGGTTTTTATTTTCTTTGTTGGTATTAGTGTCAAAAAAATAATAAAAATAAAAATTTTAAAAATTGAATTATAGTTGTTTTGAGTCTTAGGATAATTTCCAACACAATGATGAGATTTGGTTTTTAATTGCATGACTTTAAGGTGATTTATAAACATGATTTAAGATCTAATATTATTCTTTGGTTAATGCTTATTTATGGTTATCATATGCAAATTCACATGTAATCAACTTAGTAATTGGTACTCATAGCATGCTTAGTTGAATTTAACTCATTATAACCTATATGTGAGTTTTGAGCCCATTGTTCCTTTGATTTTGAGAGTTTTTAGTTAGGTCATCTTTTATTTCTTTTGTCAATAATAATTCGTTGCATGATCTCAATTTTGTTTGCTTTGGTTGCCACTTGGATTGCTTTCAAAATTAAGAATTAAACACTAGAACTTGTATTAATTTCGTTCAAAGCATCATATTGAATTGCATGACATGCTTGACATGATAAAGGCACCTAGTTTCCACCATTGCCAAATAATCCCGATCCATAATATTTTTCCTTTAGGTTAACCCCATTGAGCCTGTTATTAAGCCTTTTATTTCATTACCCTCATTCTCTATCCCTAACCTAATAAAACAAGTGGAGCATAATTTGATTTGCAGATACTTTATTGTGGTTCAAGGTATGTTGAAAAGCAAGTGTGGGGGAAGACCCTTGTGGTAGACAGTTAAAAAAAGAAAGAGTTGCAAAAAAAAAAAAAAAAAAAAAAAAAAAAACAAAATTGAAAAAAGAAAAAAAGAAGAAGTTACAAAAGGGATACAAGTCCGTATCTTTATCCATTCAGTATTACAGTACCATACAGATAGTTCAATTCTTTTTAAGTAGATACAAAATAATTGCTTAAGCTCTTCATTATCAATGGGCCACCTCGTCATTTTTCCACTTATGTCTTGAACCATATGATTCTTTGCTAATGTCTCTAATCTTATTGCATGCTTTCACAATTTCTTCAAGCCCTTTGAAAACTTCATATCCGTTCTTTCTCTTCCCTTGACCCCTGGCCCCATTACAACCTGAATTAAGACCTTTTGATTGAGTGTGTCTTGCAATGTCACGATTTGGAGATTCGAATGAGGTATGAGCATATGGTGTCACTGGTTCTTGCATTCAAGTAGTAACATTCCTTCCATGAGATCATATATCTAAAAAAAAAAAAAAAAAAAAAAAAAAAAGTCAGAAAATGCCATTCTTTCTTGTTATATCATATGTGAGCTACTTGTTTCCCTTTCACATCAATCCTCTCACATATAGCTAGAATAGGAAGAGTGATTTTACCAAATAATCAGTGAAAAAGAAAAGAGTGCATCTAGTGAGATTTTTGGGTTAATTCTTCTTGGCACGCGCTTGAGTTTCACAGTCACTTGGATTGATTTAATTGTAAATTTTTATATCATTGCTATGAACGTGTATTAATTTTCGAATGATGTGGATTTAATCTCGTGTTTACAAAAAATCTTAACATGTCATGATCCGTTGAAAATCTCTGAGACAAATGTTGGAAAGTATAGATTGAGTCATTTGAGTCTTTTATTTTTGTTTCTTGGATTTGCTCGAGGACTAGCAAAAGATAAGTGTGGGGGAATTTGATAGGGGCATAATTATGCTATTTTTAGTACCATATTTCTATATGTATTATTAGCTATTATTTGTTAATTATGGTACTAATTGCTATTTTCATGTTTGTGTAGGTTTCCAATTACAATACTTTAAAATAGAAGCAAATTGTCAAATTAGGAATACTAATTGCACAAGGACTTCACACAAGCAAGGAAACCACACCAACAAGGAAACCACAGAAAGAAGAAAACAAGAATAAAAAGGGGACATACCTGGCTTGGAAAAAGAAACCACCCATCGAGCAACAGCATTGATCCACCGCCTCCATCGTCTCCTTTTCCTCCCTGATCATCCTCGCAAAAACCCTAGCCGCCATCAACCGTCCTCACCCATCATCAACCATCTTCACCGCCCTCATCTACAACCACAGTCCCTTCTTTCGCCACAGTCTCTCTCGCTGTCCCCTGTCTACGCCATCTTCACCGTCCGCATCTCTCTCTCGCTTGACTCCCTCATCGCCGTCACCATCAGAACCTCCTCACACCGACATCCTCGTCTCAATCCTCTCTATCTGTCCCTGATTGTCGCCGAACCCGACACCGTCATTCCCTCACTCGCATCTTCTTCTGGAGAAAGGAGCTGAAGCAGAACGAAAGGAACTGAGGAAGCAGGAAGGAGCAGCTCGCGAAGTGAGCAAGGAGGGTGAAGGGATTTTGCGCTATTCACACCCCAGTTCCATTAGTACCACCACGGATCAGTGTTTTGTTTTCATCTCTAAACATCTATTTCTCTTAATTTTAGTTTGATTATTGATTATGGATTACTGTTTAAACATAATTAATATGTCTAGCTAAACTCCTCTTAGTTAGGGGTGGATTCGAAGCCCCAAACATGTGTTTTATAAATTAATTGAATTTAATCTTCCTTGCTATTAATGATTGTGTTTTGCTTAACTGCTTTATAGAGAACTTTTCCTTTTATGTTTGTTAAGGTGGCCAACTTAGTAAGCATGCTAGGATTTGGGGCTAGAGTATAGGAGAGTTTCACCTAATTGTTATGATTCTGTACTCACAAGTAGTAAATACCAAGGAACGTTGGTAAGGTTAAGTAAAAACCTAGGCAAGAACAAGATGCTGATCATACTTGTAATTGCCTAGTCAGTGTTCATATTTTCCACAAAACTTAATGATCTTAGATTGCTATTTAACTTGCGATTCCTGTTTAGATAGCATAATAAGAATAGTTTGAAAGCGACGCTTAGTTTAATTCAACGAACTTGGGAAAATAATAAGATTAATGCAGTGCGGTCACGGTTAGTCTTGAGCATTGTCTCTCACGAGTTAGCAAGTGATTATTGAAGATTAATCTATAAGCATATGTTTGGTGTGTGGAGATAAAACCCTTAGCTAATTTCTCATCTTTGTCATCTCATTAGTTTATTATCTTTACATTAATTTTCGTAGTTATTTTCATAATTTAATTTAGAAAATTCAATCCCCTTTTATTTAATTAATTAGGTTGTTATTTGTCTTTTAATTATTATTAGTGTAATTAACAAGCCCTCTAATCCCCGGTCTAGAACGATCCCTACTTATTCTATACTACAAATCACAAAGCAGGGTATTAAGTTGTGTGCTACTAAAATAGCGCATCACTCCGCTCCTAAGGATGGGAAGGAGGGAAAGAGAAGCGAGGGTGAAGAAATGAGCAAGAGGAATCATAATGACAACAGGTCAGACCCTGGCTGGGCCAGGCCAAAAAAACATCTAGCTACGTTGGATCTAAAGCCATGACACCCCTCAATTCTAGACTGTCGGACGTACTAAACTCCATGAAAAACTAAGATCTGAAGTGGCCCCCAAAGCAACGCAGTGACCCTTCCAAGTGTGACAACAACAAGTATTGCTCATACCACAAGGAGGGCGAACATGATACCAATGACTGCAAGAGTCTGAGGTATGAGATTGAGTATTGGATCCTCAAAGGCAAGCTACAAGAAATTATGAACTCTGAAAAGCGATCAGAGCGATCCAGGGACAGGGGGGAGTTAGTCAAAGAAATAGATAAGGAGATCCCGAGCATAATATATGTTCTTCATGGAGTCGGACCGAATGAAGACCAGTTGCACAGGTCCCGCAAGCGGACTGTACTGAAAATGCGAACACAATCTGTGAACGATGACAAACGCATTTGCTACTCGAGGGTTCTGAGCCTTATTCCCACCTTGACCTTTACGGATAAGGACCTCGAAGAAGTCTGAGCGTCGCACAATGACGCCCTAGTCATCTCGGTATCCATTGCAAGGTGGGAAGTTAAGAGAGCCCTGGTGAACACAGGGAGCTCGCTCAACGTCCTATTCTACAACGCGTTCCGCAATATGGACTCAAGGAGGAGAACCTGACGCCTTCAGACTACCGGCTGATTGGATTTAGCGGAGAGAAATGCTTCCCGACCAGGAAGATAAGGTTAGCAGTAAATGGAGAAAAGTTTTGTTTCTGGACTTCATGGTAGTAGACGCATCGTCTACCTACAACCATATCTTGGGAAGACCATGCCTCCACCAAATGGAGGCAGTAGTCTCCACCCTTCACTAGTACGTTAAGTACACTGCTAACCATTTTGAAAGAACAATACGTGGAGACCAACCTACGGCACAAGGCTGCCATTATGCTCCACTGAAGCAAATAGAATGTTCCCAGATCCAACCAGATCCCACAGTGCAATCTGAACCAGAGCCAGGCCTAGTGACTGCAGCCGCATCACTCCACTCGCCCGAGATCCCAGGAACAGTGGCTCGCTTCAGGAGCAATCCGTTCTTCAACCTAGCTGAACGGAGAGATTAATGCAAGCAGGAGACATCCCCCCAACATTCCATCGGCACGGAGATTAACTCCCCTACAAGGCTTACCCTTCAGTAGCCTCTATGACATCAACGAAGTTCAACAATCCGCTGAAAGCACAAACAATCCACAAGAGCCATAAGAATTCACTTCAGAGCCAGGATCAATTTCTCTCCGCCAACAATTAGTCTACTTCAATTGCTTATTTCTCTTTTCATAGTCAATGTAGAATTTTAGTCCTTAAAAACTTATGTGATTTGCAAACATTTAAGAAATAAAGAAAGAATTACGCAAACACACTCTATTGATTACTAGAAAGATGTAACAACAGGCGCCCAGAGGCGGATACAAAAACTACATACTACAAACATCTTAATCCAATGGTACATGGAGTAAGGACTAGCTTAAACAATTCGACGTCAAAGAGAAAAGGTGCCAAAAGTGGGTAATGCAAACTCTCGGATGCACGCCATCTGCAAATAACAGCATGCTCCTTCGGACGCAACCCACAAATATGGTTTAAAGTGGTACAAAATCGGCAACCGAGGGCTCCGTGACAAGTCACAACTAGATACGGCCAACTCACGCACTCGATCTAAAAAACCGGGCAAACTTGGGACAAGTATCAGGTTGACACGGATAGAGTGCACCTTCTTGCTGTAGGGACGAGAAGGGCGTCCAGGAGCCAATGGCCCAATCCAGTGGACCATTTCTAGTTCCTTTCCGTCTCGACATCCCAGATTCCAATGCAAAGCCAGACAACAGGGTTAATCGAGAAGTGGTGGAGACAACCACTCAAGAGTTGGGCGCTGGTGTTATCTCTGAGATTAAACGCTCTAGAGCAATTGCAAGGCACCAGCGCATAAATGATAGACTCTTCCCTTGGAAGAGAATTTGTACTTCTTCTCCGCAACATGATAAAGAATTACGAGATCTCAGGAATCAAGTACATGCCCACCTAGAACAGGTGACCACACATAACAACAATTATCGTTATGCCCGATCAGTGAAAATGTCAGAACATTCGAAGACTCCAATGATGGATATCTCCCTTCAGCCTTTGGAAAATCCAAAGAATTATCTTCAAGCAAGAACATTACAGGAGATACGCTCTGCAGAAGATAGTGCCTAAAACGATTGAGGATCGTCATTATATAGACATGATGGTTCACCAAACGGGCGCTTTAGCTTTAACTGCCAACATTAAATACCGCATTAGAAACGAAGAGACGAAAGTTCCCAAGGAAACTGCGCAGATTACGTTCATCCAATTAATGGTGTTGTACGCAATCCCATCAATTGAGAGGAAATGACTGATACTCAACTGTCTCGCAGTCTAAGTCGTACACGTGCTACCATGCGATCTACGTTGTACGCGTGGTGTAATTTGTGCAAAAAACCATCGCTATCCCTCTACGGGCCCATACGCCCAGCCCACTATTCAAACAGGATCCTACCATATGCCTGACATAAGCACTAGAAGTCCTAGTCAGTTCTGACACTTGGATCATACATGCGGATCGCCAACAGATTTAAGGTAATTTTATCCACAACGCACTACGCCCGCAGACACAGGGTCGCACGCCCTCAAGCAGGCAAAACCTTTCCCCAACAGGTAAGCTTAGTCAGCCAAGGCTGATGACGATGGTTTCTTGTTAATCCCGACACCTAGTCCATCTAGCACGGATCTCGATGGTTTAGGAAGTGGGGGTCTAATCAGAGCTATCACACTTGGTGACGACGACACGCCATGGACCATTGCCCCCTTTGCGGTCAACGGTCATCAAACCCGATCAGGTGAGCCTAGTTGGTGATGACTGGCAACGAAAGCTTATGATCAATACCAAGACCTGTAACCCCCACTTCACGGGCATAGATGGTTTGGAAAGTAGGAGTGTAGACAGTCCCAAATTGATTCTGACGGCTCACTGCAGGACCACTATGTTTCAGCCTGGCCGACGAATTACCAACCCTGAACTTGTAGCCCCCACTGTGCAGGTGTAGATGGTTTAGAAGGTGGGAGGCTAGTCGATCCATGACTGATGTCGACGACTCACCACGGGACCACTACTCTTCATAATGGCCACCAAATCCTTATTCCCCGAACCTGTAGCCCACTCTTTTAGGACATAGATGGTTCAAAAGGTGGGAGCCCTAAGCAGCTCGCTACGTGATCACTTCTCTCTTTCAAAGCAGCAGCCGCAAAGATAAATCGTAACTCAGTCATTGTCCTCACACTCAAACGAGTTGGCATTCTATTATCAGCAGAGGCCACTCACTCCAACACATATATTGTCCAACCAACACACAGGTAGGTGCTACATAAAATGCCAACCCGAGCTTACGACACTTGGTTCGGTACGAACGCTTTGACGCGTACAATCGACTATCACAACTCGCTTATAACGGCAGCTGCAGCCGACAAATCAGACAAGCGAGATAAGCCCACAACAGCTTATTGTAAGGATGAGATACAGCCCGGGTAACGCAACCCATGGCTAAACTGTCCACGACATGCCCACTGTCAGACATGACTATGCAACAGTGACTCTGAGCCACTCACAACATAAACGGTCAAGCTCTCGACTGTAAACAGACCGCTCAAAACTAGCAAAAATAAGCGACAAGGCATAACGGAAGACACACTATAGGGTTAGCAAGCACAAAACGGATACAAAATGTACTATAAAACTGTTTTCATTAACAGTCGAAGCAAAATGGTACAAAGTACTCCTTATCAGGAGAGGGTACAGAAACAGAAGAGCTAAGCTTAACGGAAGAATGAGCTAGAGTCGTGTCCATGCCCACCACGGCCTAAGCATCAGGGTCCGAACCGCCCTTTTCGTCTGATGATGCAAAGGCAACAGACAAGTCTACATACGACATCTTCTTATAATGGTCAAGATCCCATTAGAAATGCTCCTCCTTCATCAGCTCTAGTCTGCCGTGTACAACCCAATGGAACTCGTACTTGCCTTGTTCCTGCAGAAGCTCTTCCCCGCGCACCTTCGCATCAGCAAGTTCACGCTCCAACAGCTCCAACTTGCCAGTCAGCGCATCAACCTGAGACTGCTCTGTACCCAAATTGCTCTTTACATTACTGAGCTCATGCTTCTCTAATTCGAGTTGGTCCTCGACCTTCCTCGGCTCTCGAGCATTGAACTCCACGTCCACCTCTAATTGTCGCTTCTGAGCAGCCCAGTCAGGCTTCTTCAAGGCATTCTTTTCAGCGAATGACTACACTACAGACGCGCCTCAGCTACTAGATCACACTCAAGGGCTTACGGACGAACCCTCTGAGTCTCAGCAACCATGGGTGACTGCTCCAACTTCTTCTCCTCAGCCAACTTCTTCAGCAGCTCAATTTCATAAAGTGCGTCGAAGTACAGCGTTTGCATGTGTGAGAAGACCCTCTCCATGGTGTACATCGTCTCACGAGCTGCCTCGACTTATGTTCCAGCAACAGCCACTTTGCTCAAATGAGACATACCCAGCATAAGGTACTTTAAGCCTTATCCATACGCCCTTCAAGCGTATCCTCCTCGGGTTTTGGAGCGTAATCCATCAGCTAACTATGACGCCTGTTTATATGCTTCCTCGAAGCATACTCCGCATCGACCTCCTGGTGCCAAACCTAAGTGCTCATCCTCATTAAGTCCGGGGCAAACAAGCTTATCCGCACATTCAGATGAAGCTCTCCCAGATTAGGAATTATACCGGCACCACCCTTTGCAGTCGCCATTATTCCCAGGCTCTCATCTGCAATTTTTCCTTTATCACAAACAGCCGACCCTTGAATGCAAGACAACTTAACAAGATCTGGAGAAAAGGGAGGAAAATGAGTTATCCAACGTACCCTCCAACACCTCGAGACGTGGCCTGGAACGAGACGGTGAACAATGCGAACTATGAGAAACTTGGCCTGTGCCACCACAGCCACTACCAGACAGCCCACCAACTAGAGGATCAGATTCCAGAACCTCAGGCGGATCCTCGCAGGAACCTTCTATCGGAACGGTCTCATGCGAATCGACACCAGTAGAAGCCGCCATTGCAACCCGCATCAACTGCTTGCTCAAAGCTTTCGCTTTGCGCAGCACTAAGGTTTGACATGTCTTCAACCCATACAAATCGCAAGTGTTCCTTCTCCCAGCCAGATACATCAGCCTCCCCTGACGGGCCGATCAAACTCACGTTTTTCACTTACAGGAGCAGGTCATTTTGGAGTTGACCCAGTTCTAATGCGGGACCTCTTCGAACTCACAAAGCAGGCAAGCGTCATGGACGGCTCTTCCGTATCAGACAAAACAGGAGCTCTGGCCCCAGCGGCCTTCCTCTTCCTAAAAGAAGCCCCATCTTCAGACTTAACTCGCGACGTTCGGTAGAGAGTTGGGGCCATCTGCCAATTGTCCCACAACTTACTGCGAATAAAGTTGGGAACGCATATGACATCCACCGCGTTCCTCGTTGACAAGCCGCGAAACATCTCCATAGTGTTTTGCTCCCCTAGGGTAAGAGAAGTAGTGGGAAACCATCCTGCGAAGAAACACAAACAACAATTAGCATGCAATCAAGCGCAACAAAATTAGAAAGAAAAGTTGTACTTACGAAGTGACTTGAACTCCCATTCAATCGGACAACCCTTGACTGAAAGTACTTTGAATCCGCAGAGGCCAATAAGCAATACTTCTACCAGAACTTGAAGTCATTGGGCATATTCGCAAAGCAAGTCGGTGATGTTATTTTGCAGTCAACGTTACTCTTCAACTGAAGAGAAGTCCACAACTGGATCACTCGTGGATCATGCGGATGCCAGCTTCCTTCGCCCTAATCAGAATAAAGAGGATGATCCTGTATCCATTAGGCCCCAACTGGGCCGGAGGAATTCCAAGGAAGTTTAGGAAGTCCCAAATCACATCACAACGGGAAAACATATTCCTACTTGGAGCATCCCCCGATGCAAGCAGATGAACCCCGCCAATGGCGACATTGACGTTTAGTCATTCTTCAGAACAGACAATGATAGGTCCTCGGGGAGCCCAAACTTCACACGGATTTTGGCAAGGCCAGATTTAGAAAGCAACCTGTCTTCGAATAACTGAAGGCCCCTAGCCAAAGTTGTGTCATCAAGTAGGTCTTGTTGAACCATGAAGAAGATGAACCTATTTTCAATCAGAAGACGAACAGAGCAATATCTTCAAAAACAAAGAAAATAGAAGAGTCAGTCACCATACAACGGATGACCTAAATAGGGATTAGGTTGCCTCTTTTCCACTAAACTGTCGCACGCTCAATAAAGGTAGCGTGTGGCTCAAGCAACGATTCAAACTCAATCATCATGAGCGGCGTATCTTTCCAAGAGATGACTTAGCGAACCGATGTGACAACTCACTAACTCGAGGGGAGTAGCTGATGATACACCAAAACGGTCACATCCCTAAGCCATACACGTGTCATGATGATCTCGAGGAATTATGGGCCCCAACGTCAGCCCAACATTGATCCGGCCCAAGAGGTTCTAAGCCCGCCTAATGCAGTCCGTCAAATGGACCCAAACTCTCACAACTTTCTTAGTCTATATGTCTCACAACTATCCTCAATACCCGTAAGCCCTGTTAAGGCAAGTATATTAAGGATCAGCTACGAACAGGCAACTACAGCAGCTCTCCGTTTCCAACTACGAAGTAAATACCAGAGTACATATCACATAGGGAAACATCCTCTTGCGGATTACCCTGAGATTGGAAACTATCTCCCGCGTTTCTAGGAGCACACGGCTAACAGGGGAATTCCCTTCTACAGCACGACTCCTAATTAGAAAATGATATCCTCGAAGATCTCCTTCTTAAACTATGTCATCGATGGCCTGGTCGAACCAGGACTCCTACATTATAAATAAGACATGAGGTTGGTAAGTTAAGGTAAGCTACAAATCTCCTGTTTACAACATTACACCTTCCTCAGATCCCTGTCTGACTTTAGCATTGGAGTGTCATCGACCACCACAACAGAGGTGTGTGGCTCACGTGCATTCGTTGTGTAGGTCAGCAGAACTAGGTCAAACAGGGAGCGAAAAATGACTACATCAGATACTATGGAGTATAATATTCCATGACAAACCCTTTTTTTCTTTGATAACTCATCTCTAACCTTTTTCAAAAGCAAAAAGACACGATAGACATAATTGGGTAATTAGGGGGTTGAATTGGTGGTTAGTGGGCTAAACAATAAAAAAAACCTAACATAACAAGCTTTAAACTGGTTTCAAAGGTGAACAATAAATAGGGTAGGCTACAAGGCTCAAACTAGATAAGGAAAACTTATCATCATTTCCCTAAATTAATATGGGTTCTATGCCTTGGGTAAACTTCAAAACATATTGTAGTAGTATGATTCAACTTTGATGTTTTACTCTCAGTTTTTGACAGAAACTAAAATTATAGAGATCATGCAAAGATAGGGTCGGACTCAAGAAATTCAGAATCAGCGTACGACCCTCAAAAAGAAGAAAGGCTAGAAATCTCACAGGGTTCAAGTCTCCACTATTATTCTCATGTTCACCAGATAACTAATCAATTTTTTCAACTTTAAATAAGAACATCGAAGCTAAAACACAACTCTCAATGGAAACTCTTTGAAATGCCTAGCTTATGAGTAGTACAAACTATTGTCTAATATTGACAAACTACTAACTTTCAAAGTTTCAAATCCTACACTCAGATGCCTTTGCAATTATATTTACGAAAACTAATCTCATCATGGATAAGTACTCGGGTTAAAAAGATCGAAAAACAAAAAAAAAAAATTAGTCGGGTTAAAAAGATCAAAAAACAAAAAAAATTTGTTTGTATTGACTCAATAAACAAATTTTTTTTGTGAGACTAGTGAAGGTTTAGGTCAGAAATTAGATAAGTGGCGAGAGGCTTTAGAGAGTAAGGGTTTTAGAATTAATTGTTCGAAGATGGAATATCTAGTGTGCAACTTTTGTTGTGAATCACGAGGGAGGAGTAATGCAAATGAGATCGAAGGCGTGGAGGTCCCAGAGTGTGAGGCTTTTCGATACCTAGGATCTATAACTCAAAAGAATTGGGCTATTGGAGAAGATGTGGACCATAGGATTAAAGCTGGTTGACTGAAATGGATAATGGCATCAGGAGTATTATACGATAGAAGGATGCCTGCAAGGCTAAATGGGAAATGATATAAGACAATTGTTCGACCAACCATGCTATACAGTTCAAAATGTTGGGCTACTACGGGACAAGATACACATAAGATGGCAGTAGCAGAAATGCGTATGTTAGGGTAGATGTGTGGTAAAACACGTAAGGATAAAATTAGGAATTAAATAATTAGGAGATACTTAGGTGTAGCGCCTACAAAGGACAAAATTAGAAAAAGGCGTTTAACTTGGTTTGGTCACATGCGGAGGAGACCAAGCACAGCGCCAATTAGAAAATGTCTAGATTGGCAAGTTAATGGAGGGTGTAGATAGAGGGGACAACCATTGAAAACTTGGATGAAGGCGGTGAATGAAGACATCCTTGAGCTTGGATTAGGCGAGGATATGTGGGAAGACCGCATTGCTTGGAGAACCAAAATCCATGTAGCCGACCCCGAAAATATCGGGAATGGGCTTTGATGATAATGATAACTCAATAAATTGGACAACCCATTTTCAAATGAAACATTAGTTTTGAAACTTCTCCCTCCAAACCTAAAGCATAAATTGTCCTCAATGTTCTAAAATTAGACACCGTGGATCGAATATAAACAAAAGAGAGACAATAATAAGTAGAAATTGAAAGGGTTTACCATTAAATGACGTGAGTGCTCAAATGACTTATGTTAAGATCATAGTCAAGTGATTTTTTTTAAGACTCAAAGAATTTTAAACTTTTTTTTTTGTAACAGAAAAAAAAATTTTAACTTTTTTTTTAATTCAGTTGACCTAATATGTACACTAAAAATTTGTCTAACAATAAATCATACAATAACAACCTAAAAATTTGTGGGTCATATCAAACATGTGCATATGGGACAATAAGATGTAATTGATTTGACATTCCCCACAAGTGAATCCAAGGAAACCTTTCAAGTTGAAATTATAATTTTAGCTCATAAAATGTTTCCTCAAAAGAATGATACAAGTTCAATTTGTTAAAATGAGCAAAATGAATTTTGTATTCTAGGATAGGCCATGGGTTAGGCATGGATAGGTCATCGACCTCTTTAAGTTCATCACAATTTATTTCACATTTCCAAAAATAATCCGCCAAGATTTTTGGAATATGCAATTCAAATTTGAACTCGGGGAACTTCCTAATACTGAGGAGAATGTCAACAAATTGCTCAGGTTTCACATTTGTATTGGACATGGATGTTCCAACAATGGTCAAAAGAAGAATATCACCACATGGTAGCTTAATTAGATCTTATTTTGTGTTAACTTCTACAATGTATGTATGATCAATAATGGGTGACACAATAACATCAATAAACACGGAGTGAGCTTAGGAATGAGTGATCGATCTCGAATCATACGTCAAGCGCATGGTTATCTATTGAGTTAGATAATGAAAAATATGGGTTCAATCCCACCAGGAGAGCTATAAAGTTAGGAAAACTAATCTTCAAATCTCCTTTGAAATTAACCTAGTTAGAAAAGAAGTGATTGTTGAAGTGTTTAAAATAAAAATGCAAACTAAAACCTAAATATGAGAGTTAGGGCTTTGAGTTTACAATCATGATTAGATGACACCATTAGGTCACTCTTAGATGAATCATTCAAATTCACTAACACATCCTAAAGTAGATTCTCATCTCACCTTGGGATGGAAAATATGGCTTTATGAGAAAATTGATTTCAAGCTTTAATTATATTAATAATCTAATAATCAAGTGTGGATTTAAAAGCATACAAGGAATCCATACTTAAATGAAACACCAAATGTCTAACAAATCAAAATGAAATTTAGACTAATAATATGTAATCATTATAAGTAGGAGTTTGTTAGAGAAATTTTAATGATAGAAACTTATCTAATCTTGAACTTAAGAAGTAGAAGAAGAAAACATGAATTGAATTCATATGATGAAACACAAAACATCTAACTTACCGCATTGGTTCATGACATAATCAAGTTACAAGATCAACCTAACTACTTGCTTCTCTAATACATAAACTTGGAAATAACTAAACTAAAAGATAACCATCTTGGAGCTATCCTCCCTTGGGCTCACCCACGCCCTAAGGTGGGATGTTAGCCAAACATGGTAAGCTCTAAGTCACTCCTCCACTTATTATTCTAAACTCTACAAATACTACAACTTCTTTCAATTTGATTACAACTCTTTAGTTTTCTTCCTTCCTCCTCCAGTATACTTCAAGCATGGGGTATTTATAGGTAAAGATGTGTGAGATGGTAGAATGGGTTGTGGAATAAAATCAGGAAAAGAATATGGTGAAATAAAATAAGAAAAATATAAGAAAATATGTTGGAAAATGGATGGTGGAATAAGGAAAAGTAAAAAGAATATGGAGGAATATAATAAAATAAAAAAGATAATGGAATATATTGGAGAATGGATGGTGGAATATGTAGAGATTCCTTCAGGCTAGGATAAAGTTGCCATGTGGATTCCATATCTTCAAATTAATTTTCTCGAGATCCATAGATGATGGTGCTTTGTGGGTTTGACTTCACGGATATTGGGCTTGAAAATCTTTGGTAACGCATGTGTTATCTTCCAATGGACTTTGTTGTTGAACTTAGCCTTATTGTGTCATTTTGTGCATATTTAATGATAATACTTGAATTCCTTCATTATACACAAAATACACGTAATGATAGTATTTTATTAGATAATAGAACATAACAAATATAGAATTAAGGGCTTAAAATGTATCATTTATAAGGCAATCAATGACTAGAGAATTCTACAAACTCACTATGTTCATCAATGTTATCCTCTTGAAAACGAAACTCATTATCCATCCACAATCCTTCTTTCTCACATGTTCCATCCATTCATCTTGTTCTATTTTGGGGGTGTGAGGTAGGGATTTTATTCAATTCAAACGGTTTGAAATTATGCTAAAACCAAAATCGAACCGATTTTAGGTTCGGTTCAGTTTTCCAATTTTCAAATATAAAAACCAAAATCGAACCAAACCGTGTAGTTCGGTTCGGTTTGATTTTTATTCGATTTTTCATAATAAGTTGTTCACTTTGTTTTCAGTTGTTCATGATTTCATTGTGGATTTAAAAATGAATAGATGGGAATTAAAAAAGAGAATGAGAGTAAAAGAAAGACGAATAGTGGTGGGAATTAAAAATGAGAAAGAGAAATGGTGGTTGGGAATTGATTTAAAGATAGAGAGAGAGTTAGAATTAAAAAAGAGAAAGAAAGAGAATTGCATTAAAAATGAGAGGTATGCTATAGGTATGGTGCGTTGGAAATTGTAATGGGTGGGAAGAGAGAGAAAGAAAGATAATTGAATTAAAAAAAAAGGAGAGAGAATGTAGGAATTGAGTAAAAAATGAGATGTATGGATATGGGTAGGGTGCATTGAAAATTGGAATGGGTGGAAAATGGGAATTAAAATTAGAAAAAAAAACTCACTACGATTCGGTTTGGTTTTTCGGGTGTTAAGAAAACTAAAACCGCTATCGAACCGAATGCATTCGGTTCGATTTTCTACTATTTAGCTTCGGTTTGTTTCGATTTGATTCGATCGATTCGGCCGGTTTTTGAAAACCAATTAACACCCCTAATGTGAGGAGTTGATATAAGTATATCAATGTGGTACAATTCATCAGATCTCTCACTCTCCTCTAATAGATTTTCTTCACATCCATCTCTAACATTCATCACTGCATCATTTTGAGATCTTAAATCCCAAATCTCAACCAAAATTTTGTCAGTGGCCTGCTAACGTTGTTATGTCTCTCATATGGAATGACTTAAGGATTCCATATATTGATCTAGAATCTCTTGAAGTAAGGGTGATATGGACTGCATAATTTGCATGACATGGCATGGATTGGTCTCTACCAAAAGCATTATGGGACAACTAAGGTAATGCTCATTGTTATGCACATATTGGGGATTAAATGATGGTATGGGCCTAAGAGGTTCACAACCCCAATTGGGTTGGTATTGGTTCCAAAGTGATTGGTTTCCATATCCATTATGTGAAAAATGTTTGGTATAATCAAAATTTGATACTAAGGATTGACTTAGGTTTTACTAAGGAAAAGTAATTTACCTTGGCAATTTCATGATATTCCCAGTGAAAATCCATAACCATATGACTCCTAGCACAAGATAAACTCCTTGACACTGAACTTGAATCCATTTGGATTGGATTTTTTTGTTTTTTGTTTTTTTTTTAAATGACTAAAATCTTATGCAACTTAAGATGATATGACCTAAACTAAGTGCAATATGTGAATGTACCTAAAAGGGGACACTAATCTTGACACACAAACAAGGCTCAATCAATTTCTATCCATCAATCTAGCAAGCAACAAATTAAATATATTCAATTAAGTTTAAGGGACAATTGATTTTTAAAACCCAATCTGATTGAAGTGGAGAATGATTTTGAGCATCTCAAAATAAATTCTCACCCTAGTTAGATTTTCTCATATGTCTTGTAAGTAAGTAAGGGATTGCATATTACGTAAAAAAAACTTTTTAGAGCACCGCACCAGGCATAAATGCGTTCTAGCCAGATTTTACTCTATTTTGTGTACTAGAACTGGCTAAGCCTATGAAGGGCGTCTTTAATATCCAAGGGTTTCCTATGATTTTTAGCTACAACTTAATATTTTGAAGAACCCTTGTGTTCATAATCAAAATAAGATTAGACTTGTGAGAAACCCTATCGAAACACCACTCTCTATGCGAAAAGGTCAGAAATGGAAGTGCAATCACAATGGTGTTTACCAGCGCAGACCAATTGGCAATAGAGCAGCCTTACTTCGAAAGAGTTCAATCACAGTTTATTCATTTTCTGATGTCCTATGAACACCGTTCTAATTGGCTCTAGTTATCTGAATTCATTTTATTAAATTTGGCCAAGTTTGAACGTGAATTGGAGTGATGAGGCGGGTGATCAAGTCTCACTCAGTTGCAAATAATCAGGTCCGCTCTTACGTCGTTTAGCATAGTTTGATATCTTGCAAAAATTTAAACACTTCTTGCAGGAGATTCGAAGTGGGTTGAGAGAGGTACCTCACTTTGCTTTTGATTGTATCTTGGACCTTGTTTTATCTATTACAATTTAATAGTACAAATTTAAGTCTTCACAATCACTCAAAGAAAAAAAAAATCATATATATGATCCAAGTGTCCTTCATTGTTCACTAAGTTCACCAAAGCTCTTCTCCAAGTATCCTTTTTACACAAACACTGAAAGTTATACCATTGGAGAATGATTAATCACTTAAAAAACAAGGCATAGAACCAAAGTTTTGAAAATCATTCAAAATTTTGGCACAACAATGCATTGCTGGAAATTTCCAGAACTGATAGATTGACTTTGAAAAATCGTGCAGAGTTCAATACTTGGTGAAATTCAAATCAACAAGTTTTTCTATATTGCTAATAAACTAAAGTTTTCTTAGAAAGATTATAAAGATTCATTTGGATCCTAGAAAGTAGTAGAAAGTTGAAGTGAACTAAACGTTGTCCAGATTGTGTATCTGCTACGAGAATTCAAATTCTGTTTCGACCAGTTATCCAAATTAAAATCCAAAAAATGATCTAGAAACTAGACAAAATGTAGAACAATTTAGAATTTGGAAACACATTAAAAAAACTCTCAATGAATAGAAACATGTGTCCAAACATCATTCATCTGCAGTAGAAAAATTCCAGCACAGGTAGTCCAAGTTCAAAAAGTTATTTCTCATTAACTTTTAGTCCAATGAACAAATGGAAAGATGTCCGTGAAAGTTTAGATCATGTATATTAATCCAAAAAAACTTAAAAAAATAAAACAACAAAATTGAGATACTCAAAAAAATTGTAAAAATGAATATGCATCAGAATTTTCAGACTACAAATGTTATCAAAACAATGCAAATGCACCTAATTCATAATCCTAAACTGAAGTAGTGAAAAACATTCAAAATTGATTTTAAAATTATTTCCCTTGTTCTCACGGAAATGGCGCCAAAAACTTGATCGATCTCAAATCTTACCGCAAGTGCACGGTTAATGATGATACATAAAAACGGTCACACCCCGGAGCCGTACACGTGTCATGATAATCTTGAGGAACTACGACCTCAAACGTCAGTCCAACACTGATCTAGCCCAAGCGGTTCTAAGCCCGCCCAAATGCGGTCAGCCAGGCGGACTCGAACTCTCATGACATGCTAGGCCCACACGTCTCACAACTATCCTCAATATCGTAGGCCCACTTCAGGCAATTATCACGAGGCTCAGCTTCAGACGGGAAACAACAGCTGCTCTCTGCTTCCAACTAGGAAGCAAACACCATAGTATCTTCCACACAGAGAAACTCCCATCTATGGATTGTTCTTGGATTGGAAACTATCTCCCGCATATCTAGGAACACGGAGCTAACAGGGAACTTCTCTCCTATAGCACGACTCCTAATTAGGGAGCGAACTCCACAAAAATCTCCTTCCTAAACTACGCCTACGATGGCCTGGTAGAACCAGAATACATTGCACTATAAATAAGACATGAGGTTGGTAAGCTAAGGTACACTACAAATTCCATGTTACAGCATTACACCTTCCTCAGAGCCCTGTCTGACTTTAGCATCGGAGTGCCATCGGCCACCCCACAGTAGTCTAGGGCTCACGTGTGTTACTTGTGCAGGTCAGTAGGACTATGTCAAAGCGGGGAGCGGAGAAAGACTGCATCAGTTTGGCGTCATCCATGGAGACAACATAGTTCATATCATTACACTAATTGTCTTCTCCTATCAAAATCCAGAGGGATGGTGACCACCCGATATGCTACAACAGAGAACTAGGGGACACATTCAATGCTCAGGCTGTCCCTATACCGCCTCATTCAGCAGTTTCTGTCATGCACGGGCAGCCAACTCATGTTCCAACGCCAACTCACGCTCCATGGACCCTAGAATCGACTTGCTGGCATCTCAGATACAACAGATCGCCAAGGCGGTGGAAACTCTTATGCGATAGAATCCACAACCTGTTAATGAAGACCAAGAGCAGCACGAACCTCCGCCTCCAGAAGATGATAGGGATCAAGCACAGGTAAGCCAGGCCCCCACTAGTTCTCATTGGACAAAGGGAAGCTGCACGGCTAACGTTGTGCTCACCAACAGGACAGAGAAGGTCGACCCTGGGAACCCCCTTCGCAGAAGAGCGCATGATCCGGACGTACTATATCGCCTCTCCGTCCCACCATTTGTTGATCGGATAATGAACGAAGCCCTTCCGAGTAAGTTCACTCCCCCGAAGCTCGACTCCTACAACATGACCACTTATCCTTTCAATCAATTGTGCCATTACCAGCAAGTAATGGCCCTCAAAAAAGGATCTGAGTCTGTCATATGCATAACCTTTCCCACCAATTTAAAAATCTTTGCGCTGACATGGTTCCACAGCCTTCTACTGAATTCAATCGACTCCTTCAAAACATTGGCAAATGAATTCCTGACACGTTGCGTCGGAAGCCAGCATTTCGGAAAAGGCCCGCGCTACACACACTCTCTAAGGCAGAGGTCTGGCAAGACCCTCCGAGAGTATGTCACACTCTTTAAAAATGAGCTTACCCTCATCGATGGGTGTGTCGATACAGCCGTGATGGCCTTCACTACGGGCCTCAGAGAAGGAAAGCTTTTCGAGGACCTCACCTTGGATCCCCCTCTAGACATGGCGGAGCTTTTCAAGAGTGTCCAGAGACACATCACCCTGGAGGAGTCAATGACCGCTAAAAGGGAAATTGAAGGCAACAGGAAGCCCTCCCTTTTTAGGGACAAGGAGGGAAAAAGTCATGAGGACAAGGAACGGAGCAAAAGGAAGCGCAGCAACAACAGGCTGGACAAAATTCGTCCCAGACCGGAGAAATCATCCAACTACGTTGGATCCAGAGTTGTGACACCCTTAAGCGCTAGCCTGTCAGATGTACTTAACTCCATGAAAAGCTAGGAGGAATTGAAGTGGCCTCTAAAGACATGCGGAGACCCCTCTAAGCGCGACAACGAAAAATACTGCACGTACCACAAGGAGGGTGGCAACAACACCAACGACTGCAAGAGTCTGAGGTATGAAGTTGAGTACTGGATCCGCAAAGGCAAACTGAAAGAGTCCCTGAAGTCTGAGAAACCAACGGAACAAACAGAGGATAGAGGGGAGTCAGTTAAAGTAATAGAGAATGTGACTCCAGGGATAATCTACGTCCTTCATGGAGTCAACCGAATGAAGACCAGTCATACAGGTCCCGCAAACGGACACTATTGGATTTGCGGACACAATCCGCGGATGAGGACATGCACATCGATGGAGTCTAAGCGCCGCACAACGACGCCTTGGTCATTTCTATTTCCATCGCAAAGTGGGAAGTGAAAAGAGTTATGGTTGACACAGCAATTTCACTTAACGTTCTATTCTACAACGTGTTCCGCAGCATGGACCTCAGGGAGAAAAACCTGACTTCTTCAGAACACCCGCTGATCTAATTCAGCGTGTAGAAGTGTTTCCCTATCATGAAGATAAGGTTGGCCACGGTAGTAGGAAAACTGGAGCTCGGGAAAGTTCTATTTCTGGACTTCATGGTGGTAAATGCACTATCATCGTACAATCTCATCTTGAGAAGACATTGGCTCCACCAAATGAAAGCAATGGTCTCCACCCTTCACAAGTTTGTTATGTATACTGCTAACCACTCCGAAAGAAAAATACGTGGACACCAACCTATGGCACGAGGCTGCCACTATGCCGCACTGAAACAGATAGAGTGCTCCCAGATTCAGCTACATCATGCAGAGTAATAGGGTTGAAAAAAAACAACCAAACCGATTAAATCAACCGAACCGATTGGTTCGGTTTAAATTTGGTTTGAATCGGTTTCGGTTTTAAAAAATTCAAAACCAAAGTGGGCGGTTCGATTTTTGGTTTCTAAGTGATTTTAACCGACCAAACCGAACCGGCCGAATATATATATAAGAATATATATTTTTTATATTAAAAAATATAATATGTTTAAAATAGTCGGTCGGTTCGGTTTTATTTCAATTTTGGTTCGATTTTAGTCGATTCAGTTACGGTTTGCATAAATTAGAATCGATTCGGTTTCGGATCGATTTTGTTAATGGTTGGTTCGATTTCGGTTTGAAAATTTTAAAACCGGCCAAAGTCGGTTCGGTTATAGGTGAAAAACCAAACCGACGGTGCAGTTTTCAACAATACAAAGCAGCCTAACCAAGAGCAAGGCCAAAAGACGATAGAGACATCACTTTAAAGCGGTACAGAACCAACAAGCTCTTCCGCTCAGGGAGTCGAAAAAGCCATGGCAAGTGGGAGCACATCCCCCAGACACTCCATCGAGACGGAGATCCGTCCTCTACAAGGTTTACTTTTCGGTAACCTGTGTAACGCCTCGACAGTCCACTGAATGACCAGTAAGAACAACCCGAATCCACTTCAAGGCCAAGATCAATTTCTCTCCATCAATAGTTAGTGTACTTTAATTTTTTTGTTTCCCTTTCCATAGTCAATATTGAGTTTTAGTTCTTAAAAGACTTACGAAAAACAAACTCTATTGATTATCGGAAAGATGTAACAACAAGCACCTTGAGGCAGATACAAAAGGCTACATATTACCAACGCCCTGAGGCAGATACGAAAGACTACATACTGTAGGCATCTGATCAACATGGAGTAAAGACTTGTTTAAACTGTCCGACCACTTAAGCAACACAAACAGTCTAGGAAAAGCTACCAACAAGCGAAAGAACACTCCATCGAACGCCACCATCAAATTTGATATGTGGGGGTACAAAATCGGCAACCGGGAGTCCCTCGACGAGCCACTGCCAAATACGATTAGCTCACACGCTCGATCCGACAGAACTGTGAACCTGGGACAAGTATTAGGTCGACACAGGTAGGGTGCACTTTTCGGCTACGGGGATGAGAGGAACATTAAGGAGTCAATGACCCAATCCATGGACCATGTCCAACTCCTCATCATCTTGAGGTTTCGAATTCCAACGCAATGCCGGACAACGGGGTTAATCGAGAAGTGGCGGAGGGGACCACACGAAGTAGGACGCAAATGTTATCTCTGAGATCAAACATTCAAGAACAACAATAAGGCACCTACACATAAAGGACAGACTCTTCCCTTGGGAGAGAATTCGTACTACTTTTACACAATATAAGAAGAAATTACGAGAGCTCAGCGGATCAACTACGTGCCCACCCATATCGGGTGCCACGCATAACAACAACTACCTCTATTCCTGATTGGCGCAAATGTCAGAACATTCAGAAACTTTAGAGACGAAGATTCAACTTCAGCCTTTGGAAAACCTAAAGCATTTTCCTCAACCTTTGGAAAACCCAAAACATCTTCTTCAAGCAAGAACATTACAGAAGATAAGCTCTGCGAAAGATCATGCCTACAACCATTTGAGAGCACCATTATATAGACATGATGGTTCACCAAGAGGGCACTCAAGCATTAACTTCCAAGCATTGAATACCGTACGGGAAACAGGAAAACGACGGTTCCTAAGGAAACTGCATAGGCCACATCAGTCAATTAAGGGGGAGTAACTGATACTCAACCGTCACGCAGCTTACGTCGTACACGTATCACCGCGCAATCTACGTCGTACACACAATGCACCGTGCAGAAAACCCTAGCCCTTCCTCTGCGGGCCCATGGAATCAGTCTATTATTCAAACAATACTTTGTCACGTGCTTGGCACAGGCACTAAAGATCCTAGTCAACCCTTACATACGAATTATACCTACAAATCACCAGCTGATTTAAGGTAATTTCATCCACTCCATGCAACATGCCGATGGATTAGGTTCGCACTGCCCCTAGCAGGCATAATCTCTATTCAAACCATGCAAGCTTAGTCAGCCAAGTCTGATGACAATGGCTTCTGGTTCATCTCGATACCTAGTATGCTCAGCGCGAGCATCGACAATTAAGGAAGTAGGAGTCTAATCAGCGCTACCACGCTTAGTGATGACAACTTGCTAGAGATCATTGTCCCATCCGCGGTCAGTGATCGTTGAACCTAATCAGGTAAGCCTAGCTGGTGATGACCAGCAACGAATGCTTCTGGTCAAAGCCCGAACCTGTAGACCCCACTGCAAGAGTGTAGATGGTTTGGAAGGTGGGAGCCTTGTCAATCCCGAACTGATTCCGATGGCTCGCCTAGGGACCACTGTTTTTCAACGTGACAACCAAATCACCAAACTTGGACTTGTAGCCCGTGGTGCGAGGGTAGAGATAGTCTAGAAAGTGGGAGCCTAGTCAGCCATGGTCTGATTTCGACAGTTTGCCACGATACCATTGTTTTTCAGCGTGGTCGCCGAAAAATCCCAAATTTGTAGCTTGGTGCACTCAGGTGTAGATAATTGGGATGGTGGGAGCATAGTCAGTCCTAAACTGATTTCGATGGCTTGCCACGGGACCACTATTTTTCAGCCTGGTCGCCAAACCTCTCTCGAATTCGTAGCCCGGTGTAGATGGTTCGAAAGGTGGAAGCCTAGTCAGTCCTGAACTGATTCTGATGGCTTGCCACGAGGCTACTACTTTTCAGCCTGGTCGCCAAACCTTTATTCCTCGAATCTATAGTCTGTTCTACTCGGACATAAATGATTTGGAAGGTGAGAGCCTAGCCAGTCCTGAACTGACTTCGACGGCATGCCACAGGACCACTGCTCTTTAGCCTGGTTGCCAAAACTTTACTCCCTGAATTTGTAATCCGTTCTGCTCGGTCATAAATGATTTGGAAGGTGGGAGCCTAGTCAGTCCCGAATTGATGCCGATGGCTTGCCACGAGACCATTGTTTTTCAGCCTGGTCACTAATCAAGAATCTAGTTGAGTTAGCGTCTTCACGAACGGACTGACTTTCTAATGTTAAGCGAAGGCCACTCGCGCCGATACAAAGATCTTACGGCCAGTGCCCAAATAAAAGCTACTTAGGATGCCAACCCGAGCTTACGACATCCAACTCGGCACAAACGCTCTGACACGCACGCTCGGGGACCGGTCAGACAAGAAAGGTAACCCTCAATCAGCTTACCTTGGGGATAGGGCACAGTTCAGATGACTCAACCCCCAGCTAAACTGTTCATAACGTGCCACTACCGGACATGACTACACCGCAATGACCCCAAGTCATTCATAGCACAAAGTAATCAAGCTCTCTACCTCAGACAGACCAGTCAACGTCCTATTGATTCAACCGGCCTATGCCAAAACAAGACGACAAGGCGAAACGAAAAACATGCAAAAAAGACAACAAGTACGAAACTGATAAAACTATTTTCATTAATGGTCAAAGACAAAAAGAGAACAAGCACACAAAATTCACTCCTTATCAGAAGAGGGTACAGAAATGGAAGAGTTGAGCTTAGTGCAAGAAGGAGAAAAAGTTGTGTCCACACACGCCGCAGCCTGGACATCAGAGCTCAAACTGTCTTCTTTGCTCGATGACGTCAAGGTAACCGACAATTCCACATACGACATCTTCTTATAACGACTAAGATCCCACTCCGGATGCTCCTCCTTCATCAATGCCAGCAGCTCCAGCCGTCCATGTACAACCCATTGGAACTCACATTTTCCTTGTTCTTGGAAAAGCTCTTCCTCCCGCACCTTTGCATCAACAAGCTCACGCTCCAATAGCTCCAACTTGCCAGTCAGCGCGTCGACCCGAGACTGCTCTGTGGCCAGACTATTCTTTGCGGCACTAAGTTCATGCCGCCCAATTCAAGCTGGTCCTCGGTCTTCCTCGCTTTTCGTGCATAAAACTCCACATCGAATTCCAACTGTTGCTTCTCAGGAGCCTTGTCGGCTTCTTTTGAAACAATCTCTTCAACAAAAGACAACAGTTCAAAACTCGCCTTAGCCGCAACTTCCTACGCAACCTCGACTTCTCGATGGATACGGTTCAACTCCTACCTAAGTCTGTCCCTTTCGGACACCGCCTCTGTCAGATCATTCTAAAGGTCCTCCAAACGAGCCCTCTGAGCCTCAGCGGCCACAGTTGACTGATCCAACCGCTTCTCTTTGCCTGCTTCTTAAGCTGCTCAATTTTATGGGGTGCATCAGAATACAGCATCTGCATATACGAGAAGACACGTTCCAAGGTGTTTACTCTCTCACGAGTCGCCTCAACTTCCGTCCCAGCAACGATCGCGTGGCTCAAATTAGACATACCCATCATAAGGTACTTCAAGCCCTTATCTACACACCCTTCCAATGAATCCTCTTGAGGTTTTGAGCGTGATCCATCAGCCAGCTATGACGCCTGCTTATATGCTTCCAAAAAAACTTTTCTGTGTGCCCAAATGAAGCTTTCTCTGATCAAGAACTATGTCGGCACTGCCCTTCACGGTCGCCACCGTCCTCAAGCTCTCCTCTGTGGCCTTTCCCTTGTCAACAGCAGCAACCCCTTTTTTGCGAGACAACTTGATGGGATTTGGAGGGAGAGAAGGCAGCGAAGTATCCCAAGGACCCTCCAACACCTCTAGTTGAGGCCTAGAGCAAGACAGTGAGCAATCCAGACTGCAAGAGACACAGTCGGTACCATGGCCATTATTAGGCGAAGCAACTATGGGGTGATTAGATTCTACCACCTCAGGCAAATCCTCACAAGTGCTTTTTGCCGGAGCGGCCTCAAGCGAATCAGCACCAGCAGAAGCAGCCATTCCAACCCGCACAAGACAGTCATTCAGAGCCTCAACCTGCGCATCACTAAGGTTCGACCTGTCTACAACTCCTTCCAATCCCAGGTAATCCTTCTCCAAGCCAAAAACATCAATCTCCGCCTCAACAGGTCTAGCAGACTCGTGCTCCCCCTTCACCGGAGCAAGTCGTGCCGAAGACGGCCTAGTTCTAATGCGAGACCTCTTCCTCACGAATGAGGCAAGAGTCTCAGACGGCTCCTCCACATCAGACAGAACAGAAGCTTTGGACCCAGTAGACTTCCTCTTCTTGGAAGGGGCCCCATCTTCCAACTTAATGCGCGACTCTCGATATAGAGTGAGGGCGACGTGCCAGTTGTCCCACAACCCAGTACAGATGAAGTTGGAAACCCTTATGACATCAACTGCCTTTCTTTTCGATAGGTTGCGAAACTTCTCCATGGTGCTTTGCTCCTCTAAGGTAAGAGGAGTAGTGGTAAACCTTCGTGCAGAAAAATGCAACCGATGGTTAATCGGCCCACTATCAAGCATATCAAAGTCATAAGAAAAAAAATGAACTTACGAAGCGGCCTGAACTTTCGCTCGAGTTAGGCAGCTTAATGAAGCAATTCGGCGACTTCATCTTATAAACAACATTACTCTTTAGCTGAGGGGAGGTCAGCAACTGAAACACCCACGGAGTCACGCTAACACCGGCCTCCTTAGTGCTGAGCAGAATTATGAGGATGATCTTATATCCATTGGGCCCCAACTGAGCCGAAGGAATCCCTAAGAAGTCCAAGAACTTCCAGATCACATCCAGAACCGAAAAATGCACTCCAGTTTGAAGCATCCCACGGTGAAAATAGATAAAACCAGCCAGAGGTGACATCGGCGTCTGGTCGCCCTTCAGGAGATACAACGGCAGGTCCTCAGGGACCCCAAACTTTGTATGGATTTCGGCGAGACATGGTTCGGACAACAACCTGTCTTCGAAAAACTCCAGACCCTCGGCCAAGACAGCATCATCAAGAAGGTTTTCTTGAGCCATGAGGAAGATGAACAATCTTTTCTAATCAGAACGGGAGCTTTGAAAGCAAGGAAAGTAGAATAATCAAACTTTACATAGCGGATGACCTAAATAGAGGTTGGCTTCCCACTTCTTTCCCGCTGAACCAACGCACGTTCAATTAATGCAACGCGTGGCTCAAGCAACGATTTAGACTCAATCGTCATGAGCGGCGCATCCCTTCAAGATATGACTTAGCCAACGGATGAGACGACCCACTAACTCGGGGGGGAGTAGCTGATAATACATAAAAATGGTTACACCCTAGAGCCATACACGTGTCATGATAATCTCGAGGAACTACGGCCTCAAGCGTCAGCCCAACACTGATCCAGCCCAAGTGGTTCTAAGCTCGCCCAACTGCGGTCCACCAAGCGGACCCGAACCCTCACAACATGCTAAGCCCACACGTCTCACAGTAAGCCCTCTTCAGGCAAGTATCCCAAGGATCAGCTTTGGAAGGGCAACTACAGCTACTTTACTACTTTCAACTAGGAAGCAAACACCAGCATATCTTCTACACAGGGAAACTCCTTTCTACGGATTGCTCTTGGAATGGGAACTATCTCCCACGTATCTAGGAGTACGAAGCTAACAGGGAACTTCCCTCCTACAACACGACTCCTAATTAAGGAGGGATCTCCATGAAGATCTCCTTCCTAAACTACGCCTACGATGGCCTGGTAGAACTAGAACTTCTTGCACTATAAATAAGACATGAGGTTGGTAAGATAAGGTACGCTACAAATTCTATGTTACAGCATTACACCTTCCTCAGAGCCCTTTCTGACTTTAGTGTCGGAGTGCCATCGGCCACCCCATGGTGGTTTGTGGCTCACGTGCATTACTTGTGCAGGTCATCAGGACTAGGTCAAAGAAGGAAGTGGAAAAAGACTGCATCGGTTATCTATGAGTTAGATACTGGTAAGCATGGGTCAAATCCCACAAGGAGAGCTAAAAAATTCGGAAAACTAATCTTCAAATCTCTTTTGAAACTTAACCTAGTTAGAAAAAAAGTGAATGGTGAAGTTTTTAAAATAAAAATGCAAAGTAAAACCTAAATGTGAGAGTTAGGGTTTTGAGTTTACCATCATGAATAGATGGCACCATTAGGCCACTCTTAGATTAATCTTTTCCAAATTCATTAACACATCCTAAGGTAGATTATCATCTCACCTTAGGATGGAAAATATGTCATTATAAGCAATTTGATTTCTTACTTAAGTATATTAGTAACCTAAGAATCAAATGTGGATTTAAAAGCATACAAGGAATCCATACTTAAATGAAACACCAAATATCTAGCAAATCACAATGAAACTTAGACTAATAATATGTAAAAACACCGAAATGAGCTTGTTAGAGAAATTGCAAGTATAGAAACTTATCTAATCTTGAGCTTAAGAAATAGAAGAAGAAAGCATGAATTAAATTCATATGATGAAACACAAAACATCTAACTTACCTCATAGATTCATGATTCAACCAAGCTACAAGACCAATCTAACTATACACGCTTTTCTAATATATGAAAATGAAAATAATTAATCTAAAGTAGAGCCATCTTGGAGCTATACTCTCATGTGCTCACCCACACCCTAAGGTGGGATGTTAGCCAAACATGATAAGCTCTAGGCCAAACTTCACTTATTTCTTTCTAAACTACAACTACTTCAACTATTTCTCTATTCAAAGTATTTCCAAGTCTTTCTCTCAAATGTGTTTATGTGTGGGGTATTTATAGATGAAGGGTAAGACTTATGTGTTGGAATGAATTAAGGTGGAGTGTAAAAGTGATGGAGTAAAGATATGGAAGAGTGTAAAAGTGAAATAAGATGGAGTGTAAATGTGAGAACGGATAGTGGAGTTTGTAGAGATTCTTTGGCTATGATGAAGTTTCCATGTGGATGTCCAAATCTTCAAGTTGATTTTCTCGAGATCCGTAAATGATGATACTTTATGGGCTTGACTTCATGAGTCTTTGGGCTTGAAAATCTTTGATCTTTGACAATGTATATGTGAACTTCCAATGGGTTTTTCTACTTATTGATCTTAGCCTTATTGTGCCACTTTGTGTATGATTTGAGATAGGGCTGAAAACCGAACCGACTTAGGTCGGTTTTAAAATTTTCAAACTGAAACCGAACCGATTCTAATTTATGCAAACCGTAACCGAACCGAACCGACTAAAATCGAACCAAAACCGAAATAAAACCGAACCGACTATTTTAAACATATTGTATTATTTATATATAAAATATTTATTATTTATTATATATTCGGTCAGTTCGGTTTGGTCGGTTAAAATCACATAGAAATCGAAAACCGAACCGACCACTTCGATTTTGAATTTTTTAAAACCGAAACCGATCCGAACCGATTGGTTCGATTTAGATCGGCTCGATCGGTTTTTTGTTCAGCCCTAATTTGATATTAGTGCTTGAATTTCTACAAAATACACAAAACACACATAATGAGATATTTTTATTAGATAATTGGACTTAGAAATTGTATATTTAGTGGCATAAATGTCTCATTAATATGCTTATCATTGATCCGATATATAGCGCTAAATGAGTTGACTTGCTCGTCCCCACTTCGTTGGTCTGGCATGTTATTCTAATCGAGGTTTACCCGAGTAAGTTGACTCATTCATTTCAACTTTTACTTCATTGGTCTAACGTGTTGGTCGACCCGAAGTTTATTTGGGTGAGTTATTTGTCCCAACTTTTACTTCGTTGGTCTGACGCATTGATCGACCCAAAATTTATTTGAGTAAGTTGACTTATCTGTCCCAACTTTTACTTCGTTGGTCTGACGCGCTGGTCGACTCGAAGTTTATTTGAGTAAGTTGACTTATTTGTCCCAACTTTTACTTCATTGGTCTGACGCGTCGGTCGACCCAAAGTTTTATTTTAGTAAGTTGACTTTATTCGTCCCAACTTTCACTTCATTGGTCTGACGCATTGGTTGACTCGAAGTTTATTTGAGTAAGTTGACTTATTTGTCCCAACTTTTATTTCGTTGGTCTGACACGTCGAACGACCCAAAGTTTTATTTGAGTAAGTTGACTTTATCCATCCCAACTTTTACTTCCTTGGTCTGATGCGTCGATCGACTGAAAGTTTTGTTTGAATAAGTTGACTTTATCCGTCCCAACTGTCACTTCGTTGGTCGGACGCATCGGTCGACCCAAAGTTTTATTTGAGTGAGTTGACTTTATCTATCCAACCTTTTTCTTCATGGTTGATCAGACCAGAAGTTTTGTGTCTGACTTATACGTCTTGACCTTTTGTTTGTGCCTTGGTATGCCAATTGCTTCTCATTGTTTGGCTTTAATGCGCAATTTTGGGCGTAGGATGGAGAGTTTTGAACTAGAAATTTTATTAATAACCATGTTTTAGGTGTTTAACAATCTATAGTAGTAGTAGTCATTCCTTTCTCATAAAGTTGCGCTATGTTGTGGAGTCTGCATTGTATCTTTCTGACTGTTGCTCGATTTGTTCTGCCTTGAGGGGTCTTAATGTTTTTGTTGTAACTTCTTCCTACATGATTCTCTGTAGTTTTGTTGTTCGTATATTGTTGTCGTGAGGTAGCTAATAAACTCAAAATGTTTCTTGATCAAGTTAGTGGGTGTGTGCCATTGACAGATTGGTTCGGACAAGCAAAATAGAGTGTAGCCCTGAATTGTCCAATCATGCTCACATCAGTACCTACTGCCAAGGCTTCATTAGTTGATTCATAGAATTTATTTGTGTCATCTTCGTTGTCAATAATGTAGGAGGCGTTGTTTTCCTTGTCGTGGATAATGTGGGTCAAGCTTGTAAGTTCTTTGGATTATGTAAGTTGGTTGGCCCCCATTTGAATTGCCAATTTTCTCTGCGCTACTTGTTTGTGAGTTGTCGTATTGATTTATCTGGTCTAGTTTGATGGCGTTGGCGCTCCTGCTTCGATATAGATTAGCTCAAGTGGGAGATGTTATTGGTTGGCTTGACTTGTCGCTTTCTCCAACTGCGCAGTATAAGGCGTATATCAATTATTTGGGTTGTTCTTTTGATCCTGTAGTGGCGTCCGCCTTCTTTTTATGTTTGGATTGTTTATCAAGTAGCCCGACAAATCTGTCGAGACGTCCTTTTTAAACCCAGTGCTCGATTTCATCTTTCAGGTTGTAGCAGTCTTTAGTGTCATGCCCGTGATCCTTGTGGAAAGAACAGTATTTGCTATTGTCTCACCCCCATGGGTCTCCTCTCATTTTTAGTTTCCAGTTGACATTTTTTTATTTCACCATGGATTTAAGTATGTTCTCTCAGCTTGTCTTCAGGGTCGTGTATGGCTTGTATGCCTTTTTCACCGCGCTTGTTACTCGCTCATGCTTGGGCCTTGTCGATTGTAGCTTTCCTGATACTTGCTGATTGAATTCGGGCATGCCATTGGTCTGGTGCCTATTTGACTGAACGTTTTCCTCCCGTGGTCTGTCGTCTCTTCTTCTTCCTTCCTCTTTTCTTCGAGTGTGCTTCTCTTTCGGATTCGTTCTTCTTCCTGACGACTATCATTTTCTCGAGAGTGATGTGCTTTTGAGCAGTCTTTAATAGAATTGCCATGTTTTGTGGAGGTTCTAGGTTCAGAGCATCGAAAAATGGTCTCTTTTTAACTCGGTGGTGAAAGTAGTGATGGTCGTATTGTCGGTGCATCCATCGATCACTGTCAACTCGTTAGTAAAATGAGTAACATGCTCCCCTACTGTCTCATCGGATTTTTGTTTGATATGAAGCAAGTAGTGTGGCCCCTTCCTCATCCGTTGACTATCGATGAACCTCGTGATGAAGGCGGTAGCTAGCGACTGAAATGAGTCTATTGACCTTGGTGATAGGTTGTTGAACCAATTCATTGTTGTGGATGTGAGACTGGTTGGGAACGTTCTGCACAAGTTGAATTTTGTGTTTTCCTTCAACGTCATCATGTGGTGAAAGCGTCGCAGATGGTCTGTCGGATCGGTGGTGCCATCATATGCTTCAAACGTTGTTGGGACGAACTTCTTTGGCATAGAAGTCACCATGAGTGCGTCGGAAAATGATGGTCTGACTAGTTCATACAGTACATTAGGATCTGTGACTCCGATCTTGAATGAGATTTCAATGGGGGTCTCGTTGCTTTGGAGGGTCCCATTTTGAAGTAGTTCACTGCTTTCGAGATTCACATGTTGAGGTTCTGTAGGAACTTCAGTGGCAGAGTTTTGTTGGGGCGACGCTTGGACGAGATCGGTGAACTGAGCACGCTCTTGGGTGAATTTTCTATCATTTTGATCATATAGTCCATCTGGGTCATGAATAGATTTATGCGAGGGTCTATGGCAGCGTCGCCAGACGTCTGTGGTGTTTGGGCTATTGTGTTGTGGCTCTCCATTGTTGGGCATAATCGGTCTGGTGTTTGTCGCTGGGTTTGAAGCGAGCACTACCGAAAGTATAGTTTCGTCGTTGGGAAGATTGTTTTGATTGTTGTCGGACTGAAGGTCTGTAGAGCGTTCCATCTGTTATGAGGGTTTCTCAATCGTCGATTAGAATTGAGGAAATTGTTACTGTAGATTCACTTCTTGAAAGGAAAACTTGTCCCCACGGACGACACCAAACTGATGCGGCCAAAATTTGTTTTCCTCTAAGTGTGACCTACAAAACAAATGTTAGACTGCCAAAGACCACCTTTTTGGTGGCCGGAGGCACTCCGATGCTTAAGTCAGTAACTCAGTTGGAGATGGAGATAATTATGGACACAACTCAGTTAAAGTTATATACC
Source organism: Berberis vulgaris (assembly GCA_963556465.1). Taxonomy (NCBI): domain Eukaryota; kingdom Viridiplantae; phylum Streptophyta; class Magnoliopsida; order Ranunculales; family Berberidaceae; genus Berberis; species Berberis vulgaris. Next base: position 38,120,514 of record OY747133.1, on the reverse strand, counting down.
TTTGTCGAATGTTTCCTTTACCTTTTATAATGGTCGTTGTTAATTCCCTGGGTGACTTAAGCATGTGAGGCGCAATGAGGGGAGACGTTCTCTGTAACAGTCTCCTCGAAAATACGTCCTCGGAGGCATAACTCCCTCCACGACTCTTTTCTATGTAATGTTCCTCCCCCTTAAGGAAAAAGTTTATCGGACCTGAATTTGGGCCTCTGATTATGATTTATTTTGACGGGTCTGTTTGGTATTTTATAACTGGATTTGTCCTTTTTGGGCTTTATGAATTGGCCTTGTCTTGGGATACTTGATCCTCGAGATGGATTATCTCTGCCACGCGTGTGGATGTGATGACAGTCTTATTTGATGTGTCATCAGAGATCTTGCTAGAGATCCTTTCCTAGTTGGGAGTCGTCCATGTAGGAGAGTTTTCCTACACAACTTGTGCTTCTAGATCTGCGGAAGATGTTCGTTTTTGTTGTGGAGGTGGAAAGATTTTCAAAGATATAGGGAAAATCAAGGCTCCCCCTTCTGCCATTCTGCTTCTATGGAAAAATTTACAAGATCTTCTCCCCACCTTATCCAATTTAGTTCGGTTACACACGCAGGTCGAGAACTTATGTGCCTTTTGTCACCAAGCACCAGAGGATGTGGTGCACTTTTGCTGTCCTATCATTATCAGGTTTTGGCGAGTGTCAATTCTCCCATTTGACTGGCAATATCTGGAACCTCTTCCTAGCTCCACCTTTGCTTTTTTCAGAATTGTGTGGCAAGCAGCCAATGGTTGTGGTTCTAACTCGGAGACGTTTCTCTCTCAATTCATGACTATTTTGCTCACCATTTGGTAGTTTCACAATCTTGTCATCTTCGAAGACGAACCTATCAGTGTGCACAAGTTCTTGGCTTTGCTTAAAGCACTTGGACTGTTTGGTGCAAACAATGGTTTACCCATCCAGGCACGAATGACATATGTATGTTTGACTTAGTCCATGGTACTCTTGAAAGGGTAGTTATTGACAAACCATCCAACCCCACGGTACTCCTGGCTTCATCCGTCTCTGAGTTTGGTCCAATGCCAGAAAGCAATTCAAACAGACTGAACATGCTTCGAGATCAATTGCTTTGTAGTGGCAATCATCACCTCAACACCAATCTCTTGCATTCAACTGGATCATTTGCTACTATCCAGGCTCATTCTATGTTTGTCAGTTTTGATGCAAGTTTATTTCATGATTATAAGCAGGGTTCAGTGGGAGTTATTGCAGTGAATCTCAGCGGAACAGTGTGTGCCACTTTAGCGTGCCCTATTACAGGTGCGGTTTTGGATAGTACCATGGCAGAAGCCTAGGCGGCGGAAGCAACTCTGTGTGTGTCCTTATAAAAAAAATTAAAGAAAAAAAAAAAAAAAAAAACTTTGATGTGAGTTCCGAGTCAAATTGGCACCCCTACTAATACTTAATTGAGTTCCGAGTCAAGTCCCAACATGGCTAAGATTAAGATAGATAGAAAACGAAAATAGAATTGAAACAACACTTACATCCTCCTCGGTTGGATGGCCGTTAGCCGAAAAATACAAAATTGGGGAAAACAACGCAATCACCCCGCCCATATCGATCTCTCTCATCAAGGCAACAGCCACATAAATTGAATGACGCAAGTTTAATGCAGCTTTATCTATCTAATTGACACGTGTCAATTTCTTAGTTGCATTTCCATCCTATCCTTTTAACTCTACTACTACTACTACTACAAAGTATTCTTGAAGAACATAGAAGAAGAAGTACTCTCTCTCTCTTTCTTTACTATATTTTTTCTTGATTCCTGAAATATCTTAATTTCCATGGAAGCTGGGATGGCATGTTATGCACGCCACGGGGGGGCGTTCCTGCCAAATGTTTCTTCCCAGGGCACAACCGCTGCACTGGCACCCCCACATTCCAATTCCCGGTCTTTCAACTCCCGGGTAATCACATATGGTATTCATTTATGTCTTGTCTTTCAAAGGAACACTTCACACACTCAACCAGTAAGTACTATTAGTAGATTGGATGATTATTATAAGTTGACAAAACTTAACATGCTTTGCAGAGTCTGAAATCAAGCTCCATGTTTGATGAATCATTACGTGTACCATCAAAATCATCTCTAAAGGTTTCCAAGACAAAGGCTATTTCATCCGTGATTAAGGCCGAGATTGGTGATAACCTGGTAATTTTTTACGTCATTGAAATCAACCTTAGCATATACAACTTGCAATTAGCTTGCCAAGTAAATAGATGGACTATAAAACTTCAGTTCCTATCTTTGATCCAATTTCATACTAATGGCAATTAATTTGGTTTTGGGCACACAATATATTTTCCTAACTTACTTCTATATATCAAGTCTGAAATCCTAGCAATTTTAAGACAACAATGAATTTAATGAACTTCTGAAATGTAGGAGGAATTCCTCACCAAGGCAACCACAAACAAAGGATTGATAAGGGTGATGACGTGTATGGGAGAAGCAATAAGAACAATTGCATTCAAAGTCAGAACTGCTTCTTGTGGTGGAACTGCCTGCATCAACTCATTCGGGGACGAGCAACTTGCAGTTGACATGCTCGCAGACAAGCTCCTCTTTGAGGTTATAGACATTCAATATCATCACTGCTTAAGATATAGTTTCTCTGTTTGGTGCTTAAGATCCTTTTTTTTTTTTTTTGATACTTAGGCCTTGACATACTCGCACTTCTGCAAGTACGCTTGCTCTGAAGAAGTCCCTGAGCTACAGGACATGGGAGGCCCAGCTGAAGGTCAGTAAATATTCTCTATTCATTAAACCAAACAAAGATAATATTGATCATCTTTTGATTATATCAAACAGGTGGATTCAGTGTGGCCTTTGATCCACTTGATGGGTCTAGCATTGTCGACACAAATTTCACTGTGGGTACTATCTTTGGTGTGTGGCCTGGGGACAAGTTAACTGGCATAACTGGAAGAGATCAGGTTGCGGCAGCCATGGGGATCTATGGTCCTCGTACTACTTATGTTCTCGCCATTAAAGGCTTCCCAGGAACCCATGAGTTCCTTCTTCTCGATGAAGGTCAGAAACACTGACAAAATGCTGATTTTTTCAGTTAAAAAACTATGTTTTTGGTTAACGGTGTACTTGACTCATTATTCAGGGAAATGGCAACATGTGAAAGAGACAACAGCGATTTCAGAAGGAAAAATGTTCTCCCCTGGAAATTTGAGAGCCACATTCGATAACCCAGACTATGACAAGGTCTTTTTTTCGCTTGTTTTGTCTAGTATACTTGATCGATCTAGACTGCACTCATACTAATTAACGAAATTTGTTTTCTTAACAGCTGATCAACTACTATGTGAAAGAGAAGTACACCTTGCGTTATACCGGAGGAATGGTTCCTGATGTCAATCAGGTAAGAAAAGAAAGGTTTTTGACTCCATACCTAAAATTTAGAACCACTCACTTAAGGTCTCTCCATCTTATTATTATCATCAAGCCCTAACCCAGACCCTAGAACAACCATCTAAGTTCTCGAAAACTCACTTCGATACTTTGGTCAACTGTCATTTCTAAATGGAAGTAAACATTACTCAAAGATTCGCTGTTTGTGCAGATCATTGTAAAAGAAAAGGGTGTGTTCACAAATGTGATATCTCCAACCACCAAAGCTAAGCTGAGGTTGTTGTTCGAGGTGGCTCCCCTTGGGTTGTTGATTGAGAATGCTGGAGGTTACAGCAGTGATGGAACCCAATCAGTGCTAGACAAAGTGGTCATCAATTTGGATGATAGAACCCAAGTTGCTTATGGATCCAAAAATGAGATCATCCGATTCGAAGAAACTCTTTACGGGAAGTCCAGACTCAAGGCTGGTGAACCTGTTGGAGCCACTGCTTAGACAGTGATCCTTGGTTCCATGCATCAGAGCATTTTCACATTGTAGAGTGCAGGTTTGAGTAGTGGTGAGAATGACATACAGGATGTAGTCTGTGTAAGGCTAGGATGGATGGATAAAGCAAGAAGGAAGGCGTATATTTTTTTCGTGAATGCTACTTGAAATACATTTCTGTTATGGTCTTTACTAAGTTTTGCTCGTAGTTAGCATCTTTCCCTCTGTCAATTTGATTAAGAATCTTTCCTATATTTTTCTGTGCACATATTTGCCTCGTGTAACTCATTCAATTCGGGAGTTCTAAAACACCAACATGAACTCAATTCTTCTCTGCAGAGTTTCCTTGTTGCTCTTATGATTTGGAAGAGTCATCACAAGATGATGACATTTACTAGACTGCAAAAATGATACCAGAAACCTCCAAAGCTATTGTTTTCCAATGTAATAGGGGGCTAACCAAATTAGGAGTTGTATCGGCGGTTGTCTACTGGGATCAAAGATCTTATGTGGCTGAATAGCGCAGGTATCTCAAATCTAATCCAAACTTCAAGACCAGAGAATTGTGTCCTTGCTTGTAAAAGAGTTCTCAACTTGCTTAAAATTAAACCATACAAAACTGTTGCGATTTCACATCCTGACAATAACCAAGTTCAGCTGAAGTATGAAATTCTTAAGGTATGGATTCTGTGGCAATTAAACACTGACAACTAAGTTTCCCTGACATGGATCGAAAATTTTCCAATGCCAACGGATGGTTTCGCATAATTTGCTATATCGCAATTATAAACCAGAGTATCTGTCTGGATATCATTGCTCGATTGTCCAATTATGGCTTCACAATTCCTCCCTAGTATTTCCAACTTTGTATATTCCCTGTGTTCTGGAACTGAGGTTAGGCATAAAACAAGTTTTCCACATTATGAAATGAACTTAACTGACTCGTCAGATGCCAAGCAAAACAGGAAGTGCTTTAACAACATCAATCCGGTCCATGATCCAATGCATTAAGTCAGCGGTGAATACGTCATGATACAGTGAATGGTGGTGAAGAATTAGAAATAGTTGTGTGACTCGAAAGACCAACTGGTAGAAACATGTGGCGAGGTTAAAAAGAAGTATTCATTCACCTCAGCTGTCAATCTCTCAAAATTCCTCCCGTTTCTATCCCTCTCCTCTTCTTCCGAAAGCTTTTCCATCACCTTGCTCTTCTTCTATAGTGAATTCCTCATCACAAGCCGAACAACAAATCAATGAACTTCAACGTCTCCAAACAAAAGCATTCCCAAGATGCAATTATGACGAGTTATTCAATCCTCTGTCTAGATTTTCAGGGGCAATAGTATGATACAATCATCATCATTAACTCTGCTTCAGTTCAAGTTGTGATGGACTATTGAGCTCACACATAAATTGTAAAGATGAATTCCTTGCCAATCAAAGCTGAACAAGATAAGTATGTTCGTAAATGGAGTTACTATTGTTTGAGCAGCGGAGATGAGCAACTCTTCCTCTCACGGCTAGTAATGGTTAAACATTTCTGTTAGGTTGAAAAAAGTTGCTCTCTAGGGAAGAAGAGAGACAAGGGAAAAGTTTTGCGTAGAAGCTATGAGAAAACAGCAGCTGAGAGAAAAAAAAAAAAAAAAAAAAAAAAGGGATTCTAACGGACGGCTAAAGTGAATTATTACTTCTTTCATTGCTTTGCTACATATTGTTCAATTAGCAACCAGTCTTGCTACTGGTTGTGCTTTGAGTTGCATGAGTAAATCTAGATAGATAACGGTTAGTCTCGAGGTTAGTTAGGAGTTGGGAGAAAGAAGAAACTGAACGGCAATTCTCAGGGACCAAATGGAAAGAAAGGTGATCAAGTAGAAATAAATGAAAACTAGTGCGTCATGCAATCAAGGAATGTAATTTCCCATAAACATGGGGACCTTAGGTATCTTCAGCCAGGGGCGGAGTCAGGATTGCAGACAAAGGGAGGCAAAAAAATAAATCACAGATAATTTAATTCTTAAAATAAATATGATTAAAACAAAGTTTCAAAAGTAGTACAAGAGAAACATATTTTATGTGTCAATGTTGTTGCATATTGGATTTTAGTAGAAACTCTCTGCGAGTTCTCATGTTCATAGGGTTTACCAAACCAGGCCCGAAGGCTACAATATGGTTGCCACTTAATATCCTCTGCGTTGTAATTCATGCTCGAAGACTATATAACTGACCCTATAGGGTTTACCAAACCAGACCCGAAGGCTACAATATTGTTGCCACTTAATATCCTCGTCGCCTCTATCTCACAGGGAGACTTGCTTTCACTCCGGTCCGTTGTCTCCACCTAGCATGAAGACGGCTTATCCACGGTGAAGCACATGTGCTTCTAATAATCAGGTGAAAACTCACAAAATCTTAACTGGTGAGTCTCGAACCTGTGACCTCTTACAAGAAGAGTTGATGTCCGATCAACTGAGCTTCAATTGGTAGACAACTGTTAATATTAAGAATGTTACCGTCCAATTGCTTAGTTGAAGCAGGCTAATGTGAAGACTGAAAAGTGTCGATGAGGAGCAAACAAGCAAGAGAGAGTAAGACCACCTCCATAAATCGATCTATGTCTAATCGAAATCTTATTTTGCGATTGGAGAAATCAATCTCCGTTGAAATCGTCTTGTGCGATTGGAGGGGATTGGAGAAAATCGATCTTTGTCAAAATCATTTGGGCAATTGAGAAGGCGGAAGGGTGAACTTGCGAAGGGTTTGCGAACTTGTGTATATTTGTATTTTATTATCTATGAGAGGGGGCAATCTAAAATTTTAAAGGGGGACAAGATTGTAAATATTGTTAGTTTGGTGAGGTTTCTTAAAAAACTAAGGGGGGCAATTGCCCCCCTTAGCTATAAGGTAGATCCGCCCATGTCTTCAGCAACATTTGTGTAACTTCTAAATTGGGAGGCTTTCTCATGGGACCAGCAAATTCATCCTATCCATTGTTCCACCATATTCAGGGAAACCGAGCTTCCTGATTGTTTCATTACTTGGGAGAAATGAAAGGTACCTGGCAGTACATCCTAGTCCACTTTAGTGCCTCATGTTGTAACCATTCAAGCAAAGCAGAAGAGTGGCCATCTCTCTGCTAATTTTGGAATGTGTTAAATACAAAAATATTTGAACCACACCAACTCTAACAGGAAGAGAGAAACCATAAAATGGGATCTTACTGTTGGTGCGCCATGCACGCCCGTGCACCCTGTGTCAACTCTAGCAAATATATTGTCCCCAACTTAGACACCTCTAACACTAACCTCCATCCTGGGGTCCCGGGTGTGGGGTTTTATCCAAAAACCCCATTGCTAATAGGGAGTGTCCCTCCCTTCTATTTTTTCATGACAACTCCTCGCACATTGGGTCCACGATACATGGCAACGATGCCATGTGCCTACTCTTCTTGAATGATGTGCCTTCGTGCATCTCCACCTCACCAAGTCTTCGTGCAATTGCAATGCTCCACCTGGCTCGCTCCCCTGCGTTTACTCTTTTTGAATGATGTTCCTTCATGTTGGTTCTGATACCACTCGTTGGCGCGTCGTACACACTTGCACACCCTAGGTCCACTATATATAGGGATGGTGTCCCCAACTTAGACACTTGAGTCGTGGCATTTTATCCAAAAGGTCTCATTACTAATAGGGAGTGGACAATTCCTTTATATTCTTTAATGACAACTCATCTCCTGAGATGTGGGATTATTCACGCCAACACCAATAATCTAACACTTACCACAAAATACCGCAACAGAATGAGTTTATTCCGTCATATCCAAAATAACACCTTTTGGGAGTTTGACACGTGTAACAAAAAGTTATGAGCGTGGCCAACCCAACATGAACTCAGCCGAGTTGCCCTAGTGCTATATAGTTCAGTTTGAATGAGGCATCACAAGATGATGAGATTTACTGGACTGAGAACATGAACCATAAACACAGAAACCCCTAATGGTGGCTTTTATTTCCAATGTTCAAAACAAGAAGTTAACCAAATTAGAAGAAGTATCTCAAGTAAGTCTACTCTGTTCAAAGAGACTTTATATTATAGTGGCCGAATGAAACAATCCAAGCTACAACAACGGAGGATTGACTCTGCTTGTAAAGAAGTTATCATATTCTCAAACAGCTTAATTAAAAATTAAGTCACCCTAAAGCTGTTGCGGTTTCACACCTGATAATAACCAAGTTTAACTGAAGGAGGAAATCCTAAAGGTTTGGATTCTGTGGCAATTCACTGACAGTATGGCATCCTAGACATGGATCAAGAATGCACCCATGCCAGAGGTTTGGTCGTCCTCTGCTTCTTATTTGCTATGCCATGAACATAAGACAGCATATCTGTCTGAAATTCATTCCTCGATCACAAGATATAAATCAAATAAGAACAGCTTCATAAAGATTAACCAAGTTCATTCATTTACTATTAGCAGTCCATAAGTATTGCCAACTTAAAATAGCATTGACTCCATATATTCTGGTTAATACTAGCAAGAACTAGGGGAAAACGAAACTTATCTTCCACGAGATATGAAACTAACAACAGCTTTTGTATCTCATGAAATCTGGATGTACTTTGATGACATCAATTCAATCTGTGATCTCATGCACTGAGTTACCACTGAATATGTTATGATAAGAATGTAGTTAACAACGACAAATAGTTTAGCAACTGAAAACACAACTGGTAGCCAGCCGGTTGCATTTTAAGTAACACATGGCGGAGTGCAACTAATTTTTTTTTTTTTAAAAGAAACCTCCAGGAGGGAGGGGCAGCTATATGGGATGTCAGCCCTTTATTACTTAATCAAAAGATTTTACATCTATTTCGGAGGTACATTACGACTTTACCCGAATTAAAAGAAAAAAAAACTGGGAAAAATCCTTACACATCAAAAAACTTAAAAGAACCTTAGGGCTAGCCCTTATTCACCAAACTTTTAGTTTCAAGAGTTAAACGTTTTTCACCAAAAGGCCTAAATACAACAAATAAGCAAATAAAACCAATATCCTAGGGGCTAGGCGTAATTCACCAAAAGAGAACTAGGAATAGCCCTAATTCACCAAGAAAACAAAGCTAAGACAAGAAAACTCAAGGGAACTCACCAAGAAATGCTCAAGGGAACTCACCGAGAAGTCGCTAATGAAAGTAGAGCTTAGTATCATAAACACCAACACGTCCTCAGAGAAAGCACCATCACACAACTTCATAACAAGAAATCTTCAAACACAACAACATAGCCACGTCTTGCTCCCCACACCGTCCCCACATTAATCACCGTCCAACTAGACCAACCCCGCAATTTCCATGGATCAATCTTTATACTTATTATTGCGTTTCTTAGTTCTAGAGGATCTGCGAGGGCTAAGCCTGAAGTCCTTGGTGCAGGTGTTTGGAAAACTCTTAGCAGCCAATTTCCTTTTACTATTACGAGTACCATCTGAGCTTGCTCCCATTTCTATATCCCTAATTAACAATGCTTGAGGCCTCAATTTTGAGTCAGAACGTGCCTCGTCACTATCTTCACTAGCACTCTCCGAAGTATCTATGTTTATTTTTTCCTTTTTTAGCCTGCGCCCTTCGTTGATCAAACTTATTGTCTTCTCAAGAATCCCGCCCATATTCAAATTTCCTCCCTGTTCCAAATTCGAAAATGTCATTTTCTCTTCCATTCTTCCTTATCTACTTTCCTTGAACTCGAGTCTGACGCTAAGCCCTGCTTAGAGGGTGTTTCCACCACAAACTCCTTGACTGACTTATCATCTTGTTTCACTCCTTCCATAGCACTTTGTTCCTCCAAGTTTATCACCTTCTCGAGGTTTAGGCAGCCCTCAACAACTTCCTTATTTCCTGTCCCAACAACCTGCTCCAAAGAACGTATAACCTTGCTAGAACTTCCTCCCTCACAAACCTGATTAGCAAAAATCATCTCTTTTGGTTCATCTTTCGTTGTCTCATGCCCCTCTAAAGGAGACCCCATACCCGACTTCGTCACAATCGCAGCAGGTGCTACCTTAGTGGGCAACGAAAATGAGTCCTAAAGCTCTGTTTTATTAATCGAGTCAGTCTCTGTACTCAAGCATTTTTTTTCGAAACATTCGTTGGTTCTTTCATTGACTCAGCCTCCGTTTTCTTTTAAGAAATTGTCTCCGTCTCCTTTATTGTTTCCAAGGCTAATTTGACTGTTTTCTCGATATCACTAAGCATATACCCCGCCGCAATGAGCCCTTCTCAATCATTCTCAGGATGAATCTTATCAGTTCCACCATTAGGAGCACTCTGCACAACTTGATGTTCTTGTTCAATATGCTTTGAACTCGTATCCTCCTCCATCGGGGCATCAACTAGAGCCTCGTATTTATTTGCCAGCTTAATATTTCGAGTTTCCTCTCCCACCGATTTATTTTCTTCCTCTCCATCTGGGATCTCTATCCCTTGACTGTTTTTTGCCCCGCTTGTTTCAATCCCTTCCTTTGGGTCCTTCATCTTTTTTACCACCGGGACGTATACCTGCTTCACAGGCTTAGACTCCATCTTTCGCTCAACCTTTTTTTTCTTCTCTACGGGTTTGCTTACGCTACGACCTAAGAGCCTCCTGCAATAAGAATCTTGATGGCCAATCATCGCTCAGTGCTCGCAGTATTTGAACCCTGGGTATTCAATTTTCTGCCAAAAACCCATATTATTCGCTCTATCAATCCAAACTCTAGTCGGAAGTTTTTCCGCCAAACTCTTCTCCACACATAGTCGGGCAGCACCTGGTCTTGTTAAACACCTAGTATAATCATCCACGCGTAGGTAGTCTCCAAAGGAGTTCCCTATAGCTTTCACAAGCGGGGGGGATGGAATAGGTGCAAAGGCAAATTTGGCAACTCAACCCATAATGGAACCGTAATCGAATCTGCTTTCAAACTAAATCCGTAATGTCAACGAAACGCCTTGAACCTAACTCCTCGTATCAGAAAAGAATCTCTAGACAACACCTTCTTCGCTTTTGCTTCAGATTGAAGTCTCACTATGACATGTCGCTGATCTAGTAAGCCCATCGAAAAATCGCCCATGATGGATGGAATCTCGAATATCTTCCAACGTAGGTCAATAGCTAAAGAACTTAAGCACAATAACATGTTTTCCATAAAAGTTTCACCACGAGATTCATCCAAAGCTGTGATCCCAATGGCGGAATCACCTTCCTTATGAAACTTTATTCCTTCCATCGGTGAATCGTCGCTTTCCTCAACAAGTATCTTGCCGATGATTTGCGCAAAGGAGGGTTTTGGTCCCTCCCCCGGATTTCCCCCTATCCTAGCCGAGTTGGCTACCTCCTTGGCGGCTGGAGATGCCGCCATGCAGAGGGGATGATCGACTTAGGAGAGGTCGGATCGGTTCGGCAACCAGCGATGACTGGTTTTTTTTTTTTCCAAACCCTGGTCGCCTCCTAATAGAGCTCTGACAAGAGTGCAACTAATTACTTCATCTTAGCCCCCAATCTCCAAGAACTCCATTTTCTTTCCCTTTCCTATGCTCTCATATCTTCTTCTCAAAGCTTTTTCTTCATCTCTCTCTTCATTGATGATTCCTCTTCTTAACCAGGTCAACAAACAGCGAAATCAATGACTTCCGATTTTCCCAAGTAAACAAACTCATCTTGAAGTGATGTGTTGATGATGATTATCATCATCTCTGCTTCAGTGAAATGTTGATAACTAATGTTCTGATAAAGTTGTGATATGGCTGGGGTTACAGCCAATCTGTAAATAAGATGAATTACATGCCAGATAAGCTGAACAAGAGAACCACATTCATAAATGAAGCTTGAGCAGCAGAATTGAACAAGAGAACTAAAACCATTTAGATTGAATATTTCCTCTTTGAGGAAGAACAGGGACGAGGGAAAAGTTTGAAAAGACTATGAGAGAAGAGGAACTAGTAATTGTGTTTTTTGTATTTTTTTTATTTTTATTTTTTTTTATTTGTTTCATTTATATAAAGGTTTAGGGTCCTTCAAACAAAAAAGAGAAGAGGAACTAAAGGGAGTGAGAAACAAGGAATTCCAATAAAACGCCAATAAGGAGAATCAATTAATTGTATCTGAATAGATAACGGCTAGTCTATGTGGTTAGTATGGAGATGGGAGACGGAAGAAACTGAACAGCACTTCTTAGGGACAGAATGGAAAGCAAGGTGATCAAGAAGAAACAAATTCTAGTAACAACTGTCTGCAGTCCATGGTAAACTCCTCGTTACCATGATGTTTTGCATTTAATGCTTACGCAATGGGATTTGCTTCGTCCACGATAAACTAGTGCGCCATGCAATAAACGAATACAAGTTTCCATCAACAAGGAGACCTAGGTGTTTTTAGCAACATTTGTGAAATTTCCTAAATTGTGAGATTTTCTCATGGGACCAGCATATTCGTCCCATCAACTGTTCCACCATATTCAGGAAATCAAGCTTCCTGATTGCTTCATTACTTGGGAGGAATAAAAAGGTACCTGGCATTACGCCCTGGTCCATTAAGTACCTCGTGTCCTAACCATTCAATCCAAGTGGAAGAGGGGCCATCCATCAGCTAATTTTGGAATGTCTTGTGAAGACTTGTATCAATTACAAAAGCGAAGTATAACATGAAGTCACACCAACTCTAAAGCTCTCAGCCAAAACGAGAATAGAGAAACCGATAAAACAATGATCTCAGGTAACAGGAAACTAACCTAAAAATACTGCAACGTAACAATGATTTCGGTAAACAATAGTTGAACTCTCCGAGTTAATCATCAGGCCTTATCTTCACGGGCTCTGATAAGAACTTCGGGGATGGTTACCACTAAATGCTACACATATTAAAACTAACTAGAAGTGGTTTGCACTGAAGTTCAACAACTCAACTACAGATCAAAGAAAGATTAGCCCTTCTTCATGATTAAATTAAAACAAGAAAAAATGAAAAATATTACCATACCTGGGTCAAATTCAATACACCTAAAGAACATTACCATCACCAGCAACAATGCATGTGATTAAGCAGAAAAGCAAAATATGGGAAAGAACCACAAGATGTAATTTATCCAACTGACCAGGAAAAAATATATAGAGATAGGTTTACATGATGTAAATGTAGAAATAAACACTCAGATGAAAGAACAACTAATGCACCTTAAATCAATACAACCGAAGTACGTTATTGGCAATAGAATGTGATGTTTTCGGCTTGCCTTTCCCCATCCCATTCCTCCGGCTGTTCCTCATTGGTGTCAAGTAAAACCTTAAGAGCCCATTATCAGCATCATTGGGCGAGTACCTAGCACTCCGGTTTCGCTCCAGTACACATTCTTCCTTTTTCTTCTTCCCATGGCCATTAGCCTCAGCACTACTCTTTCTCATACTGCCAAATGAACCACCCATGTTAAACGAATTCCTCGAGCTCACACTACTATTACTTCGCTGAATCCTGTTAAAACCTGCCCTGGCATCTCCATTAACCTCCCTCCGCAGCTCTGGCCAAGACTCCGAAAACGACCTCTGAACCACATTCCCTCTACTATACCGGTCATCTTCATCTTCCTTGCTGCCACTACGCCTGGATATCAAACCCCAAATGTTCCAAGCCTTACTCCAGCGGCGCGACTTCTTCAACCCCTTACCACCAGCAATAGAACCATTATCTCTAAATTCAAAGCTCTCCGAACGGTCATCTCTAAGGGAATTGGAATTCAAATTCAAATCTCGCAAGTTTCTATCAGGAATAACCACCTTACTCCCATGGAAGATCTCATTAGTAGCCGGAGTGACCTTAGCATTCGGAACCGGCTTCCCCTCATCAAGCTCAGCTACCACCGCAGCCGCCTTCTTCCTTATAGAATTAGATCTATCAAGACTCCTCCTCCGCCGCTGAGAGGAAGACGAATCGGAATAATAATCCCTAGTCTGAGCTGATCCACCAGGTGTAGTGTCACCCTCCTCCACAGGGATCTGATCATCAGACCTCCCAATATGCGGCTGTTCAACCACAGAAACCATGGGTGGAGCCTTTGGAAACATCCTCCCAATCATGTAACCATCCCAAGATGCCCTGGGCTCATCCCACGACGCTCTCGGATCATCAAATGACATCCGACCGGCATCGAAGGACATCCGAGCAGCATCTAGCGAGAACCTGGGAGCAATATCACAAGATCTCCTCCCAAAACCATAATCTGCAATCTCCGAATAGGGCTTCTCCACATGCATTGTCGTTGAAGCTCCGTCACCAACTCCTCCGCCACTGCCGCGCTTCTTCCCCTTCTGCTTCCTCCTCCATTTCTGCAATTTCTTGCTGAAAACCGAAGCTGCCGTCCAAAAACTCCCGGCGATCTCCTTGAAATCCCTGGGCGGCTTCTTGGCCTGCGTGTCAATCTCAATGTGATCCTTCATTGTCTTCTCTTCCTCTTCCTGCACTTGTACAATCTCTTGTTCTTCTTCTTGTTGAATTCTATCCTCAAAATTCACATTAGAAACCCTAATTTCCCCTTGGAATTGTTCCTCCTCATGAGCTTGTTCTTGCTCCTCCGGATGCTCGTCTTCTTCGAACACGGGCTCCACAACTCCGGAAAGCCCTAAATCTCTGTTGTTGTTTTCGACCTCAGTCTCTCTTTTCTCCGACTTGTTTACATCATCTTGGTTAAATAGAGTCCAGAGCGAGCTCCTCCCTCTGACGTCACAAGATCTCCGCTGCGGTTCGAACACACCAGAGAAATTCTCCCTTTTTCCACCGGAGAATGACTTGCAGCGTCTCAGCTCCGGCAAAATTGATGAATTTGAACTAGATGCAGGAGCAGCAGCAGCAATGTTTGAAGAAGAAGAAGAAGTTTTGTTGTTGGTCCGAAAAATGGCTTTGAGAGCAGCGGTGGTAGAATTAGTTGAGGTTTTGGTTCTAGAGGAGGAAGCTGCTGCTGTTGATTGTTCGAGACCGGCGAGACGCTCGCACAAACATGAAGGGCAGAACCCGGTGAAGGACTCTTCGGGATGTCGAGGACAGCTGGAGACACCTTGAGCTGGAACCTGACTAGGAAACGGAAGAAGAGGAGGAGGAGGAGGAGGAGCTACTTCTTCCTCGAGATTCATAACAGACTGTCAATTGCTACAATGCACACCCGACGATCACTACTACAATAATCAATACTACTACTACTGCTCATGTTCCTTCACTCAAAAACACACTCTATCTCTCTCTCTCTCTCTCTCTCTAATACCATTTCATTCTGAGAGAGCAGTCGTGAGTATGTGTGTGTTGTGTGAAAAGAGAAAAGTCAAGAAAATGAAGAGAGAATTTCTTTCTTTTGTTTGCTCTGTCTTTTTCTCTTCTCCTCTTTGCCTTTCTTTTTCTTTTTCTTTTTCTTTTCCTTTTTCTTTTGGTGTTTATTTTCCTTCTCTCTCTCACTCAAATGCCCCAACAATTTTTCAAAAGAGACAAGAGTGAGGGAGAGACAAAGCCAAAGTAAAGTGAAAAAGCAAAAGCTCATCACCTTCACGCTTCTCACTTTTCTTAAATTTTCTTTACTTAAGTTTTTATACATCGTTTTTTGCTTTTACTTATTTTGTTGATTTGGGGTTCTCACCGAGTCGTGAGTTATGACGACTCACCTGAGTCACATGAGCACTATTAATTCCTTCATACTGTTAAAATCAGTAAAAACAGTCATGGAGTATATTTTGTGTCTACGTGAACAGTATTAAACAAAATCTTTAAGAAATCAAATTAGATTTATTATAAGTTTTTTGCTAAATTTTGTAGAAATCAAATATAATTTAATTAACAATTTTATTTTTGACCCGAAAAAGCCAATTTTATTTAATCAAGAATTTATTAAATATTTCATAGATAACCCTCAACCCTTGCATTAGATAGAAGAAGCAAAGAGGCTAGATCATCCAATGGAGGTACAACAACACAAAGATTATAGATACTCCTATTATCATCTTTTTTGGGCGAGGAGATCAATCAGACCATTCGCCTCCCCAGTAAACATGCTTCAGGGTGAAGTTTTGCAGCCGCAGAAAAAGCTTCCATATCTCCGAAATTATCACCTTCACCCGCGATTTCTCACAATAATGGAAGCCAAACACAACCGACCGCCACCACATCTCTCTCTTGTTAATTTTGTCAGACAAACATAGTGTATCAGATTTCGCACTCAAAACATCTTCCCACACTGCACAGCACGGTGCACTTTACAACATACATTGCCACCACTTACACCAGCATATATCTTCAGACCCCAAACACAGTAAAATATGCACCACTGAACTCTGGGCTTGGCGTGTGTTCTTGCTTACACTGAACAGTAAAAAAAGACATTGTACTCCGTAAATCATACCGTTATAACGTGTCATTTGCCATAGTTTGGGACTGACTTCATCATTTCGTCATAACCACCAACAAGGTCTTTGATGAAATTCCCAGACTGGGGTTGCCTTGAGCATTCAATCTGTCTAATGACTGATCCTCACACCCTTTCATGGATGGGATTGTAATATCATTACAGTTAGGATTGGGGTGGGTGGCAATGTGTCCTGTTGCATCTTATTTGTGTGATTTCAAACTTGTGTCGCCTCTTAATGCACGAGCTTGTCCTCAGGTGGATTAATACAGCACAGTTAAGACTCATTTGCCATTATGGCAATCAATTGTAGTAACTCAGTCCATCCAATATTTTTACTTACTTTTCACCGTGGGAGATTGTTGGTTCGAGTCGAGACTAACCAATAGAATTTAGTCAGTTTTCACCACGAGCGAACTGCAATGTGGAGGTGAAAACAATAATAATGTGTAGCTTTGGAATATTATTTTTACTAAATTATATTTTCACAATAACAAGAAAGAAATTAAAGAAAGTTTGATATGATATTTAGGGGTAAAGAGGGGTGAATGATTTAAGCAACAATTTGATTTTGGGATGGTCCCAGAAATTTGGTGGTGATTGGATTTGGAGGCATCAAATTGGGGGATACGAGGTGAGGTGACAAGCATATATAGATGAATCGAACACATCACGGATGCCAAGAAAAACAAGGTCATCAGGGTTTTTGCAGGAAGTATATATTGCACGTATTTTGAGGGAGATGAACGGCTTCACTCCCTCCCTCGCTGGTTCCCTCAACATTTAGAAATTCCCATATTGCTATTGAAGAAGAGGAGATGTGATGAGATGAAATTGTTTGGAGGAAGGAAGGAAGACATGCGTGGTGTGGTGATTGATTGATGATTGGGGTCCACTAACAAACACATAGGATGCAAAGCAATGACATCACAATGAAGTCCACCAAAAAAGCAGAGGATGGGTTGCTTTTTAGATGGGATGGGGACACCATGTCCAAGACTTTTGCCCTTCCATCACAACATTTGCCAGCAAAGTGAGTGAGTACTCATGAGTGTAGGGAGAAACATATTAGTGTTTTGTTCAACAATGTCTGCTGCGTTAAAAATTTTAGTGTTCTTCAAATGAGGAGCCTTGCTAGAGAGCCAGGCCGACAGCGCCATGCCTGCGTCAGGTCGATCTATCATCATTTATCATCCTATAAATGAACTCATTTTTAACATTTCTAAAATGATGGAGGGTGATGGGTCGGCCTGACTCTCTAGAATCAGGGTCAAATGAGATATGCAAATGAATATTCAAAGACAATTTGAGGTAAAATTAAGACTTTTCAATCCAACGAGGTGTTTCAGTGTTGACAAACGAGTATTATTCACATCTATTGGTTCCTCAATGTTTTTGATATATCAGTTTTAAGTATAAATATTTCAATTTTGAGGTGATCTATTTAGGGATACATCCTGGTAATATCATGGATATTTAATGTTGTTATATCCGATCATATATCATCTAGATATATTGAAAATATATCATCTCGATTCTCAAAAAGCAACTAGTAAGTCATGCATTTATCGGTAATATCCTAGATACTTTTTTTTTTATGAAAACATTATGCATATAGAAATATAAGATAGAAACTACAGAGTTCTACCCGTTGTACGGGCAAGGTTATGGGCCTCGTAGTTGAGGTCCCTAGAAATATAGATACACTCCCAGCTAGTAAATAACTCAAGAAGGCACTTAATATTACACAAAAGAGGACTACAAGCCCAATCCGAGATAAAGGAAGTAGAGTCATCCCTCTGATAGAGAGCCTTCATAAGGTTTGCTGAATCACCAAAAACAAAGCCAAAGTTCCACCGTTGAGCATGAATTAGCATAAGAGTCGCTTCTCCTACATAGAGTTCAGCCATTGTGTTGTCCAAAACCTGCCCTTGAATCGTACTCGTTATTGTGGCCAGAACATGTCCACTAAGATCCATGACACCTATAGCTCCCTGTTTAGAGATATCAAAGAAACAAACATCAGAGTTAACAATCACAGTAGTTGGGTCAAGCAACTCGAGAGATGGGATGGGGAAGAGATGTGGGAATTGGAATAATGAGACTTGGCGAACACAAATTGTTTATGGATGAGATCAAGTCTACTAGCTATGAGGGCAGTAGCAGAGAAGAAGGGTAGGGGTGGTGTGAGTATTTTGTTCAATACGAGCAGATATGATAATTTGTGGAATGGTCGTTAGGACACACTGAGAAAGGTCTTTAGGAGTATTGAACCGATGAAATGCCCAATAAGACCAAAGACTGTGGAGAGTCGAAATGAAGGGGGTGAGGCTAAATTTGGATTTGTTAAAGATCATGCTATTCCTGAGTTTCCAAATAGAGGGGAGAACTGCCAGGAACTGGGAGAGAAATTCCTCTGTGGAGGAAGGGCATTGTTTGGCCGTGTCCAAATGAATTTGAATTAGGTCGGGATTGTCGAAGGTTGAAGGGACGGGCAAAGCTAGTCAATAAGGAGAAAGGAGAGTCTCGAAAGACGACAGGTAGGAGGGCAGGTGAAAAAGAGATGGAATGCGTCTTCAACGTGGTCGTGAAAGAAAACGCATCTATCGTCGAGTGGTACATGAACCCTAACCAGATTAGATATGGTAGGCAACACTTTCTGAGCAACCTTCCAGAGGAAAAGGATGGCGCTCGGAGGGGCTTTCAGATGCCAGAAATGTCTAAGATTTTTGGGCTCGAATCCAACAGAGGGGGCATCCGAGGATGAACTAGCCCTATCAATGGAGGAGAAAGCACGCGTGGCACTTCAGACATAAAAGATGCATTTTTTTATCACCATTCCAGATAAGTCGATTTGGCCTAGACAATGAGCGAACACAAATATTGGTAATATCTCTGACAATCGGAGCAGGCAGAAAAATTGGAGGAGATCATCGTTCCAGGAAATAGACAAGGACGGGGAGACAGTCCAGAGGTCGGGAAGACGGGAGGGGAGAGGGAGCATGAGATAAGACACAATCTGACAAGAAAAGGCCCGGTTTCACCCAAGCATCGAACCAAAGATCGACTGGATCTTTTCATGAGGTGAAGAGATGAAAGGGTGCCTCGCCAGGCAAAGGAAGCTTGATTGAGAGATTTGGCAAGTTGGAACAAAGTCTTGGAGTTATAATATATGGTTTTGAGGAGCTGGGCTTTGAGCGAATGTAGGGACGAGAGGGCAGTCCACACGGTTTTTGCCAGGAGAGCATGATTCTTGTTCCTAGAAGTAGGAATATTGAGACCTCCCAGAACTCTGGGAGAGGTGATTCAGCTCCATTGACACAGATGTTTAGCATGCCCCTGGTCATAACCGTTCCACCAAAAGTTACGGGCGAGATAGTCAATTTTCGTAAGTATTGCAAAGGGGAGAAGGAAAGTTTGCATGGTGTATACCAGTGTTCTAAAAATCGCTAGGCGCTAGGCGGGCGGCGAGCAGGTGCCTAGCGCCCAGGGGCCTAGGCGGTCTTAGGTTTTGTATTATAACTTTAATAATTTACAAAAGTTAAGCATAATACCTTATCAATTACATCCAATTTAATGTCAATATACATATGCAAAATTTTAAAACATGAAAAATTAACAATCGTGAACAAAATTTATTAAAACTCAAATGACTGAAGTTGGTCATGATGGGTACTTTATATAAATTTGAATTTGTGTACTCTTTTATTTTTCTTCAAATTGCATGAATAACCTCAGTTATGTTTGATAAAATCTACATTAATAAAATTGGTACCGGCAGATCCTTTGAGAATTCCATTAAGTAATCATCCTTCGCTACATTTAGACATATCATCATCATCAAAGCCCATTCCCGAGATTTTCTAAAAAACAATTAAATAGTTTATTTCTAAAAAATAGGAAAGAAAAATAAAATAAGAACACAATCAACCTTATTAAAAAATAAAAAAATAAAAATCTCCCAAACCGCCTAGACCCTGCCTAGAGTCCGCCTAGACCCCGCCCAGACCCGCCCATACCCGCCTAGACCCGCCCAGACCGCCCAGACTGCCCAGAACCGCCCAGACTGCCCGCCCAGGCATTAATCTGGGCGGTTTTCCACCTTCTAGCGCCTAGGCGGCCGCCCAGACCGATTTTTAGAACACTGGTGTATACCGGGATAGAGTTGAGAACTGCCTTAATCATCACAGTTTGACCTGCCTGTGACAAAACCTTAGATTTCCAAGAAGCGGGTTTATGAGAGATCTTGTCCATCAGGAATTAAAAATCAGTGGTTTTATGATTGAATAACAACAAGGGAGACCCAAGGTATTTGTCTTTTGAGTTGAAAATTTTAATTCCCAAGATCCTATTGATCATTTTGGCTTGTTTGGGATGAACATTCGTACTAAAGTAGACAAATGATTTCTCAAAATTGACACCCTGACCAGAGGCCATGCAATATTGATTAAGAATATCTTTAGCGCATGGGCCTCAGTGAGAAGCACGACAAAATATGAGAAGGTCATCATCATAGAGGAGGTGGCTGATAGAAGGGGAATGACGCCTAATTTTGATGCCTTTGATCTCACCATTGGCTTCCGCCCTGATCAGGAGGCGTGAAAGTGCCTCGGCAACCAGGATTAAGACGTAGGGAGATAGGGGGTCGCCTTGTCTAATACCTCGAGAAGGGGTAAGAGCTGGCAAAGGAGATCCATTAAGAAGAATGTTGAGGGAAGAAGTAGAGATGCATTGGTTTATCAACTCAATCCAGTCCTTCGAAAAACCCAATTGTCGGAAGATTTTTAAGAGAAACGACCATTTTATCCTAGCATAGGCTTTGGCCATATCAATCTTGATAGTCATCCAACCTTGAGTTTTCCGTTTAAGATGTTTCATCTAGAAAAATGACTCGTGGGCAATAGAGACATTGTTTGTGATGGAGCGGGCCTTTAAGAAAGTGCCTTGATTTGGAGAGATGATGTTATCTAACAGAGGTTTGAGCCGATTAGCCAGGATTTTGGAAATAGTCTTATATATCACATTGCACAGGCCAATGGGGCGAAACTTATCCGGAGTAGTGGGGTTACTAACTTTAGGTAAAAACGCAAAAAAAGTTTCATTAAGCTTTGGATTCAGCCTTTTGGAGGAAAAAAAAGTTGTGTACCACTGAAATAACATTGTTGCCAACTATGTCCCAGTAATGTTGAAAAAAGAAAGCATGAAAACCATCTTGGTTGGGAGCTTTATGACTCCCAAAGGAGAAAAGGGTATCCCTAATGAGGTCTCCATACGGGACGACAATCAATGCTTCATTGTCAGCCTCGGAGATAGCTACAAGTAACAATAATTGAAGGTGTGTTCGTTTTGTTTGATTTATTGTTGAGAGGTTAGATAAAGTGGCATTGTTAACTAAGGGTTTTTTTTATTTTTATTTTTATTTTTAAACAAACTCATTAATGCTTACGGAGATAATTGAGTCAGAATAACTTTGCCTACCATGCCAAAACAATAGAGCAAGATTCACTTTGTTATCCAATTTTTTAGCAAGTTATGAGAAATGTGGTGATCACCACCTTTTTATGTACTAATGATCCCCACGACTTTAACTTGCAACAAGGGTTGTTAGCTTAGCTCAAGTTGATAGCCATTACATTGTGAAAGGATCTTGGATGCTGAGGGAGGAGTAAATGTGATGGAGAAAAACAAGGAATGGTAAATAGAGGGGAGTTTCATCGTTGCACACTTTTATTCTCCTTTTCTTTTTGTCTCCAGTGAAATCCAATAAAGAAGGTAATAGGAAGCATTTCACCATATAATGGTTGTTGACTTAAACAAACGACTTAATCGAACGCTCAAATTTGGGATTTCAAGGCTCTTTTAGCTCAATTTTCATATTTATAAGGTTATTGAAAGGCTAAAGTCCATTTATAGGTTCCGACAAATCATCTATGCTAGTTTTGTCTTCTCTAACAATTTTGTAAATGATAATTTAACAACTGTGGTAAAAATACATTATATATTTGTAACCCTTTTTTTTCCTCCGCTTTGCAATGAAATAATCTATGATGCAAGTTTACTTACGAAAAGTGAAGGTTTTATGGGATATGCAAAATGACTCTCGAGTAACATCCATAAATTGCTCATCATCTTTCACTTTCAGGGTAAAATGAAAATTATGGTATTAGTATATTGAGAACATTTTAGATTAAACACCCAAAAGGAAATTTTGAAAAGCAACCAAAAAAATAACAAAAAAGACGACAATCATAAATTATTATCGTTATATAAATCAATTATGTGATTAACACATCAGTAAATATTAAAAAATGACGCCAGTTAATAATTGAGGGTTAAGGTCGTTTGCACTTGAAGGATAATTGTTTCATTGAGCCATTTTTTTAATCCATACCCAAAGGTCACAATGAAGTCCCTCGAAGGGTAATCGAAAAATTTCATGAATAAATACACCATAGTCCATCTGAACACACCCAAAGGCTAATCAACAATGGAGACACACGTGTTCCTAATAATTGGGTGCAAACTCACTAAATTCCAGCTATGAGTATTGAAGCCGCAACATCTAAAAAAAAGAGCATATATTCGATCAATCGAGCTACATTTCGTCCGACAAACTACCAGATCCTACTCTTTCACAAAACATATCTTCTTTTCTTTACATCTTGTATGTATTAGAGTTTGGATAGAATAACCCTAAAATGTGGATCATCCAAACCTTTTATCATAGTGAGCTTGAGGATTTACTCCCCAAATAACATGTGATGTGAGGGTGGGTTTTTGCTGAGAAGAACGGGGATTGGGGCTCCATTAACATGTGGATGTGCTCCACTTTAGTGGGAATGGGGATTGAAGAGGTTGCTTTATGTGCGTGGAACAAGGCTTTAAAGTGAAGTTCTGTCCTCTGGCCCTTACATCCTCACCAACCCTTTTGTGCATTTTATTATAAGTTTCTCAATCTCTAGGATTTGTCTTTCTCTCTCTTTCAAGGTTTTGTCTTTCTAGGGCTTTGTTCTTTTAAAACCATCTCACTCTCTATTCACGGATTTAAAGTAGGGTTTCTCCATTCAACAATTGACTGAAAGGGAAAAAAAAAAACATTTTGAAAAGAAAAAGATATGCAACATAGATTCCCTTCATGGCTCCCACCCAACACCCATACCACTAGCACAAATATTTCGCTGTTCTTAAAAAATCATAATAATATTAAAAAAACACTTTTTTCCATAGATACTCATAGTCCTGAACAATATAATTTGATGAACTCCATGCCACCTCATCAAACTGGGGCATACGAATGGCAAGTTTTTGTGAATTTAATCATTTTTGGAGTAATTTTTGTTTTCTTATTACTATGATGATCCATTTTTGAAGTTTACTTAAACCATTTTAAATGAAACGAGATCGTCCCCACACTTAACAAAGAAATAACTTCCACTGTTTATTATAAGCTGATCCTATCTATTGCATCTTGGAGGCGAGATATGGGTTTGTTTAGTTATCTAGGCGTGAATCGCCTTATATATAGAAACCGCCATAGTCTATACATCAACCTTAATTTTTGGTGCAATAAGAATACCACTTTCCAACAACTCAACAACAAAGAAGATGTGCTTACTGTAAAATGCTGCTTTTTCAGCTATGCTTCAAGACTTGCAATTCTAAGTAGTTTTGTGCATATATTTTGCATTTTAAAATTATAAAAAATCTGTTTCAGTTAGTAGTTATCAAAATTCAAAACTTGCCGATGGACAAATTGGGAAAGTAGGGTATGAGGAGAAGGGGGTGTTTTATTTTATTATTATTATTATTATTATTATTATCATCATGGTGTCCCTAGGGAGTGTGGATCCCAAAGCTGTTGGAGATTCTCTTCTAAAGCTTCTCACCACCTGTCTTTAAATATTTTCTTTCTTCCCAATTTTTATTCTCTGTATTTTTTTAAGTCACTAGACGAGAGGATATAAAGAGAGATCCTCATACAATCTTCATAGAGAGCATGCACTTAAAGTATATTACTGGTTCATGAGCAATTAACTTCTTGGCATTATTAGGCATTTTATACTGTTGTCTTTAGATTTCACGGTCAGAGTATTAGTTTTTATTTCAAAGCTTTATGTATTTGGAATTCAATCAACACTTTGTTGTATTTTTACATTACTTTTTTTTTTTTTTTATAGTATTCCCAAAGGGAAAAAAGAGATAGTAGTCTAGGATGATTTCTTTTTACAAAGTAACTAGATGCTAGAATTGAATACAAGGGTGTTGAGAGCATTTCTAGGGAAAGCCACCTTTCTGGAGCTTTGCTACAGAGCGAGGGAGGGAGCGAGGGAAAGGGGGCGAGGGATGGGTGGTAACCACCCATCCGCCTCGAGATAAGCGCATCAAATTTGAGATGTGCGATGATGCTCATCTCGAGGCGGATGGGTGGCTTTCACCCATCCCTCGCTCCCTCCCTCGTTCCCTCCCTCGACCCCTAGAATTTTCCACCTTTCTGATGGCAAAACTGAACAGTTTTCACCATAACTTTGACGCTCATATACCTCCCGGTTTAGAATTTAGGGGAGAAACCGCATTTTAATTACCTTTTACAAAATGATTTTTATTTTTATTTTTATAACTGAAAAAAGTTTAAAGACTTCTTAAACATGGAAACAAGTTTGGGATAATGACGTAAACAATGCTAAGCCTTTACATCTTTAGGTGGAGTTACAATAACATTTTGAATTCTATTGATGCATAACTTGTAGAGAAATCCAAGGTAGTCGATGATGCTAACCTCACAGGTGCCTTCAATGGGGTTTATCTTGAACGACCAATCAACAAGTGTCGAATCATCCCCATAATCAACAAGTTTTAATGAATTTACTGACCAATCTAAACCTACATTGCTTGCTTCCATCTTGTAAACATAACTATAGGAGGAAGGGTTCATAAGAACCAACCTCTCTTTGATCCAAGATCTATCTCCATCATTTCGAGGGAACATGAAGCCAGAAACTAGTCTAACATAGCCAGGAAGACCTTCTTCTCCTGCCAATTTAGTGCAGTTTTCCACCATGGGCATCCATTCTGATAGTCTACTACTATGAGAAACTATGCTCCACACCTCATCTATGGGTGCTCCAACTAGCCCCCCCTACCGTTCCTCGCCACTTGTCGTTTGTTAACTCGAGTGCCTGTACAAAACAACATAATTTAGAGTTGAATTTTGCTTCATGAATTGAATTGGATCAGAGTTTAATACTAATCAAATTGATTTGTCCAATAATTTTGATGATAAGTCCTACTTGTACATCATTTAGCCTTGAATGTCCAACCCTATAAATCTAATAGAAATAAATTTCTAAACTCACGATCACTAAATATAAAACCATTCCACAATAAGTGAAATCATCCCAAAACCGCGGTTAATGGTTGATGTGACGCAACTACATTTAATGATGTATAGTCCCGCACGCTTAGATTAATAATCCCTTCTTATTACACCAACTAAATGTGGGTTATCTAATTTCGATGTTATTATAATGTTTTCATTTTTGTACATGCAATCATTATTGAGGTTTATATCTAATATATAATAGTATAGAAAAGAAAGAGCAAGGTAAGAAACACTTTATGATTACAAAGATAAAAACTGGTAAAAAAAGCCACTATTCATACCATGTGATCTTTGTTCCTCTTGTTTTCTGATAATGGATCTTCTTTTCGCTCTCACAACTCAAGTTCAGGTGGTTTAATTACCACTTGTGCTGACAAATGAATTCAATGTTTCTTCTTCTTCCCCACTCTACTGAAACCTATCTAGCTTAGCTAGTTCGTAAGATAACTTACTATAAACAAAAGATACATTTTGTATGAAACAATGGACTTATAGTATATGTGTTGGTTCCTAGCATGTTTGTAAAGACAAAGAAAGAGCATAGAAGGGTACAAAAGCTAGAGGTGATTTCAAGGCAAACCTTCTTAGGGATTTACAATATTCAAGAGAGATCTAATTGGGGGTGTAAGTGTTAAGGGGGGCTCTTATAAAATTGATCGGAGAGATGGCCATTTGTTGGAACCTACAAGGGGGAGGGCTTTATAGTAGAGAGTGAGAAATTATACTACATATATGTTATTTAAAAGAGGTGGGGAGAGAAAAAATATTTAGATTAGATTGCATGAAAATCATCACTAGATGGGGTTAAAAGGTGTGGGGTGGAAAAGCATCAAAGAGAGAGTGGTTTTTATTGCTTTTGTTTTTCTACTTTTCATTTCTTTTTTAATGGTAAAGTGGGGAGGCTAATGAGTTTGTGTTTGAAAAGGGAAGTACAATAAAGGAGAGGTTGTTCTAGGGATGGTAGTGGGACGGATTTGGTAAATAATCATTGGATCTTGGGGCGGATACGGATTTTAAATTTGTATCCGTTTATTAATTGGGGCGGATACGGATTTGGCCATATCCGCCCCACGGATATCCGTTTAATATGTGGAATTACAAAAAATATCCTTGGGATATATAAAGGGATAAACCTATGGTTTTTTACTCTCATCTCACAGTCTCTCTCACAATGAATTCTTTCTCGACAGCTGACACTCGAAGCTCTCCCCTCCCTTCCCCGCCTTCCTCTCCCCTAGCTGCAAGAAAGTGAGATAGAGATCTCCGAGATCAAAGATCTTCTTTAGATCGATTTATTTATTTATTTATTTTGTAATTTTTTGTTATAATTTTTGTATCTTGATTCTTTAAATCAATTTTTTGTATGGTTTTTTTGTAATTTTTTGTTATGAATTTTGTATGGAATGATACCGCAAAATATCCCAAATCCTGTCTATACGATTGTATCGCAGAAGATATGGTTCACATATTAGCACATGAGAAATCAAATTATTTCCATTTGAAAAAACTGCCAATTATGAAGATTATTTCCATTTGAAAAAACGGCCAATTATGAATATCCGCCAGTTCTAATCTTTCTTCCAGTGAATGTGAATGAATAAGTATCAATGCTCTTATTCTTCTAAAGCAACAGATTGGCGGGGAGGGGGGGATATCCGCCAATCCGCACGGGGCGGTTATGGTTTTTAATTAACTTTATAAACGGATTGGCAGGGCGGATTTGGGGATCCGCTTTCCTGACGGATAGGGGATGAATTTGCTCAAATCCGCCCCGTTGCCATCCCCAGGCTGTTCACACACCAAAGACTGAAAATTTACTACTATTAATTTTGATCCAAAGGATCCAAATTTTTAGAGATGATCAGTAATGATATGTAAAGGTAATTAATTCCATGGAAAGAAATCATTTTTCTTTTCGAAACAGACTCCGAAAACTATGTTACAATCAGTGTTTATAACAAACCACTACACCAAATTGGCATTTTTGTAACAATCCAAAAAATAGTAACACTTTTGAGTTATAACAATCCATAAAACAATTTTACACATTTTCACAAACAAAGATATTCAATAATTGTATCACCATAAATAGTATGGGCTTACAAGTGATGCTATTCATGGTGATCTAATTTATTGTATTATTTGTTTTATGTAGCTATTTTTCATTTTGTTGACTAAATTTAGTTTTGACTTGAAATTGTTTGGTGGATTGTAATAGTTCAAAAGTGTTACTATTTTTTAAGTTATTACAAATATGCCAATTTGGTGTAGTGAACATGGCTATGTGGAATAGACTAACTAGGTTTTTTGGAACAAAACCAGGATAGTTTATGATAGAATAAAAGAACAATAATCGAAATATAAACCGGACAATAACTAAAATAAATGGAACAATTTGAAATAACAGTGATAAAACTAAGAAATCAAATATTCTTTTAATAATCAACCCACTAACGATGGGTAACCTATGCCTTTTTATAATTAACCTAACTTCTAAAAAAAACTTTAAACCTAATTGTAAACCAATATTAGAACCCTAATTGGAAACCCTATTTTAATAGAATTAGAACTTCTAATATTGTTAAAATATGTTACATTTCCTACGTCTATTGGATCGACGAGGGCTTGGTACATAATTTGCTTCAGCTTAAGCTATTAGAGCCTTGAGACGCTCGTATTCTTTACGACCAACCATCCCAGTTCCAATATCATATAATTCTCTAGGTTCTGTTGGCTCTGCTATGTCATCACTACATACATTCATTGCTTCAAAATTGTTGGAGTGGTTTTCATCATCATCTTCATTTATGTCCCAAATAGTCTCTTGAGAAACCCATATGCTCGTATTTGGCTCATGAAAAACTTCATTCAATGATTGATCATCTTCATATGGTTCAATGTCACCTTCCTGCTCTTCCAACAGCTTTTCATTATGTACCTCTCGAATATCAGTGATCTTGTCTTTCTTTCCCAACTACTCTTCATTTAGTACCTGTTGGTTTACAATGACACCTTCCTCATCATAGTTTTGAAGGCTAGCAACCTCGTTCAGTGACTGATCTATGTTATCAATTTGGGCTTTTATCTCCTTGCACGATCTCCTGAACAGAATGATGAGTATGTTCAATCTCGCCTTCTTCCAGCTCTGGATCTAGACGCAAGGCCTCTATACTGTTAGTCCATTCTATATCATTATTCTCATCAACACATTGCAGGACATTAAATGAATTATTGTCCAACCTATGGTTCTCCTTATCATTTACCAACTTTCCATTTGTCCTTTTGATCTTCACTCATTCTTGAGAATTCTTCTTAGTAATACCTTGTTGATTTGTTTTCTTACCTCTCTGGCCCAAATTGCTTTCGTGCCCCTTTCTACGATTCAACATCTTCTCCTTTTGTTGTTGGATCTTGACACTAACATATTCCATACATTTTCCTTTCTCGTGCCCAAAAACACAACAATCGGCACATAACAGAGGCTTCCATGGGTAATCAATAATAACCTCATCAAGTTCTTCGTATTCTCTACCAATATCTAATTTGATTGTAGTAGGAAGGTCTTTTGTTGGTTTAACCTCCACACACAACAACAAAATTTAGTCTAGTTCTTGTAACTGTTGCCTTATCAAATCGATTGGGTTTTCCTACATAACTAGTGATGTATCCTAACCCTGCATTACTCCACTTACATGTAGGAACATTGTACATATGAATCCACACAGGGATAGTGGTTACCTCTTTCTTTAGGCACTTGCGATCTTCCTTCCATGGTTTGGTAACCATCATCTTGTCCCTGACTTTAAAGGCTCCCATTTCCAGCGCAACCTCACGATCTTCCATGTTCGAGAACTTGAAGAAGAAGTACTCTCCATTCGAAATAATTTCAATGGACCCTTTTGGATTCCATTTTCGCTCCACCGCTAATTTCACTTGATTGAAGGGAGGTGGATTTTCAAAAAACATCCCAACCAGTTGGCTTTCCAATATCTCTTTAGCTTCATGTCGAAAACCATGTGGTTTTTGTGTGCTCACCGCTGCCTCTCCTTCTGGTAGGATGCCGAAGGAGGCCATCGCTTGGAATAGGTCGCAAACAGACTCTCACTCAACCATCAAATAGCCCCTTCTCGCCTGTCACTGACCTGCAACCTCAGCCGAAGAGCATGGAGGGAGGGGGAGGCGGAGTAGATCTGGGGGTGGGGGCGTGGAGGAGGGGAGGTGGAGGGGGGGGGGGGGGGGAGGGTGGGAAGGGGCGTGGGGGAGGGGAGGTGGAGGGGGTGGGGGTGGAGGGGGAGGCAACTCTCTCTGGAGGGGGGTGTTTGGGTGGCTAGGACATAATCTTGTAGTGGAACCTACATGGAGCCCTCCCCCTTGCAGGTTAGAGAGATAGCCATTTGTTGGAACCTACATGGAGCATAATCCAAAACAAAGAAGGTGGTAATTAACATAGCAATGTTAGATATTCATGAGATGTGTAAAACCTTGTAGTGGTGTCTCTCTCCGGAAGATGTGAGATGTTGTACTTGATTTCTTATTATTAATATAAATGTTAAGGGGTCCTTAAAACCCAGCTTGATTTAAAAAAAAAAAATGCTAAAATATTATTATTACTAATATTACTAAATATCCTAATTACATCAGTTTAAACACGAAAATAATAGGAAACCAAGTTTTGTAAACAGAGTGACATGGTGTGATCTTGAATGAATGATGAAATCTCTAAAGTGTTTATGTGCATTTCGAGGTTGTAAAGAACTTTCTCTGATGATCATATCACCCTGGTTACAGAACCTGCTTGCAAAAAGCATCACTCGTTTAAACATAATTGACAAATATCGTAATGTGCATGTGAAGATATATTATAGATATTGATGATATTGTCACCTGATTTCAGACTACCTGAATATTATGACACTGGTTACAACTTACAACCATGTTGAGGCTGGTTTTTTCTTTTTCTTTTTCTTTTACAGTCTCATCATATTCAAACATGTCCAGCTAAGGTGGCTAAAATTTATAGTTTTTATGGCATGAAAGATTTAGCTATAGTATGAATGCTTGGGCTAAATAGTCCTTGTTGATGACTTTCTTTCCAAAGTGCATTTTAATAAATTGGTTTCAACTCCCAAGTTGGATTTACATAATCTGTTACTAGATACGAATTTATACATTGAATATATTTGGATCTCTTACAAACATTTCCTTTGTTCAAACTGACTATTATCACTTGAACAAACTGGTGTATGTTTCCTGACTTAGGAGACTTTACTAATCTTAACTTAGTTATGGATCCATCCAACTCTGTTGGGCTTGTCCACAGCCCGGTATAGAATTTTGGACACTAAAACGAAAGCGTTAGAAATGGCAAGCATGCCAGAATAAATAGATCAGGATATCTGTAATCCCAAGCTTACAATGACTGATACAAGACGAGCCCAACATGTCGTTAGAGAGCTCTCTGGGTGGTTATCATCACCTCAGCCCAGCCTAGCTAATACCCAAACTTCTTTCTGGTTCAAAAATCTCAATCGTTGTCCAAATCAAACACCTACAATGGGATTTAACCCTTTCGCCTTTGGGCTGGTTGTCTCCTTGAAGTCCCTCCCAACTCGAATCCCTGGGTACTGAGAATGACTTGGCCTGAGATGGCAAAGGTGTGAGTGTCTCAGCAAACTGGATCATCAGAAATTCTAGGTGGCTTGGGAAACCAGCCTGGGGGGCGAAAATACAATTTTGTCCCCTCTTTAAACACACACTCCAAAATGATGTTTAAAGGGGGGGGGGGGGGAGGGGGGGGGGAGCAAAGGCGGGAAACCAGGCTTGTTTCCCAGGCCCTGTAGAAGTGTTGCTGGATCATAGTTCCTAGCAAGCTTAATCCATTACAATTGCAGCTCAGAAGCAACTTGGATGACTGATGCCCATTCCTAACACTTGTTATTGAGAAATCATTCGGAGCAACCACTTGCTGTCGGTGTGTGTCTTTACTGAGCCAACAAATGCAGCACACCCCAATGGCTGACAATCTGTAAATTTGCATCATAATGTATGCTCTTGGAGGTGGAAAAAACCATCATCCCAGAAACTGTAGGACTCGGTCGGACTCAAAACCATATCTTCGAAATTCATTTTCAAGATATTCAACATAGTTTGAGCTGGATTCAGTTTCAAATTATTGGAGTGGCCCAATCAATATGACAACCCCTGCCCTCCACTCATACACGTGCAAGTATCCGTTACTTTGTAAAATACTCCCAACTTATGCACGCACCATTTTCCTCAGTGGAACAGAACTCCTTTCCCCATGTATTGGAGAAAATGAAGGGTGTTTGTTGTGAGCCGTACAGCCTACATCCCAAGTTCTCTGCATCTACTCTACAGTCACGCCCCCTCCCATTGTTTTCCTTTTTGGCCTTCTGATTTCCTAGTCAAGTAGAAAATAATTCCAGCATCGTCAAAAAAACAAAAAAAAAACAGCGTTCCTATGGGATTGTAAAGGGTCTGTTTGACTGCACCTTGTTGTGAAGAGAGGATAGACAGAAATGAAATATGTGAAAACATAAAATGAAGATAAACTCAAAGAAATCATTTAGTCATAAATTAGGTCAAAATTGGCTGGATACAAATTTATTTATTTTTGTTAAAAAATGAAAAAAATATGAAGAGAGTCATACATACACTTTTTTTATTAAACGAGTTACTTCGATGCAGCCGGTTTTATCTTGAGAACATGACATATCTCGATCTGACTCACAACCTTACGACCTGTTTGACAAAATAGCCAAAACTAAAACATCAAGCTTCTTAAAATGAGTTGACTAGTCAACTAAAGATATTAAAAAAAACACTCATTAACTTGAACCTAGTAAATAACAAGGCCATTTTTTTTTTATTGTGAGCAAGATTATGGTCAAACTATCAAGTTTAAGAAAAACAATAGTTATGGATGGAAGAGTAAACCAGAACAAGACTGTTTTCTTAAATAAGTTGACTGAGGTCATTCACAATTAAGAATGACATAAAATAACAGGTCGAACGAGTTAAAATACTGTAGAAAAGTAAAACAAAAATATGATCGTTTTCTTAATAAGTTGATTGAGCTCAGTCGTCACTGTATGACATAAAATAACATGTCAAATGCATAGAAGAGTAAAACCAAAACGTGGCTGTTTTCTTAAGGAAGTTGACTGAGACCATTCACGATTGTCAATGATACAAAATAAATTGCACTGGTTTGACATTAAATGACATAAAATAACTAGTGAAATGAGTTAAAACGCACAAGAGTAAAAGCACAACACGACCATTTTCCTCAAAGAAGTTGACCAATAACATGCGTGACTCTAAATGACATAAAATAATGAGTAAAATAAGTGAACGAAAATTGTATAAATTGACTCATTTGACCTAAAATAACAAGTCAAATGAGTTGGAAAGGGTGAAAGAGTAAAGGAGATGATGAGCGTTTTCTTGAATTAAATTGACCAAGGTCATCCTGAATTGTGCTTGTGAATGACACAAAATAACAGGTGAAATGAGTTGAAAATAAAAATGGGTGAAAAAGTAAAACCAAAATATGAGCGTTTTGAGATAAATGAATTGACCTGTCAACCCAAAAGTAACACCTCTTAACCCTAAACCTATAAATAAGAGGTCGATTTGGAGATGTATTCTGGTCGTCGGCCTTTTAATTTCAAAAATGAATGCCCTGGGCCTGACCGTCCATAGTTGACAAATCTCGGAAAATGATAACATAAAAAAGG
This sequence comes from Berberis vulgaris, assembly GCA_963556465.1. Lineage (NCBI taxonomy): Eukaryota > Viridiplantae > Streptophyta > Magnoliopsida > Ranunculales > Berberidaceae > Berberis > Berberis vulgaris. The sequence goes on along the minus strand of OY747133.1, from coordinate 38,087,076 downwards.
GAAACAAACAATCCCCAAGTTTACTTTCTCTCTCATCCAAATCCACCTGGGCCTTTCTCTTTGCTTTCCTTTCCTTTCCTTTCTCTCTCCTTCACTACTTTCAGTTCACTCGTGGGAGGAGTTCCTCTCTGTATACAGAGAGAGAGAGAGAGTGAAGAAGGACAGGAAGATCATGAACATTGGTAACCTACACAGGGTGCGCATTGTAGTACTACGACAAACTCATCATCATCAGTTGTTATGAATCTCGAGCAGCAAAAACTCCCCCAACCACCACCACCCCCACTTCGTATCTGCCCTAGCCACCCGGACGACTCCTTCACTGGCTTCTGCCCTTCATGTCTCCGGGAGCGCCTCTCGGGTTTGGATCCGTCCACCACTTCCCTCCCGAATCGACCCGAACCCGAACCCGAACCCGAACCCGTCACCAATTCCTCCTCCTCTGCTGCTGCTCTCAAAGCTATCTTCCACAACTCGGCCTTAAACAACAACAACAAGGCTTCTACTTCAAATTCATCGAATTTGCCTGAGCTGCGGCGGTGCAAGTCGTTCTCCGGTAGAAGAGGCGAGGGTTTCGGCAGAGGAGTGTTCGAGCCTCAACGGAGATCTTGCGATGTTCGAGGAAGGAATTCGCTCTGGTCTCTCTTCAACCAAGATGACGACCATGTCAAGAAGAAGTTGGAGAAGAAGAGAGTGACCGAGGTCGAAAACAGAGATTTAGGGTTTGTGGAGCCTGTGTTCGAAGAAGAGGAAGGGGAAGAAATTAGGGTCTCTAATGTGAATTTTGGGGAAAGAGTGGAAGGGGAGATCGTCCAAGAGGTGAAGACGATCAAGGATCACATAGACCAAGATTTGCAGGCGAATAGTAAGAATGGTGGGAGAGATTTCAAGGAGATTGCGGGGAGTTTTTGGACTGCAGCCTCAGTCTTCAGCAAGAAGTTGCATAAATGGAGGAGGAAACATAGGGGAAAGAAGAGCGGAATTGGAGACGGTGTGGAGAAGCAGTATTCGGAGATTGCAGATTATGGATTTGGTAGGAGATCTTGTGACATTGCTCCGAGGTTTTCGCTTGATGCTGCTAGGATGTCTTTGGATATGGGGAGGATGCCATTTGATGATCCGAGGGCGTCCTGGGATGAGCCGAGGGCATCTTGGGATGGTTATATGATTGGGAGGATGTTTCCAAGGGTGCCACCAATGGTTTCTGTGGTTGAACATGTTAGGTCTGATGATCAGATACCTGTTGAGGAGGGTGACACTACTCCTGGTGGAACAGCTCAGACTAGGGATTATTACTCCGATTCATCTTCATCACAGAGAAGGAGGAAGAGTCTTGATAGCTCGAATTCCATAAGGAAGAAGGCAGCTGCTGTGGTTGCGGAGCTTGATGAGGGGAAGTCTGTTGGAAATGCTAAGGTGACACCGGCCTCTACTGATATCTTTCATGGGACTAAGGTGCTAATTACTGATAGGAATTTGAGAGATTTGAATTCGAATTCTCTCAGAGATGATTGCTCTGAAAGCAATGAAATGGGGTTCAGAGATAATGCTTCTATTGGTCATGGTAAAGGGTTGAAGAAGTCACACCGTTGGAGTAAGAAGTGGAACATTTGGGGTTTGATTTCGAAGCGTAGTGGAAATAAGGATGATGAAGAACAGAGGTTTAGTGGCAGAAATGTGGTGCGGAGGTCACTCTCAGAGTCTTGGCCGGAGCTGCGGAGGGAGGCTAATGCAGAACCGAAGGCAGCTTTTAACAGGGTTCCGCATAGTAATAGTACAATAGGCTCCAGGACTTCGTTGAATGTAGGTGGTTCATTTGGTAGTATAAGGAGGAGTACTGCAGAGACTAATGGGCATGGGAAGAAGAAAAGAGAAGAATGTGCTCTGGAGAGAAATCGAAGTGCACGGTATTCACCAAATAACCTTGATAATGGTCTCTTGCGGTTCTACCTAACACCATTGAGGAGCAGTAGGAGAAATGGGAAAAGTAGGCCAAGAACCTCACATTCTATTGCCAGTAGCATACTGCAGTTATACTGAGTTGAAGTCTCACCATCAGGTGTTGTTTCCATTAATACGTTGGTTAATGGTGATGATTCTTTTTTATTGCATAATATATGCTATATCTTTGTTTTTTACATAAAAGTGGTTACGGTAAATGAATATATATATCTATTGCGGTCCTACTTACATTAATACATTCCTATTGTGTCTTCCTCATCATGTGATTTGTTTTATATACTAAATGAATAACGACTATATATATTTTAGAAGAATCTCAACTTTTGCATGAATTAATGTCCGCAGTTTATTTTATGAAGGCCTTGAGAATTGAGATATAAAAACATAAGAAGTAATATAGAGGTTGGCCCAACTATAAGTAGTGAGAATGCCCTCCGATGATGTTAGCTCTGACAGAAGCATCTTCGCTTACGTAAAATTTAAAAAGATGAAAATGCCCATCTATTAAACGTCAAATTGTAGTGATGCTCTTTTCATAATACTTTGCCAGTGCCACTGCCAGCTAACCTAGCTAACCTAACTCGTAAGGTGGCTGATCGTATGATAGGTCCAGGGTTTTTACCCTGGATACATGAAAACCTTGCTTGCCTTTCAAACAGACAATGCATTAGATGCATTTAAAGAGAAATTTTTTAGGTCTGGATGAGGAACCCTCTCATTAGGGTATGGATACTATGATGTGAAATTCAAGAGATTTTTATCCTTGAATGTTCTCTTTAATGATATCGCCCTGTAGTTGTATTTTGAAAATTGAAGCATTTTGAATTTAGATGCAATGAATTATGACACGATATTTTGTTATTCTGTGGTTAATTACAGACAGGGTATAGAAATTTTAGAGAGTCTTAACGTTCTGAGTTTCATCAACCTTCGGATATTTTTAGGATTAGAGCAAAGCACCTTCACTAAATCAATGCAAAATCTAAATTTCAATCTTACAATCCATCTATAACCAGAAGGGGAGAAAACAATATAAGAAAACCCACTGTGAATGTGAATCTGCCATAACCTATAATAACTCCAATCTTAGGTTTCTAACTCCACCTTCACTGATATCTTCTCTTAAATTTCCCGCAATTCAAGAATATTAAGCAAATTGAAGACTTCTTTCGAGAAGGAAGTGTAAAAACATTTTTTGCTTAAATCAGTAGATGATTAGAGATTAACATCCGACATAACCATTTTCTTGGACACTCCTGGCGTGCATGGTTCACAGGAGAATCTTTGCTGATTTTGCCTTATTGGGTTTACAAGGGTTTCAGGGTTCATAGATCCAACCTTCTCATATGATAAGAGCTATTGCAGTGAAAAAGAACTTGGAAAGAGGGGATGATCTTGCGGAAAAAGACAATCAGAGAGAAAAGGGAAAAGGGACTTGCAATAGGTTGAGGATGAGATGACTTGTGTTTCTTCAGGAGATATCTTAGCCTATGTAACAATGACACAGGCACATGTATTGGTACTCGAAATAGACACTAGATGTTGGAGACAGGCCAGCAATACGCTTGTATATTTTACTATTTTTTACTTTTTCAGCAATGAATTTTGAATTATTAGTCCTATTCATTCGCATTTCAGTCAAAGATAGGTGAAAAAATTGATGGTCTAACTCTAAGCACAGTGTCCGATGGGGGTGTTGACATGTTGTTTTGTTTTTTGGATTTTTTGTTTTTTAGCTTAATGACATACTTGAAACTCCTAACCAACATGTATCAATGATTTACTAGACAATGTACAAGTAGAGCCCAACTCCAAAGTTCATTTTCCAATCCTTTGAGGCAGCCATTTGAAAAGATTAGTCTACTCTTCTGGCTTTTTGTCTTCTTCCTCCCCAAATCAACTTCCTCTCTTATTCCCTTACAAGCATTGCCGCCACCACTACCCTGTCTAATTCCTTTCGTCCGGAGGCTGTAGAAAAGAGAGAATGTGGAAGAACTCAAAATTCATATAGGCCCTATTTATAACTAAACTTAACCCTAGAGTCTATTGGAGCCCTAATATCCAATTATTTTAATGGGCTTACTTAGGCTCGACTCAACATCTAAACTATATTAAACAAATTAAATCCTACTTATAATCACTTAGAGAAAAGACCCTAACAATTTCTTCTATCTTCACTAGCCTAATCTTAATAGGTTAGGTTGGTTGTCCAAAATTATGATGAAGTCTTTTTCTTATCAAGAACCCTGAATCTAAAATTACAATAAAGAATGCATACAAATTTGGTAATAAATAAATAATATGCTAGACATTTCCATATCAATTAAATCACATGAAAGCCGGTGAGTTTATAATCGTTAAAAAGGGGAAGTAGAATCTTTTATTCGACTGTGTTGCTTGGCTTCTTCATGTTGAGATGTCCTTACTCTCCAAAACCAAGATTAGCTTACCCTCAACCACAATAAATGATGTTATTTTCATTTTTTGAAGAAAATTTGTTATAGTGATGGTATATTAGAATTATTTATTTATTTAATCATTTAATAATTGGGTGGGTCAAATGTAAGCCGAAGTAGGAGTCCAACAAGTTTAGGGTTTTATTAGTTTTTTTGCTTTCTTTTACTTAAATAGGTTAGAAATCAAGTTTGTAGTTAGTGTTATCAGTTTGAAAAAACTTTAGGTTATTTGTTTATTTTTTCTACTGGTAAACCTATCAATTTTGGTATTAAAGCGGTAAAATCTTTAGACTAAGATGTTGCCTAAGGGAACTAGAGTCACCAACCCAAGGATGGAGAGCATGGAGAAAGCTCATACGAACAATTAAGAGCAGTTGACCGCTAGTTTGATTCGTAAAGAACGCCCTTACGGATATTTCAGAGCGATTGACTATTGTTTTGATTCGTCAATAACCTAGACCTATAAGCGAAAAGTCACGTCGTGAGACTGGACAATGAGATGCGATCTTTTCAGATTCATCTAAAGAAAACAGGTGCACTCTATTGCCATTGATTGGGAAAAGACGCATTCGTTTGATACGAAGGCGAGCACAATGAACTCAACCTTTCCGAGTCAAATATTCGGGTTATCCGCCACTTGTCACGTCTTGGAGTAACAATACCCAAACTCAATAGTTTGCAACATCCTCTATGAAGAGGATCATAGAGGGTGGTTGTGGAGAACAATCATATTTTCCTCGATTTGATCAAAGTCAAAGTCCCTAATTCGAGGGTTCATAGAGAAGAGAAATTCGCCAATTGCGATTAGCAACACAATGAACCAATTTGTGTGGCCAATCAGAAAACCAAAACGAAAATTATCATGAAATCTTTCTACCCAAACCCAAAGTGTTAGAAAAAAAGAAATTAATATGAAGAGAGGAAGGAGAAGAGAGGTGAGGGAGGAACCTGATTTGCACAGGTCGTCTGCTCCTCGTAGTCACCACCAGCACAGGTCGTCAGGGATCACTACCAACTTAGCCTCATCGTCGTCCAAGTCAATATCAGCCTTTGACTTTACGATCGCATAGGGAGGACGACGAAACCCTGGCGAGACAAACCCCATTTCGTCAGGTCAACAAGAGCTTGATATCGCCTCCCACCACCATCGTCTCGGTGAACCACCTTGGCGTTGACCTTCTGTGTCGATCAACAACTTCTTCATCTAATGAATATGAGATGAAGATGGGAGGTTTGTTCGTGAAACAATTGGGGAATAAGTTATTTACATCCTTAGAATTTGTTTGTGCCACCCAATCTTAATGACTCCTCTTCTGATGAGGACAGGGTTGTTCGCAACCACCATAATAACTTGGAACCGCCACATATTGTTGATAACTCAGATTTTGATGTTGAAGTTGTTGTTCAACGATGCAGGACAAGACATGTACCATCGCAGGACAAAACTTATGATCCACTGAAAATAGCCATTTTTTGTCCTCCCAATCAAAGGGGACGAGTCCATTGTGATTAGGGATGGCAACAGGGTGGATTTGGGTAAATCCATCCCCGTCCCGTCGAGAATTGCGGATTCCCGAACCTGCTCCAAATTTCTGTTCGTATATTTTTTTAAACTCATCCCCGCTTCGGACGGATTGGCGGATATCCGCCCTGCCCCGGTTAATGATTTAATTTTCAAAAAAAAGAAATCATTTTCTCTAACCCAGATCTAAATTTTAATAATTGTTGGTGAAGAAAATATTGAATTTGATTGATGAGAGCTGTGAAACAACAGGAATAATAAATGTAGCGAGTTCTCACTGAAGAGTAAAACCTAAGACTTGAGGCTAGTTGAAAAATAAGATGCAAATTAAGATCTCGTCAAAAATGATTTCTCAGTCATAAAGCTTTCAAGAAATTCATTCATGAACACGCCACCAGTTCCAACCATCATCAAATCATCAGACTTTAAAAGCTCAGACTTCAGCCAAAACCAGATCTCATACAAATCGAACCAGATCTCAGACTTTCGCCAGATCGACACCAGATCTCATACAAATCGACACCAGATCTCATACAAACCGACACTAGATCCCAGGGAATGAGAAAAGCAGTAGAAGAAGAAAAACGAGGAAGAAAAAAAAGTAGAAGAAAAACAAGGACGAGTCTCTGTGGAGGCGTGGAGAGGCGGAGGTGCTTGTGACGGTTTCTATCAAGATAGAGATGATGTGTGGTGAGAGAAGAGTAGCAAAACCAGGTAGCAATGGCGGTCGTCTCAACCTTTCTCGCAAACCCCAATCAAGCATCTCCTCCGCCGTTCCATCTTTCTTTGGATTGCGTTCTTTGTCCAGCTTTATCTTCGACAGATCTGAATCTGTCTACCACACAAGCCTTCTTCAACAAGATCGACTAAAATCTTTGTTTCTCCTTCTCAACTCACAAGCCTTGTAGACACGTCGATACCATGGTCGACTCTGGTTTGCTTCTCTGTGACTTTGATGCGTGGAGATTGGAGAATGTAGAGAAGATAGAAAATTATTCAATTAGGGATAGGACTTAGGTTTTTATATTAGAAGGGTATTCTAGTTATATTGCATAGATAAACGAATATCCGCGGGGCGGTTATGGTCAAGTTCGTATCCATCTCAAAACAGTAACGGATTCAATTTTGATCCCCAAAACCGCCCAAAATCCGTTAAGAAAAGCCCAATCCGCCCCAAACGGTTCGGGGCGGAGCGGATATCAGCAAAAAACCGCCCCACTGCCATCCCTAACTGTGATGCTTATGTAGGTGAGAATTATTTTGATGGTTTTTGTGGTTTTGTTAGATGTTTGGAATGTGTGCAACATGGTGATATTAAATTAGATGTGCCGATGATGATGTTTTTATTGATTGGGTTGACCAAATGGACAAGATTTTGAAATATAAATGTCTAACAGGTACTAAAACTATTAATACATGTACGTTTAGTTGCAAAAAAGTTACAGGGTACTGCATTTAATTGGTGGAGTGATTTGACTGTAGAGAGCAGTGTTGGTGAAGACACCAATTTAGACCAAAAATGAAAAAAATTATTACAACGTGCTTTCATCCCCAAAGATTCAGCGATTTTCTTTGGTAGGGCATAAACTTACAGGGGCAAATTTCGTCTTTTATGCAGTTGGTTTGAGATGAATGAATCTCAACTGCAGGAGTAGAGCAGTATGCTAATAAGGTTGAAGTGCGTTCCCAATATCATTTGACTACTCAATTACATCTCAGATAGCTTTGATCCCTACCACGCCTGCTAAATCAGTTGCACGTCCACTTGCTTACAATCCTAATTTCAAATATTTTGAATGTGGACAAGTTGGCCATCTTCATCGAGATTGCTCGAAAGATATGATAATTTACCTTATTGCAGATGGAAATGATAGAAATTTGTTGGTTGTTGATGCTTCTCTTCCTCAAGATGACACCATGGGTCATGAGGTGCATGAGCACATTTCCTTGGTCACTGAAAAGTCGTATAAAAAAAAGTGGTATTGGAATCATTTGGCCTATATGTACAAATAGAAATCGGTCGTATATTTTATCATCTATTTTTACCCGGAGTAGAACATGAGCCTAAAAAATTTGAAGAGGCCCATTCAGGAACAAGAAATGTACATCGGTTCGATCCTCTTCTTTATCGAATCGAGCTTGGCTGACAACGACTAAGCTCAGGACGAGCTTTCTCAAAGTAGGGGGAATGATTGTATATTAATATTATTTATTTATTTTATAATTGGGCCTGCCCAATGTAAGGTTAAGTAGGAGTCCAACAATTCAGGTTTTACTTAAATAGATTAGAAATTAAGTTTTTAGTTAGTTTTGAAGTTTAGAAAATTATTATCAGTTGGAAGAAACTTTGTTAATTCAAGGTTTTGGTTATTTGTTTATTGCTTTCGCTGTTAAACCTATCACATAGTGGTAAAAAATGAATGGAAGATAACATAGATTTTCTTTAGGGAAGTGTCATATCAAAGAACCCCTCTTATAAAAAAGTTCACTTACAAAGAAATGCATATTTATAGTGTAAGAAAACATTTGCTATTTTAGTGTGTTTTTCTTTCATGTTGACAAGGTATAACAAGCTTAAAGAAAATTAGGCAAACTAAAAACTAGGTTAATGTCTTAAAAAGGAAGGTTGAAATGTTTTAGAATATGAATTACCCAATTTGGAACTGGAATCAACGGATTCCAGCTCTGATACTAGTTGTTTTAGAATCAAAACCGAAAATTGTTAGGAACCAAAACTTATTAATGGTTGTAGCTGTGATGCCTTACAAAACCAAAAACAACCCGTTAACAGCCCTGACCTTGGCAGGTGCAACATATAGAGTTTGTGTGGTCTGGTGGTGGCAATGCTTGAAATCAAGCACGATTTCTCATAAAATCTTGTTTGTGATTCTGTTTTTGTTCTTTGTCCTCCTTGCATTCTTCCCCCAAATTGGGGATTTGGGAACCCGGACGATTTTCTTGCAATTGGGTTTTGTATTTATGACTCATGTCATAAAATCATGATGTTCTTGTGCAAACTGCGGTTCACATTTCAAGCTCATTCTGGTATTTGATAGATTTTCTGCATAGCACTGCATCATATGTCAACTTGAAATTAGTTTAAGAAGGTGCAAAAAAAGCTCACGAACTTTTGCTGCCATGGGATGTATTTTACAGTGGAAGACCATTGCTAATACACAGCGAGACTTAGTAATTTACTACTGTTTTGCAACATCACTCTTTTAATAAACCAGACAGGGCCATTGAGTTTAAATTGTGTGCGATTTGCCTTGTGCACAGTTCCATATTTGACACTCTCTGAGATATACTCTATTTTGCTTCTTGGTGCAGGCAGCACTTATGTGTGTTTCAAAAGAGGGATTTTTTTCACCGGTGAGGTACTAGAGCTGGTTACTAGATCTGGGTGCTGTGATCCACCTCTAACAAGGTGGGTGATTCACGTTACATGCTAGCTTACTACAAGCTCCAGTCTTGTTGTGGCCTGACATTTGGTCCACTTTTGGTGCAGTTTCCCTATCAAAGTGAGGCTAGTGCTTTTTGTTCCTACTTCCTAAAATGGGTTCCAAATGTTGTCTCAGTCTCAGTGGCTCTATACTGAAGCTCTGCGCAATCTCACATAAAGAATGTGAATGGTGGGCTGTCTGTCAATGGAACTGGAAAGAACATTCGTTGTGGTGCAGGGTATCTGGATTGGGCAACTAAACCTTTGGTGCAGGTGGTTAAGTTGACATACTTTGTTCCATGAATTAGTGCGGCACCTACAATACCCTGTTCGACCCAACTAATGGTCTGCTCTTCCACTTGTCAGCACCTCAAGACCACCAGAGAGCTATAAGGAATAGACTGAGGCATTCCCCTTCCATTTGGTCCACTAGATGAGGCAAACATAAGTCCTATAGGTATAGGTACCATTTCCTCCATGCGAGCATACAAACAACAAAATGCTGAAACGTTTGGTAGCATGGAAATGGCCTAAGAATTAGGGAATGCATAAGTAGTGCTATATTTGGCAAAAGTTCTTGGGTGGTTGCTGCTGTTATGTAGCCCCATAATAAAATCAGATGGAGGGATGACTTTTCTTTACTGTTTCTTTTTCCTTTCTGTTAATTTACATTTGTTGTTCTCAAATCTGCCCCTTTGTAATCTTTTTCATTATTGAGAAGAACAAACATTTCTACTCTGTCCTTCTGGACAGTTGAGCTGATCTGGAGGAACTAACAATTGTTTTATTCTTATCTTTAAACGAGCTTTGCTACAGAGCGAGGGAGGGAGCGAGGTAAAGGGAGCGAGGGATGGGTGGTAACCACCCATCTGCCTCGAGATAAGCGCATCAAATTGGAGATGCGCGATGCCGCTTATCTCGAGACGGATGGGTGGCTACCACCCATCCCTCGCTCCCTCCCTCGCTCCCTCCCTCGACCCCTCCCTCGACCCCTAGAATTTTCCATCTTTAAACTCTCTTAGACTGCTAATCTTGTCAAATTCAAAGAAGACAAAGCGCATTAATCATTCACTAGGGTGTGATGCGCTCTACGTGTGCGAATATTAATTATTACCTTTTTTTTTCTTTATTACAATAATTCAATAATAAGAAAAAAATTATTACTGATTTGTTAAATAAAATAATTATATATGATTTTAAGGGTCTATTTATAGTTTATACATAAATGTGAGGCTTTAAAAAAAATATTAGGGGCATAGGTATAATTAATGTTTGAAAAAGGCTGATTTTGATTGTAAAAATATGAAGTGTGGAGGGCAAAATGAGAAATCTAAAAGTGAGATATAAGAGTTTTTATAATTTATATATAATTGGAAGGCTTCAAAAAAAATTATATTAGGGGCACATATATTTAATGAATGTTAATAAGGTGCTGATTTTGATGGTAAATAGTTTAACTTTGGGAGGGTATAATAGTAAAACTGTGTAATAGTATTTTTCTTGTAAATACCATGGAATTATGAGGGCAAAATTGAAAATAAAATTTAGAATTGAAGTCGTAAAAATTTATTGTTAATTTGGGGAACTCTCATTATACTGTCCAGATTAGTTAAATTAATTCACAGTTGGCAAAAGGATGGCATAATTATAATTTTCGAATGGCCTCCGTAAGGTTCGATGCAGGCAAGGATTTAGGGGGGTCAAGTGGGGGCACTTGGCCTCACTAACTTTTGATATATATATATATATATATATTTATTTTTTTTTCAATTTGTCGATCCTGCGACATCGACGAAGCCATTTCGCCCCACCCTTCCTCTCTCCCTTTGTTTTCTGTGACGTTGACGACCCAACTCCACCTCTTTCTTCTTTTATGCTTCCTCTATTTGTTTACTGCGAGACCGACAACAATCCTGCCTCTTCCTCTATTTGTCTCCATCTCTCTCTGTTTAATTTATTTCCTTTTTTCACCATCGCCACCAGCCATCAGCCATCAGTAACCCCAACCTCTTTTGTCTGCTTTAAGGAAGAAATTTTTTTTAAGTGTTTTCTCGAGATGAATTCATATATCGAGGTCGTGTTTTATATTTTATTCATAGAATTTTTTTGGAGATACATGAAAAATTCGATTCATTAGTTTTTCATCAAGATTCATCAATGGGTTATTGTTTGAAGGACATCTGATAATCAACATGAGCTTTTTGACAACCAATGCATGTTGACTGCTAGTCCTGGTGGAGACTGCAGCAGTGATTAATGTTGGAAATATCCTCTAATTCGCTATTTTTATAAGGAAAAATGCAAATAACACAATTATTTTTGTAAACATATAACTTTAAATTTGAAATTAAATTTTGCCCCTCAACTTTATACACAAATTTGATTTTTCCCCATATATTTATCTTTCATGTTCCTACCAAGTAGCTTGTTGGATCCAATTTTCTCCCACTTAGATTAGATGAAGTTTTGTTTAGCAATTGGTGTTTTGTATATATTTATGTATTGTTCAAATTTAACAAAAATTATGTTAATGTAATTAATTTTATATTATCATTAATTAATTAACTATGATTTATTACTCCGCCCCTCTTCAACAAAAATCCTGGTTCCGTCACTGATTCAAAGACAACATCTTTCATTTTGATTTGAATATTGGGCATGAATATGAACTTTGAAAATGTCATAATCTTTACGCATAAATTTTTTCAAACAATCTGTATATATACTAAGATGAATTAGGTGGAATTTGAACAATGATTCTCTTTTACAGATGCCAGATACTTCAATGATTGTCACAGAAGAAAGGAAAAAAAAAAGTCGAAGAATACTACTTATATTCTCGTCTTTTCAATTTATCTTTCACTAGGGTGTCGACGGGCTCTACGCGTGCGGATATTCAATTCATTTTTTTATTACAATAATTTAATAATAATGATAAATTATAATTGAATTTCTATACAAAATAATTATATATAATTGTAAGAGTCGATGTATAGTTTATAAATAAATAAGAGCCTTCAAATAAATTATGTTAGGGGCTTAGATATAATTAATAATTTTTTGAGAGGGATGGTTTTGATTGTAAAATATGAAATGTGGAGGGTAAAATGGAAAATCCATAAGTCATATGTAAGGGCCATTTTATAATTTCTATATAATTGGAGGGCTTCAAATAAATTACATATTAGATCTAGTTATAATTAATGAATGTTATATGTGGTTGGTTTTAATTGTAAATAGTTTAAATTTGGGAGGGTGAAATGATAAAAAGATGTAATAGTATTTTTTATTGGAATGACAAACAACCTTGTCACTTTTTACCAACTTTAACTTTTTTTTTGTAAATACCATATAGTTGGAAGGGAAAACGGGAATAGAAAATCAGAACGAAGACACACTTTCACTGTTCATAAGAGGAGCATTAGTTATATAGTTTATGATGCATCCAAAAATCGTCATCCTTTGAGTTTGACTTGCAAAACCACTGCTAGACTGCCAATGACCACCTTTTTGGTTGCCGAAGGCACTCCGATACTTAAGTCAGTAACTTTGTTGGAAGAAGGAAGTAATTCTGGACCAAACTCAGTTACAGTTTCATACCTTTGTCAAATGTTCTCTTTACCTTTTATAACGACCATATTTAACTCTCTGCGTGACTTAAGTATGCGAGGCACAACGGAAGAAGATGTTTCTATAACAGTCTCCTCCTTAATGAAGATGCGTTCATAGAGGTGTAGGTCTCTCCACAACTCTTTCTTGGTGCAACGTTCTTCTCTTTATGAAAGAACGTGTAACAGGCTTGGATTTGGGTTTGATTCGTCTGGGCCTGGATTCAGATCCTGTTTACGCCTCCTTAGAAGTGAGCCTAGTACGGGCCTTAATCCTTCTGGACTTTATGAGTTGGCCCAACTGATCGAGCACTGTGTTCTCGTGATAGGACTTTATGCCACGTGTACGGCCATGATGATTGGTTTTTTTGACGTATCATCAGCTACTCCCCCCTTAGTTACTGGGTATGTTCAAGTATCCACTAACTGTGTGGTGGTTTTGCTTTTTGATTACAGCATTACGGCTTGGTTAGTACCCTTGCTATCTGTTATTGTTGTTTTCTATCTGATATCCCATCCGCCTATTCATTTTGGCGTGATTTCTGAGATTTCGTGCGATTGTCACACCTTGCACGTTCTCCAAGGGCGACCCTTTCGTTTTCCGTTCCTCTAAAAAGGAGAAGCTTTGTGTATGTTCTTCTTCCTTCTGCATCTTCTAGCTTTCTGGTTGTTAATCTTTTGCTCTCTTGCCTTCGTCTTGTAGTCATGTCTAACTCTAGAGTTTTGGGTGGCGACGCTCTTGCCATTTGTGAAGCTTTCTTCATGCCCAAGAGGGCGACACGCGTGACTCTGGACAACATCTATCACAATTACTCGTTGCCCAATGATTTGGAGATTGTTCTCCCCAGAGATGACGAGAGTCTTTGTCGTCCTTGGTCAGAATACATTGTTTTGTATCCAAGTATGTTTCATTCTGGTTTCAAGCTGCCGACTCCTATTGTCTGGGAGTACTTGGATTTGGTTGGAATTGCTCATGTTCAACTTGTTCCTAACGGTTGGAATATACCGACTTCAACCTTGGCGAGGGCTATTATTGCTTGCATCCCTATGAATGTTAGGGTTTTGCATTCCCTAGTAGGGTTTAGCGTGGACCCTAGTTACACTTGTCACTTGCGTTCTCCTCCCTGCTTCGAGGACTTTCGAGATAAGTATGTGGATTGGTTTAGGTCTTGGTTTTATGCCTCTCTTTCTTCTGACCATTTTAGGTTTCGCGGGAATCAGATTTTGCGATCGTTCTGGGAGCCTAAGAGGGTTGAATTGTCACTGTCTTTGGAATAACATGAATTCCATTGTCGGTTTTGTGATCTTCCTCGGGTATCGATAGAAAATTTCATTACTTCGGACGCGGTTGTTAGTGGTGATTTGCTTTCACTGGGTAGGGCAGTCGTTGCTTCTGAGGTTATTGTCGAAAGCGTCGGTGATATAGGAGTCTCTACTTCTGCTCATGTTCAAGGTCCAAGGAACACTGGTCCAATTGTTAAGAAAAGGAAAGTTCCTAGGCCTCCTAGTACTTCCAAGATAACGATCGTTAATTCTGGCTGCGTCTCGGAGAGGAGCTTATTCTGTCCTTGAATCTGCCAGGACCCCTTCTCATCTTGCCACTCTTCAGAAGGAGGGTTGTGGTTCGAGTGATGATTCCTCTGCTCGTGGGATGAAGAGGTAAACCGGGTTCTTGAGGTAAGTAAGAATCATGTTTCCCGCCCTCTGGATGACCATGAGAAAAGCTTGTTGCTTCTTATGGCTTGTCGGATTCTGTCGGCCTCTCAATTGATGATTCACACATCATCGAGAATAAAATGTTTCAGCTTGGTGTTTGGCTGTCGAATAATCCGACGAGTACTAAGACTTTGGATGATTTTGATTATGATTCGTCAGCAAAGGATCAAATTGCTGCTCGTTCTCAAGATCACAAACTTACTGTTTCTTTTGTTGCGGCCGAAACTTCGAGATCTCGTGCTGCTCCTTCTACTTCTCGCCCTGCTCCGTTTGTCCTTGGTGAGACCTTCTAAGGCGAATGTGCAGGACATTGCTCGTAACCTTATTGGCTGCTGTCACGAGTGGTTAGTGAACAAAACTCTTATGCCCATGCGTCAACCACGTCGTCATATAGACGAAGGCCTCCAGCATCTCATGGAGGGGATGGCACATCTTACTTATGCGACCGTCATGGGTGCAGACTGTAAGGCGTCTCGTGATTAGGCTGCTCATGTTGAGCGAAAGCTTTCGGGACACATTCTGGTTCTTTCCCATGTTCTTCATCGAATGGATTTGTTGAAGCGTACTGCACGAAACATGAAAAGACTGCGGACTCTACGTGGGGGTTATTGAGGGAATTGGAGGCTACACGTGATGCGTTTGCTTCTGACCTCGAGACATCCGAGGTTGAATTGGGCAGGTTGCGTTCCCGTCTGGATGTTGCTGAGAAAGAGCTGTCTGACCGAAAGTAATGATATTGTTCGCTCCACCAACGAGTATTCTGCCAAGCTTAAGGCTGCTGCCGCTCGCATCATTGAGCTGAATTCCAAGTTCGTTGAGACCAAGTCAGTGGTCGATGCTAAACTCCCCAATGTCGACAAAGAGTTAGCGTCTACCCAAGACGAGCTGTCGACTATTAAGGAGAAGTTGAAGGCAGCGGAGGCCGCATACTTTAAGAGAGTGGTTGAGGGTCACCATGATTTTATGGATTTCCTGCAAACACAAGGTTTAAAAATGTCCTCATACCGCAGCCTTGCTGAGCAGAAGTTCGACGATCTCGAGGAGGTTGTTCCGGATTAGATGGGTGATCCGAATGTCGAGGAGCTCGCTGACCCTACGCTTCTCGAAGATGTTGTTCACGATAGTGATTCCTCTTAGTTTTTTTTTTTTTTTTTTTTTTGTAATCTCATTTTTTAGAAGATAAATGAAAATTTTGTTATTTCACATTTTTGTGTTTCGAATGTCAAGCTTGTTTAGCTTTTACTTATGACATTTCTGGGAGATTTCTGACTTGGGTCGTCCGGATTTTCATGAATGGCTTTGATACTCAACATTTTAGTCGTATGGAAGCTTTAGTTTACAAAATTTTGTTTTCTTTTGGATTACGATGTCGTACTTTACAGTCGATGTAAAAGTCCAGCTCTTATGTCCTGGTACTTTATTACTTCGTGGTTGATCAGGCAAGAAGTTTTTATGTCCGACTCACTCATCCAGCATATTTGTTTGTTCAATACTCTAGTCGTGCTGAGTGTTCTCTCGAGTTTGTTTTTAATTTGACTTTTTATCCTGATCAGATTTGGTTGTTTCAAAATTGAGAGCGAAAGATATTGATAATATCTTTTCAAATGCTTTACATTCCATGGTCGAGGTATCATTTCGCCCTCTTTGTCTTCCAACTAGTATGTTCTTGGTTTGTTAACTTTTGTTACTCGATAGGGTCCTTCCCAGTTTGGGTTAAGTTTGCCTGCGCCGGGCTCTTCCGTGTTTAGTTGGACTTTTTGTAACACCTAGTCTCCGACGTTGAAGTTTCGAATCGTACCTTCTTGTTATAGTACCCCGCCATGCGCTGTTGGTATGTTGTTGTTTTAATCAAGGCTGCTTCCATTTTTCTTCGAGGAGGTCCAGCCCGACTCTTAATGCTTCGACGTTGTCCTCAGCGCGAAATTCTTCAGTTCGAAATATTGGCATTCCAACTTCCATGGGTATCATTGCTTCTGACCCGTAAGCGAGTTGGAGTTCATTTTATTGTCCTGTATGCCTAAAGGATACCAGGTAATTTGGACGTCCATAGTCTCTTTGCTGCCTCGAGTCTTCTTTTGATTGCCGCCAAAATCGTTCTATTAGTGACTCCGGCTTGCGGGTGAGCTGGTGTGAAAAAGTGTTGTTGGATATTCATGCTCTTGCATAGCTCCCTAACCCTTTTGCCTTCAAACTGCTTCCCATTGTCTGTAACAATTACTATTGCGATTCTAAATCTGCACATGATGTCTCTCCAGAGAAATTTTTAGACTTGTGCTTCCCCTATCGTTGTGAGGGGTTCTACTTCTACCCATTTGGTGAAGTAATCTACTACTACGAGGATAAGCTTATTTTTGTCGGAGGTTGGGAGTGGTCCTACGACGTCCATTCCCCATTGTGCGAACGGCCAGGGGCTGCTTAATGGAATCATATTTTGTCCCGACATGTGAGTGTATGGGGCAAATCTTTGGCATTTGTCGCATTTACGAACTAGCCTCTGAGCGTCCGCCGGCATCGTTGGCCAGTAATACCCTAACGTGAGAGCTTTATGGGCCAATGTTCTTCCCCTAGGTGATTCCTGCATGTGTCGTGGTGTATTTTCTCTAGGACGTATTCGACATCTTCTGGTGTAAGGCATCTTAATAATGGGTTCATGGCAGATCTCCTGTATAGTCTGTCATTTACCATTGTATATCATGTTGCCCAATTTCGTAGCTTTCTGGCTTCCATCTTATCCGTTGGGAGTTTCCCATTTAAAATGTATGCCAGGATTGGAGTTATCTAATTAACACCTTGGTTTACGACTTATGCTTCTTCTGATTGATTTTACAGTATGGAACTATCTTGCATCATGAGTGGATTGCCGTTATCCTTTGTTGTCGGGGCTTCTTTAGCAAGCTCGTCTGCTCTTTTGTTTTCTGCTCATGCACATTGTCGGATGGTGGCGTTTTGGAAGCTTTCTATGAGTTTTGTGGTTCTCTGGTGGTAGGCTTTCATTCGAGCGTCTTTTACTTGAAACTCGCTATTTAGTTGATTTACCACTAGCTTGGAGTCCGTAAAGGCATTAATGTCCCTTATTCCTAGGTGTTTTACTAACTGTAGTCCTGTTATCACAGCTTCGTATTCGGCTTCATTATTGGAGGCTTCAAAACTGAATTTTATCGCATTTTCCAATGCAATGCCTTCTGAGTTGTATAAGACTATTCCGACTCTGTTTGCTGCCTCGTTAGATGTTTCATCGAAATGGAGGATCCATCATTCAGGGATTGGTTCAGGCTGTTATGTTTGCTTTCCTTATCCCCAGGTTGGTTGTTGCTTCCTGTGAACTCGGCGATGAAATCTGCTAATGCTTAAGCTTTGATAGCAGTTCTGGGGGCATAAGTAATGTCAAATTGTCGAAGTTCTATTGCCCATTTTACCATTGTTCCTAATAAGTCCGGCCTACCGACCGAAGTGGTTGTTCGGTCATGACCGTGAACGGGTGTGCCTGGAAGTACGGTCGTAATTTCCTTGACAACACGATCAGAATGAGCGCCAGTTTCTCTAGGGCCAGATAGTTAATCTCTACATCTGCAAGTGTTTTGCTGATGTAGTACATCGGTTTCTGCACCCCTTTTTCTTCTCGTATCAGCGTTGAACTCACTGCGTGATTGGACACAGATAGGTACAGATACGATGTTTTTCCTGTGCTTGATTTTGTTAGCAGCTTCATACTTCCTATGCATGTCTTAAGGTTTTGGAAGGTTCTTTCGCATTCGTCATTCCATTCAAATATCTTGTTCCTCTTCAAGATTGTGAAAAAATGTAGACACTTATCTGATGATCGGGAAATAAATCTGTTTAGAACTGATATCCGCCCGTTAAGACTTTGAACACCTTTTATGTTTGTTGGTGATTGCATGTTGAGAAACACTTGTATCTGCTTTGGATCAACTTCAATTCCTTGCTGGTTGACCATATCTAAGGAATTTCCCCGACTCTACTCCAAAGGTGCACTTTTCTGGGTTTAGCTTCATCTTGTATTTTCGAAGCTAAGCAAAAGCCTGTTCGAGGTCCGTAACATGGTCTATTTTTGCGTGAGCTTTTGACAAGCATATCGTCGATGTAAACCTCCATCGTTTTGCTGATCTGATATCTGAACATCCTGTTTATTAGCTGTGGGTATGTTGCTTCTGCGTTCTTCACCCCCGAACGACATTACTCAAGATCAGTACGTCCCCCTTTCCATGTTTTTTCTTGGTCGAGGGGGGGGGGTACATTTGTATTTGGTTATACCCAGAGTAAGCATCCATGAAGCTCGACATCGTGTGTTCGGCGGTTGCGTCCACTATTTGTAGAAGTGGGAAGTTGTATTTGGGACATGCCTTATTTAAGTCGATGTAATCCACACAGACCCTCCATTTCCCGTTCTTCTTTTTTACTAGTACCGTGTTTGCCAGCCAATTCGGATAGTGGAGCTTCTCTTATCATTCCCGCGCTAAGCAGTCGGTGTACTTCTTCATTTATCGCCTGATTGCTCCAGGGCCACTGGTCTTATTTTTTGTCTAACCGATTTCTTCTCTGGATTCACTTGCAATTTCTGGGAATGATGGATGGATCTATTCCCACCATGTCTTTCATTGTCCATGCAAAAATGTCTTGATTATCTTTTAGCAGTTGGATTAGCTTCGTTGCGAGTTCATGTTGGATTTTTGTGCCGATTCAGACTGCCATTTTAGCAGCTTTGTCTAAATAGATCTCGACCGTTTCTTCTTCAGGTTGCCCGATGTTGGGTCGATCTCGAGGACTTGTTGGAGCTGTGTTGTCGTCTGGAGAATCCAAACCTGTTTCATCAGATCGCTACAAAGACTTTTCCAGTCGTTGCAGTACTTGCTATTGTGAGGAGTCTTTATAGTAGCAAAATGACACTCCTGGGCTGCTGGTTGGTCCCCTTTTATTCTTCCAAGGCCATTGTCGGTGTGGTACTTCACACATTGGTGCATAGTGGAGGATACTGCACCCATCTTATGTATTCATGGTCTCCCGAGCAGCATGTTGTATGCCGCCGGAGCGTCGACGACGAGAAAGTCTGTCATTAGCACTCACCATTTTCCTGGTTTCCTGCTTCGATTGGTAGTCAGATCATTCCTAGTGGGTTACATTGCTCCCCACTAAAACCTACCATAGATTGCTCGCTTGGTGAAAGCATCTCAGTAGTGAACTGAATCCTTCGAAAAATTGTTAAGTATAATAGGCTTGTCGAGCTGCTGGTATCGATCAATACCCTTTTGATTTTCCATTTTGCTATCATGACTGGAATCACTAAATAATCGTTGTGTAGGAAATTAACTCCATCGGCATCCTCGTTGGAGAATGTTAGAGTCCTTTGCATTGTCTTTGCACGTTGTGCAGATGGTTCCTGGAATCTGATCTTTGAGCATAAGTCCCTAACTATGCGCTTTCTGGATCGATTGAATTGATCCCTTTCTCCGCCTGTGCCATGCAAGATGTAGATTGTTTCCCTCGCTTGCCCCTTTGGAACGATTGTTTTATCCTCGAGTTGGGCGAACTCTTTGAGTCGTCCTTGTTTGATATGGCGTTTGATTTCGTCTCTTAGGCTACAACAATCTTCGGTATTATGGTCATAATCATTGTGGAAGAGACAATATCTTCCCTTGTTCCGCTTCTCCAGGTTTTCCCTCATATTCGGTGGCCATTTGATATCTTCTCTTCTTGCCATCACTTCAAGAATTTTGTTTTAACTTGCTGTCAAAGCCGAGAATGCCCTATCATATTTGGGCCTCTCCAGTTGTAGGCTTTAAGGCGTTCCTTGATAGCATTTGAAGCTATCGTTAGCCCGATGTTCCTTAAGTTGGATGATTTCTTCTTGAAAGCTGTTGCCTTGTAAGTTTCGGATGATCCTATCTATCATTTCGATCACACTGTCCATCTGAGCCATAAGCATTTCTACTCGGGGATCCGAGGGAATTCCCCATGATGTTAGAGACGTTTGAACTGTTACCTGCTGGAGTTCTTTGCCGGTAAGTATGGTTGTCTCGGTGGTGGTCTCTTTGGATCAGTATTGGGCGGCATGTTGTATCTGTTATCGCCAGATCGAAGATTTGTGGAGTACTCCATTGATTTTCTATCAGGTTGCGTGAGCTTTGTCACTGAATCTTATTTTTAGGAAAAAAATAAACTCGTCGTTCCCCACAGACTGCACCAAACTGATGCGTCCAAAAATTGTCATCTTGTGAGTTTGACCTGCAAAACCGCTATTAGACTACCAAGGACCACCTTTTTGATGGCCGAAGGCATTCCGATGCTTAAGTCAGTAACTCTATTGGAAGAAGGAAGTAAATCTGAACCAAACTTAGTTAAAGTTGCATACCTTTGTCAAATGTTCCCTTTACTTTTTATAATGGTTGTAGTTAACTCTTTGCATGACTTAAGCATGCAAGGCACAACGGAATGAGATGTTTGTGTAACAATCTCTTCCTTAATGAAGATGCATTCGTGGAGGCGAAGGCCCCTCCACGGCTCTTTCTTGGTGGACGTTCTTTTTTTTATAAGAGATTGTATAATGAGCTTGGATTTAGGCTTTAATTCGTCTGAGCCTAGATTCGGATCCTGCTTACGCCTCTTTAGAAGTGGGCCTAGTCTGGGCCTCTATAATTGGCCTCAATCCTTCTGGACTTTATGAGTTGGCCCAACGAATCAGACGTTGTTTTCTCGTGATAGGACTTTATGCCACGTGTACGACCGTGATGATTGGTCTTTTTTGATGTATCATTAGTTTATATTTCAACATCACTGTCAACTTCCATAGTCATTCTAGTCCATTTTGTCAAGTATCTCATAAACACACAATCAATTTCCATAGTCAATCTTGTCTGTTTACTTAGGGAATATTTGGTTACTCAATGGAATGGGAATGGGAATGAAAATGGGAATATTACAATATCTGGTTACTCGATGGAATGGGAATGAAAATGGGAATGATTTGTGTCTTTACCATTATGCCCTCAATTATCAACCATAGATTTTGGATCTATGGTGGGTAAGGAGGCATCTATGTTAGGTAAAGAGGGCAAATCAGACAAATGAAGGGTTGACCATTACAATGGGCATTGTAATGGGCATTCATAGGGTGTTGAGATGGAATGCCCATTACAATGAAATTTGTAATGGTCATTCCCATTACACCATTTTTTAGCCAAAGCAAACACATGAATGGCGTATACCATTGTAATGGTCATTACCATTACAATGGTCAAACCCATTCCATTGAGCAACCAACGTGCCCTAAATGTCTCAGCACAAATTACATATAATAGTAACTCACTATGGCTTCTCAACTCTTACTGTGGAGCAAAGAGTTTGAGTTACGATTTCCAATGAACTCAAACTCCTTTTCAACTATCTCTTTCTTCCCTGTTCCTACTTCCTCATCTTCTTTCTTTCAGGTATCTTTTCATGCAAGCTCCAACCTTCACTACCTTTTTTTTTTTTCTCTAGAGAGTGATCCCAGATACACTTTTGCTTGTTTACTATTTTTCTTTATGTTTTTTACAAGTCTCGGGCGAAGTGTGTTTCCTCATCTTCACCTTAATTATCTGTCGACCTCCCATCAATAGAACATCAAATCGTTCAACTCATTAGAATAAGTAATCACTACCATTCTCCACCCACTACAAGCAATTTCATTAACCAAATTTCCTTATATTAACTCCCATCCTCTTCCATTCGTACTCTTAATCACATTCTTACCATATCTTCCTCAACTTCTGGCTCTTTCTTATACCTATTTCAAACTTATCACTGTTATCGATATCTCTTCATGGATACTTCCGGCCAAAACAACTCCCCCATACCAATTAACCTTCCCACCCATACTATGCATCCCATTCCCTTTACACGCCCACCCCTTCAATTTAGCCGCCTCCAACTCTTCCACAACAATCCCACATCCCTTCCAACTTTTGAACAAACATCCTCCATCCCTCCAATACACCATCTTCCCCAACATGCCTCTACCACCCATACTGAAAATTTGATCCACACTCTTGAAATGCAATTGGCAAACAATTTGACTCTCCCGGTACCTGCTTTTGAAGCTTGAACTAAGCTCGACATTGATATCAGGGAACTCCGTGTGGTAGCCAAATACTTTCAACATCAGAAACTTCGAAAAAAAAATCACACACAAAATGGCAAGCCAGTAGGAATCTTCTCATCCCTTCCATGTTGAACAGCTGGATAGAGGGCATGATTAAGCCAACGCCTATTTTCTCATTCAGTTTACTCACAAATATGACATGGCAAAAGTTCTAAACTCCGGGCCTTGGGTCCTCTTCGGTTGACTTGTTTCGATCAAACCATGGGTGGAATAGTACCTATCTATCCATTTCTTTATTGTGCCTTGTTGGATCAGATTCCATGAATTTCACACCATAAATATCACTTTGAAGGACGTCCAAACCTTGGCTACCTGTATTGGAAGACTCATGGAAGTGGATCTACAAGTTATGGAAGATGCTTCCATCCCTTTCATTTGTGTCAAGGTGTGATTCAACACCTCCAAACCACCACCCTGCTATCTGGCTACGAACTTTGGGATTGAAGGAGGAAAAACTTTCTCCCTCAATCTCTGTTACGAAGACGCCTTTAACTTCTGCTAAAACTTTCTCCCCCATAATAACCACCGTCGAAAAATTTGTCTCATCAGTCACATCTTCAGTACTGCCTGCCCACTGTTCTCCAGTGCCACCACATCACTCAAATATTTGACCTCCAGTCATGTAGAAGACAAATTCTCCCTATTTTTCAACAGAAACCTCTGAGATCAAACACCGAATGGAATCCCGACTGGGTGCTCAGCTAAGTTTTGGCCATCATGGGACACCCTGGTACACCCAATATTCGATGACTCCTTGTGTTGACCGGAGTACTCTGTGATCGACTTTTGATCGATCATCTCTAAACGAGTCATCTTCTTTTCAATCGGTGATTGCTACACCTTCGGTTTTAAAGCCCTGTGAGAAAACGCCTTTAACTCTAATAGTAAGGAATGTTTTAACGGTGGTTTCAATGGCTGGACTAACGGACTGTTTAATGTCCGACTTAACGACAATTTTCACGACGGCTACTAATGTTGCTATAACATTGGTTATGATGGATCCCAACTTTCCATCCAAGTCAACTCATTTCTCCCTGGAGATACAAACACTCACAATTCTACTTTTTACACCCACGATCATTTTCTTCTTCCTAACTTCACTTTCTCTGCAAATTGATAGACCAACCATAACCAACCCTATCCCCTATCATTTCCTAACGATCATTTCCCACCACACCCCTATCATTTGGCACCCTTCTTCGCCAATAAAGACTCCTCCCCAACCATAACCAACCCTATCCCCATATCCACATACCCTCATCCACCATTACCTTCACACTCATTTCTAGATCAATCTCATGAGCTCTGCACATCACTACTCGATGCCATGACCCCTAATTTGGATCAGCTACTCAACTAACTACATCCCAACTTCCATCACCATCTCCCCATAATAACCACTGTCGAATCTCTTCCTTTCCTCCAAAAGCTTCCAATACAATTACCATGCCAACAGACACCATTTCAACCAGCTCAATTGGTATCCCATGAGGAAAACTCAGATCAAATTAGCACTCCAAAACTCCAGAACGAAGACCCCCTTGTACCAGTTGCACACTACACGTCGATTCTTTTTACCAGAATTTATGCCACCTTCATCAGTGAGCGAGTCAACTCACATCAAAATATAAAACACATTGGTGTCGGAACTGAACACGGAGGCAAACAAGGTAGTCCATTTAGATCAGTTACATAAGGGCTTCCAAGCTTGCAGTAACTCTCCCCCGGCCATGCTCCAAATGAATGTACACACTCTAATTCTATCCCCTGCTTAGAGACAACGCAATGTGGTTTTATCCCCTATTGTTCATCCAATCGGTTAAGATGATTCCTCTAGTCACACCACCACAAAACTCAATCCATTTTCTAAGGCATTGGCGACCACCGACAAAGGATTGCCAAAGTATCCATGATCCTATCCTGGAACGCAAGGGTATCGGGTATTCCTGCGGGTTCCAAAATCTAAAGGCCTTCTCCCCAAATCTAATCCTGATATCATATTCTTTTCTGAAACCAAAGCCACATCAGCTAAGATGGACCATGATAATCACATAATTATAACATTATTACCTCTTATTATAATTTTGTTAATCCTTGTTTTATCTTATTTTAGATTAATTATTAAATTTTTGTGTTTTTGTAGAATTTGGAGCAATAATGAAGAAATCGAAGAAAAATGAAATGAACAAATCACAGATGGTGACTTCAGAGAAAGTGGTGGTGAAAATAACCTGAGCCATTGGCTTAAACCCAAAACCAAATCCATCAACCCAAACCCATTGCCAAGCCCAATCAAACCCAAAGCATATTCTCTTAATTATCCAATATTCTGGTTTGATTTAGGCCTTAAATCACTCATTGAATCCTCCCCTAAGTTGCCCATATTCATTTTTCTAGTTATCTATAAATACAAGGGAAATAAATGAGAAAAAGGGGAGGAAGAGAAGGGAAGAAATTTTATTTTTAGAAGATCAAACCCTCTTCCTCACAGTGATTCTCATCACCACCATCACCACCTCTTTTTCTTCTCCATTAAACACCACAAAACCACCACCATCTGGACTTCTCTCGTCGCCTATCTTTCTCAGCCACACAGCGTCGCCAACGCCACCTGCCCATCCTGCTCGAGCTCTCACCTGCTCGTCCTGTTTGAGTCCTCTCTCTTTTCTGCTCACAGCCACAGCAGCCACCACCGAGCAGCCACGCTGCAGCCCGAGCAGCAGCCAGCACCGAGCAGCCACGCTGCAGCCCGAGCAACAGCCAGCACCGAGCTATCTCTCGGCCTCTCTTCGTTTCGCCCTCCGACCACGCCTGCGCAGCCCGCCTGCTGGCCGCGCCCTGCTTCACCTACTCGCACACCGAACAACCCTCCTGCGAGCAGCGACCTCGCTTGCTCCATTCGCGCCTCCTGTTTCCATTTGAATGAGGAAGAAGGCTTGGGGCGCTAAATGCACCCCAGTCATCTTACTCTCTGTACCACCACATGCAATATTAAGAGACAAGTTACTGGCATCCCCTGTTTCATGCTGAGCACCCCGAGCTTGTTGTGTACCGCCTGGATTCACTGCTGAGTACCACCGCACCGAGGCGGCAACAAATCAAAAGGGTTGTATAATTTATTTTACTGACTTAAATGCTTAATTGTTAATTACAATTTTATTTTAGAAATTTGATAAATTGCTTTCACCTTTCATGTTCGATTAAAACTTGATATGTTTGGTAGTTAGATTCACATTTTATCAAAATTCAAAACATGTGCTAAAAATTATTAAGCTTAGACTTTGATTAAGTGTGCCTTAAAAAAACACTTAATGCTTGTTAAGAGTTTATTTGCTTGAGATAAATTGTTAATGTTTGACAGAAACTTGATATGATTGGAATTGGATTTTAATGATCACATCTTCGGTGCAAGAAAAAGATCCTCATCCCTAAAGCTTCTCGT
This sequence comes from Berberis vulgaris, assembly GCA_963556465.1. Lineage (NCBI taxonomy): Eukaryota > Viridiplantae > Streptophyta > Magnoliopsida > Ranunculales > Berberidaceae > Berberis > Berberis vulgaris. The sequence continues at coordinate 38,060,773 of OY747133.1, read as the reverse complement.
TTATAATTTCAGTAATTTAGATTTAAATATATTTGCTAACTCATCGGTGAGTCCAAACCCAACAAAATCCATCTTTTCCTTTTATTTTATTTTTCTTATTTTTAATTTATTTTTAGTTTAGTTTTAAAAACACTGTAACCCCATTTTTCTGTAAATTAGTTTAGATAAATTCTAAAATTCAATTGCATCCACTTCCTCGTGGGATCGATCTGTACTTGCCGTTGTCTACCAGTTAGACACCGTGCACTTGCGGTTATTACAAGTGGGTAAAATTGGCCTATTTATTTAGGCCGGTTAAACCCGCAACAAGTTTTTGGCGCCGTTGTCGGGGAAGGTAGCGGTGTAATTGAATTTAAGATTTATTTTCACTAATTTAAAAAAATATATATTATTTTTATTTTATTAAAGTTTTTTTTACACTCATTTCGTGTTATTTGTTTGATTTTGCAGAATACACGCTTCTCGAGGAAATTGGACGATCCTGCAAACATCAAGCAAATTTTAATTTTAATTAAAATTTTTTTTGTGAGGGGAGCTTTAATTTTATTTTCACCTCGTTTTACGAGTGTGTGGTGTAATAATTTTTGTAAACTTTATTGTTTTTCATTTTTAATCACCTAAAAAAAAAACCCCCTAAATTCTCGAAGTCAAAAGAAAATATTGGGAAACAATTTTAATTGTTACCCAATAATTTCTCGTGATTTAAAAATCCGACTTCTAAGACCAAGACTAGTAAATTTATTCGCATGTGCTTGTGTGTTGAGTGAAAAGGATAAAAAGAAGTCGGACATTTTTTTGAATTGTGCTAACTCTTTGTGCAGAGATGAATGCACAGACTGTAAGTACTTTTAACTCACGCAACGTATTAGCGATCGGGTGCTTTATGTAATTGTTTGCAATTGTGTGTTGGTTGTTTAAATTATGTAATTGTTGATGCTAAACTTTAGTAATTCATAATAAGCATAACCAACTTCTAAATAGAAACTGGTGGACTTGATATCCCCCCCTCATCACTGCAGCTGTGTGCAACCAATAGCCAAACATAATTAAAATCAATTAGCAAGTTAGATAGAGCCATCTTTTAGGTACGGTGTTCATAAGACAACCAAGACCAAAGTGAATCCAATGATTTTTGTGTTTGACCAAAGCTAAAAGTGACGATGGGTTTAATCATTCAATGAACTCCAAGAGGCCACTGCCACAAAGGTAATTTACCCGGTACGCCGAGTCATAAGTAAGCTACGATCCACAGAAAGAATTGGTGTAACCAACAGTTTTGGTTAAAAGCCTCAAGTGTACATCTAACGTCACATCGTTCTCACATCTACTGGCTTACAGAGAGGTAGCACAAGGAAGTACTTAATTGGACCATTGTGACCTCCTTTTCTTGTGCGATAATCCGGTTTCTTTGAAACAAAACTCTAGCCTACTGATTTTAAACTTTGCGGTGTAAAGTGTACACTCTTAGGATCAACTTGTAGCACCCATTGCTCTGTCATAAAGATTACATAAGAAATAATTGTCCCCCAAAGATAAAAAAGATAATTGATCTAAAAAACGTTGATTGCTTAGGGATGCATGTTTCTTGTGCATTTATTGGTTGCTGATTGCGTGTGAGTCTGTGTATATTTTTAGAGTTAATGATTTAAAAATAAAATAATAATAATAATAATAATAATAATAATAATAATAATAATAATAATAAAATGAACACAAGGGATTATCCAGCCTATTTTTCCGAGCAAGTCAATTAATTTTATGACATGCAACGACCTGATTATGATCCATATTTAGATTATTACAACCCAAGTTTAGCCTATCATCCTGACTTCTCATGGGCTCATGGTCAGTACCATGAAGGCCCTCTAGACACTCCTCAGACTCCTCAAGCTTTCATTCCTGATAATGAGTCTCAATTTCATCAAGTTGTTCCTCCATCCAACACATCAAGGTTAGAGGATATTTTGAACCTTTTTATAGAGTGAACAGGAGAAATGCTTGAGCAAAATTTTCAGGATATTACAGAATTGACAGTTATTTCTCAACAAAACTCCCAAGCTATCCGAAAACTTGAGATGACTGTGAGTCAGATAGCTGAGTCACTTCCTGAGATAGAGTCAGAAAAATTCCCTAATCAACCTATTTTTAATCAAAAGGGTCAATTCAAGCTAGATGATAAAGATATCCAATGCATTACTACCCTTAAAAATGAAAAACTGGTTGAAAATCAGGTAGAAATGCCTGATATGGGTGTCATTGAGTTGTCTAGACCAATATCTCTATGTGATTCATATGATGAGCCTATACCACCTGATATATCTATCGTCTCATCTACTTGCATCACATTCCCATTTATTGAGGCAACTTTCACCGATCCCTTGTTCTGTAGTGAGGATTTCAGTTTTCACCATCCTATTGTAAAAATTATTCAATCTTCTGATTTGGAACCAGACCTAGGATGTTCCCTTTTTGGAGCACGCAAGAATCCTCTGTTGTGTATGACTACTGGTCACTTTTGGGATGTCCTATGTGATTGCTATATTTGGGTGGACTGATCCCCAACTGTTCAGGTTGTTGATATACGACCATGGACTAAGTGTTTGTCATGTTCTTCCTCTCCACTTTTCGATACACTATTTTTTAAGAAGAATATTTGTCGGGCTGATGACGTTAAACCAAGCGCTACTGGGAGGTGGCCCAACTTTTGTTGTAAAGGTGCATGTTGAGTGTGTATTTTATCTATCTCTATTAACTAATCCACAATTCTTTTGTCACTGAGCTTTCATCGGTGGATTACTTGTGATAATTGGTAAAATCTTCACCGCGGTAATACTGTTCTAACCTCCTCTCATGTACTTATTTCATTCATTTGTCAAAATTATTTTGTTAAACATTGAGGACAATGTTTGGATTAGGTTTGGGGGTTGGGTTCATGAGTCGGTGAATTTTTCGTAGTGTTTTCTTTTCTTAGTCTTAAAAAAAAATATATAAAAAATTGTGCTTTTCTGTCAAGAAAACTTGGTCTTTTGCGATTATGAAAATGAATTTTAAATGTTTTATGCTCAAGAAAATGCAAGCCAACTTGACATATTGGTATATTGATAAAGACTGAAAGTGTAGTATGATCCTTAAGTTAGATCTAGTTCATAAGATTTTTCAACTCGATTATCTTTGCACCATGAGCCATGTTAGCATAACTTGAAGTTGATGAGTGAAGTATATGCTAGAAAACCTTAGAATAATAGTGAAGACTTAACCCTGAAAGTTTTGAACCTTTCTATTTTTTCGAGGGTTATACATAAACTCTGATTTTTCTTGAGTCCGTATTATCTCGTTGATGATCTCATTATTCTCATTTTTCTGATCAATTGCTTTGGGAATGACATCAAAATTGAATTATTACATTAGAACTTCTTAGCTTATTCAATTGAGATGTCATAATACTGACCCGAATTTAGGAAATGATGTAGGCATTTTTTTTCATTTTCTTTCTTTAGACCATTAACTAGCCTTTTAACTTACCCATAACATTAACCTTTTTGTAGCCTTTTGAGCCTTAGAATAACTTTTATTTGTTAACCCATTAACCTTTACCCAACTTTTCTGGGAATGTGTATGGATGGATATACTTGGTGTAAAAAGGGCATTAAAGAGCAAAATATGAGATATTTCATATATCCTCTATGTGGAAAAAAAAATGATTCCTCAATGAGGATAAAGATGTGAGAATGAAGAAAATATTGATGGTGCGCAACAGTGGTTTATTCTTGAAAGCCCTAATTGTTCGTGAATGGGTGTATACATTCCTAGAAATTTTTGTTAGAATCCTTTGACATTCCTTATTAACCATTACCCAAGCCCAGTTACAATCCAACAAAGTCCTAGTTGATCTTAGGTAAATGTTGGTTCCGTAGATGTGGAGATTTAATAACCAAGACCTATGGTGTTTGATTCAACATTCCCAAAAGTAATTGATATTCCTGTCCATGAGATCATGTTCATTCCATTCTTGAAAAGTCCGTTCTTCATATTACTATATGTGAGATGATTGTTTTCCATTATTTACTCTTTTCCTCACATATAAACCGAGTGAAATACCAAATCTCTGAGTGTTTTATTGTGAGTGACATGAGAGGTTTGAAGTCAAAACAAACTTTCTACAGGAGATTTAGTCATTGTTTTACTCTGAAATGAAAAGTTATGTTTATAGTGCTATCCACACACACAATTTGAGTTGAGGATGATTGTGAATTTTTTCTAATATTTGGAGAATATTAAATTATTTGGAGATTGGTTGGTACACTAAAATGACACTATTGGTTTTTTGCATTTCTTGAAGTTTTAAAATGAACACTGTTTGACCAAGTTTTGTTGAGTCAATAATGTTTGGGGGTAGGATTTTCTGGAAACCCTCACGAGACTATAACTCGTCCCCTAGAGGTAATCTAGGGGTTCAAAACCTGGTTGCACATTTTCAAAGGTAAATGCAATCGACGATTCCTGCGAAAGTGAGTTAGGATTTTATTTGTGGTATTCTTTTCTTTGTTTTGCTCGAGGGCTAGCAAAATATAGGTTTGGGGGTATTTGATAATCACATAATTATAACATTATTACCTCTTATTAAAATTTTGTTAATCCTTGTTTTATCTTATTTTAGATTAATTATTAAATTTTTGTGTTTTTGTAGAATTTGGAGCAATAATGAAGAAATCGAAGAAAAATGAAATGAACAAATCACAGATGGTGACTTCAGAGAAAGTGGAAGTGAAAATAACCCGAGCCCTTGGCTTAAACCCAAAACCAAATCCATCAACCCAAACCCATTGCCAAGCCCAATCAAACCCAAAGCATATTCTCTTAATTATCCAATATTCTGGTTTGATTTAGGCCTTAAATCAGTCATTGAATCCTCCCCTTTAAGTTGTCCATTTCCATTTTTCTATGTATCTATAAATACAAGGGAAATAAATGAGAAAAAGGGGAGGAAGAGAAGGGAAGAAAAAAAAATATTAGAAGATCAAACCCTCTTCCTCACAGTGATTCTCATCACCACCATCACCACCTCTTTTTCTTCTCCATTAAACACCACAAAACCACCACCATCTGGACCTCTCTCGTCGCCTCTCTATCTCAGCCACACAGCGTCGCCAACGCCACCTGCCCGTCCTGCTCGAGCTCTGACCTGCTCATCCTGTTTGAGCCCTCTCTCTCTCTTCCGCTCACAGCCACAACAGCCAGCACCGAGCAGCCATGCTGCAGCCCGAGCAACAGCTAGCACCGAGCTCTCTCTCGGCCTCTCTTCGTCTCGCCCTCCGACCACGCCTGCTGGCAGCGCTCTGCTTCACCTGCTTGCACACCGGACAGCCCTCCTGCGAGCAGCGACCTTGCTTGCTCCATTCTCGCCTCCTGTCTCCATTTGAATGAGGAAGAAGGCTTGGGGCACTAAACGCACCCCCGTCATCTTACTCTCTGTACCACCACATGCAATATTAAGAGACAAGTTACTGGCACCCTCTGTTTCATGCTGAGCAGCCCGAGCTTGCTGTGTACCGCCTGGATTCATTGCTGAGTACCACCGCACCGAGGCGGCGACAAATCAAAAGGGTTGTATAATTTATTTTACTGACTTAAATGCTTAATTGTTAATTACAATTTTATTTTAGAAATTTGATAAATTGCTTTCATCTTTCATTTTTTATTAAAACTTGATATGTTTGGTAGTTAGATTCACATTTTACCAATATTCAAAGCATGTGCTAAAAATTATTAAGCTTAGACTTTGATTAAGTGTGCCTTAAAAAGACACTTAATGCTTGGTAAGAGTTTATTTGCTTGAGATAAATTGTTAATGTTTGAATGAAACTTGATATGATTGGAATTGGATTTTAATGATCACATCTTCGGTGCAAGCAAGGGATCTTCATCCCTAAAGCTTATTGTTTATAATTTCAGTAATTTAGATTTAAATATATTTGCTAACTCATCGATGAGTCCAAACCCCACAAAATCCATCTCATCCATCTTTTCCTTTTATTTTATTTTTCTTATTTTTAATTTATTTTTAGTTTAGTTTTAAAAACACTGTAACCCCATTTTTCTGTAAATTAGTTTAGATAAATTCTAAAATTCAATTGTATCCACTTTCCTCGTGGGATCGACCCGTACTTGCCGTTGTCTACCAGTTGAGCGGCCTAAATAAATAGGCCAAGTGGGTCAAATTGGCCTATTTATTTAGGCCGATTAAACCCGCAACAGACCACATTCGCCGGAGACTTGGCTTCAAGCATGGAGTCTCGGTACTAGTAAATGGGCATCGGGTGGTTTCACTCTTTTTTGTAAAGAAGTTATTCACCTTACTATCTTTTCTTCCTACAAATATTATTTCAATTGCACTATTGATAACTACTTTGTTCATTCTACTTGGTTTGCCATTTTTGTGTATGAGGATCCGAACCCCTCTTTTCGGGTTCATTTCTGGAATAATTTGTTTCACACATATGATCTCCAAATTTAGACCTAATCTATATTTTACTACTAGAAGATAAATTGGGGGGGGGGGGGGGGGGGGGGGGGGGGGGGGGCAAATTGTAAGCATCTTCAAACCTTCATTGATAACCACAATCTATGGACTTCCCTCTTAATGGATCTGAATTTACCTGGATTAACAAAAGAAAGGATAAGAATGAGGTTAAAACAAAACTTGATCGCATTCTGGTGTCTACTAACTTGATGAATTTTTTTTCTTCAGGCTATCACTCGCACAATCCACACTTCGACCTTGGACCATAGAGCTATTTCACTCCAACTTTTCTCAAACGTTAATAGCCGTTCTGAACCTTTTAGGTTTTTTCACATGTGGGATAGCCTCGGTGTCGCAAAATAATAAATTCTTCCTAGGGTCCCCGCCATCATCATCTCCCCTCTCACAATTTCCACCTTAAAACTAAAAAACTTAATTATTATCTTACTAGATGGAACAAAAAGGAATTCATAAATAGTCAACTCTGCATTTCAGACACCCAAGTGGCATTGGATAAAATTCAAAATGTCACACCCTCTAAGGATAATGCCACTACCACCTCTGTTCTGGAAGACCAACTCTCCGAACTCTATTTGAGAAAAGAATTTTTCCAGCGCAATAAATCAGGTTATTCTTGGCTCATTGAAGGAGATAAGAACACTAAATTCTTTCATCTAACTTCTATGCTACGTAGCAAAAAAACCTTATTATTCGCCTCAAGGATGTTTCTAACAAGTGGCACTCCAACCAAAATTTCGTAGGACAAGTTCTAAACAACTATTTTGAGAATATCTTTCACTGCTATAGTCTCAACCCTTGCCTCAAATTTTTTTTTCTCTTTTTGAACCCACCATCTAAACGGAGATCAAAGAAATTCTTCTCACCATCCCGAGCGAAGAGAAAATCCACGCCACTATCTTTGGTATGGGTAGCCACAAAGCCTCTGAGCCTGATGACTTTCATGGTTTCTTTTTTCCAACACTACTGAAAATTGTGAACCATGATGTGATTGAAGTAGTGAAGTTTTTTTTTTACCACCCGGCGCTTGGACCCGAAACTCAATGAGACTTTCATTGCCTTTATCCTGAAGGTCCCTAACCCTATCATACTTGATAAATTTTGACCCATTAGACTTTGCAATGTTATCTAAATTTTTTTGCAAAATCATATGAGCCCCCGCTGGATAACATTATCTCCCATAACCAGAGAGCTTTTCTCCTTGGTCGTTCTATTGCGTACAATGTCAGTTTAGCACATGAAACCTTCTTTCAAATATAACATTGCCGCAAAAATAAACAAGGTTGGATGACTATCAAAATTGATATTGCCAAAGCTTACGATAGGGTAGAATAGTCTTTTATGCTACAAAGCCTTGAGCAATTAGGCTTTGCTAGAGAGTGGATCCAAATGATCGAACAATGTATCTCTACCTCTTCCTTGCAAGTTTTGCTTAATGGATCTGCTTTCCCAACCATCAAACCTACCAGGAGCATTAGACAAGGGGACCCTCTCTCCCCCTTCCTCTTAATTTTGATGGCAGAAGCTCTCTCCCGCTTCTCGCTTGTGCAACATGATGTCCTTATCAAAATAATAAAAATCAAGAGGCAATCCCCATCTTTCAGTCATTTGCTTTATGCTGATGATCTCATGCTCTTTTGTCATGACTCTTTAGTTGAAGCCCATACAGTCAAAGACATTTTCCAACATTACTGCTCAGACTCGGATCAAGGAATGAATTACGATAAATCTTTGGTCTTCTACAGCTTCGGTGTCCATCTAAACACTCTAAAATGATCAACAGAATCCTGAGGTCTAAACTGTATAATCCAAAGGACAAATACTTTGGATCTCCTCTGCTTATATCTAAAAAGAAAGCAAATGACTTCCAGTTCTTGATTGATAAGTTCAATACTAAATTTTCGAGCTGAAAATCCAAAGTCATCTCCCAGGCTGGTAGAACAATCATGATTAAAACGATTTTAAATTTGATTAAATTTTACACTATGCAAACTTTCCTCCTTCCCTATGCTATTACCACTAAACTTGATCAACTCGCCCGCAACTTCTGGTGGATTGGTGTGGTTGACAGCAAAGCCAAACACGTGTACTTGGGATCGTATAACTCTACTTCGTCAACTCGGAGGACTCAACATTCCTTCCACTACGAATAAAAATCTTGTCTTAGTGGCAAAATACTTGTGGCAAGCCATTTCCTCCCCCCACAACCCTTGTGTTCTTCAACTCAAAACTCTTTATTTCAAAACGAAGAGCATTTTTCAACTTTCCAAAGCTTCCACCATCGCCTTTTTGCTTGGAGAGGCAATCTCACAACTCAATGCAAAATGAACACCACCTCATCTAACAAGTTCTGTTTGGTGATCATATCGATTTCTGGAACGATTGCTAGGGCAAGCTCGACTTTCTTCTAGATGAATGCGCCTGCACCTTTAACACCGAATCTACCTGACACCATTCATGACTGTGGCTTACCTTTTCTACCCTAGACATCCAGTGGAACACGAGATTAATCAACTCCATCTTCCTTGATCCGGTGGTCAGAGATATTTTGGATATTACGATCAGACCATCGGTATGCCATGATAAAGTGATTTGGTTGTTTGACAAAAAAAGAATTTTTCAGTCAAAACTGCAACTCAAGCCTTCAATAAAGTGCAACTTGAAAGCTCCACATCCAACCCATCTCCTCTTACCACTCGTGTTAAACAACTCAGATATTTGTGGAGAATCCAAGTTTCCCATTACACCCTTTTCTTGCTTTGGAAAATCACTCAAAACATTTTCCCTACCATGACAAATCTTGTTAGGTTTCACACGCCTATTGAGAATCAATGTATCTTCTGCCAGAATCACACAAGGGATGCTACTCACCTCTTCTTTCCCTTCCCAGTCATTAACCAATTGTGACAACTTTCCCCTATTCCGATTGATTGGTTTAATGACAATTTTAAGACTCCTTTAATCTCGTTCTTTTCACCTTTATGTGGGACACAACTAAAGCTCATCTAGAGGCAAAATATGAAATGTTTTCTCAATTTACAGTTGTAATTCAAACAATTTGGCAGATTCGTAACAACTGTATTTTCCACAAAATTAAAATCTACACACAATTGTTCATTTCCTCTTTCCACCATACCTGGTCCTCCTGGAACAAACAATGGTTTACCAATGATACTCCCCATCAGATCACTTACACTTTCAATCTAAAATTGCTGATAATAGGCTCATATCCATTCACCATATTCTAGAAACAACCAAAACAGATGTTCAGAATCTTTCATCCACCACGCGGGCTGAGTTCGCTGCTACCTTTGGTCCCTTACTGAGGCCGAAACTATCAGAATTGGATTGATTCAAGCCCAAATCATGCCAGTTAGACACCACGGGCTTAACTCTAGTTCTTTTCAGCATAGACCCCTTCCATTTGTTTTGGAGCATGATACAGTTATTGTTACTTATGATGCCAATTTCTTTGACTCCTCTAAACAAGGAGCAGTCGGTGTGTTTGCAATGAATGTTCATGGAATTGTTTTGGCCCGCGTCGCTTGTCCGATCTCCGGGAGAGTGTTTAACAACACTATGGCAGAGTGCCACACAGTAGAGGTGTCTCTTTTGTTGATCCAGGCCCGACATTTGAAGACATGACTACTTTTGGGAGATTCCGGGACGCTCCAATCATTTTTACAAGAAGACCAACATGAGATTGAGAAGACCATGTGTTGGGTGTGGCGTCCTCTTACTCGAAACATTAGGCGCCTTCTTAATTTGCATAGATCCTAGATTTGTAAATTTATTAGTAGAGACCTCAACTTCGAGGCTCATAATTTAGCAACTGCAGCAGGATAATAATATTGTAACCGCTATTATTAATCTACTTGCCATATGCTTTTACCAACAAAAAAAAACTGTTATTGTGGAGTCCCTTTAATGCTTGGGCTAAATTGCAAGAACCATGACTATTAGGTTATTATGAAATTCTTAATCCTAATAAAACCATACCATAGTAACACGAGTTCTCGAAGTGAAAATTAGAGGTGGGCACAGGATGGGACAAATCTCATCCCATTCTCATCCCGTTGCTTTATCTTCGGGACGGGATAGACCTCATCCCGACCTTGCTCCATATCCCAAACGGGTTCGGAACGAGACGAGATGAACATATCTTACCACTATTGTAATTCATCCCCAAAAGTTTTATAAACCCACTGAAGAGGTATTAGTTAGTGTCTCTTATAAATGTGCGGTTAAAATGCCTTTTTTGTCCCTCAACTACAAATTTTTGGGTAGCACGTGAGTTAAATTTTATAAACTCATTTGAGAAGTTTTGATTAGTATATGACTAGTAAACTTATAATGAACACCTTATTATGAACAATCTTATAGTACCAGCTACAATGGCCAAATGCTATTTGGTCTCCAATAGTCTGCATCTTTCAACATCAAGCAATTGATCATTCAGTGAACAACTCATCCTGGCGGATAGTGTCACATTGTTCTATCTTCCCAATTTTAGGTCATAGTAAGAAACATGTCCTTGAGGACTTAATATTTTGGCATTTGTTCCGTGCTCATAGACATAATATTTTTCAAGAATGATTGTTGAGGACTTTGACTGATATTTCAATATCGGATATGGTTTATATTTTTTTAGGGTTAACTTGTATTTAAGTCCTATAATTTATAACACTTTTGGTTTGGATCCCAAGTTTGTTCCGCTTTGAGTCTCAAGACCACGTTGACTGTCAACTCCCCGGTACAAATATATGACCTAAATGTTAATGTGGTATAAAATTCTAAATTTATTTTATCTTAATGGACGAAGAGTTAAAGAACGTGATCTTGAGACCAGACTCAAAGTTGGACAAACTTGAGATCCAAATTCAAAACTAATGTACACTATAGAACCCAAGCACAAATTAACCATATGTTTTACTTTATCTTAAATAGAATATAAATCAATCCCATAGCATACATATCAAATTCCACGCATTTACGTTCTAAGCAAAAACCACCTACCACAAGAATAAAAATAGGGGTGAGACCTATGATAGTAGAAATTCTATAGAAAATATCTATTGTGAAAAGAAAATGTGTTGTGAGATGCAATTTCTCAGCATTGATTCATTGCTATCAAATATTAGGGGTGGGCACGATTCGGGATTGGGCTTGTCCCAGTCCCGATCCGGTGAAACGGGACCAAAACCGTTAAGGATAGCGAATTTTCTTGGGCAGACCTGGTTTGTTTGGATCAGTTTGAACCGGGACGGTTCGAGTCGGGACCATGCTCTTCTGGTTATATATATTAAGCTGAGTATGAGGTCCAACAAGTTGTCATATATTCATTTTGTTACTGAATATAGGACGAAATGTGCTTTCATTTTGTTACTTTTTGATTGTTTTATTTTATTTTTCTTAAAATGTTGAAATTTCATTGAAACCATCAAAGGAGGACCCGGGGGGCTCCTGCGCATTGAGCGCAGGACCTCCTCATGTGCATTAAGGCTAACCGTTAGATTAAAGTAGAAGTTCATGTATATCAATCTGAGCCGTTAGATCTATTGAACGGCTCAGATTCACAGATTCGAATTTTTTTTTTTTTTTTTTTTTCTGCTGTCTTTGCTTTTCATCTCGGATTTCTCAATTTCTTTCTCTCTTGATGATTACTCTCGCCGACACCCCATGAAGCTTCACAGATTGATAATGATACTAGTACCAGAAGCACTTCCACCAGCTGAAAGGGAATTTAAATTCTGAGTTAATGCCAAAGCATAAGCAGTATGACTAATTCTCAAGGTGTGTTTTTTACATGCCAATTCAATCATTTGGGGTTTCAAAGATCAAGCAAGAAAAACAAAAGATCGATAAATTGGATACAAAAACACAAAATTGAAATGTAAAATTCAATGAACCAACCACATTGTCAAATGGAAGCAAACATGTTCACAATTCAGTCAAAAAGTATAACAAAACCCAAAACTTCAAGCATTGGTTCCAAACCCAAAGAAAGGATGAGAACGGTTCTCACATGATTCCAAGCCAGGCCTCTCATGGATCAAGGAAAAAAAAAAAAAAAGCTGAACTCACCTGAACTACATTTAGTCAAAGAATAATAAAGAAAGAAGAAGAACATAAAAAGGGAAGAAACTCATAAACTATTTCCAACTAATTCTCCACTGTCATCCATAAAGAAGAAAAAAAAAACAATTTTTCTGCATTAGATCCCATTGAAGAACTTGGGGTTCTACAAGGATTCCACAACAAATTCAAATTTCACAAAAAATACACAAGAGAAGAAGCTAGTGAGGTAAGAATCTCCTTTGTTCATCTCTCTCCTTCTTCTTCACCTCCTTCAACTCCTCCACTTACCTACCTACTCACTCCTTTGTTCTGTAATCAATTAAAACATGAGGAGTGAACTTCTCAAGAGAGAGAAAGAAATTGAGAAATTCGAGATGAAAAGCAAAGACAGCCCAAAAAAAAAAAAAAAAAAAAAAAAATTCAAATCCGTGAATCTAAACCGTTCAATAGATCTAACGGCTCAGATTGATATATATGAACTTCTACTTTAATCTAACGGTTAGCCTTAATGCACATGAGAAGGTCTGGGTCCAACAAAGGACCGCACCAAAAAGGTCCAGGCCAAATTAAATGAAAAACCCCGGGTTACATCATCTCAAGAAAGTTGTGATCCGTATGATCCTCTCCAAATTGAAGCTTGCTCAACTCTTGGCTTCGTCGTCTGAGCTAAAATCGTCACCATCAGCAACCCTTGATCAAAATTGAGAGAGCATCAGCAATCTACTCCTTGAACTTTCAAGTTTGAGGATACATTAGCATGACGTGAACTTTCAAGTTTGAAGATGCATTAGTTCCCCTCCAAAGAAAAACATCCACTAATTGTCATTTATCAAATTTGATTGGGACTGAGAACACAAGGTACCAGATCTTGAATCAAACAAAAGAGCAAGTACAAATTTCAAATTTGGAGATAGAAGATGTTGATAAAAATCTTTGTCAATGGATCTAGGCATGATTGAACTCTCCGGGTTCAACTTCAGCCTCTGGTTTTGGTAAGTGGTACGGTGACCGGCTCGGCGCAATCACTCAGTTGTTATTGCCGTTGGCATTGGCTACCGGAGGTTCTTCTCTCCGATCCACCGAGCCATCCAGCACCATAGTTCAAGAGAGAGTGGTGGATCTGAATGAGTACAACTGAAAGAGGGAGGTCGTCTTCTTCGACGGATCGGCGATCTACAGAGCAACCTTTGAGGGCATTGACGGAGGAAGACTTGATCTTGAAGATTCTTGAGAGAAGGAAAAGATTTGGAGAGCTTTAGATAAGAGAGGAAGATGGCCAGAGAAGTTAAAAGCTTTGGTTTTGCTAAATAAGCCGGGCTTGGACTTTGTTTGTAATTGCTACAGTACCAGGACAAACCAAAACGATTCGGGACTATTGTTGAAACTGGTTTCGTCCCGGTTCGAACCGGGAAAAAATAAGATTCGAAACCGGGATTGTTGCCCACTCCTGTCAAACATCAAGAATATAAAAAGCCAAGGTTCCCAAAAAAAAAACAAGGGTTTATAGATTATTCGCTGCAGCACATTCATAACAAAGCAAACGAATAACCCATTTTTGTTTTTTATTAAATCAAGAAAAAAAAATCAAGAGAACTTTATATTTTCTCTGAAGGGAGAGGACCAATGAACAAGGAACAATTGTTGTGCGAAACTTACAAAGAGATGTATACCTATCTTCACCTTCGACTTCTAGTGCTCAATTTGTTTTTCACCCATCTCTTTTTCACGATTGTCCCTTGCATCATCATCATCATCATCATCATCATCATTATTATTATTATTATTATTATTATTATTATTATTTATTTATTTTTTCCGAACCAAGCAAAAGAATTCCCTTGTGACCCTTTCATTGATCAAAGTAGATGCTGAAGTAGCCACATTTTGTATGCTACATAACATGTAATGGTTGGGGCTTTCTAAATTTATTTCAAGTGAAATGCTCCATCTACTCTTGTAAGAAGCTGAAATTCCCTTCAGGTGAAGGGTTTCTTTGATTTGATGCTGTATGGGTAGAATACCCATGATACAAAAATGGTATCTCTCACGTAAAAAGGGGGGAGGGGCATCTTTGATACAATTTGTCACAGTATTCTTTTGGATGGGTAACTTAACCATGATACAAAGGCTAAACATATTATGCATCATTGACTTACCTAGTTCCTCCGTGCTCAATCATAACGAAACCAGATCAGAGTTATCAATGAAGTCCAATAAGGTATTGTTTTTGTTTAGAATTTAAGAACCCCCAAGACTTTCATTCGCTGAGGAAAATCACAGGTTAGCGGCTTACCAAGCTCCTTCACACTCATTCATAACAAATCAGATCGGAGGACTCAACGAAGCCCAGTCAAGTATTTTGCTTTTTTAGAGTCTTTCAAACCCCCTATACTTTCATTGAACTCATCATCATCACTGTCAATTCCTTTAGGAGCCGCCAGTCTAGTTTGCCTGCACATACGACTTGGAACAAATACATTGAAATAGTAACTCACTATGCTTTCTTTAGTTTTGGTTGGGAAGCTTTCCAGGGCAGGCTTCCAGAAACTCATCTTTTTTGACACGGGATTTGAATTCACAAGAACTTTGAAGCTTTTTTGCTCATTTGGCGTCCAAGACTTGGATACTTGCTCACCCATCTCGTCAAATTTCCAACTGAAAAAGGCAGAGCCCAGATCAAGTTGCAGCTTTTGCCTTTTCTCAGTTATATGATGTTTGATGCAATTAGTGGATCCTGGAGATCTGCATGAACAAGAAGCTGGCCTTCCTTTTCCAATCGATTTCCTACAAACTTCTGCATTTTTTTCAATCGGCCAAATTATTGTACCCAACCATTTTTCTGATTCGTCTGCATTTACTTCACTATTTAAAGAAATATCCCTGTTTGGTAGGCCAGTCCAATCTGGGATGTCTGCCTGAAAACGGGGGCCAACAGGAATTGGCATTCTCTCATGACGCTTGTCAAAGTTCAGAGATCTTGGAGGTTTCTGATATGTCCTTGACTTCTTGGAAGCCGAAATCAAGCTATTGACTGAACCATCACGGTTTACAAATGGATCACCATTTCTGGGACGGTCAGGAGCTCGCCTTTTGGGAACATTATTACCTGACATAAGCAACTTGATAGCTCTTTCTGAGGTCCTTAAAACAGGTTTTATGGTACTCAATGGATTCGAGCCACTGACTGAGCCATCAGACTCGAACAGGGTCATAACTTCCTTGTTTGATGGATTAGCTCCATCCACTGCATCAGAACGATAAGAAGTTAAGGAGTTCAACGAAGGATGAAAGTGATCAGAATTTTCCGCTGACTCAGAGGGACTGATTAAGCACGAACTTGAAGTGGCCAAAGAACAACTCTTTTTGTCAGTTAAACTTTGCATACGGGGTTTCTTCGAAGGCGATTTTGAAGCAGTTACATTTTCTCGTAGCAACTCATCAGATTTTCGCCTTTTCTGTAACGAAAAATGAATGAAGAAATAATTAATTCAGCAAGTAAACGATGGTGAGAAACTTCTATCAGGTGTGATGAACAAAATATACTGCTTTAATACCTTCGAAAATCAACTTGAAAATAAAAACATTATGCAACTAGGCAGACCAAAGAAGACTCCAAAAAAAAAGGTTGGCAACATTGGACTTGTATGAAAGTCTACAAGACCTTCCACGAGTCCTTCATATTAGAATGTAAATTTGTGCAAGTTTGTGATGGGTGCTTTAGCATAGTTACTCCGAGGATTCGAGTAGGTTTAAGTCCTCAAGGAGGTACTTGTGATCAACAGATCCTTTTTCCATTAATCTGGTTCTTCAGATGCTGCATACTACATAGGGCTATACCTATACTGGTACAAGCAGATTGTCGAGGGGACCTGTCACCATGGTAGGACACAATGAACACCTTCGTGTGAACTTCGTCACACATATCTTGGTATATGGTCATCGTCTAACATAATACACTAGGGCACTACCATGGTAATGGTTCCATATCAGATTTTTCTTCTAGTACTTCATACCCTCACCTTGCGCTCTCCTCACCAAAAATTTACTTATGAAGTAGACAATAAATTTAATTATATTAATCATAGTTGTAAGTTTAAATTGCTTCATTCATCGATCCTAAGAACTGTCTAAATGATCAAGATCAAGACCTTATCAAATATCATGCACATTAAGTCATTAATCAAGTAACAAATCACAATCATATAAACCATTAAACAATACGCATTTCACTCTTTCTTATCTATTTAACAATTGAGAATGTGAATGAGATATACATTTGATTTTTTTCAATGTGAGCAGGGCTTTTATGGATTTCTGAATGTCGCGACTGCGGCATGGTTCAAAGTTATGTTGTCAATGGCGAGGCGAGGTGAGGCACCGCCTCAATCAAGCCTCTTTTTTGAAGGTTAGAGATTTTGGGTGTTGTTGCATCAGCTCTGTGGCACTCTAAGACTAGGGGCAAAGCGCTTTGAAGAAAACATGTGCCTTTACAGCCGTGGCGGAGGGCCCAACAACGTTCAAAACCTGGACTTATGATGCTTGTCCCACAAATCTTATCAGCTGATTGGCAATGAATGATATTTTAGTTGTCTTTGAAACAAAAGGACTCTACTTAGTATTTTTTGTTTATTCAAGAATTTATGAATATTTCACTAGATAAAAAGCCGTTTTATCCTGTAAATTTACAATGACCAGGTGCAAGGTGAGGTGCATTTTTTTTTTCTTTCAAAACTATGCCTTCACCAGTGTTTTTGAAAGGGTGGGAGAGCTTAACCTTCAAAGACCACCTTGAGACAAGGCCTACTTGCAATGCCCAAAGGCTTACATCAAGTCCTAAGCAAATCAAACAATGGTTATGTCTCAGGATTGGAGGCTTACTAACTGAAGGCACATGCAATGCATTTTGTACAATTCTTAATCAAGTCTTAATTGCATATTGGTTTAGAATTCTTAATTATTTCAACTAAAATGTATTATATGTCAGCTTACCTATTATAGTAAATTTACAGAATGTATAACTCCTATACAAGGCCTAGTTTTAAGTTGAGATAATTTAGAGAAAAAGCATAGCCCAAGAGTAAGATTGCCCTCTACCTATTTTTCCCATCCAATCACAATGGTTAATAAATTGCAATGATTCATGTAATATGATATATTTTTTATTATATGCAACTCTATGATAAATTTTTTAAAGAAACTGTTATGTAGAAAAATTTCGCCAAAAGTGAGAGGAACGAAAAGAGGAAGAGGAAGAGAGAAGGAAGGATAAGAAGTTGATGATGATCCTCATCCTCTTGGATTTTCCTGAAACTGTGGAAATTGTTTTCTGTTGGGGGTCAAAGAATACTTTCCCAAAACCCATGGTCATCTTCAACCTCAAGGTAGAAAACCCTTTTCCACTGTCTCTCCCATATCTTCTCTTTTCTTATGTTTTCCCATGAAAATTTTCTTGTGAAACAAACACAGCCTAAAAAACTAATTGCAAATAGCAACTAGAAACCTTCTAGAAATTGCAAAAAAATAAATTAACTAGAGGGCATGGACAGCTCAAATGCTTTGCGTTCATGCCTTAATGGCTTAACACCAAATGCTAAGCTTTGTCATCGAGTTTTCAACTCTAAGCTTAGGTAAAACCTTCTCTTAACCCTTCCAACTTCTATTCTGCAATGACATGCTATTTTACAACAGAAAAGGTAGACTGGAGAGAATGCTTATCCACAAAGACATGGTAGGAGCATCCTAGTAATGAAGACTCGAGGGATTCAAGGTGGAGGATCGAAGGTTGGCGGAGCTTCTTCGTTTCAGGTACAAGTCTCACACTCCATTTTATCTCTTTTGTTTTCCCAATAAATTTTATGGAATTGTGAGATTCAACCACACTTGGTTGGTGAATTTATTTGATGCTCTAGTTTCTAAGCGATTTGTCAATTTCCATTTACTTTTATGTTTAATGCTATAGGTGAATGCAATTGATTCTGTTAGCGGAAGACCATATAGTGTATATTGCGTATGTTAGGGGCCAAGATCAGCATTTTGCAGCTTTGATGAAGGTGATGGAGATTCGGAAGCTTGCATGCATTAAAGTGTCTTTCAGAAATACCTCCTAGAGCAAACTTGTGTGTTTTGGACATCACCTTGTGACAGTAGACTCCTTGTGCATTTAATTCTACTCTGAATTATACAACATCAACATAAGGTTTTCCACCACTTAACTTGATTTAACTGAAGATAACTCACTCAAGGGTATTTTCAGTGGGCTAGAAAGACGCGTGTGCTTGTTTGAAGCATGTGAAAACTGGTTAGCGAATTTGCATGCTTATGCCACTCATCAATTTCACACATGCATGTTGGAAGCATGTAGAAGAGTCACTAGCATGCTAAACATGCATAGGTGAAATTGATGAGTGGCATAAGCATGCAAATTCGCTAATCAGTTTTTCAAATCAAGATATGATTGGTTCAATGAAACTCAAGACCAATGCATTCCATTTAAGGATGTTATGAGAAATTGGTTTGGCTGATATGTGTTACATATATGAAGCATGAAGAGGGTTTCGAGTTTACCTGAGGGGATTCAGCATTACTCAAAGATAGAGGCTTCTCGGAAAATAGAGCCTTCCGTGCATTGAGAATCTGACTCTGTGATTCTCGATATTTTTTGAAGGATTCAACCTTGGAGCAGGGGTCCATGGCAACACTTCTTAGATGTAGTAGTACATCTTTAAAAAAAATGCCTTTGTGCGTCACATAACCAGAATCAGCATTCAAACCACAATCAAGTTCATCATTTTTAGTTTCGTCTACTTTTTGTGAAGAACTACCATGACTTTCTTCCGATCTAGAACTACCCCCATGATCTGGTAACATCAACATTTTTGCTTTCTCTAACTCGCCTCACTTCACACCTGCAATTAGAAACTCCAACATATGTCACACTCTAATATTGGTTTTGAAATAACAAATTTAGTTTTGCATCAAACTGAAAGATGTTGGGATGCTTGTATTTGCGACAAAAACTAAGCATGTTTGGGGTTCCAAAATTTCCAAAGCTTTTATTTCTTTTTCATTAGAGAAATCCATACTTTTTTGAGAAGCATAAACAATTATACAAACACATAATATTACAAAGGCCACAGCCCCCTCCCGTGGTCCAACAATAGGAAATTATTGAAACCTCATAAATTGCTTCCCTTCTAACATGAATTGAGTAAACCGAACTCCCCTAAATAAATAGTGAGAAGAACACAGAAGCAAAGAAATCCCATGAAATCCATGTCACTGCGGTGTCTGGAAAGGAATGAACTCTCAAGGATCTGGCCATTCTTCTCTTACCAAATGACCCAGACAATGGCACAAGGGATCATAAACCACACCAAGTTTCTCCTATCAATGTCATAGGCTCTACTCTTCCATCCATGGAACAAATCCTTAATGGTTTGACACATCACCCAATCAACCCCACAAGTATGAATGAAATGGTGCCACATAGAACATGCAATATCACAATGCGGGAGCAGATCCGAATCCGAGTCTGAGCATCACAACCACAAATGGGGCGCTCCATCTCAACATCCATACACCTTCCAAGCAAAATATCTCGAGCCTATGCAGTTTAACCAGTGAAATAACTTACTACACACCATAAGACTTGGGGGCGTTTGTTTAAGTTTGAGGTCTAACCTCTTATTAGGAGGGTACTTTTAAACTCATAACAAGAGGTTCTAACTGGAAGACTAAAGTGTTTGTTTAAGTTGTAGTTTGAGCCTCTAACTAAAGGGTAAAGTTCAAGTAAATGACTATTTTGTCCACAATGGACAACTCAAATTAGGGGTCCTTCAATCATTTCAATGTACTATACACAAAGGATAGCATAGTAAAAAGAAATTATCTTATTTTGAAATTCCTATGTGGGTGTCTAAAATTTGCATCACCGTATCCCGAGGTGATATCTCGACCCATAAGTAATGTGCATTTACTTGTGTCACGAGTTGAACTGAAAGATTTAAGAATCTGTTTTGAAAAATGAGCGTGAAAAGACGCGCAAAGTTTGAATTTAAACTGAGGGGTATTTTTATATTTCTGTTCCTTTAGTTAGTTAAAGCACATGGGGAGCGACACGTGTCGTCCAACCATTGTTGCAATTTCAAATTTCTGTTAGGTTTACTTCTTTAAGAGGAGACTGTAATGAAGGTTTTCTTCTTTAAAAGAGGATTGTAATGAAGAACAGAACCAGAGAAGTTTTAAGAGGAAATTAGGCTCCAGTTCATGTTGAACTAGAGAATTGCTTATAATCCAAATCATTTCATATCAATTCCAGTTTTCTTTTCCGTCGATTCTTCCTTATTTGATTGCTATTATGTCAAGTTTGAGACAATTGGTATTAGAGCACCTTCGATCCATTTTTACAAAAAAATTCATGAAAACTAAGGCAAAAGAAATGTGGAGAGTTTCATGAAAGAAAATAAGAAGAATCAACTCCAAACCAACAACCAGATTGAATTTCTGAAAGCTGAATTCAAACGCTTGGTTCGGCGTATGAAGTCCAACAGAAGAGAATGGATTCGAGAATGAACTGATCATCCAGCTAATGCAGAATCATCAGAAAACTATTGGAACTACTGGATTTGCTAGCTCTCCTTCAGTCCAAATCACAGGAACCCCAGAACAATCACAGAGAATTCCATCATCAGATCCTTTCATGGAGGTCCAAGGTATGCTCCCTCGAATGCCTAAATTAGATTTCCCTTCTTTTGATGGATCAAATCCTCGAGCCTGGGTTAAGAAGAGTGAAAGGCAAGGATGCACGAACTCTTCGGAAAACTCCCGTTTCGAGAGTCGGATACGTGTCGGACACGGACTCGCATCCGACACGCGGTCAACGGTCAAGACACGTTGACTGAGACTGACACGAATCCGACCAGTGCTGTTAAGGCGGACAACTAGGCACGCCTCAAGGTGTTTTGGCAAAGATACACCTCAAAATGATGCAAGGTGGAGCGGTGAAGTGAGGTGTCCGCCTCGGACCGCCTGACGCCTCACCGCCTCAAGCGCCTCGGACCGGTTCAGCCCATTTGCAGCTTAAAAACCAAAAGCATATTGCAGCCTACTTGTCTTTTAGGGTTAAGAGGGGGGGTATTTAGAATTTTAGACAAGAAAATGACTCCTTGGGGGCTATTGTTGCTGTTGTGTGTGTGTTCTTCTCCTTCTAATCAGGTTCTCTCCTTCAAATTATGTGTTGTCACTTTCATATTAGGTATGTTTCCTTTCTTCTTCTTCCCTCTCCTTCCTGTGTTTTTTTTTATATGATCTTAAATCATCTGTTCTACTCCTTTTTTAATGATCTGTTATTTTTTTTTTATATGATCTATTCTGGTCCTTTTTTTTTATATGATCTATTCTGCTGCGTTTTTTTCTTCACAATAAACAGTAATAGTAATATTTCAGTGTACGGATCGTAATATTTCAGCGTATGGATCGAAATTTGATGCAAATTTCCAAAGTTAAACCAATGAGACCTGTTGGGCGATGCCTCACCAAATTGCAATTTTCCAAACACTGTTTCAAATTCAACCATTAATTTTTCAAACACTGTTTCAAATTTCCAAAGTTAAACCAATGAGAAGTTGGTGACTTGGTGAACTAGTTTACATTATGCTTTGATGTTTTTCTTGTTTCATTTTTAGTGATTTAGTGGATATTGGCAAGTTAAGTACACTTATGTAGTGCATCTTTTTGCTATGCTATGCAACTTTATTATGTTTCCATTTCAATTCTAAATAGTTGTATGACTTTTTGTACATATTGGCTTATGCAAGTTATAAAAATGATGATGAATATTACTTATCTAAATGTGTTTCAATTTATTATAATAAAAAATCTTTAAAAAATGTTGAAGACCGCCTCAGTGAAGTGAGGCGTCCGCCTCGCCTCCGAGGCGTTTTCAAGCTCGTCCACCTCCCCGCCGCCTCAACGCCTTAACTACACTGGATCCAACACGGCCCCAACTCGGCTCTGACTCGGCCAGGACACGGCTCCGACATGGCCAGTGTTTTTTTCATGTTTTTCTTGGTTTTTTTCCTGTTTTTCTTTGCTGGTTTTCGGAAGTAGTTCTTGAAGAAACACTAAGTTCTACTGCACTCAATTGCAATTGCCAATTCTTCGATTCCTTCAGTCGGGGAGAGGGGTTGCTTTAATTAGAGCACCTCTTCACGCCGTACTCAATCTGAGGGTTCTTGACTTCTTGACTGACATTTTCATTTGATGGTACATCAGGCATCATCAAAGTCGTTTCTTCCCTCACTCTAAATTAGATACAATACACAAAAAAAAAGGTATTTTGCTATATAATTTCTCAGTAATTTGATTTATCTGTTTCTGATGATTAATTTACTCTTAGATACACAATTACACACTATTTTGAAACAATTTGTAAATTAGATACACTCCCTAGTAAATTTTGACTATCCGAGCATCTCTGTAAATTTTTCTATCTCTCTTGTTAAACTTTCATCTTCCAGCTTCAAAAGTAAAAATTTTAAGCTTTAGGTTGTTTATGTTAATATGAGTTATAAAAAAATAAAAATTAATAAAAAAGTAAAGTTTGACCGTTTCGCCGTGTCGCCGAGTCCTAATTTTTTGAAAATTGCCGAGTCGCCGTGTCGTGTCTGTGCATCCTTGGTGAAAGGTATGTTGCTCTATATCACATCTTAGATGAAAACAAGGTAGCTATTGCATACATACATTTCAGTGGTAGGGCTGACCTTTGGTTTTTAGACGATCAAGTAGGCAAAAACAATGTCAACTGGAAGCTATTTGTTCACAGACTTGTGTGAGAGATTTGAAGATGCATTGTTAGAAAATTATGTAGACTCATTTAACAAACTTTGTCAAGAATCATTAGTAACTGATTACTACGACAAGTTTGAAGAGCTCAAATCTCTTATGCTTACTCATAACCAGGATCTTGATGAAACTTATTTTATACTTAGCATCTTCAGTGGACTGATTGTTTAAGCCATCTACTGTGAGTCAAGTAGATACATGAGGCATCATCAATATCTCAACATCCCAACACCAAAAACGATACATAAACCCCAAAGCAACCAATGTATAATACATATACCACTTCCAGTGTAACCTCTAAACCACAATATTCAACACCTATCAACTACTACTCCACCATCCACAAGGCAGTCCAATACAAACAGTCGGCCTTCTTACACTACAACACCATCTACTATGGTCAGAGTTGCTTCTTCCACTCCACCCATCAAAAGACTAACACTCACTCAAATAAAGTTAAGGAGAGAAAAAGGATTGTGTTACAATTGTGAGGAGTAGTACAAACTTGGTCATACTTGTAAACAACATCAACTCTACATGCTTGTACCTGAGGGATAATTACTCACAGAGGAACATGAAAATGAGATGGGAACTGAGGACCTGTTGCAGGAGGTTCAGACTGACATGGAAGTTTCATTGCATGCTTTACAGGTCAACCATTTTATCAATACCCTACTACTCAAGGGGTTGGTTAAGATCTAAGCAAATAACATATTCATTTTTCTTTTCTTTTTACAGATCTAAGCAAAGAAAAAATCGAAGGAAGAAGAAGAAGAAACTGAAGGAAGGAGAAGAAGAAACCGAAGGAAGAAGAAGAAAAAACTGAAGAAGACGAAGACCGTGCGATCGAACCTCCGTTCGATCGATCTTTGATTCTCTGTGCGATCGAACCTCCGGCCTTCCTGCTTCCATTTCTGGTAACCTCCCTTGAACCTCCATTTCTATTTTCTGCTTCCCCACCCATTTCTGGTAATCCTTGATGGAATTTTGGATTGTTTTGAAGAATTTGGGTCTATAAAATACACAAAAGATATGTTTGATGAGTTTATAAACCTCCCTGATCTGTTTGATGGGCAATTAGATGGGTTTATAAAATCAGCTGGTGTGGGGTTGTAGAGATCTCACTAATACACAAAAAATCAGTTTCATGGAACTTTTATTTTTATTCTCTCGTTTCCATTTGATTTCCTTATAAATACATTAAATCGTAAATACTTAGTGGGGGTATAAAAATATATCTAAAATATATATTTTATTATAGACCTTTATATATCGTTATATTCCTATATAATCCTTTATAACTTGTAACGCTCCTAGGCCGTTATGGGTCTGTTATCCGTTTTAACTGCATAGTAGTTGGAAACTCGTCACTGAGATGTTGGATTCAGGGCTTATTCAACACTCACACAACCCATTTGCTGCTCCCATTTTGTTGGTCAAGAAGAAGGAAAACACTTGGAGATTATGTGTTGATTACAGGAGGCTAAATGAGCTCAGAATCAAAGACATGTTCCCTATACCCTTGATTGATGAACTTTTGGATGAATTGCACGGAGCTACAGTTTTTGCCAAACTAGACCTTAGATTAGGTTTTCACCAACTCATGGTATACCCTCCCGACATTCATAAAACTGCATTTAGGACCCATCATGGTCATTTTGAGTTTAAAGTGATGTTATTTGGGCTCACTGATGCCCTGCTACATTCCGAGCCCTAATGAACCACGTTTTTCAACCCTACTTAAGGAAGTTCATCCTTGTTTTTTTTTTTGTTTTACGACATTCTAGTATATAGTTCTACCCTAGAGCAACATTTCTCTCACCTATCCTTACTTTTTCTACATTGAGAGATCATCAACTTTATTTTCAAACTTTCAAAATGTTAATTTCTTCAGCCTACACTTGAATATTTGGGACACATTGTTAGCTCCCAGGGTGTACAAGCTGATCCTCAAAAGATTGTTGCCATGTCTTCTTAGCCTCTTCCAAACAACATCAAACAATTAAGGGGGTTTCTAGGTCAAATAGGTTACTACAGGAAATTCATTAGACACTATGGGCAAATAGCACAACCACTCATTGATCTAGTAAAGAAAAAAAATCCTTCCACTGGAACCCCCAAGCCACTCAGTCCTTTGAAAGCCTACAAAAGGCCATGTGTTAGGCACCTGTTTTAGCATTACCTGATTTCACTCAACCCTTCTCCCTGGAGACTGGTGCACCAAGGGAGTGGAAGCTATTCTTTCACAGAATGGGAAGCCTATTGCTTATTTTAGTAGAGCCTTGGGGCCAAAGAACTTAAGCCTTTCTACATATGAAAATGAGCTACTAGCCATAGTAATGGTTGTGCACAAGTGATCTTACCTATTGGGTTCTAAGTTTTTCATCTATATTGATCATCAAAGTATCAAGCATCTCTTGTCTCAAAGAGTTACTACACTCCTACAACAACGATGGTTGTCCAAATTATTGAATTTTGATTATGAGATACACTATAAAAAAAGGGTGGAAAATACTGTTGCAGCAGGAAGGATGTTGATGAGGGATCTTGCCTAGCAATCACATCTGTTTCACCACAGTGGCTACAGGAAGTTCTTCACAATTACAATAATGATACTTCTGCCCATTCCCTCATTCAGAAGCTAGTTATTGTTACCCAAGCTATGCCAAACTATTCCATTACAAATGGTTTAATCAAGTATAAGGGATTTATCTACATTTGTGCTAATGGCTCATTAAGGGTAAAGATTTTCTGCTCTACACAATTCAGCCCTAGGTGGCCATTCTGGAATTACAGCTACATACCAAAGGCTCAAAGCCTCAAACAATACTTTCATTGGTCAGGTATGAAAACCCAGCTCACTCTTTTTATTACAAGTTGTGACATTTGCCAACGCAACAAGATGGATCAGTCCTCCTATGGTGGACTCCTACAACCCCTCCCTATCCCAGAATGGCAGTACATCTCAATGGATTTCATTGAAGACTGCCCCCTTCTCAACATAAGACTGTAATTCTGGTGATGGTTGATCGTTTGACAAAATACAACCACTTCTTAGCACTGTCACACCCTTATACAACTGCTATGGTTGCTGATATTCCTCCAACAAGTGTACAGACTACATTGGACAGGATGTTCATCAGTTCATTCTGGCAAGATTTATTCTCTGGCCTGGGTACCAAATTGTCTCTAAGTACTGCCTACTACCCCCAAACGGATGGCCAAACTGAATGTACTAACACCTGCTTAGGGACCTACTTATGCTGCATGACTGGTGACATTCCTACTCAATGGGCTAAATGGATGTACAACCAAGTCTACAGACTACTCCTTTCCAAGCCCTAAATGGATACTTTCCCCTCTATTAGCCATACTACCCATTACCTCTCTTTCAGCTCTTGCTGTGAACCAGTACTTAACAGAAAGAGAGCACATGTTGCAATTGATTAATAACAAGTTACTTAAGGTGCAGGAAGGGATGAAGGCCTATGCTGATAAGAATTGTACAGATAGACAATTTAATATTGGAGATTGGGTTTACCTCAAGTTGCAGCCTTACAGACAAACTACAGTCTGTCTATGCAAAAACCTTAAACTCTCAGCAAGATTTAGTCCTTTCCAAATACTTGACAGTAGCTTACCGTCTGCAACTTCCTCTAGCTTCCAAAATACACATCTTTCAGGTTGCACAGTTGAAGAAGCTTGGAAGCTCCATCATCCCATCTCCCCAGCTTCCAGGTAGACAACCACGACATCTTCAAAGCAGAGCCCATCGCCATCCTCGCTCGATGCCTGGCGCCACGCAACAACAAAGCAGTCACGCAAGTTCTGATTCGTTGGTCAAACTCCATTGAGGAAGAAGCAACTTGGGAAGACTCAAGGTTCCCTTCATTCAATCCTTGAGGACAAGGATTAGCAGAAGAAGAGGGTATTGTCACGAGCTGAACTGAAAGATTTAAGAATCTGAAATTTGGGCGCTGAACTGAAAGTTCAAATAGTTTGAAAAATGGGTGCGAAAAGACGCGCGAAGTTTGAATTTAAACTGAGGGGTATTTTTGTATTTATGTTCCTTTAGTTAGTTAAAGCACATGAGGAGAGACACGTGACATCCAACCATTGTTGCAATTTCAAATTTTTGTTAGGTTTTCTTCGTTAAAAAGGGGTTGTAATCAAGAACAGAACGACAGAAGTTTTAAGAGGAAATTAGGCTCCAGATCATGTTGAACTAGAAAATTACTTGTAATCCAAATCAGTTCATATTTATTCCAGTTTTCTTTTCCGTCAATTCTTCAGTATTTAATTGCTATCAAGTTTATCACAATAGTGTGATTGAGGCACTCACTAATTATGAAGATATCATCCTCCCAAAAGAAATTATCTTATTTTGAAATTCCTATGTGAGTGTCTAAAATTTGCATCACCATATCCCGACCCATAAGTAATGTGCATTTACTTCCCTCCAAAACAGTACCGTAATAGTTGCAACTATACTTCTAGGGTGAAAGATAACAAAAACTAACTATAGTTGGTGATACATCCAATAAATATGGCAACAAATAACAATTTTCAACTAGAGCTATTGATTTTCTAAACAATTGACCAATCAAAATCAACTAAAACCTAGATCAATTTAGTAATATATCTTCATTTTTTACACAAAATATAAGGCATTTAAATCTTCAAATCACGCAATTGTCATCTCAAATTCGATTATCGTGAACAAACTCACAAAACTTTGTAAATAACCATCATTTGGACCAAGAACAGGGTTAATAGTGGCAATTTCGACAACTCACCTAGGATTCCAAGCCCACAAATGTACTTTACTTGTAAAGAGAAAGCATCTCCGTCAAGTCTCTCTCTCAAAAGCTAGAGATACGAGTCTCGAGTTTCGACTACCACATCATTTCGAACATCTGTCCATACGCACTAATTCAAACAAGAACAACAAATCAAGAATCAATTTACTTGCCCGAATTAGCGAAGTCAAATTAAACACCACCAAGAAACCCTAGAACTTCAAACCCTAATTACGGCGAAATCGAAGTACTAACAAGCAAGAAATGAAGTTCGACACTTCGTCACACACACGAGTCTCCATCACAAAACACAGAGAGATTTCGAAAAACGAACCTTGCACAGTGAAGCGCGGAAGTTCAATCAAGCTACAGAACGTCGATCAACCTTGACTAAGATCTCAAAATCTCACGCCTAAGTTGTTCGATGAAATGATCCACAGAAGTTCAAAATGAACTCCCCTTTGAATATTGGTAATTTTACCAATGGTCCTCCAAATGGATGTATTTGTAAGAAAATAAGGATCTTTAACAAGGGCTGCTTCATATCTTTTCAACTTTAATTTTCTTGGAATACCAAAATTGTAAACCCTAGTTTTGGTAGTTCCTTATATTTTTGCGGTTGAGATTCGATCTCACGTAATGATTGAGGGTTGGGATTCGCTCTTCGCCATGGGCAAATATTGTAATTAATACATCTGCAGGGTAAAAAGTAAGAAGAGTTGACATCGTCCGCATCATGATGTAGGGTGCAAACCCAACTCCCTTAGGTATCAAAACGAATATGTTTGTTCTGATATCTCTTTGGTTGCAATTATTAGAAAATAAAACTTCACCGATGCTGCCCGACAAATATCTGATTATGAGTGAACGATATTCACATTGTACAACATTTTGTAGAGTTGTGTATGGTAGGTTAAGTTACATATTTTGTATACGATATTGTTTGCTATATATAATATTGTCTTTGTGCCACGCTTTGGGAAACTTGAAGCAATTGTGATAATTTAGTCTAAACACGTTCAAGAAAATTAAGACATACATAAAGGAATGAGTTGGTGCAAGAAATTGGTTGTCGAAGCAAAATTCCTTAAATATTGCCCTGCTTAGTTCACATAAATCTACTACAAATGCAAATAAAATTCTTTAAAATGTAATTTTGGATCTTCGGTACCCACTAGCAAATTTTCATTTTACCAATATCTTCTATTTTAGTTAAGAATTTTCACATTTTGAAATCAGCATTGGGAGTAGTAAAAATAATTTACAAGATAGTGGTGATAGTTGTTCAGGTCCTTATGTGGTGGGTGTCGATGCTTGAAGTAGTTGTGATGGTGGCACTGGTAATGGTGGTTGTGGTGGCAATAGTTGGTAAGGGTTGTAGTTATGGTGGTGGTTATAACATAATGGTGGTTGTAATGATGATACTGATGGTGGTGGTGGTAGTAGTTGTGATGGTAATGGTTGTGATTTGACTCATTTATGGGACAACAATAGGGGTGCAACTTCGGTTGGCCAACCCAAGCCCAGCCCTAACCCAACCCAGAAATTTGGCCCATGGGTTACAAAAACATGAAGTCAAACAACCCATGATTTAGAATTTTTAACCCAACCCAAATTTGCGTTAGGCTTGGCCCAGGCTATTGAGAACCCGAGCAACCTGAAAAACATGAGGAATTCAAACAATGTAAAAATTTATTATTCATATTAATAATTTATATTAAACTATTTAAATGTAAAATGGGCTCGCAAACAATTAATAGCGCAATGGTTGTGCACTTAGAGTTAGACTAAGCTCTAGTAGGTTGTAATTGTAAGTTCAATCTACATTGACTTCAAAATTCAAAAGATTTTTTTAGAAAGTTTAGTAGCAACTTCAGAAATTGACAACTCAATTACCAACCCGAGCCCATAAAATTGTACTCGACTTGGGCTTGGGTTGCTTACTTGGGCCCAAGCTCAGGTTGGGTAGGCTATGGGCCAACCTATGAGGACTTTGGGTTGGGCCTAGACTGAGCTCATAGTTTGCCCAACCCGCCCAAGTTGCAACTCTAAGTGATAGTTGTTGTAATGTGATTGTGACAGAGATGGTGGAGTTAACTGGTAACGTGGCTGTGGTGATGATGGTGGATGCGATTGTGATAGTGATTATGATGGTGAAAGAGTTCATTTCACTAGACTTACAAATTCCAACTAAGCAGCCTTGTGAATCACTTGCATAAAAAATGTATTTACAATTTGTTTTAGAAAATTATTTGTAATTGCAGTAGGTTTTTTGTGAACCAATTAGGCCCTCAATGTTAATTGGGTATGATTTATATACAATTTGATGATTGTAACGATCCGATCCACATGGTATAATATTATCCGCTTTAGGCCCAAGGCACGCACGACCTTAAAACGCGTTGTATCAAGGAGATTCAACATCGCACATATATAGCACATATCCTTCAACATCGAATTTTCTATTTTCTTTTCCGGATGTTCCATCTCCTTCCTCGGATGTACTATCTTCTTCTCTGGATGTAACAGATTAATTTTATCAATGAAAACCTTTCCCTTTGACAATGTTGTATTGCCTTTTATATTATTTTACCCTTTGCATGTTTTCTCGTTGAAGTCGTGATTCACCTTGGGTTTTTTGTGGTGACTCATTGTAAGTGTACTCGCTTCATGCTCCATACTCTTTTGTTCCAATCTTCGTATGTTCATTTCGTGATCGAGCGTGTTGGTTGCTCTAGTAGGATTTGATTTGTATGTAAATGTGTTTTATGTTCCTAAGTATTGGCTAGATTGGACGGGTTTTTGAGCGAGTTGGCTCGTACCTTTTTTCTTTTAGGTCTGTCGTGGTTGTCGAAGCAAGTTGTCTTGCATGTCTTCATTTTTCGCTTCCTGTTCAATACTTTGATCGGCCAGAAAGCTTATCTAACTTCGTCTTGATTTAATTGTTTGAATTTTCTGATTTGATATATAGTGCTAAATGAGTTGACTTGCTCGTCCCCACTTCATTGGTTTGGCATATTAATCGACTAGAGGTTTACTCGAGTAAGTTGAATTGTTCATTTCAAGTTTTACTTCGTTGGTCTGACACGTTGGTCGATCCAAAGTTTATTTGAGTGAGTTATCTGTCCCAACTTTTATTTCGTGGTCTGACACGTTGGTCGACCCAAATTTTTTTTGAGTAAGGTGACTTTATCCGTCCCAACCTTTACTTCGTTGCTCTGACTCATCGGTCGACCCGAAGTTTATTTGAGTAAGTTGACATTATCCGTCCCAACCTTTTACTTAATTGGTCTGACTCGTCGATCGACCCAAAGTTAATTTAAGTTGACTTTACCCGTCCCAACTTTTACTTTGTTGGTTTGACTCGTTGGTCGACCCAAAGTTTATTTGAGTAAGCTGACTTTATCCGTCCCAACTTTTACTTCGTTAGTCTGATTCATCGGTTGACCCGAAGTTTATTTGAGTAAGTTGACTTTATTTGTACCAGAAGTTTTTTGTCTGACTTATATATCCTGACCTTTTGTTTGTGACTTGGTATGCAAATTGATCCTCATTGTCTGGTTTTAATGCCGCAATTTTGGGCGTAAGATGGAAAGTTTTGAACTCGGAATTTTATTGATAACCCCGTTTCGGGTGTTTAACAATCTATAGCAGTATTAGTCATTCATTTCTCATAACGTTATGCTATGTTGTGGAGTCTGCATTGTATATTTCTGACTGTTGCTCGATTTGTTCTGCCTTGAGTGGTCTTAACGTTTTCGCTGTAACTTCTTCCTCCATGATTCTCTTTAGTTTTATTGTTCAAATATTGTTGTCGTGAGGTAGCTCATAAACTCGGAATGTTTCTTGATCGAATTACTGGGTGTGTCCCATTGACAGGTGGACTCGGACGAGCAGAATAGAGTGTAGCCCCGAATTGTCCAATCATGCTCACATCACTACCTATTGCCAAGGCTTCATTCATTAATTCATAGAATTTGTTTGTGTCATCTTCATTATCAGTAATGTAAGAGGCGTTGTTGGCCTTGTCATGGATAATGTGGGTCAAGCTTGTAAGTTCTTCAGATTATGTTAGTTGGTTGGCCTCTCCGTGCTCCTCATTTGTGAGTTATCGTATTGATTTATCTGGTCTCGTTTGATGACGTTGGCACTCCTACTTTGATATAGATCATCTCAGGTGGGAGATGTTATTGGTCGTCTCTTCGGTTGGCTTGACTGGTCGCTTTCTCCAATGGCACAATGTAAGTTTATCAATTCTCTGGGTTGTTCTTTTGATCCCGTAGTTGTGTCCACATTCTCTTTTCATTTGGTCAGTTTGTCAAGCAACTCGACGAATTCCTGGAGTCGTCCTCTTTGAACCCAGTGCTCAATTTCATCTTTCAGGTTGTAGAAGTCTTCAGTGTCGTGCCAGTGATCCTTGTGGAAAGAGAAGTATTTGCTCTTGTCTCGCCCTTCTGGGTCTCCTTTCATCTTGAGTGGCCAGTTGACATCTTCCCATTTTGCCATGGATTTCAGTATGTTCGCTCGGTTTGTCTTCAAGGCCATGTATGGTTTGCATGCCATTTTCACCACTCTTGTTACCCGCTCATGCTTGGGCCTTGTCGATTGTAGATTTTCGGATTCTTGCTGGTTGAATTCATGCCTGCCATTGGTCTGGTGCCTTTTTGACTAAACATTGTCGTCTATCATTCTTTCATATCTCCTTTCGCACCTCTTCGAGTGTGCTTCTCTCTCGGATTCATTCTTCTTCTTGGTGGCTATCATCTCCTTGAGAGTAATGTGCATTTGAGCGGTCTTTAATAGTATTGCCATGTTTTTTGGTGGTTCTAGGTTCAAAGCGTAAAAAAGGGTCATCTTTTCAACCTGGCGGTGAAAGTAGCGGTGGTCATGTCGTTGCTACATCCATCAATCATTGTCAACTTGTTAGTAAAATGAGTGACATACTCCCTTATTGTCTATTCGGGCTTATGTTTGATATGAAGCAAGTAGTGTGGCCCCTTTCTCATCCGGTGATTGCCAATGAATCTCGTGATGAAGGCGGTAGCTAGCACCTGGAATGAGCCTGTTG
Source organism: Berberis vulgaris (assembly GCA_963556465.1). NCBI lineage: Eukaryota > Viridiplantae > Streptophyta > Magnoliopsida > Ranunculales > Berberidaceae > Berberis > Berberis vulgaris. The sequence continues at coordinate 38,027,448 of OY747133.1, read as the reverse complement.
ACCTTGGTGGTAGGCTGTTGAACCAATTCATTGTTGTGGATGTAAGACTGGTTGGGAACGTTTTGCACAAGATGGATTTTGTGCTTTCCTTCAACGCCATCATGTGGTGAAAGTGTCGCAGATGGTGTGTCGGATCGGTGGTATCATCATATACTTTAAACTTTGCTGGGACGAACTTCTTTGGTATAGAAGTCACCAGTACATTAGGATCTTTGACTCCGATCCTGAATGGGATTTCAGCAGGGGTCTCGTTGCTTTGGAGGGTTCCATTTTGAAGTGGTTCGCTGCTTTCAAGATTCACTTGTTGAGGTTATGCCGAAACTTTATTGGCAGAGTTTTGTGGGGTCGATGCTCGGACGGGATCAGCGGACTGAGCACGTTCTTGGATTAATTTTTCTACCATTTTGATCATATAGTCCATCTGGGTCATGAGTAGGTCTACGCGAGGGTCAGTGGAAGCGTCGCTAGACGTCTGTGGTGTTGGGCTATTTTGTGTTGTGGCTCTCTGTTGTCGAGCATGATCGGTCCAGCATTTGTCACTAATTTTTATTGTCGTCAGGCTGAAAGGATGTAGAGCGTTCCATCTGTTCTATGGGTTTCTCAATCATCGATTAGAGTTGAGGAAATTTGTTACTATAGATGCACTTCTTGAAAGGAAAACTTGACGTTTCTCACGAACGGTGCCAAACAGATGCATCCAAAATCCTTTCTTCTTTAAGTGTGACTTGCAAAACAAATGTGAGACTACCAAATACCACCTTTTTGGTGGCTGATGTAGTCATTTTCCGCTCATTGCTTTGACCTAGTTCTGCTGACCTGCACAAGTAAAACATGTGAGCCACGGACCACCGTTGTGGTGGCTGATGGCACTCCGATACTAAAGTCAGACAAGGATCCGATGAAGGTGTAATGTTGTAAAACAAGGATTTGTAGCGTACCTTAGCTTACCAACCTCATGTCTTATTTATAGTGCAGGAGTCCTGGTTCTACCAGGCCATCGTAGACTTAGTTTAGGAAGGAGATCTTTGTGGAGATCCTTCTCAATTAGGAGTTGTGCTATAGGAGGGAAGTTTTATGTTAGCCCTGCGCTTCTAGATACGCAGGAGATAGTTCCCATTCCAAGAGCAATCCTTAGAAGGGAGTTTCCCTATGTGGATTGTACTATGGTATTTGCTTCATAGTTGGAAGCAGATAGCTGTTGTAGTTGCCCATCCGAAGTCGATCCTCGAGATAATTGCCTTAGTAGGACTTATGGGTATTGAGGATAGTACGTGAGACGTGTGGGCCTAGCATGTTGTAAGAGTTTGGGCCCGTCTGGCGGGCTTTATTGGGCATGCTTAGAACCGCTTGGGCCAGATCAGTGTTGGGCTGATGCCAGAGCTCGTAGTTCCTCGAGATCATCATGACATGTGTATGGCTATGAGGCTTGACCATTTTTATGTATCATCAACTACTTCCCCCGAGTTAGTGTGTCCTCACATCGGTTCGCTAAGTCATCTCTTGAAGGGATGCGCCTCTCATGATGATTGAGTCTGAATGTTGCTTGAGTCGCGCGCTGCATTAATTGAATGTGGGTCGGCCCAATAGAAAAGTGGCAGGAACCAAATCCCTATTTAAGTCATTGGTAGCGCAGAGTCTGACTATTTTATTTTCCTGCTTCTGAAGCTACCGCTCTGTTCATCCTCTGTTCAGAAAAGTTTATTCATCTTTTTCATGGCTCAACAAAACCTTCTTGATGATGCCACCCTGGCCAAGGGTCTGGAGTTATTTGAAAACAGGTTGTTTTCCGAGCCTAGTCTTGCTGAAATCCCTACGAAGTTTGGGTCCCTGATGACTTGCCATTGTATGTTCTGCAGGGTGACCAGAAGCCAATGTCGCCACCGGTGGGGTTCATCTGTTTGCATCGCGAGATACTTCAAACATGGGTGCGCTTTCCCATTCTAAATGTAATCTGGGAATTCTTGGATCTTCTGGGGATTCTTCCGGCCCAGTTAGGGCCTAATGGATATAGGATCATCCTTCTCATCTTGATCAGGGTAAAATAAGCTGGCGTTCGCATGACCCGAGGGTGATCCAGTTCCTGATTTTTCCTCAGCTGATGAGCAATGTCGTCTGTAGGATGACGTCGCTGACTTAATTGCTTTGTGAATCTGCCTAATGATTTCAAGTTCTGGCATAAGTATTGCTTCTTAGCCCCTGCGGATTCGAAGTATTTTCGATGAAAGGGTCGTCTGCTTGATCGAGAGGTCAAGCCGCTTTATAAGTTCAACCCTTCCTCGTGATTTTTATATGCTTGATTGCGGGCTGGCTAATCATTGCTTGTGTTTCTTTGCAGGAAGGTTTCCTACTACTCGTCTTACCTTAGAGGAGCAAAACACCATGGAGACATTTCGCGGCTTGCCAAAAAGGAACGTGATCGATGTCATAAGAGTTTCCAACTTCATCCGTAGTGGGCTATGGGACAACTGGCACGTTGCCCCCACTCTGTATTGAGTATCACGAATTAAGTTGGAAGATGGGGCCCCTTCAATGAAGAAGAAGGCTGCTGAGGCTAAAACTCTCGTTCTGACGTGGAGGAGTCATCTGAAACGCTTGTCTTTTTTTTCAAAGAGGTCCCATGTCCGATCTGGGTTGCCTTTAGCACGACCCGCTCCAGGGGGAGAAGTGCGCGAGTCTGATCGGCCCGTCAGGGTGGAGACTGATGTGTCTGGCTTGGAGAAAGACTACCTAAGGTTCGCAGGAGTTGTGGACAGGTCGAACCTTAGCGACGTGTAGGTCAAAGCTTTGAATGAACATCTGGTGAGATTTGCATTGGCGGCTTTTGCCGGTGATGATTCGCATGGGACCATTTCGATAAAAGGCTCCTGTGAGGATTCACCTGAGGTTGTAGAATCTGATCGTCCCACTGATGTACAGTTTGAAAGTGGTCGTGGTGGTGCAGGCCAAGTTTCATGTAGTCAACATTGCTCATCGTCTTGTTCCAGGCCACAACTAGAAGTGTTGGAGGGTCTTTTGGATAATTCGCTTCCTCTTCTCCCTCTGAATCCCGTTGAGCCGTCTTGCACTAAAGGGTCAGCTGCTGGTGACAAAGGAAAAGCCACAGAGGAGAGTCTGAGAACAGTGGCAACCGTGAAGGGTGGTCTCGACGTGATTCCTGATCCGGGAAAGCTTCACTCGGGTGCGCGGATAAGCCTGTTTGCACCAGACTTGGTAAGGATGAGCTCTCAAGTATAGCACCAGGAGGTTGATGTGGAGTATGCTTCGAGGAAGCATATAAGCAGGCGTAATAGCTGGCTGATGGATTGTGCTCCAAAGCCCAATGAGGATATGCTAGAAGGGTGTATGAACAAGGGTTTAAAGTACCTTATGTTAGGTATGTCTCACTTGAGCTAGGTGGTCATTGTTGGGACGGATGTCGAGATGGCTCGTGAGAGAGTATACACCATGGAACGTGTTTTCTGGCACATGCACTCGCTGTACTCTGATGCGCTCTATGAAATTGAGCGGCTGCAGAAGCAGGATGAGGAGAAGAGGTTGGATCAGTCAATCGTGGCCATTGAGACTCAGAAGGCTCGTCTGGAGGCCCTTGAGCGTGATCTGGCAAAGGCGGTGTCCGAGAGAGATGAACTCAAACAAGAGTTGAGCCGAATCCGCCGAGACGTAGAGGTTGCGCGGGAAGCCGCGATTAAGGCATGTTCTGAAGTGTAGTCTCTTGTTGAGCTTTCTTTTATCTTTTAGGCCATCCTCATCCGCTTTCTTTTATCTTTCTCGGGTGGCCGAAAATTGTTTGAGGAAGTCATCAAGGAGGTGGGATATCTTTTAGGGAAGTCATTCATCCGTTGCAAGGTTTACAACGCTGTAGTAGGGGCACTTTCCTGGGATGATTTGATGGAGCAATTTGGTTGCTTAGTCATTTCATCTCCCTCTGACACATTGTCTTTATCTTGGAAAGGGGTCGAGTAAAGTCTGTTCGCATGTTTTTGCTATCACTTGCAAATAGTTTGCATGTCCTCCTTCAGACACCTTTATGTAGTTAGATCGTCTAAGCGAGTCTTTTACTTCATGTCGCACTGTACTTAGATGCTTGTAGTATGTAGTCTTTTGTATCTACCTTAGGGCGCTCGTTACATCTTTCCAATAATCAATAGAGTTTGTTTCTGTAATTATTCCTTTATTTCTTAAATGATTGCAAATCACATAAGTCTTTAAGAACTAAAATCTACATTGACTATGGAGAAGGAAATAAACAACTGAAAGCAGATTAACTGTTGAGCGGGAGGAATTGATCCTGGCCTTGAAGTGAATTTCGATTGCCCTTGTGGATTGTTCAACGGACTGTCGAGGAGCTTCAGAGGTTACTGAAAAGTAAACCTTGTAGAGAGGTCAATCTCTGTACCGACGAAACGTCGGGGGGGATGTATTCCTACTTGCCTTGGCCTCTTCATTTCGATGGGCGGAAGAGCAGATAGCTCCCACATTGTTTGAAGGTGATGCCTCCGTTGTTGCTAGGTCTAGCATTGGTTCAGGCTAGAAGCATTTCCACCAAGACGATGCCGCTGCCCCGCAGTATGTAGCTAGATCTAGGAGCATTCTATTTGTTTTAGTGCAGCGTCATGGCAACCTCGTGCCGTAGGTTGATCTCCGCATATCGTCCCTTATGAGTGGTTAGCAGTGTCCTTAACACACTGGCGAAGGGTGGAGACTACTGCCTCCATCTGGTGGAGCCATGGTCTTCCCAAGATAAGGTTGTAGGTCGATGGTGCATCTACGATCATGAAGTTCAGAAACAAGACTTTTCTTAGTTGTGGTTCTCCTGCCACTGTTGCCAACCTTATCTTCCCGATCGAGAAGCACTTCTCTCCGTTGAATTCAATCAGCGGGTAATCTGAGGGCGTCAAATTTTCCTCCTTAAGGTCTATATTGCAGAACGCGTTGTAGATCATGATGTTGATTGAGCTTCCTATGTCCACCAGAGCTCTCTTTACCTCCCACCTTGCTATGGAGACCGAGATGACTAGGGCGTCGTTATGTGGCTCTCAGACTCCTTTGAGGTCTTTGTCCATAAAGGTCAAGGTGGGAATGTGGCTCTACATCCTTGAGTAGCAGATGTGTTTGTCCTCATCCGCGGGTTGTGTTCGCATCTTCAGTAAGGTTCGCTTGCGAGACCTGTATGACTGGTCTTCATTCGGTTCGACTCCATGAAGGACATATATTATCCCTAGAGTATCCTTCGCTATTTCTTTAACTTACTCTCCCTGTCCCTGGTTCGTTTTGGCAGCTTTTCAAAGTTCAGGAACTCTCTCAGTTTGGCTCTGCAGATCCAGTACTCAACTTCATACCTCAGACTCTTGCAATCGTTGGTATCGTGGCCACCTTCCTTGTGGTACACACAGTACTTGCTATTGTCATGCTTGGCGGGTCCCCGAGCTTCTTTGGGGGCCACTTCAGATCCTCCCAGTTCTTCATTGAGTTTAGTATGTCTGATAGGCGGGCATTAAATGGTGTCACAGTCCAGGATCCAACGTAGTTGGATGTTTTCTCCGACCTAGACCGATCAGGGTAAAACCTTTTGTCACAGCGCTTCCTTTTGCTTCGTTCCTCATCCTCGCGTCTCTTGCCCTCCTTCTTGTCCTTAAGAGCGGAAGGATTCTTCTCGCCTTCGATTTCCCTCCCCACGATTTTCAACTCCTTCAAGGTAATATGCTTCTGAGCGCTCTGACATGTCCAGAGGGGGCTACTAGGTGAGATCTTCGTAGAGCTTTCTTTCCTTGAGGTCCGCAGTGAAGGCTGTTACGGCCGTGTCATCGCTACATCCGTTGATGAGAGTCAGTTCGTTGTTGAAGCGCGTGACATACTCTTTGAGTGTCTTGTGGAACCTCTACTTTAGAGAGAGTATGTAGTGTGAGCCTTTTCGGAAACGCTGGCTCCCTAGGAAACATGTTAGGAACTCATTTGCTAGTGTCTTGAAGGAGTCGATCGACTTCGGTGGAATGCTGTGGAACCACGTTAGTGCTGAGCTTTTCAGACTAGTGGGAAAGGTTCTACACATGACAGATTTAGATCCTTCTTTAAGGGCCAACATGCTGGTAATGGCATAGGCGGTCAAAAGGATAGGTGGTTATGTTGTAGAAATAGAGCTTCAGAGAAGTGAACTTCCTTGGAAGGGCCTCATTCATGATCCGGTCCACAAATGATGGGACGGAGAGGCGGTATAGTACGTTCGGATTGTGCGCCCCCTTTGCGAAGGGGGTTCCCAGAGCCAAGCCTCTCTGTCCTGGCAGCGGGCTCAACGTTAGCCGCACAGCCTCCCCTAGTCCAATGAGAACTGGCAGGGGCTTGGGTTTCCTGTGTTTGCTCCCTGCCATCCTCTAGAGACGGAGGCCCGTGATGCTCCTGGTCTCCATTGGCAGGTGGTGGATTTTGTCGCGTGAGAGCCTCCACCGCCTTGGCTATCTACTGTATTTTATATGACAAACTATCGATTCGGGGTCCATTGCTGCTGTCGTCGGCGCGGGGGCATGAGTCTGCAGCCCATGTATGACCGGAGCCGATGAAAGCGGTGGTGTCGCGCCAACCGAAGCATTTGACGTGTCCCCCTATTTTCTGTTGTTGCATGACCTAGTGGTCACCATCTTTTTGGGTTTTGAAAGGAGACGACGCTAATGAATAGTTAAGAACTTTGTTATCCCCATGGACGACGCCAAACTGATGCAATCATTTTTCGTTCCCTACGTTGACCTAGTCCCGCTGACCTGCACAAGTAACGCACGTGAGCCACAGACCACCGTTGTGGTGGCCGATGACACTTCGATGCTAAAGTCAGACAAGGATCTGAGAAAGGCGTAACGATGTAAACAAGGAATTTGTAGCGTAACGATGTAAACATGGAATTTGTAGCGTACCTTAACTTACCAACCTCATGTCTTATTTATAGTATAGGAGTCCTAGTTCTACGAGGCCATCGTAGGCATAGTTTAGGAAGGAGATTTTCGTGGAGATCATTTTCTAATTAGGAGTCATGTTGTAGGAGGGAAGTTCTCTGTTAGCCCTATGCTCCTAGATACGCGGGAGATAGTTCCCAATCCAAGAGCAATCCGTAGAAGGGAGTTTCCCTGTGTGGAATGTACTCTGGTATTTGCTTCTTAGTTGGAAGCAGAGAGAAGTTGTAGTTGCCCGTCCGAAGCTAATCCTCGAAATATTTGCTTCAGTAGGACTTATGGGTATTGAGGATAGTTGTTAGACGTGTGGGCATAGTATGCTGTAAGAGTTTGGGCCCGTCTGGCGGGCTGAATTGGGCGGGCTTAGAACCGCTTGGGTCAGATCAGTGTTGGGCTGATGTTGAAGCCCGTTGTTCCATGAGATCATCTTGACATGTGTATGGCTCTGAGTCATGACCATTTTTATGTATTATTAGCGGCCAAAGGCACTCCGATGCTTAAGTCTGTAACTCACTTGGAGATAGAGATAATTCTAGACAGAACTCAGTTAAAGTTGCATACCTTTGTCGAATGTTCCCTTTACCTTTTATAATTGTCGTTGTTAATTCCCTGCGTGACCTAAGCATGCGAGGCACAACGAGGGGAGACGTTATCTGTAACAATCTCCTTTTCTTTATGAAGATACGTCCTCGGAGGAGTAACTGCCTCCACGACTATTTTTTATGTAACGTTTTTCCCTCTTAAGAGAAAACTTTATATCGGGCCTGGATTTTGGCCTCTGATTATCATTTATTTTGACGGGCCCTGTTTGGGTTTTCATGATTGGATTCGTCCTCTTTAGACTTTACGAATTGGCCTGGTCTTGGGATACTTGATCCCCGTGATGGATTTTTTATGCCACGTGTATGGCTGTGATGGCATTGTTATTTGATGTATCATCAATTTTTATACTTTATTATTTAACTATCAGATATTGAGAATATAATCAAAGTTGAATCATTTTACCATTGTTCTATATAAAGTTTACCCAAGGCATAAAACTCATATTAATTTAGGGAAATGAAGATAAGTTTTTCTTGTCTAGTTTAAGCCTTGTAGCCTACTCTATTTGTTGTTCACCCTTGAAAACAGTTTGAAGCCTGTTATATTAGCCTTTAATTGTTTAGCTCACTAACTACCAATTCAACCCACTAATTACCCAATTATGCCTACCATGTCCTTTGCTTTTGAGAAAGGTTTGGGGGTGAGTTATCAAAGAAAAAATGTTTCATCATGGATTATTATACTCTAAAGTACCAAAGTATTTCACAAAGAGCCTCAAGATCCAATGCCATTTTATGTAGTGCAAAAAAAAGGAAAAGTGGTACTTCTTTACAATTAATAAGAAATTTGGATGATCACAAATGAAGGAATTGAGTCAAGCTTTGAAGTCATCTTACACTTATCTTAGAAGACCTCTAACTTTTTCAAAAGTTTTGTTTATCCTTATCATTTCTTGTTTACCCTTGTCTTAAGCCCCATTACCACCTAGTCAAAATCCTCTTTTGATCCTTTAAAAAGGTATGGCCGTAACGTTGAGGTTAAATTAAGAAAAGTTGATGGTAAATGAAGTCAACATTCTCGTTGGATGATATTCCTTCTAGATATCATATTTTATAAAATCTTGGTTGTTCATCCTTTGTAAAGTATGTAAAGTGGTTCAAAATTATTATCTCATCACATTCACATACATTGAGAGAATTAGCCAAATCTCTGAGTGATTCATTCTGAGCAATTATATTACCTTTTGAGATTTGAAGTCGTAGCGAATTTTCTAAAAAATAATCTAGATATTATTCCACTTTGAAATGGAAATTTATGACAAATAAACACTTCACGTTCTTAGTGTTAACTTCCATGATAAGTTCTATATATCTTATGGGTAGTACTTTCTAATATCTTTTATTGACTTTATACTATGTAGATAACTTTGATGGATATGTTTCCTAGGACTTATGCATTTGAGTATGAACTTCTAAGAATAAATAAAGAAATGATTGTATAAACCATGGTTTAGAGAATCTTGAGTTTTGAGTATCACCGATGTTTGAGGGTACCATATCTGGAAACCCTCACATGACTATAACTCATCCACTAGGGGAAACCTAGAGGTTTATAGGCTTATTGCATATGCTAAATGTAATCGTGATTCCTACGAAATTGAGTTAGGTTTTAGTCTTTATTTTCTTTTGCTTGAGGACTAGCAAAATGTAGGTTTGGGGGATTTGATAAGCACATAAATGAGACATTTTATGCCCATAAATATACAATTGCTAAGTCCAATTATCTAATAAACATATCTCATTACGTATAATTTGTGTATTTTATAGAAATTCAAGCATTAATCTCAAATCATACACAAAGTGGCACAATAAGGCTAAGTTCAACAACTAGAAAGCCCATTGGAAGTTCACACATGCACTTTCAAAGACCATAGATTTTCAAGCCCAAGACCCATGAAGTCAAGCCCATAAAGCACCACCATTTACGGATCTCAAGGAAATTAACATGAAGATTTGGACATCCACATGGCCAACTTTATCATAACTAAAAGAAATTTCTACAAACTCCAAAAGTGTTAAGTCAAACTCTACTATCTATTTTCACATTTTTTATTCCATCACTTTTACACTCCACCTTATTTCACTTTTACACTCTTCCTTCGTTTTACTCCATCACTTTTACACTCCACTTTATTTTACTCCATTATATTCAACATAGTGCTAATCGTTCACACCAAAGTGCAATTTTTGCGACTGGATAAGGCTTGTGGTATTCTAATTGCTTACTTCGTTACTTGTTACCTTTTCACTACACCAAAAACCCCGTTTAGCTACGCCGAGCTGGCTACGGTTCTAAACCGTTGGTTGATTTGCCACGGCAAAAAACCGTAGCTATGTGTACCAACGACTTAAAACCGTGGGTAAAAAAAACCTGGCCACGGCTTAAAACCGTTGGTATATTTGGCACGGCCAACAACCGTGGCTAATAGTAGCAACGGCTTCAGACCGTGGGCATTATTAGCAACGGCTCAAAACCGTTGCAACAAAAACATTTAGCAACGGTTACAAACCGTGGCTATGTCTTGCAACGGCTCAAAACCGTTGCCAAAACAAATTTAGCAACGGTTCTAAACCGTGGCTATGGCTAGCAACGGCTCAAAACCGTTGTAAAAACAAATTTAGCAACGGTTCTAAACCGTGGCTAGCTATAGCAACGGCTCAGAACCGTGGCTACATGAAAAGCTGAAAAAAAAAAATTAGGCGGGCTATTTTGGCGCTCGACCTTCCCTCCACTCGAATTCCATCGACAAAAACGAAGCTCCCCTCGACTCGACTTCCCTCGATTTCGTCTCCTTCCCTGCTCCCTCCCTCGACTCGACTTCCCTGCTCGTTCTCCTTCTCTGCTCCCTCCCTCGACTTCCCTCCTCCCCTCCTTCCCTGCTCCCTCGACTTCGCTGCTCCTCCCTCGACTTCCCTGCTCCTCCCTCGACTTCCCTCCTCCCCTCCTTCCCTGGTCTTCACTCCTTAGTACTCGGCGTCTTCAAAATCGATCAGCCAATCACCGAACAGGTACTCTCTCTCTCTTTTATTTTTGGTGAAATTAGGGTTCGATGAAAATGTCACCATGAAAATGTCTCATTTCAGGACACATTCTTTTCCCTCCCATTTCCAAAATTTATCACCATGAAAATGTCAATGGTAATTATTGCATTTTTTGGTTTGTAGCATAATTTCATGGTTGAACTTCAGGAAAAAAAAATTTGTTCCTGTTTTATTGTATTGTGATTGTGACTTATAAGTGGTGAATGGATGAGAGCAATTATTATTATTATTATTATTATTATTATTATTATTATTACTTTGTTAGAATGTTAGTTCTATCATATATGAAACCAGAATAGTTTGAAGTTATTTCACATTGTGGTATTTTAATCATCAAGAGAAGAAATCTGAGGATTTGAATCAATGCATTTGATCTGCACTATGGTTGGAATCACTGTGTTGGCTAATGTAAGTGCATAACATAGCTTATGAGACTTAGATAACTACTTTCATGACCCAGATTTGGATGATGGGTGTTAGGAAGCACCATCACAAAAACGAAGCGCAATAATCACAAGAGGAAAAACTAGAAGGCCATTTCATATATAATACCACAAAAGGGGTATGGTCTGTGTTAATTATCTTGTTCGAGTCAGAGCTTGTAGCTTGTATGCTAGGTCGTCTTTGATGGTGATATGTATTGGGTGTCAAGAAACCCACAGGTCAGTGGTGATGGATAATTAATTAAAATTTAGTACTACACTTTCATTTGAATACTTTAGCTATTGTTTTTTCACTGTCAAATATGCTTAACTATTCAGGTGACCTGGACATAGTGGTCAATGAGGCCTCGATTTCCCTCATGAAGTGATTTTCTTTCATGTATATTTTTTTGCCATTATATATGACCTACAATTGTATTTGTTTTGTACTGATCTATATTAATATTATTTGAAATTATTAATTGTTAAACCAAATATGGTATGTCGATCCCATTATTCTTTTTCTTGCCCATTCTTAGGAAGAAAGAAAGGATACACTCTCAGTACACAAAGAAAATAAAGCTACAACGTTATACATTTTGAACTTGTTTGGCTTTCCTTGTTATTACCAATAAGTTGATTGGTGAATGTTGTATGAATTATTCAAGAGATGCCTGTAGTTCTGTTCATTGGGGATAGGTAGATTTTGTTACTTTTTGTTGATAGGGCATGCAGAGCATAATGAGACTTTTACAGGAAGAGACTCAAGTTGATCCTTTGGAATAGAGTTAAAACTTTAGCCTGCATATTATTGAACTCTGCTAGGTCCATAGACCAAAACTCAAAAGCAATAGGACACATAGTAAGCAAATGGTCTATGGACTCCTCAAAATGTTAACAAAGACCTCTGATAATAATAATATTATCAACTGTCACTGCTATATAATAAGTCTGATAGTTAATAAGTTTGCATTTGCCCTTCTTCTCTTGTTTCATCTTTCATGCCCTGTTTTTTTTTTTTTTTTTTTTTTCTTTTGTCAATTGTAAATGAAATATTAAAATAATTTATTTTCTCTATAACACTCAATATTTCTGCGAGTTGCATTAGAAGCACTTGATGTCAAACCCATACAAGAACGTAACTTGGGGTGTTTGTAAAAGAGAATGCTTTGGTTGATTTATGTGTGCCCAATTTTCGCTAAGTTTTTGCTTGTAACATATTTCATGTAGGATTCATGGAATCATTGCAATATCCCTTTCATGGCTGATCACATATTACTCCTTGTGGCAACTAGTTGAATTGCATGAAGTAACAGTGCCCGTCCTTCTCTTTCTTGCAATGCAATTGTAAATAAACTCAAAACACTAGCAGAGATAATATGGTTGTGATGTGCACAGTTACAGCATAAACGTGGCTTTGCTCTTTGTTATACATGTGCTGATCTTTGAACCCAATGCATTCTCTTTCAAAAAGTCCTATTCCATATTTTCAGATCCATGTAGCATGTTTCTCATTTGATGTAATTATTTGGCAGCTATGGATACAATTTTGATTCAAATGACTGGACTACTGTGTACAAGCACACAATGGGTAAAGACCTCAAATTTAAAGCTGGTTATGATTCAGAGGTGCGGCTTGGGTGGGCTTCTCTTTGGGTAATTTCTCTGAACACTGTTGTTAGCATTTGTTCTAAAGCAACTATCAGAAAGCCAATTAGAGTAAGCAAAAACACAAAATATAAAAACCTTGAACTGTGATTCAAGAGTTAATAGATGGTTTGATTGATGCAATTATCAGAAAGCCAATTATATAATTATTTTCCTTTTTCTTATTCAATATGCTTTGAGTACAAAGTTAAATTTTTCTTCCTTTCACTTTGCAGCATTTTGAGGAAACCTTTCAATTTTAGATGATTAAGTACAATTACATATCAGAAGATGTGGTAATGCAGCATTTTACAGCATGATCATTTCATTGACCTAGCCCATTGCTGTCATGTAGCCCAAATTTCACATCTTTTGCATTCATGTAGAGCATAGAAGATACAAAATTTGTCCGTGTGTTTTGCCTTGTTAAACATGGTATCATTGAATGAAGACCCAGCATGAATACAATAGTATAAGCATAATTGTATCTCTCCCTTCATTTGATAAATTTTGAATCTATACATGCCTAATCTCTTAATATACATTTGCACCTACTTTCATTACCCGAAAGGTTACTCTCAGCTTGGAAAGCGTTTATGTTTTCTAATCTGGACACTAACATGGCAAGCGTGTAACTCTTTGCAATTGCTTTGTTGCCTGAAATTTCTGGGATTCCGATTTGTTCTTTACTTCCATATCTTGTTTTAGAGACAGGTTAACAAATCAAATGATATGGGTCTGTCTGTAATGAGTTTGGTTTACTTTCTCAGAATTAGCATGGACGAGCATTTTTACTAATTTATTTTTTACTATTGATGATATCGGATTTGCAGCTTGCAGGGGCAGATATTACTGTGAATTCTCATTGGGAGACGCTGCATTTGCTAGATGATGAAATCAAATCATGGCTTGCATTTTCTGCACAGAAGGTTGTTGAAGTGAACGCCTTGGCGAAGGCATTGTCTGGCCAAAAGGATGAGGTATCCATTCTTATCTTTAGTTCCAAAGTTTCTATTTTTGTATGTTTCCTGTTGGCATGCATCAATCAAATTTTATGGCCCTATAATTGTTCAGTATGGTGGTTTATGTCACTTTGATGTTTTCCTAAGAACCTCGGACCCTATAGTGCATGCTATCATTGTGCAATAGACACAGTAGTATTACTATGTCAGTACTCATGCACACACACGAAGACTAGTGTTTATCATTTTTGTCTAATTTCATGCAGTTTACCTATTAAAAATAAATGTCATTGGTACAATTGTTATTTTGGCAAGTTTGGAAAGATTCAACAGGCTCGTTGCTGTGTAAATGTTGGGTAGAGCCTGCCCAACTTGCAGCTTTACTTAGGATCAGATTTGAGGTTAGAATCAAAACTTCAGGTGTTAGCTAAATGGGTCCACTACTTACTGCCGCCATTTTCTTGAATGAAACCAAATGAACAAAAAGTTCCTTCACCTTCTCACTCTCCCAATCTACCAAGCTCTCTTCTTCTTCATGTGCTGATTTATCTGCTTTTGATAATGGCGGCACCATTTCTTCTCATGTTTTTGTTCATGGGTTTGGTTTGAATTTGTTCGTCCAAATTGATCTTCAGTTTCTATGCAAAATCTAGTTAGTGTGCAACAGTTTGATAAAATGCTTGAAAGAATTCTTATAGCTTGGAATTTGATGGATTCAGATTATGAGCAGATGAGTTTGCTAGGGAAGCAGTCTGGTCTTTAGTGAATGCAAGAGTTGGGACTGCAGTTTGAGTTGCCAACTCTGGTGAGCTTATTGTCTTTAGTTTTCAATTTGGATCATTTGTTTTTGGTCAATAGGTAGATGATATATAGTTTAGTGATGTTGACTCTTCAACGTTGACGTAATTCTGGGTGGTTCTTTGATGAATGTGTATGAAACATGCTAATTTTATGTTGGTACGTGAAAGGCTTGTTCCTTTGATGAATGTGTATGAAACATCGTATAGCTCTTTACTAACTTTGACATCAACAGCCGCAGCATTTCATGCAATCTTTGCCACCAATGCAACGGGCCCAGTTGCAACATCAATTGCAGCAGCAGCAACAACAGCAACAGCTGAGACAGCAAGTGCAGCAACAGGGAATTCAACAGGGATTGCAAAGGCTTGTGGCGCAGTCGTTGTCAACAGGCCAGATGAGCTTCAAGAATCTGATGTTGGAACTGGAGCAGGACTCTTTGAGGTAAAAAAGATTGGTGATGAGTTCTTTGCCTTTATCGTGGAGCAGGACCCAAGACAGGCAAGCTTGGTTTGAAAGCTTTTTGTTGAGGGTCAGGAATTAATCAGTTTATTGCAGGTATTTGACAACTCTTAAAATAGAGTGGCGTGATTCTGTTTGGCGCGACTCTACTTGGTGCTGGGTCTGTTACGACAGGTACTTGACAGCTCTTAAAACAAAGTGGCGTGACTCTGTTTGGGGCTGGTCTGTTTTGTGACAGCAAGCTGGGGGCTGAGTTGTTCGCTCTATTGGGGAATTTCAGGCATCTTTGTTTTGCTTTGTTGTTCCTTGGTGAGTTGTTATCTCTGTTCTTTGTTAATTAATCAGATTAAAAAAACCAATAGACTGTTTTGATAATGCTCGAGTCTTTTTTGTTTCTTGTTTATTAGTGTAGTGAATTTTTTTTTGTTGGTTATGCATATGTATGGCTAAAGAATTTCATTTTGCAATGCAGTGAAACACTTAAGTGCATTGCCTATGTCTCATTTTTCTATGAGTTGGGTATGTCAGGCATCAGCAGTGTGCTACTGGTATTTATTTTATTTTAAGCAGCAAGGAAATGTCTAATCAACACAATGCTCCTCTTTTTAGTTTTACTGTCTTATTGATTTTTTTTTTCTTCAGGGAAGGTTTCACTGGAATGGATCCTTATTTCACGACAGTAGTCCCCCGTGAAAATTATGTTCACATGTATGGACCTACCACTGGTGATAAAATCCGTCTAGGTGATATGGAATTATATGCAGAAATAGAAAGAGACTTTGCTCTTTACGGTGAAGAATGTATGTTCGGAGGTGGAAAGGTGCTTAGAGATGGAATGGGGCAGGCCTGTGGCTATTCAGCAAAGGATTGTCTGGAAACTGTGATCACAAATGCTGTGATTATTGACTACACAGGAATATACAAGGCTGATATTGGCATCAAAGGAGGGTTGATATCTGGCATTGGGAAAGCAGGCAACCCAGATGTAATGGATGAAGTTGCATCTAATATGATTGTTGGGGTGAGTTCTTGCTTAGAATTTTGTGTACATTCTTGTCATGTCATTAGCATATGTTCAGACTTTCATTTTTTTGATTTAGGTAAACACTGAGGTTATTGCTGGAGAAGGAATGATTGTAACTGCAGGGGTGATAGACTGTCATGTCCATTACATATGTCCTCAAATGACATTTGAA
The DNA here is from genome assembly GCA_963556465.1 of Berberis vulgaris. NCBI lineage: Eukaryota > Viridiplantae > Streptophyta > Magnoliopsida > Ranunculales > Berberidaceae > Berberis > Berberis vulgaris. Next base: position 38,011,379 of record OY747133.1, on the reverse strand, counting down.
GCTATATCAAGCGGTTAGATTTCTATTTATATATTTATTTATTTATTTCCTTTGAGCAGTCAAGCTTAACAGAATCTTAGCAATGGCCAAATGTATAGATAGGAATGCTAGAACACTAGATAGGTCTAGAAAATCAACTATAGCATGGCAAAAAAATTAACAGTTATTGACTCTTCATGATGACGTTGTTGTCTCTGAAAGTAACTTTTAATAATCCCTGAAGGCATCACTACTTTGGTGGGAGGTGGGACTGGACCGTCGCATGGATCACGCGCAACAACATGTACACCTGCACCAGCACATATGAAATTTATGCTGCAGTCCACTGATGACATGCCATTGAATTTTGGCTTTACTGGGAAGGTATACTTTTATTTTTTTCAATTTTATTTTTCAATTGTTTTACTTTTGGCACTATATATCTAAAGTAACTTAGAATAGTCATGTTAAAATGATGGCATTTAGTTTTGAAAAGGAAACATGTTGTTGGGTATCCGACTATCCGTCAACTGTTATGAACTGATTCTTTGGATGCCAACCACGTGCTTTAGTCCATCCTTTGAGCTGTGTACTTGTCTATTTATATTGCTCCTCTTCTAGAACTCACTGTATAAATTTATGCTTATGTTAAAGCACACCTGAGGTTCGTGAGTCGGCTGGCCAGGCATTTAGCACTCTTTGTATTTATACTGCTCCTCTTCTAATAATGCTGTTTTATTTGTTTTATATATTATTGTTATTATTTTTTTTCTGAAAATAATATAAATTTAAATTTAAGAAATGGTTGAAAGATGTATTAAGACAAGATAAGTATAAATTCTTGTTTAAGCGGTTAAGCCTAAGCCTTTCAAGGCAATTGCTCATTTACTTCCTCTCATGTCTAAGCTTCATCTTCAATGTCTCTTCTTGATCTTCTTGACAGAGCTCTTCTGCCTCTGTCATGGTGATGGTGACGTTCAACACTATTATTCCCTATGATCCCTAGACTTACCCTAAAAATCCTTGCATTGTGCTCCCGCTAAACACACCAACAAATAGCATAGGGAATAAGTTTCCAGATGAATGTACCCTTGGAAGAAAGCTCCACATGAGATTTAAAACCCCTCAAATTGAACAAGGCCGCAAAATCAGTCCAATTTTAATTCTGTAACATTGCTGACTGCTACTACTTTAAGCATTATCTTACCATCTTTAATATGTGTAGTATTATTTATATTTTTTTACGATAGATATTATCAGTCTATTTGAATCATACGATTTGTCTCTGCTATTATTCTTTCCTTTACAACATGATTCATGATTAAAAATGCTTGTATTTTAGATTCTATTTTCTAAAGAGGAGTTTTTTTAATGGAAACTGCTCTAAATGAAGTCATTATATGGATGAATATTGTAACTAGCTTTTAACGTCAATTTGTGTCATTGTTATGCTTGTAATTGGAGTCTGAAATTTGGATATTCAATTTTCTTGTTTTATAGAAGGACCAATTATGAGTATCCATTTGACATTCAAATTAACTTGACTCTGTTATTTACTTGGTCAAACACTACAAAGGCATCATTGCTGAATCGGTTTGGGGATATGTACCAATAACTGTGTTTTTAAATATGAAGTGGTGTTTTCAAATTTCAATCTGCGATACATTTGCCATGTGATAGGTGATACAACTCATGATGCACTAAGCAGTTGGTTGCTGGTGTTGTAAGGTATTGGTTTTGGTGTTGTCTTTGACTGTTTGCTTCAAATTTTTATGTAGGCATAGTGACTTTAATGCAGCAGCAAAGGATGCTGGGGGCTTATCAGTTGTAGAAGATGATATGGCAGATGTTTATCCTCTACAACTTAGACTCTCTGTTTTGTGGGACACAAATTCATTGGCTGTAAAGATAAGCAAAAAGGTCAGTTCTAGTAATTGTATCTTCTTTTCTTGTTTTTTTCCCATTCTTATTTCGAGGCTTGTTAAGTTATTCATTCTATTCCAGACGATGAATGATTCTCTTTCATATATAATGTGTTATAGGCCTTGTTATCTGAAACTTCTTTTATGGTTTTCCTCAAATGGTGCTTTTAGATATAAATTTTTTGGTTAAAAAATGGATGTGCTTGTCTGCTTGTAACGAACTCTGAAAGAAGTTTATTGTTTGTGAACCAAATTTATTATGGTGTTGTCAAGTGGGTTAGACTTGATATTTTGATTGGGGGAAATTATGCATCTGTTTAAATACCAGAGCTGAAATGTTGCTCCTTACCTTTTGTTGTTTACAATTTCTTTAATAAGTTTTTGCTTACTTTCCAGAGGAACACAAACTAAATGAAGACCTTCAGAAGGAAGTCCATAATTTAAAGTTGAGCAAGGATACAGTAAGTTTTACTTCAATTTCTAGAACTTAACTAATTTATTGTTGATGAGATGCATAATGTAGTCCACGCTGGCACCTTTCCAGGGTTTTTTTTTTGTTGATTACAGTCTATTACCATGTTTTTATGTTTCACTAAATGACCCTTGATCATTGGCTACCTGATGTTTTATGCATATCTGTCCTAGGTACATTTATACCCAGTCAATTAGTTGAAAGATTGACTTATTGAAAGGGAACCCTTATGAATCTTGATCAAAATACGCTTTGGTGTAATTCTTCTATGTAAAACTGGCAAATACATGTCAGTGACGAACTTGGGTATGGGCCGTATGGCATGTCAGACATGTTAACCAAATTACCAACCAAATTGAGGGTGCAATATTTTCACCCCAGTTATAAACTTCATTTTGTTAGTCATTTTTAAATTGATCATTTTCTATATTGCCATATATTCATAAGTCATAACATTCATATTTTTTTCCCCTTAAGCGTGGAGTACTTGTCCGGCTACAAAGCTTATATTTTGGTTGTTATTGTTTATATATTTCTTGTGGAAGTGAAGAGTCTTTGATACAAAGGTTTGATTGTGTTTGTCTAGTTGACTTAACTGTTTGGTAGTTCAATCTGGAAATATAAAACCCAAGAACTAAACAATAGGAAATTTGATGTTCATTACCTTAAAACAAGAGGCTATATGTCCCCTCTCTCTTACCTTCCCCCTCACTTGCATGGTTCCCCATGTACCCTTGGTGAATGGATAATATTAATGAATAGTTATTTATGATAATTATGTGTGTTTATCTTTGTGTCTGTTGATTATTGACCATCTTCGTGTTTACCATGTGCCTTTTGGTAGAATTCTTTCTAATTTCTATGATTTTTATGTCTTTAGGGGCAGAAGTCTGTGGCAGAGATGACAGCTTTACAAAATGAATTGAATGAAAAAATATTAGAAATAAAGCAACTGCAATTAGAGTTGACTAGAAGGAATGATGAAGAGCAAGAAGTTGGAAGTGCTGAAATTTTAAAAGGAGTGATTGCAACCCTAGAGAAGGAGAACATCAAGCTTAAGGTTACTTGTGACGCCCTGTAATTTTGTTATGTTCAATCGAGTTCTGCATAACTGGCATTTTTTAGTTGTGGAGTCTTGAAACTGTTATATGTATATTGGATTGGCATTCTTGTATAGACTCATTTTTTAGGTTGTATATATAACAATGCTCTTTCTTAGTTATTGAGGAATTAAAACCCATCAATTCAATAATCCCATTGTCTATTTGATTAGGTATTGGTTTTACTAAAATTTGGATGCTTATGCTTTTAGTCATTTGATAGCAAAAAAAAAAAAAAAATTAAAAAAAAAAAAAATTTGCCACGGTTTAACTATTGCAACGGCTAAAAACCGTTGCTATCACGTTTGCCACGGTTTATTTTTCACTGTTTAGCCACGGCTTAAAACCGTGGCCAGGGTTAGCCACGGCTTAAAACCGTTGCTACTTAATTAGACACGGTTTAGAACCGTTGCTATTGTCCACACCTTATCACGGCTTAAAACCGTGGCTAATCTGGCCACGGCTAAAAACCGTTGCTATTGTTCTTGCAACGGTTTAAAACCGTGGCTAAATGCTTAATATCACCACACCTCCTCAAGCATAAAACCGTTGCTAAAATGTTTAGCAACGGTTTATAGCCGTTACAAGGAATTTCGCGACGCCCCTGTAGCCCACGGCTCTTAGCCGTGGCAATGGGTTACGCCCACGGTATAGAACCGTTGCTAATGGGGGTTTTTGGTGTAGTGTTTGTTTTAAAACTTGATTGATGGATGGAATATGCTCTTATTTTCGTTGATCAATTATCAATTATATATATGCTCTTATTTCTTTTTCAAATTTAGATTAAACTCTTTTTAACTCCACCGATGTAGATATTTTTATTTAAGTTATTGATCCCATGCCTGGATAAAGGAGGGATGAGGATAGGTTTACCTTTATCAAGTGTGGGTCTGGTTTTCATGTTTTTTTTCATTGCCATGCTATAATGCAGATTTTTGAAGATATTGAAAGTGCATCGACACTGATAGATTGAAATGTTGAGTACAATTATGGGAACAACATTTTTTGCAAATGTGTTTGTGGAACATGTTGTTCGCGTGGTCATATTAGGTTATTGCTTTCTATTAGCTTATTGTTTCCTATTAGATTATTCTTTGTACCAGTATTTTTCCTATTAGGTTACTGGTTCCTATTAGGTTAATCCTTGTACACCAAGTCACCAATATTTTAGGATCTAGATTGATTTGTAGAGTTGTATATGATGAGACATCGAATAGTCACCCAATCACAGTTGTACACGTGGGATGGGCCAACCCTAACACGAGAAAGGCTTCAGCGTGATCTCAAGTAGACCCCTTCATAAATTATTGTTCAACCAGTAAGTCAGGTGCTCGAGCCCAAGTCGCGCCAGCCCAAGACAAAAAAGGCCCAAACATAAATTTCTGAGTTGTCATAGGCTGCCCGAGATCCACTCGCACAAATCAGCTCTCAGCCCAATCAATAATTGGGTCCTAAATAGAGCCAAGTGCTGAAGAAACTCAGTCAAGCACATGTAAGATTATGGGCAAGAACTTTTCCTCCATTACGCCCTTGATAGCAGGGACAATTGTGGAGAGAACACTCACTACTTAAGGTGAGAGAAGGGAAGAAGAAAGGTATGCATACACTTTGCTAATTACATCTAGTCTTCATTATTCATTGCACCGTTATTTGACTTAAGCATCGTAGTGCATGCAGCCACCACAACGGTGGTCTCTGGCTAACTAATGTTCATTTTTGCAGGCTCGAGATAGGTAAGGACATATTTTGACACATCAGTATATATACCCATGTATTAGTTGAACGTAAATACAAAATAAATATTCAACATACAAATTTATCTCTTCATTTTGACATGGTATTAGATTAGTAATCTTGAGATCTCGTTACGGTTGTTTATACGTGCCCCCATATACTACCCCATCAGTTATTCTTTTTCCTTCGTTTTGCTTCTGTGTATTTGGCCTTCTGAGAAATGAGTTCTCATGACTTGATCATCCATTAGGTAACATTGATTATGTTCTTGCTACTCCTATTTCTGTCAAAGACTCCATATGGATTATTGATTCAGGTGCCACTGATCATACGACATTTCATCAATTGCTCTTACGAATGGCGAGCACGCCACATCGTTCCCATGCGGCTAATGCTAATGGAGTTGCCTCCCCATTCACTAGTACAAGCACTATGGTTTTAACACCCTCCTTATCCTTGGGGAATATGTTGCTTGTTCCTTCACTTTCTAATAATCTATTATTTGTATCTCAAGTTACTGAACAATTAAATTGCCTAGTACTAATGTATCCTCGTTTCTGTCTTCTTCAGGATACCAACAACAAGTAGATTATTGGGCTTGGTACTAAGAGAAGGAGACTTTATTATGTGGATGATGTGTGCTCTGGAAGTGCCTTGAGAAGTCAGAGTTATACTTGTGCTAAAGAGCAACAAATTTGGACATGGCACCATCATTTTGGTCTTGTTTCTTTTGGTTATTTAAAGAATTTGTTTCCTTCCTTGTTGTCTGAATGTACTCCTTCAGATTTTCGTTGTGATGTTTGTATTTCGGCTAAGAGTCATCGCACTACTTATCCTTTGAGTTTAAAAATGATGAATGAATCATTTGTTTAGATTCATTCACATGTGTGGGGCCCTGCTCCAGTTTCTATTTTGTTTGGATATCGCTGATTTGTGATTTTTGTTGATGATTGTAATCGTATCACTTGGCTTTATACGATGAAAAGTAAAAGTGTTGTGTATGAATGCTTTTGCTCGTTTCATGCTATGATACAAACTCAATTTTCTGCTACGGTGAAGGTTCTCAGGTGACAATGGTAGTGAATATGTTGGTAGTATGTTCCAGTCTTACTTGCAGGATCATGGAATTATTCATGAAATGACATGTCCTTCTAAACCCCAATAGAACGGTGTGGCAGAACAAAAAAATCGACATCTACTTGAGGTTACACGTGATTGTCCGATTGGTGCTCATATGCAACCCGCTTCTTGGGTGATGTTATTTTATACGTTGTTTATCTTTTGAACCATGTACCTAGTAGTTCTCCACTTCAAAAAACCTTTGGAAATTTTTTCTACTTATGTTACAATCTCTTCCTACTTAACATTGGAATCATGATTTATTGGGTGTGTTGTGTTTATTCACCTTCACAAACATCAATGTACAAAACTGGATCTGTATGCTTAAAGTGTGTATTTGTTGGGTATTTAGCATCGCAAAAGGGCTACAAATGTTATCATCCTCCTTCTCGACGGACTTATGTGAATATGGATGTTACTTTCTCTGAAACGGAGATGTATTTCTCTCAGCCTGTATCCACTTCTCCTCTTCGGGGGAGATGAGTATTGAAGATTCGAATTGGATGGCTATGTTTCCGGATGCGGTGTTGATTACTCCGGCTAAAACTACAAAGGGTTTGGATGATTCACTTTCAATATTGCTTAGTACTACAAGCCCCCTCTTTACGGATTTGGATGATTTGCTTTTAGTATTACCTAGTACTGTAAATTCCCTCTCTACATCTACAGTACCTACCAATAATTCATTTTTTGTTGTTGATGTTCCTAAGGTATCTATTGATTATGGTATTCATATTAACAATTTAATTAGTGATCCCATGCCGATCATATCTAATGGTAGTGATAGGTATCAATTGCCTCCACGGAGTACTCGAGGTAAACCCCTAGAGAGATACTCACCTGACAACTCAAAGATGGTGAGTATCCTATTGTTCATTATGTTTCAGTTGTCACCATCCCAACCATAGTACAAAAAGCCTTGAATGACCCTAAATGGGTAGAAGCCATGGTTGAAGAAATGCGAGCGCTGGAAGAAAATCAAACATGGGACCTTGTGAAGTTGCCAGAAGGGAAGAAGTATGTTGACTGTAAGTGGTATTTATGGTGAAACATAAGCCTGATAGCTTTATTGATTAGTATAAAATAAGGTTAGTGGCTCGTGGTTTTACTCAAATGTAAGGTATTGACCAGTGTTCTAAAAAATGCTAGGCGATAGGCGGGCGACGAGCAGGAGACAAGCGCCCAGAGGACTAGGCGGGGGCCTGGGCGGTTTATTTATTTATTATAATTTATAAATTATAAAAGTTAAGCATAATAGCATATAAATTATTTCTAATTCAATGCCAAAATACACATGCAAAATATATAAAAAAAAGTGTTTTTATTTTTTATTTCTTTTTCAAATTGGAAATAAATTTAAAAACAATAATTCAAAAACCCGCCTAGAACGTTTTAGAACACTGGTATTGACTATCAGGAGATTCTTGCACCTGTAGCAAAGTTAAATATTGTCCGTGTTTTATTATCCACTACTGCAAATTTTGATTGGCCTTTACACTAGTATGACCTAAAAAATGCTTTCTTACATGGAGATTTACCCGAAGAAGTTTATATGAGTATGCCGCATAGATACAAGATACAATGCTTCTGGTAATACTAGTTTTGTATGTGATGCAGTCATTTTTCGCTCCCTGTTTTGACCTTGACCTGCAAACCTGCAGACCTGCACAAGGAATACATGTGAGCCACAGACCACCATTGTGGTTGCCGATGGCACTCCGATGCTAAAGTCAGACAGGGTTCTGAGGAAGTTGTATTGATGTAAATTGGGATTTTTTAGCATACCTTAGCTTACAAATCTCATGTCTTATTTATAGTATAGGAGTCCTGGTTCGACCAGGCCATCGATGGTTGAAAAATGACGTTGTCTATAAAATGACATCGCCGGCTTGCTTTGTGAATCTGCCTAATGACTTCAAGTTCTGGCAGAAGTATTGCTTCTTAGCTCCTGCGGATTCAAAGTACTTCCAGTTCAAGGGTCACCCGCTCGAACGAGAGTTCAAGACACTTCGTAAGTACAACTTTTTCTGCTAACTCTGTTGCGCTTGATTGTATGCTAATCGTTGCTCGTGTTTCTTCGCAGGACTGTTTTCCACTACTCCTCTTACCCTAGATGAGCGAAACACTATGGAGACGTTCCACGGCTTGCCAACATAGAATGTGGTGGACGTCATATGTGTTTCCAACTTTATTCGCAATAGGCTGTGGGACAGCTGGCACGTGGACCCTACTATTTACTGATCGTCACGAGTTAAGTTTAAAGGTGGGGCCTCTTTTAGGAAAAGGAAAGCCGTCAAAGCCAAGGCTTCTGCCTTGTTTGAAACAGAAGAGCTGTCTGAGACACTTGCCTCTTTTGTGAGTTCAAAGATGTCCCGCATTAGGACTGGGTCATCTTCAAAATAGTCTACTCCAGTAAGTGAAGAACATGAGTCTGATCGGCCCGTTAGGGTGGAGGCCAGTGTATCTGTCTGGGAGAAAAACCACCTGCGATTGGCAGGAGTTGAAGATATCGAATTTTAGTGCCACGCAAGCGGAAGCTCTGAGCGAGCAGTTGATGCTAGCTTCAATGGCACCTTCTGCTTGTGCCGACCAGCCAGGGACTGTACTGATAGAAGACTCCTATGAGGATCCACCTGAGGTTCTGGAAGCCAATCGTCCCATTGTTGGGCGAACCAATAGTGGTCGTGGTGACACAGGCCAAGTTTCTCATAGTCCACATTGTTCCTCGTCTCGCTCCAGGCGTATCTCCAGAAGAAGGCTTGGGAGCAGTGGTGACTACAAAAGGTGGTGTTGGCGTGATCGCTCGTCTGTGAGAGCTTCATCTGGATGCGCGGATAAGTCTGTTTGCACCAGACTTAGTAAAGATGAGCACTCGAGTCTGGCACTGGGAGGTTGATGTGGACTATGCTTTGAAGAAGCATATAAGCAGGCGTCATATATGGCTGATAGACCACGCTCCAAAGTCCGTGGAGGATACGCTAGAAGGTTTAAAGTACCTTATGTGGGGAATGTCTTACTTGAGTGAGATGGTCGTTGCTGGGACGAAAGTTGAGGCAGCCCGTGAGAGGGTGTACACCATGGAGCGTGTCTTCTCGCACATGTAGATGGTGTATTCTGACGCGCTTTATAAGATTGAGCTGTTGAGGAAGCATGTCGATGAGAGGAGGTTGGAATGGTCGTCCGTTGATGGTGAGACTCAAAGGGTTCATCGGGATGCCCTTGAGTCTAGTCTAGTAGAGGCGATGGTTGCGAGAGATAGATTTCAGCAATAGTTGGATCTGGCCCACCGTGATCCGAAGGTTGCGAAGGATGTTGCGGCGGATGCGCTTCTAAACTACGGTCCCTTGCTGAGGAGAATGCATTGAAAGAGGCTTATTTGGCTATTCAGAAACTACAATTAAAGTCCGATGTGGAGTTCAATGCTCGGGAGGCGAGGAAGGTCGAAGACCAACTCGAATTGGAGAAATCCCAGGTTGATGTGCTAACATGCAAGTTGGAGCTGATGGAGCATGATTTTGCTATCGCGAAGGCGCCAGAGGAAAAGCTCCTCAAGGAACAAGGCAAATGTGAATTCCTTTGGGTTGTACATGGTAGACTTGTCAGTGGTCTTTGCATCGTCAAACGATGAGGATGATCCAGACCAGGATGCTCAGACTGCGCCACGTACAAGCGCGACTCCTACTTCCTCTTCTGTCAAGCTTAGCTCTTATGTTTCTGTACCTCCTGATAAGGAGTACACTTTGTACACTTGTACCTTTTTTGTTTCAACTGTTATGGAAACATGTTTATGTTGAATACACTCTGTGTCCGTTTTGGGTTCACTATCCCTATTGTGTGTTTTTCGTGTCGCTTTGTCGTTTTACTTTGGCATAGGCTGGTTGGATCAATAATAAGTCGAGTGGTCTATCTGTCGTTGAGAGTTTGAGCGTTATTGCGAGTGACTCACTTTTGCGTAGTCACGTCCAATAGTGGGCGTTTTGAAAATGGTTGATGAGTGGGCTGCGCTGCCCAGTTGTGGCCTATTCTCAAGGTATGTAAGGGCTCATTTTGTCTATCTGATTTTCAGTCGCAGTTACTAGAATGAATGAACTATGGTAGTCGAGCACATGCGTTGTAATTGGAGTGCTTGTTCCGAGTCAGATTTCATTAGATTGGGCTGGCATTCCATGTAGCACTTGTTTGCGCGTCGGCGGGACGATATGTGGGTTGGCTTGAGCGTCTTTTGCTGGTAATAGAATGTCAGTCCATGTGGGCGTGAAGACGTTGTTTGAGCTGTGAGCGTGAAAACACTATTTGAGTTGTGATTTATCTTTGGGCCGCTATTTCGAAAGAAAGTGGCAGTTATGTGGCGAGCCTTCTAGGGCTCCCACCTTCTGTACCATCTATGTCCAAGCATGGTGGACTACAGGTTCGAGGAATAAGGATTCGGCGATCATGGTCTGTTGAAGAGTGATGTTCCCGTGGCGAGGCATCAACATCAGTTCGGGACAGACACGTGGCGAGCTACAAGTTTGAGATGAGGGGGTTCGACGACCATGCTGAAGAGCACTGGTCCCATGGCAAGCCGTCAGAATCAGATCGGAATTGACTAGGCTTCCACCTTCCAAATCATCTACACCCGTGCGCATCGAGCTACAAATTTGGGAGTTTTCGGCGACCATGGTCTTTAGAATAGCAGTGGCTCCGTGCCAAGCCATCAGAATCAGTTCGGGACTGACTAGGCTCCCACCTTCCAGACCATCTACACCCGCGCAGTGGGGGCTACAACTATGGGCTTTGATAAGAAGTTGTCGTTGCCAGTCTTTACCAGCTAGGCTTACCTGATCTGGTTCGGTGATCGTTGTTTGTGAAGGGGGCAACGGTCCCTGGTGAGTCATTGTCATCAGACGTGATAGCGCTGATTGGACTCACACTTCCTAAACCATCGACATCTGCACTGGGCGGACTAGGTGTTGGGGTGAACCAGAAGTCGTCGTCGTCAGCCAAAGCTGATTAAGCTTGCCTAGCCAAGTAACGGCTCCTCCAACTGCGAGCGTGCGAGCCTGTGTCCGCGAGCAGAGTGCATTGTGCGGATGAATTATGAAGAAGTACCTTGGATCTTCTAGTGGTGTGCAGGTGTGATCTGCATGTCAAGAATGACTAGGGTTCCTTATGCTCTTGTCAAGCACGTGGTAGAATACTTTTTGAAGAGTGGGCCAAGCACATGGGCCTGTAGAGTGAGAACTAGGGTTTTCTATATAATGGTGTTTCTCCATCGTTGTAGGCACTATCTTCTGTAGAGCGTATCTCCGATAATGTTCTTATTTGAAGAGATTTTTAGTGTTTTCCAAAGGCTGAAAGGAGATCTCCATCGTCAGAGTCTTCGAATGTTCTGACATTTGCGCCGATGAGTGACGATGAAAATCGCTGTTATGTGTGGTCACCTGCTCTGGGTGAGCACATATATATTTCGTTGAGATCCAGTGATTTTTTCTCATATTGTGGAGAAGAAGTACGTACTCATTCCCAAGGGACGAGTCTGTCATTTATTCGCTTGCACTTTGGTGTTACCGTGTGCTATTATGCCCGCACGTATGCGGTTCTTGCTGCTAGCTTATGGTTGATCGAAGTGTTGGCAGATGCGTGATGCTTCCGGGGGTAGTATCTCCGAGTCACCCCGAGTACCGTGCATGGGAAAAATGTCCTCGCTTGACCGCTCCGTCGCTCGCAGCCATCCTCATCTGCCTCCTTTTGCCTTATTCGTGAGACCGAAAGTCATTTGAGGAAGTTTGCAACTCGGTGCAAGGTTGTGTTGTCATTGTCGGGTCGTTGTTCTGTGCTTTCAGCCCCTTCTCGACCTTTGTCTTTGATATTGGGAAGGAGTCGAGCGTAGTTTACTAGGATTTCTTTTACTCTCTCCGACGTCGAATTGTTTAAGCGAGTCTTTATTTCATATTAGATTTGGATGCTTGTAGTATGTAGTCTTTTGTATCTGCCTCAGGGTGCCTGTTGTTACATCTTTTCAGTAATCAATAGAGTGTGTTTGCGTTATTCTTTCTTTTATTTCTCAAATGATTGCAAATCACATAAGTTCTTAATAACTAAAAAAACTCTAAATTGACTATGGAAAGGAAAATTGACAACTGAAATAGACTAACTGCTGGTGGAGAGAAGTCGACCCGGCCCCGAAGTGAATTCGCATGGCCCTTGTTGGATTGTTGACACTTCCAGCAGACTGTTGAGGTTCGTTGATGTCAGTGAGGCTACTGAAGAGTAAACCTCGTGTGGGAGTTAATCTCCGCACCGATGGAATGTCGGGGGGTTGTACTCCCTTCTGCATTGACCTCTCCATTATGTTGGGTTGAAGAGCAGATTGCTTTTTTTTCTGCTTGGTTGTTCCCTGTTTCTGAAATTCACCACCGCTGTTTGGATCTCGTGCGAGTGGAGTTGTGCGTCCACAGTTGCAGGATCTGACTCCGTTTTCAGGTTGCATTGTAAGATCCGGTTGGATCTGGGAACATTCTATTTGTTTAACGCCGCATAATGGCAGCCTTGAGCCATAGGTTGGTCTCCACATATCGTTCCTTCAGAGTGGTTAACAGTGTACTTAACGCACTGGTGAAGGGTGGAGACTACTGCCTCCATCTAGTGGAGCCATGGTCTTCCCAAGATAAGGTTGTAAGTAGACGGCGCGTCTACTACCATGAAGTCCAAAAACAAGATCTTTATGAGTTGTGGCTCTCCTGCCACTACTACTAACCTTGTCTTCCAGATAGAGAAGCATTTTTCTTTGCTGAATCCGATCAGCGGGTAGTCCAAGGACGTCAGGTTCTCCTCCTTGAGGTCCATACTATGGAACGCGTTGTAGAATAGGACATTGAGTGAGCTCACTGTGACTACTAGGGCTCTTTTTACCTCACACTTCGCAATGGAGACCGAGATGACTAGGGCGTCATTGTGCGTTGCTCGGACTCCTTCGAGGTCGTTGTTTGTAACATCAAAGTGGGAATGGGGTTTTGTACCCTCAAGTAGCAAACGCCGTCTGTTCTCATCCATGGGTTGTGTTCGCATCTCCAGTAGGGTCTACTTGTGGGACCTGCTTGACTGGTCTTCGTCCAATCCGACCCCATGAAGGACATAGATTATGCCGGGAGTCTCCTTTTCTATTTCCTTGGCTGACTCCCCCCAGTCCCAGGACAATTCTGATCGCTTCTCAGAGCTCAAGAATTTTTTTAGCTTGCCCCTACGGATCCAGTACTCAATCTCATACCTTAGACTCTTGCAGTCATTGGTATCATGGCCACCCTCCTTGTGGTACGAGCAGTACTTGCTGTTGTCACTCTTGGAAGGGTCCCCGTGTTGTTTTTGAGGGCCACTTAAGATCTTCTTACTTTTTCATGGAATTCATGGCGTCCGGTAAGCTAGAATTGAGGGGGTCATGGCTCTGGATCCAATGTAATTGAGTGTTTTCTCTGGCCTTGCCTGGCTAGGGTCTAACACGTTGTCATTGCGCTTTCGCTTGCCTCTTTCTTCATCCTCACACTTCCTTCCCTCCTTCTTGTTTTTAGGAGCGGAGGGTCTTTTATTTCATTCCGTTTCCCTCTTCACAATTCTCAACTCCTCTGAGGTGATGTACCTTTAAGCACTTTTGAATAGCTTCGTCATATCCAAAGGTGGTTCAAAGCTGAGACTTTCTTAAAGCTTTCCCTTCTTTAGGCCTACGTGAAATCCATTACGAATGTGTTGTCGTTGCAGCCATCGATGAGTATTAGCTCGTCGTTCAAGTGCGGGACATACTCTCTAAGTGTCTCATTGGATCTTTGATTGAGAGAAAGTATGTAGCGTGGGCCTTTCCGGAGGCACTGACTTCCTACAAAATGTGTCAGGAACTCCTTAGCCAGTGCTTGGAATGAATCGATCGACTTCGACGGGAGGCTGTGGAACCATGTTAGTGCTTATTTTTTCAGGCTGGTAGGAAAGGTTCTGCTCATGACCGACTCAGATCCTTATTTGAGTACCATTACGTTCTGGTAATGGCGTAGGTGGTTGAATGGGTCGGTGGTCCCGTCGTAGAAGTCGAGCTTTGGAGGAGTGAACTTTTTTGGAAGAGCTTCGTTCATGATACAATCCACGAACGATGGAACAGAGAGACGGTACAACACGTCTGGTCGTGCATCCCTCTACGGAGGGGGTTCTATGGGTCAAGTCTCTCTTCCCGGAGAGTTGGTTCCTCGTTAGCTGCGGAACCTCCTCTGGTCCAATGGGGACTAGCAGGGGCTTGACTCTCCTGTGCTTGCTTGTCTTCCGGAGATGGAAGCCTGTGTTGCTCCTGATCTCTATTGGTGGGTGGAGGGTTTTGTTGTATGAAAGCCTCTGCGGCTTTGAAGATTTGTTGTATATGAGAAAACAACAAATCCATTTTGGGATCCGTCATCATCGTGGCTGGTGCAGGGGTGTGAGTCTGTTGCCCATGTGCCATCGGCATCGCTGAGAGTGGTGGTATAACGCCAGTCGAGGCGTTCGACGTGTCCCCTTGTTCTCCATTGTTGCATGATCGGGTGGTCACCATCTCTTTGTAGCCTGAGGAGAGATGACGCTAGTAAAGGGTTAGGAACTTTATCATTCCCACAGATGACGCCAAACTGATGCAATCATTTTCCGCTCCCTACTTTGACTTTGACCTGCAAACCTGTTGACCTGCACAAGGAATGCATGTGAGCCACGGACCACTGTTGTGGTGGTCGATGGCACTCCGATGCTAAAGTTAGAAATGGATATGAGAAAGGTGTAATGATGTAAACATGGATTTTGTAGCGTACCTTAGCTTACCAACCCTCATGTCTTATTTATAGTGCAAGAGTCCTGGTTCGACAAGGCCATCGCTGATGTAGTTTAGGAAAGAAGATTTGCGTGGACATCCTTATCTAATTAGGTGTCATATTGTGGAAGGAAGTTTCCTTGTTAGCCATGTGCTCTTAGATACACGGGAGATAGTTCTCATTCTGATAGTGGTCTATAGGTAGAAGTCTCCATATGTGACATATACTCTGGAATTTGCTTCCTAGTTGGAAGCAAATAGCTGTTATAGTTGCCCGTTCGAAGCTGATCCTCGAGATACTTGCCTTTAGTAGGGCTTATGGGTATTGAGGATAGCTGTTAGATACGTAAGCCTAGTAGGCTGTAAGAATTCATGTCCATTTGGTGGACTGCATTGGGCAGGCTTAGAACCGCTTGGGTTGGATAAGTGTTGGGCTGATGCTAGGGTATCTCTTTTCTCGAGATCATCATGACACGTGTATGGCGTAAAGTTGGGACCGTTTTGGTGTATCATCAGTATTTAAGTTGAAAAGACTTTATATGGTCTTAAATAATCACCGAGAATATGGTTTGGATGGTTTCGGCTAGCTATGAAGAAATTGGCCATGGACATAGTAACGATGGTCCTACATAATTTCTAAAAAAACAAAATGGTAATATAATGACACTTATTATTTATGTAGATGATATGATTGTTACTGGTGATGATGTTGATGAAATGACTAAGTTAAAAGCTTATTTGGCTTTTGAATTTGATATGAAAGATCTTGGAGGTTTGAAGTATTTTTTTTGGGCATTAAAGTTACCTAGTTTAAGCAAGAAATTTTTTTTATCACAACAGAAATATTGTAACGACCCGATCCGCACAGTACGATATTGTCAGCTCTTGGCCCAACCGGCCCGCACTACTTTAAAAGGCCTCGTTCAGAGTATGCACAGCAGACACTGGGCCCCTCTCTGGCCCTACTCATCCCGATATTGTCCTCTTTGGGATCCACAGGCTATTGAGCACCAACCCTCACCCTCCCCCTCAAGGTTTTGTTTCTTCCACCCACCTACTGGGGTTCCAAAGGCCTCGTACTATGGGGGTCCAAAGGCCTCGTACTATGGGGATCCAACCTCGCACATATATAGCACATCCCCTTTCCGCACCCAGGCGATGTGGGACTATTTCCCCCCTTTGTAGCTTGCCAACCCTCTTGGGCCTGGGCCTATTGGGCTCCAACCCTCACCCTCCCCCTCAGGTCCGCCCACACAAGGGTCTCCACAGTCCACCCCCTTGGGCCCCAACATCCACGTTTGCACACTTTCGGCTGGGTCAGGCTCTGATAGCATTCTGTAACGACCCGATCCGCACAGTAAGATATTGTCCGCTTTGGGCCCAACCGGCCCGCACGACTTTAAAAGGCCTCGTTCAGAGTATGCACAACGGACACTGGGCCCCTCTCTAGCCCTACTCATCCCGATATTGTCCTCTTTGGGATCCACAAGTTATTGGGCACCAACCCTCCCCCTCCCCCTCCCCCTCAAGGTTTTGTTTCTTCCATCCACCTACTGGAGCTCCAAAGGCCTCGTACTATGGGGAACCAACCTCGCACATATAGCACATCCCCCTTCCGCACCCAGGCGATGTGGGCCTATTTTCCCCTTTTGTAGCTTGCCAACCCTCTTGGGCCTGGGCCTATTGGGCTCCAACCCTCACCCTCCCCCTTAGGTCCGCCCACACAAGGGTCTCTACAAATATGTTCTTGACCTATTAAATGAGACTAGCATGCTTGGTTCTCAGCCTATTGGTACGTCCCTTAAACAAAACCATGGCCTTGAGGAACTTCCAAATCAAGTTCTTATTGATAAGGGAAGATATCAACAATTAGTTGGTCGTCTGATTAACCTTTCACACACTCGACTAGACAATGCTTATGCTGTTAGTGTGGTAAGTTGTTTTATGCATAATCCGAGTGACATCCATATGAATGCTATTGTAAGAATTTTGTGATATTTGAAGTCATCACTAGGGAAATGCCTTCTTTTTTTATAAGAATAATCATGCAAAAGTTATGAGATATTGTGATTCAGATTGGGGTGGTGTAGGAGACAAATGACGTTCAACTACTGAATATTTTACTTTTGTTGGAGGCAACATAGTTAGTTACTTGGAAGAGTAAAAAACAAAAATTGTTTCATTGTCCAGTGCAAATCTGCATAATACAAATAACTCACAATTATGCTCAAAATGCCATACAAAATTGACTAACTTATATAAATTTAGGGATATTAATTATAAATATTTCATGCATATCAAAAGCCGAATGGCTTGCAAGCCCAAAATCCATGAAATCAAGCCCACATAAATCACAAGTTATGGATCTCGAGGAAGTCAAAATTAAGATTTGAACTCTACATTTTGTAATTCCCAATATAGAAAAAACAATCTCTACAAACTCCCAAAGTGTTAAATCTTAATTTTAACCTCCATCCCATTTTGTTTTTCATACCCTATTTGCTCAATTCACATGCAAACCACTTTTCCTCATCTCTCACATGCAAATGTTGTCATTCTCATCACAAGTCACTCCCCATGATCCTCACAAATCCATGTGTTTACTCAAAATGAAAACCACTCTATTACCCAACACCGCACTATTACTTTATCCATGTATTAGCCTCACCCATTTCACCTATAAATATCCCCATGTTTGGAAATGCTTAATCACCAATTTGGATGAGAGAAAAGTTGTCGTTAGAAATTGAAAGCTTTGGAGGTTATAGTTCTTAATTTTAGTTTTTGTAGTTTTTTTTTTGATGTTTATCACCATGAGTGGCCTAGGGTATACCATGTGTGGCTAAACTTCACCTTAGGGTATGGGAGAACCCCCATGGGAGGATGACCCCTTCTAGGTCCACTTAGGTTGGTTGTTCTCAGTTTCTCACATCTCATATTCTTATAACTTGTGTAATGTTAGCTTGGTTGATTGATTTTGGTTTAAACTCATTTATGAAGATGTTAGTAATGTTGTATTTCATTGGTATGGATACATCACTTGCTTTTTATTTTTATCATTAACAAGTTTAAATTATAGTATAATTTACATATTCTTTAACAAGCCCTTTATTCAGTGATTATGATTTTCTTGATGCAAGACTCTCAAGCCACTTAACCTCCATTCTTGTGAGTTTTGAGGTTATTGACTTGCAGGTCTAGCATGATGTTTGAATGTCAACATATGTTAGATTTAAACCATAATATTTTATTTTAATACGGATTCTTTGGATGCTTTGACACCATATTTATATGCTTAGATTAGAAGATCCATTTGACTTGATGTTTAAGTGCCTAAAATTTATATTTTCCACCCTAAGGTGAGATGAGAATCTATCAAACTAGAAGTTCAAAACACTTTAATTAGGTTAATGATGTTAAGTTGATTTTAAAAATTAGTTTTCCAAACTTCAACCCTTTTTGTGAGATTCGACCCATACTTTCCGATGTTTAAACAATAGACAACAATGCACTTGCAGTAAGATTTGAGATCAATCAAGTTGCAGGTGCAACTACTCTATCCTTAGTTCCCTATTTCTCCATCATTGATGCTTGCAGCCTACCTGTTCCAAATATCCTTGACCTGTGAGTTTGTTGTTGTTGGTAGTTTGATAGCTACAGATCAAATCTAACTACGAAGACCACGCAGTTCAACACACTCAAATAGAGCTATCCAGAGTGGCTGGCAAACACGGTCCTGATGAAAAAGAAGAAAGGGAAGTGGAAAGTCTTGGTGGACTACATAGATATCAATAAGGGTTTCCCTAAAGAAAACTTTCCACTCCCCGAAGAGACCGGATCATTGATGCAACTTTCGGACACAACCTCCTGAGCTTTATAGATGCTTACTCCGGATATAATCAGATCAATATGCACCCACTAGACAAAAAAAAACCTCTTTCATAACAGAGAGGGGTACATACTGTTATCGGGTGATGCCATTCAGACTAAAAAAATGCAGAAACAATGTATCAAAGGTTGGTCAATCGCATGTTCAAAGACAAAATTGGAAAGACAATGGAGGTCTATATCGATGATATGCTCGTAAAAGACTCCACAGTTCTAAACACTTGAATACCTAAAAGATGCCTTAACTTCGCAAGTACCGAATGAAGTTGAATCCACAGAATTGCACATTCAAACTAGAATCTGGAAAGTTCTTGGGTTACATAGTCAACCAAAGAGAAATAGAATCTGACCTCGAGCAGATTCAAGCTCTTCTCGACATGAGGCCACCTATGAATATCAACGGAGTTCAAAGCCTAACTAGAAGAGTGGCAGCCTTGAACATGTTCATCCCCAAATCTTTGGACAAATGCCTTTCCTTTTTCAAAAGTTTGAAGTGAAACACTGAATTACAATGCTCAAAGGGTGCGAGAAGGCCTTCCAAAATCTGAAAACATACATGGGGAGCACAAAGCTGTTCTCGAAGCCCATTCTGGGAAAAACACTTTACTTGTCACTTTCAGTCTTGGAACATGTAGTCAGTTCTTCCTTGATTTTGAGAAGACAAGGGGAAATAGAAGCCAGTCTACCACGTCAACAAAACATTTATTGAGGTAGATGCTAACTACCCCAACTTAGAGAAATTGGCCCTCGCACTAGTTACCTCTTCCAGAAAGCTGAGACCTTACTCCAAGCTCACTCGATAATAATATTTACTGGATATCTACCCCGATCAATATTGCACAAGCCAGAGTTGTCAGGTAGGATGGTCAGTAGAGTTGGGACAGTTCGATATCCATTATGCTTCGAGATCGTCCATCAAAACGCAATCGTTAGCGAACTTCATTATTGAGTTCACTAGGGAGGAAAACCAAAGCCAAGGAGCCAAAAAGAAGAGAACCCTGAACCAACCCCACAAGTGTGGATCCTACGATGTGATAGATCATCCAATGAGAAAGGAAGTAGGGCTTTGATCATCATCTGAATTTCGAAGGGAATGACTCTAGAGAAAGACATCAGATTCGGCTTCAGTGCCTCCAACAATGAAGCGGAGTATGAAGCTCTCATATCTGGACTAAAGCTAGATAAAGGAATCAGAGTTGAGGAAATCATAATGTACAATGATTACTAACTAGTAGTCAACCAGGTAAATGGAGAATTCAACGCTAAGGACCCCCAAATGTTGACTTATATTCTAAAAAAATTAGCATCATGAAGGGATTCAAGAAGTTTCTACTCTTACGTTGTTCCAGAACAATCAACGAAAGGGCGATGCTTTGGTCAACATGGCCCATCCACAAAAGACAACCCTGATAGGCTTATACAGCTCCAAGAAAAGTTAACTCTAGAATAAGAGGAACTCCACGAAGCATGTGCCACAAGTGAAGAAGTTGACTGGATGAGCCTCATTAGTCAGATACATTACAGATCTAGTCCTGCCACCAGAAAAATTGGAAGCTCGTAAGCTGAAGAACAGGGTGGTACAATATACACTCCTCAATGACAAACTGTACAAAAGATCGCAAGAAGTCCACTACTCAGATGTCTGACTCCTAGTGAAGCAAACTATATCCTAAGAGATATCCATGAAGGAATCTGTGGGAACCATCCCAGAGGAAGAACATGGCCAATAAATCCCTTACCCTAGAGTATGCTAGCCCAAGATGTAACAAAATGCAAAGGACTTGGTCCGAAAATGTGATAAGTGTAAAAAATATGCCCCGTACAGGCATATGCATGCACAAAACCTAGTCCCTATGACCAGCCCATGGCTCTTTGCACAGTGGGGAATGGACATTATAGGCCCACTCCTTCTCTCCGATAAGAAGAAATTTTTCTTTGTAGCTGTGGATATTTCACCAAATGGGTAGAGGTTGAGACGCTGCTCAAAATATGAGAGAATCAAATTGAAGGCTTCTTCTGGAAGTCCATCATCTGCTCGTTCAACATTCCGAGAATGTTGGTCAGTGATAATGGGACCAAGTTCGAAGGAAAAATGTAAAGAAGTTATGTGCCAATCTGACATTAGTTACCACTACTCAGCGATGGGACATCCCCAAGCTAGCAGAAGAGCGAATATCACCAACCAAACCATACTGGATGCAATCAAGAAAAAGCTTGAAATAGCTAAAAAACTCTGGGTATTGGAATTGCTAGGAATACTCTGGGCTTACTGGAGCACAAAAAGGACCCAACAAAGGAAACATCATTTACCATCACTTATGGGTCTGAGGCAATGATCCTAGTGGAACTCAGGATGCCAACCTTCAAAATGAATGAGTTCAAGTTGTAGGATAATGAATAAACTCTAAATGTCGGACAAGACCTTCTCAAAGAAAGAAGAGACAAAGCTTGCATCAAAATAGCGACCTACTAGCAGAAAATGGCCCAGTACTATAACAAAAAGTTAAGCCTCGAGAGTTCAAAGTTGGAGACTAGGTACTCAGAAAAATCTAGTTGAAACAAAAGAACCAGGGTCGGGCAAGTTTAATCCAAATTGGGAAGGGCCCTATAAGGTGACAAAGATCAATAGGCTAGAAACCTACTGGTTAGAAGACTTGAGTGGAAAAGGTCTTAAGAGACCTTGGAATGTGGAACAATTGAAGAATATTATCAATAAACAAAGGTATCTTCAATAAAAGTCTATTTCCAGCTATACCAGAACGTCCAAGAATGATTTTAAAAGAAAAAGGGAAGCTTAGTCCAACTAAGGATCAAGATGGTTTAAAACGACGAAGTCTGGTCAGATGCTTATAAAGCCAAGATGACTTGTTGCCCTCTCTGCAACCTAGTTCAAAGGAGGATCAAGATGACTCGTAGTGTTCAAGCATGGTCAAACTAAGGATCCAAATGGCTTAAAACGACGAAGTCTAGTCATAAGCTTATAAAGCCTGATCAAGATGACTTGTCATCCCTTTCTGCAATCTAATCCAAATGAGGATTAAGATGGCTCAGAGTGTCCAAGCCTAGTCCGATTCAAAATTAAAATGGCTTGAGGTGACTAAGTCTAGTAAGAGCTCGTGAAGCCTGATCAAGATGACTTGTCGCCTCTCTTTGCAGCCTAGTCCGAATGAGGGTTAAGATGGCTCAAAGTGTCAATCCTAGTCTGATTGAGGATTAAGATGGCTTCAAGTGAATAAGTCCAGTCGGAGCTCATGAAGCCCGATCAAGATGACTTGTCCATTTTCTAAGTAGCCTAGTCTGATTGAGGATTACGATGTCGTACAATATTTAAATCTAGTAAGTTCTAACCAAGATGACTTATTTGTAGCCGAGTCCGATTAAGGATCAAGATGACCTAAGTTATTTATGTCTAGTCACTTCAGACCAAGATGACTTCTTTGCAGCCTAGTCCGATTAAGGATCAACATGACCCAAGTTATTCAAGTCTAGTCACTCTGGACCAATATGACTTCTTTGTAGCTTAGTCCAATTAAGAATCAAGATGGCCCAAGGTATTTAAGTCTAGTGACTTCTGACCAGAGATTGTGATTCGTTTTTTAGGTAATTTCGGTAAGTTGATTTTAAGAAATATTTCGTTGTGTATTGAAAAAAAAAGTAAAAATTTCGGATGTAATTTTGAAGTTATCAATATAAATTAAGCATTTTAAACTCCTACATACTACATAAAGAGCCCACAAGACTCATAATGTAATACAAACTACATATTGCATAAAAATCACTTATGTAACAAAATTTTAATATTAAACTAAGGTTATAACGGGTTAAAATGTGGAAATTGAGACTGGCCTGATGAAATAAATAAATATTTCAGACTTCAAAATAAATTTCGGTAACTCGAAAAAAGGAAATTTTATTGAAATTTCGACATTTTTCGAGAAATCACAATCCTTGCTTCTGACCAAGATGAATTCTTCTATAGCCTAGTCCGATTAAGGATCTAGATGGCCCGAGTTATTTAAGTCTAGTCATTTATGACCAAGATGACTTTTTTTGAAGCCTAGTTCGTGTAAGGATCAAGATGGCCTAAGTTGTTCCATTCTATTCACTTCTGACCAAGATGACTCCCTTGCCGCCTAGTCTGATTAAGGATCAAGATGATCCAAGTTATTCAAGTCTAGTCACTTATGAAGAAGATGATTTCTTTGCAACCTAGTCTGATTAAGGATCAAAATGGCCGAAGCTATTTAAGTCTAGTCACTTCTTACCAAGGCGAATTCCTTGCAGCTTAATCTAATTAAGGATCAAGATGTCCTAAGTTATTTAGGTCTAGTCCAAACTTAATAATTTTGATTAAAATGACTTACTTACGCAGTCTAGTCTGAATAGAGACTAAGGACTTAGCTAAATCTGGTGCTCGGAGATTCAATCAAGTACATAGATACAAAGTAAGTATGAAAAAGAAAAATAAACTTTATAGATCAGATCAAGGTTTGTGTACAACATGCTCCTTTCCAGGAGCAAGATCGGAAGTAGCTAAGGCAGGATATACAGGTTTGAAAGCAGATGAAACACCCAGGGAAGAACCCGTAGTAGGCTTTGAATCAACAACAACAGACTCTGGGACATTCGGGTTAGCCTCAGGATCATCCAAGAAAGGCTAGAAAAGGAAGGACTCATTTTCCTCTTTAAAATACCCGTAAGCTAGCATCCTGTAAGCAGAAATATCCCAATCTTTGTGTTCATGCTCAATCAGATCAAGCAACCTATGTCTTCCTCCAATAACCCGGCTAAATTGGAAAGTTCCTACAGCTTCAAGGAGCTCCTTATCTCGGGTTTTCCACTGTGCCTTTGAAATGGTCAGCTCTTCTTTGGCCCGAGCCAGTTCTTATTTGTAATCTGCTAGCTTACGGGCAACCTCATCACTGCCGGTCTGCTCGAACTCAAGTTGTTCCTTCAAGAGGTCCAACTCCTCATTAGAGTAGAACAAAGCAGTCCAGCGTCAGCAGTGAGCTTCTGAGCAGACTCCAACTCATCAGCCATATCAGTCTTCTCAGCGACTGCCTTGTCCAAGCTTTCTTGGATCTCCTTCAGTTGTGCCCCAAGACCAGACTAAGCAGCACTAGGCAGCCAGCTGCCCTTTTAGAGCATCTACCTCAAAAAGAACATCTAAGAGTTTTAATTGTTGCTAAGAAAACATCCTCTCTAAGGCATAAACTCTGTTCTGAGTAGCCTCCATCTCAATTCTCACTATTTCATCATAATTCAGGTGTGCCTTTCCCTAATCAGAGAAACACATGGAAAGTTGTCAGTGCAAAACGAAAAAACAATCAGAACAAAAGTCAAAACACAAGTTGCAGACTTATCAGCATTATGTACTTCTGACCCTGATCAAGTGATCCTCCGCAGTCCTTTCCGGCAGTGGTGCACGGTTGGCCAACCAATGGTACCAATCATTGATATGCTAGCGAGGGATTTATCTGTAGTCCACATGATGATGCCAAAATTGCTTGCCATCAATACCAAGGTGGAGAGCTCCCAAAACAAGAAGACTAACCAAAACGTCCGGATGAAGGACTTTTGGATCAAGAATCACATCTTCCCCTCCTCTTGCATTGTCAGAAGAGAGGGAACTAAACAACAAAATTTCCCTCGAAACAACAAGTGGAGGATTTAGGAGATGCAAGTCTTGTGAATCAAGATGGAAAGATGGGGACAGATAGCCGATCAGCCCGCAAATCAACCACCCTTGAGCTTGGCGCAATAGAACTCTACCTTTATTCACCAACTCAGTATCAACTGACAGATCAAAGACGATGTCATTGGAAGTAGATTGCTTTCACAGAAAACTTCAAGGCAAGCTGAAGAAGCCTATTCGACGCTATCTGCCTCCTCTTTGCTCATTTTGCTAGGGTTATCAATCCCAGTAAATTGTTAAAGCTCCATTTCCAGAGAGGTCAATGGAACATGAAGAATTGGAGGAGCAAGTGCAGCAGAAGCCTTCAACGCCTCCTGGAGAGACTTGTCCGACTCATTTTCATCCTTTTATTTGCTAATTCGAGTGGGATCATCGATTCTAACAAACTGCACGATCGCCATTTCCTGGGAAGTCAACAGAGTAGGAAGAGCGACCAGAGAAGCACTAGACTTGGCCTTCTTGGCCAAACAAACTGGAAAGACCAACCCCTCTAAAGCCTTCCTCTTTGAAGGGTTGGGCATCTTCACCGACCGGAGCTTTTTCTTTACTAGTTCTAGACACTACACCAAAAGTCTTGTTTAGCTACGGGGAGGTGGCCACGGCTCTAAGCCGTTGGTTTATTTGCCACGGCTAAAAACCGTGGCTAAAATGGCCAACGGTTTAAAACCGTGGAAAAGGCCTGTGATATGGCCACGGTTTTAGACCGTTGGCCATTATAGCCACGGTTTTAGACCGTTGCTAAAAAAATTCAAAACCGTGAAGAACTCAAGTGGATTTCACGCGGGCGAAAGAAATTTCGCGGTCTGGCGAAAACATTTGGCGCTCCCGCCTCCATTTTGGCTCTCCCGTCTCCATTTTGGCTCATTTCCATTTTCATTTTAGAGGTTTAGGGTTTTGTAAGAAAATCATTTTGGCTGAAAAAGCTCGAGGGGAGAATCGAAATCACAGATCTGTTTTTGTGTTGATTGTGGTGAAATAAGAAATCAGAGAAATCTCTAGCCATCGACCTCGACCTTGCGGCGAGAAATGGTTTTGTAAGAAAATCGCATATATGTTTTTGGTTCAAAAGCTCGAGGGGAGAATCGAAATCACTGATTTTGTTTTGTTGTTGATTGCAGAGAAATCAGAAATCAGAGAAATCGATCGAAAACTCTAGCATCGTGCTGACTTGCGACGTCGACCTCGAGCTGTGGTTCGACGTCGTGCTGAGTTTTGAACTCGATCTCGACCAGAGGTAATACCCATTTGCAATCTCAATTGTTCTGTTACATTTAGGTTTATGATGAATGTACGTCTCCTCTCATTTTCTTTTATATTATGTTTGTATGTGAGTTTGTAGCCTGTTCCTTAATTTGCTGTAGACGTAAAATTTTACCACATTTTTCTTTAATTTCCAATTAATTAGTTTTAAGGATTGTTCATATTTTGAGTGTTTGTCTCAGTTTAGTTTCAGAATTGGTTGTTCAGATTAGCTAATTGGTATGATCTGTGTGGGCTATGCAGGATCAAAATTATGTATAATCACTTCAATGAAGGATCGGGGCTCAAGGCTCCTCTAGTTGCTGATGATGTTTATGAGATCATCATGAAGGTAAAAATACTTGTAATTTCCATGTGTAGGAGAATTTATTTTATGTTTTTGTTGTATGCCATTCTGGATATTTGCTTCTTAGAGCGTGTACTGTGTTTTCCATCCACCATTTTGGGTATTATACAATACAATTGTGCTTTGAAATGATGTTACAGATTATTTGTGTTCTGATGAGTTTTACAGTTTCTATGTTGTAGTTGATTAATGATAAAGTGTTCATATACTAAACATATTCTCTGGTGAAATTAGAAGCATGTTCCACATTACTTTTATTTTTCTTATGTCAGATTTTTTAAGAATGATTATTGTACTTTTGTTTGCATCAGAATGCTTCAATTTTGGACAGTGAAATCATTTATGACAGAGATTTTGATTATGATTACTTCAGGTTCAAAACACTTGAGATTTTGGATAGTGAAATCATTTATGCTTCAATCTCTAGTTATCTTCAATGACACTGAAGGAGTGTGCGTGCTGTTATTAGCAAATCAGCTGGAGGAATTGGTGTTTCTATTCATAATATTCGTGCATTTGCTTCAATTTGTTTGCAATGTTTGCCTTATTAGCTCTTGTTTTGTTCATGATATGTTTAGGTTCATTTGCTGTGTATTTGGAGCCATGGCATGCATATATCTTTGAGTTTTTAGATCTTAGGAAGAATCATGGAAAGGTAAGATTTGTTGTGTTTGGAATTAGTTCTTTTTTTTTTTAATATATTTTTGGTTATTTTTTGTTCTAGTTTAATCTTTCACTTGAGTCACCACTCTAATGCACATTATCATTGTTTTTTCTCAAATCATTGTAGGAAGAACACCGAGCTCGTGGGGAGGTTAAGAGGGAAGAGAGCGCGAATGGGGAGGTTAAGAGGGAAGAGGAACTGGTTTTGAACGATACCCAGTTCTCGAAATTAGACGAGCTTCTTACGCAGACTCAGTTGTACTCTCAATTCCTGCTGGAAAAAATGGATGACATAACATTTGTAAATTTTCAGATACCCATTTGTTCATTTTGGAGTCTGGTTTATGAAGTCAATTTATGTTTTTTTTTATTAATTTAATTCGATGTGTTCTCACGAAACAGAGAATAAGAAGGAAGAGCCTGAGCCTGAGCCCGAGCCCGAGCTCGAGCCAACAAAGGGAAAGAAAGGGGGTCGAAAGAGGAAAGCCATCTCACAAACAGGCAGTGTAAGTTGTTTAAATATCTTTGGAGAGATTATTTATTGGGGCAGAACATTTCTTTTGAATGAGTGTTGTTAATAATGTAGTTACTGCAAAAAACTGTGTTAGTTAAAGATTCCGCCTTATAAAATTTAATCATGTTTTAGTTCCCCTTGATGTGGTGAAATGACTGAAAGTAATATCTTTTATTTATGAGTGAGGCTAGGGAACCAGGTTTTGGGATTTTATCATTTTTTCGAGATTACCTGGTTACAAAGTTTTCTAGCATTTTTGTTTATTTATATATGTGTTAATTCTACTTCATGTGCATTCATGTACTAAAACAATGATCTCGTATTGTTGCAATTTCTTATTCTGCTTGTAGAACTGGAAGATGTTTGATTAGAGAAACAAAACAAGTTTTAACTTTTCATGTTAGCAGTCTTAATGAAGTGTATCACATAATGTACATGATAGATGTTATATGTTGACTAGATGATGTTGTATTATGAGCTATTTATAGGTGTTATGAGTTGACTTCGAAAAATGGGAATCATTTTTAAGTCTTAATGATTGATTTATATATATTGCATCTGATATTGTTTGTGTAAATTCCAATTTGCAGGATTGGATATAGTATGATTACAGATGCAGAGGAGAAGGGACTTATCAAGCCAGGGGAGGTTAGTTAAATCTGGATTACCCATGTCTTTTTATACCATATTGTTCTCATCAACGTGTAAAACATTCTGTGATATATTTCAGATTTTGTTCATTTTTTACTTCTTAATAAAGGAGACTAGTGATCTGTGGTTGTAGGAGTTCTACATCCTAGTTAGAGTCATTTGTTGAAACTTGTAATGTAGAATGCTTGTAGTTCTTCTAATAAATTGGTTCTAAAAGATTGCATGCATTACGTTTCCTGTTTATCTACTGTTTTCTTGACAAAGTTTTATGTCATCGGATGGTTGCATGGTTTCCCGATTGGCGTTCTTGTTGAGTAGGAAGAGTCAGATTATTCCTATGTGGGATTCCAATATCTGCTTTTATTTTATTGACCTATGGATAAAATTATTTAGAGATTAGTGTTTCCCTTTTGTGTTTTTCTATTGCCGTGATGTATACTCTTTTTCCTGAATAAATGTCTTTGCCTCTTTCAAATAAAAAAATGGCACTTGAGGATTGCACCTACAGGTCGTTGTTGGGCGGCAGCAACAACAGAAGGCGTTTTGATATACTCAATAGACGATTCTTTCATTTTCGATCCCACTGATCTTGACATAGATGTTACACCAGAGGTACTTGCTTGTTTAGCTTGCACATTATTTCTTTTAGCTATCTCTGTCTTAAGCTTCTTTGTTCCAATGCACTGACTATTCTTGTGACCACGATGTTTAACAGGCAGTAGATATAGCTCTCAGTGAGAATCAATATCAGAGGGCATTAGTGCTCAGCCTTTGTCTGAATGAAGATTCCCTGATTAAAAAATGCATTATTTCTGTGGTTCCTGCTGATATACCAGCTGTTGCTTCATCAGTGCCCTTAAGATATTTGCAAAGGCTCATAGAGGTGTTCGCTGACCTTCTGGATAGCTGCCCGCATTTGGAGTTCATTCTTCGTTGGTGCCAGGTTTGTTTGTTGGCAAAGTTTTCTATGATTTTAGTTAGTTTGGACACTACTAGTAAATATTGTTTACCATTTGAGTGTTAAAGTGGTAATGAACTTGTTTATGTTGCAGGAACTTTGTAAGGCTCACGGGCAATCCATTCAGCAAAGTTCTAGAACTCTGCTTCTAGCTCTAAGATCCTTGCAAAAGACAATCACAAAATTGCATCAAGACTTGGCAGATACCTGTTCTTCCAACGAGTATCTCCTTAGATATTTATGTTCCACAACCCCCAAGAGTTGACTATCATCTCAAATTAGTTATGGAAGGTATGTGTCTACCGAGTTCAGTCTCACCGACAATCTATAGAATTATTTTACCTGCAAGGTTATTATTTGGTGGAGGTAATTGTTGCACATTTTCCTCACAAGGAAAACATTTGTATCTCTGTTTTACATGGTAACCAAGGTGTTCTATTTTATGTTCACTGTGCTAGTTGTTTCTACAATTTTCTTACGGATCATTACCCCGACCATTCAAAGACATGGATTGCTACAAACATGCAAGACTACATTACTGCAGACGTTTGGTCCGTATACATAACAACCTTTTACTTTGCTATCGCTATGGTTACAACTACGGGCTATGGTGATTTCACCCTGTCAATTCGTGGGAGATGGTTTTTGACATCTTCTTTATGTTCTTGAACCTTGGATTGAATGCATATCTTATTGGGAACATGACCAATTTGATTGTCCATGGAACCAGTCGAACTAGGAAATTTGTGAGTACTTATCTCATAATTCTTGACTATGTTTTTTTCTGTGCTATAGAATTATTTTTTCATACCATGATGGTATTATTCATTTATGTCCTGTGCCTGGGATGGAATTACAGAGAGATACAATTCAAGAAGCCTCAAATTTTGCTCATAGGAACCAACTCCCGGTCCAGTTGCAAGATCAGATGCTTGCACACTTGTGTTTGAAATGCAGAACAGATTCAGAAGGGCTGCAACAGCAAGAGACGCTTGACTCCCTCCCTAAAGCCATCCGGTCAAGCATTTCACATTTTCTCTTCTATTCTCTTGTTGACAAGGCATACCTGTTCTGTGGGGATGAAGTGAGTTAATAGAGTTAATTTCATTTCAAGACCTGCCTTGCAAAACAAAAAGTGAAAAATTTTCTAAACTTCTTAGGAGGTAATGTTGTTAAAGAATATATTTTAATTTGATGCAATATGCAATATAATTATGTAGAACTAAGAGCAAAAACCATGAATGGAACAATCATCCCGTTACTTGTTTAGTTCTAGATAGCTTGTCCGTAAAATGATATTTTATTCTCAATAAATCCATCTGAAATCTATGCATTGTGAAAAAGTAAAGAAAATGGAGAAATAGAAGACAATTCTCATCGTTCTTGATTGCCCTTGACAAAAGTGGTTCATTCCATATGAACCATGAGGGGACGCTTCACTTATTTGATTTTTCTATTATGTGGATCTATATCATGATTGTTTCCTTTTTTTTTCCCAAAATTATGCTATAGTACTGAATAGAATTTTTATTATGCAAGTCATTTAACTGGTTTTTATGTGAAGTAAATTTCATATTCACCCATCCTTGATTAGCATTCCTGTTATTGAATTGTGTATTCTTCTTAACAGAACATCATTCTAGAGGTGAAAACAATCCTAGTTGTCCTCATACCCCCCCAAAGCAAAAACAGTCTTCAGATGCACCTGTTCTTTGTGCTGGTTGTGGGATGAGAACGATATTGTCTATCAAGGAAGCCATAAGGTTCAAATATACAGAGATTCAAGCTGCAACATCTGACTTTTCAAAGGACCAGTTAGTAGGAGAAGGTGGGTATGGACACGTATATAGAGGCTGTCTTAAAGACGGACAGGTTATTGCAGCCAAAGTACAAACGGAAGGAAGCACACAAGGAGCTACTGAATTCTCTTCTGAGGTGTATGTCTTAAGCCTTACACGTCACAAGAATATCGTCATGCTGCTGGGCTACTGCATCCATGAGAATCACAAAATTTTGGTTTACGATTATATTTGCAACAATTCTCTCGATTGGCATTTGTTCGGTAAGTTGTAAATCTGAATGAGGCTGAGTTTCTTTCCTCTATATTGGGTATTCTGGAACCACATTCTTTCTGCATGTCTAATAACCAATACTCACTTTCATTGAGGTATACCATTCTCATCCTCACTGTTTTTATTGCTGAATCAACTTCACTTCAATGTATAGTCTATGTACTTATATTCATTGTTGCAGGTAGATCCTTTCTCAAGTGTTAGTGCAGCACATGACATTGGTGAGACTGTTCGTCATCAAATTCAAAGCTCTCATGCTGAAGTAGCTGAAGTTTTCATTCATATAGGTATGTTTTGTGCAAGGTTACTACTTGAATTGATCATGGGATATATTCAAATCATGAGTTTATGTATGCCACTTGGCAATAGTACTTAGCCTAGAAAAATACACTTTTTTTTAAACTTTGGATCGTCCAATTACCTAACTGACATCTCTTTTAAATACATTTTTATTGTGATGTCTTTGTAGATCCTTCGGTTTCTCAATTATCTCCCAGTGTAGCAGATCAACAGCATGGAGGTGTCTGTCCAAATGTCATCTTAGAGCGAAAAGATATTGAGCGCATTGTGCATGATGTTCTCTCATCAAAGTTCTTGGAGGTACTCATTCTATGGCTTAAGTGATATCTTAGATTGCGTTACATTTTTTTGTGTTATCACACTACCTGGTGGAGAGTATGTGTTCTTTTTAGTAATCTTAGAATTGATGAGGGTTTTGGCCAAATTGAGGCAGATTATGAAGTGGGGTTTTGATGGAATTACTATTTTGTTTGATTTCGTAAATTCCCATTGAAAGAGTTGAACTTTTAAAACCCATAAAGAGAATCTCAGATACAAACCACCAAGTAAACCTGTTTGATATATCATGCTTTTGTTTTTATAACTCTCACAAGAAGGATAGATTGAAAAGATCAAAGATACAACCTGCAAAAAGTAAAAAAAGCTATCAAATTGAGTACCCCCAAACAAAGCCATATTTTGTAGAGTAAAACTGATTTTGATTAAGAAAATAATCGGTTGTTGGTGGAAGACCATGTTTAAAGTAAACACCAAGTAGTTTCATATGCAATGTTATTCTTAAACAAGTCTTTACTATGGAGAAAAAACCCAAACAAATCTAATTTCTGTCAATGAAACGAAGATGTTCAGATTCCGTGAATCCGCTGTTATATCATGGGGTGAAATTAAGGACGAGACAAGAAACAGGGAACAATAAAACTCCAATTTACGAGTTTACTGGCCTGTCCGCTACAAACCTCAATCTCTAAGATTGATTTTTTGTCTGCCTTTAGGTAAGGCAGATTGGATTTCTTCTAAGCCCTTACCTCCATCCAGATTGTTTTGACTAATCCAATCCCTAAATTCCCAATGCTCTACTTTGCTCTTTACTAAAACTTCTATAACTTTTCTAGAGGAGAAGGGGATGATCCAGGAGTTACACTCGGTCGCAAAGTAATTTTCAAGGTGATAGATCTCTTGGTTGACACAAAAACCTGGGTTTTACTTTGATAGGTTGGGTTGGGAATGTGAGAGAGGTTACAAATGTGGCTCGACAAATGTTTTCACAAAAAAATTGAACTCTAGAAAACAATATTATTGAGTGATAGACATAATACAATATACTACTGAACACTGAACACTGAACAAAGAGCTTAATTTTAATATGTAGTATGCAAATATTTCTAAAATATTGATGTGCTTATGTTCCAAAATAAACTACGTTTGCTCCTCGAGTAAAAAACATACTATTCATTCTGCTTGGTTCAATCTGTACTGATAATAATTTTGCTCTAGTTCTTATTGCTGCTTGAACTATGCATTCATCCATGGTTTTGTTTCTTTGTCAATTATTTTCAACTCTCCTTTGAGTGCTTTTGTTATCTTTGTGAAACAGGTTAAACAACTATTAGTGGATGATCCAGGGAATTCTGAATATGCCGACATGGAAAAAGAGCTTGTAGAGGTGAGCTGAATTTGAAGTTGCTCCCGTTTTGTGCATTGATCAATTCACTTATTTGTCTACCTGTCTAATGATTTAATTTTCCTGACGTGTGCGGAAAATATTTGAAAATTGTAGGATCTTTAGAAAATAAGGTGATACCGAGTCTTCAGTAGATGTGTGTTTGTTATTCTGGATTGCTCTCTTTTCTTTTTCATATTTTTCTTTTTCTCCCTCTTTTCAAGAAATCATTATGTTGTTCAAACAGGGCAGCATGAATGGTGTGGATGTCTCGTGGAGTTTTTTTGTGTTTTATTTACCTTAAAAGGTGAGGATGGTGTTTATATTAAAGGAGTCTTGTACATGCAATCTGGAAAGGAATGTTTTTTGAAGAATAAGAAAGAAAAAAGAAAAATCTATATGTGAAAAATCACCGCTTTGTCAAGATGCCCATCACTTGTATCTTGGTTCTTGTGCAGGTGCTGTACCGTCATGGCCTGCATGCTTGCCCCTCTCCTGATTTCAGATGTTAATGCTCAGATTCTAAGTTCACATTTCAAATTGATGTTTGGTCCTTATATGTGTTATGGCTTTTCTAGTTTATATATTTGTTACACTACCGGGATGTAGGTAATTGGGTTGACGGAGGAACTTTTAGCGACTGCAAAGCAAAGTGAGATTTCTGGAGTGAATACTGGAACAAGTGCTGGGAACACCCCTGATGGTACCTCTCGATATGCAACGGTAATTGTTTTTTAGTAATATCTGAATTATACTTTTATATTATTTTCTTTTGTCATTAAGCTGGATGAAGTGAATAGGAATCATGACCATATTCATAAGCTTCTTACAATATATTGCAAGATCTCAGGTTCCATTAAAAGTATGAAATAAATATTATAATTCTTACAATGCATGTAAACTTTTTTTTTTTTATCATGGTTATATTTTAATCTGTTTTTGTTTATGGTCTGTAGGGGCTGTTCAAAGCATGAAATAAATATTATAATTTTTGGTTAATACAATGCCGCGAGTATGCGTCGAGATTCCTACATGCATTTCAGTATACATAATGTTTGTGCTGCAATGCAGTATAATGCATGTATTACTCCATCATATTATATATAGAAGAATTGGCTTTAAAGCAACATTTTTATATATAACAACTGTAAAACATCATAAAATAATATAAGTAATTTAACTAAACACAGTTTCATATTATCACCCTCATCTCTTTTGTGCATGAATGGAATGCAGGCTGCTAACACAAGTGTTGTTACTAAAGGGAGCAGGTTGCTATATGTTGCAGAGTGCTATGTTGTTACATGTAATGTTGTTTAGGAAGGATTTCTGTTAGAGTAGTTGTCAATAAATGTAGTACTATAAATAAGAGAGCATAAGAGAGAAAAAGGGATTCATTTGATTTGTAAGAAAATTGTACACTTGAGCATTTGCTCTACAGGAGATTAGCTATCTCGAATTAGCTTTCTTATTGAATACAATCCATTCCATTTACTGTCATCAATCCAGAATTACAATTACAAGTTCTTCAGTCTGTAATTTCTCTTCATTGCCTGTATTGCATCACTGTTAGTAGAACTGCATTGGCTTAACACCGTGACCAAAAAAAAAAAAAGAATTTTGCCACGGCTTAAAACCGTGGCTAATTATTGCAACGGCTAAAAACCGTGGCTACCTTGCCACGGCTTATAACCATGGCTAGTACTGGCCACGGCTTAAAACTGTTGCTAAAACTATTGCAACGGCTTAGAACCGTGGCCATAACTTGCAACGGTTTTAAGCCGTGGCTACTCCTGGCCACGGCTTAGAACCGTGGCTAAGATTGTTGCAACGGTTTATAACCGTGGCTAAATCATTAACCGTCCTCGAGATAAAACCGTTGCTAATATTTTTGCCACAGTTTTTAGCCGTTACTGGGGATTTAGCGACGCCTCTACAGCCTACGGCTCTAAGCCGTGACAATGGGTTACCCCCACGGTTTAAAACCGTTGCTAATGGGTATTTTTGGTGTAGTGAGAGCTCGACCCTTGGCCCCCTGAAGACGAGCCTTCAAGAACAATTAGAGTCTGCAACAAACCACCAGCCTTGGCAGAGAATATGCCATTCCTCTAATGTTCTCCGAATTGAGCATCCAGAATGGACCTCACTGGCAAATTGAGAAACTGATCCCTCACATCCTCCTTTCCACTACTGAAAGTAAGAGGAAACAGGTCCCCTGCTTACAAGACAAATGACAAGTCAGTCAGTCAACAGCAAAAGCTATATCAAAACAAGAAAATGAAAAAGGGAAATGAGAACTTACTTTGATTCTTGAGGGTGAGGATGGGCTGGCCCTCAAACGAGAAGTACCTAGAATCGACAGAATTAAGGAAACAATACTTCTGCCAATTCTTGAAGCCGTCTCAAAGTTCGTTTAGACAGGAAAGCTTCCACAGAGTACAAATCCCATTGGATTCATTCTGATGGAGGTCACCTTCGTTGACAAATGAAGCTTAGACTCCTTCACCCTGATCAGATTTTCAATCAAGGTACTCCACCTATTGGGTGCCAGTTGGGATGGAGGGATGTCATGGTACGTCAAGAAACTCCATATGGCACCTGGAATAGGGAAGCGAAGGCCGACTTTGAACGTGACCTTGTAGAGGTAGACAAAACCCTTCCTTGGCTAGGTAGGGGAGTCGCCTGGCCCCAGAACGAGGAGTTCCAGATCAGCGGGGATCTGGTACTATCGACAGAGTTCAATCAGGTCTGCCTTCGTCATCAACGACTCCCTAAAGAAGTCAAGGCAGGCGAACATTTGATCATGAAGAAGAGATCTTTTGCCAGATGTGATTTGGTAGAGATAAGAGTTGTTCTGGATTCGAGTAGAAATCTTGAAGACAGATTACAATGAAGAGCTCTGGAAGTTTTGGGGGTGTAAAGAGACCAAATTCCCCAAAACCAGACTTGTATAGGCTTGGCGTGTGGACGAAGCAACAACTCGACAGTCGCATCATTAAATGTTTTGCAGAGTCCTAAGAGCCAGTGAAGAAAGCCATCATGACATAGCACAGACCCCCACGCATGATGAGTTAATGGCCCCACTAATTAGGGGGAGTAACTAATGAGACATCGAACAATCATCTAATCACAGTCATACACGTGGCACAAACAACCCTAATGGAAAATGGTGTGGACGGACAGGCCCAAGTCAGGTCCCAGTCAGGCCAAATCCAACCTATAACTTAGGAGACCAAGCTCAAATTACACATGCCCAATGTGGCAGAGATCTAGGAGCTTGGCAAAGGATAAAAAGACCAAAACACAAACCCTTGGGCTAGAATAAGCCCAAGGCCCGTTGGACTGGTCCAACTAAGGACACTGAGTAAAAAAAGGGAAACAAAGGCCAAAGAATATTAAGTCATGGATGACTAAAAATTCTACAAAGACATAACTTGATAGGAGGAGATTCTGAACAAGATCTCCCCTTATTGCGCAATCAGAGGTAGAGTCAAGGAAGGAGATAAATTCTCTCATTATATAAGGTGAATAAGAAAGAGGAACGAGGTATGTAATCGTAATTTTATTAGCCAAATTCACCATCTTGTTCATAGTTTGACATTGCCATTGGAGTGCCTTTGGTTACCATACAGTGGTCCTTGGTTCACTATTGCTCATTCTGTAGGTCAAAGTCGATGATGAATTTGCGCGCATCAATTATATTGTCCAGTATACTTCTATCTCTCACAAAGGTAGCCTGATTAATACTAATAATAAGATCCTTCAATACATCATTCATTCTATGTGGTTTTTCTGAAGAAATTACTAAGAGCTCTTGTAAAGTCTCTGATCACTATACTCCAACATGATTTGAAGAATCCAACTCCTTTCCCATTTGGTCCAAGAGCTTTCTGGTCTTTCATACTGAAAGGAGTTGCGTTAATCTCATCATTTGTTTACGGATCACCCAACACTTCAGCTTGTTCCTAATCAAAATTTTTATTGAATGAAATATTGTTCTCAAGATGTCTAGGATACTCTTTTGAGTTATCCTCAAAAGATCTTCTTAGTACTTCTTAGCTTCCTTAACAACATCCTCCCTTTTTGTCACCTCACTTCCATACTTTCTCTTAAT
This sequence comes from Berberis vulgaris, assembly GCA_963556465.1. Lineage (NCBI taxonomy): Eukaryota > Viridiplantae > Streptophyta > Magnoliopsida > Ranunculales > Berberidaceae > Berberis > Berberis vulgaris. The sequence goes on along the minus strand of OY747133.1, from coordinate 37,974,135 downwards.
TTTTTTTTAATCTAATTCCTACTTCTATTTGTTTTGATAATTCTATGGAAATAGGGAAGGTTTTTGTCTCCATTGCCTAGCTACATTACCCTGCTCTTCTCCTTTGCCATATTATCTTGGGTTGCCATAGCTTGTTTATATCTATCCAAGATCACCCTTTCAGTTATTGCCAATTGGTAGAACATAGGATTATTCTGGATTCCCACTAGCACTAACTTTAAGTGTTCTTCAAGCTATTAATTTGGTCTTCTATATTAGAGAATTTTGCCATGCTTCATTCGTTAAGCTCCTTCTTGAGCTCCTTCAATTTTTTGTTGTTGAACATAGGAGTGTTTGTGATTGGGTTGTTCTAACTCTTTTCTACTACTTGGATGAAGTCGTTTTCGTGGCTCCAAGAGGTGAAGAGTCTGAAAGGAGGACCCATTTGAATATCCTCATACCATTTGACTATACAACTGCTATGATCAGAGATACAACTGTTGTGATCAGAGATACCAATGTCACCGAAGTGTGCTTTTGTATTGGGAAATGCATTGATCAAATCAGGGTTTATCAACCACCTATCTATTTTAGAGGACACTCTCCTTTCATTAGTACTCCTGTTAGACCAAGTAAAATAATGACCCATAGCTTTAATATCTTTGAGCTCATTCTGGAACATACACTCCTTTAACTCTTCTATGGATGCGGTTATATGTGTTTTCACATGCTGAGTGGTCTGGTTTTTTTTTGCTGGAAATTGAGTTGCATGAGGTGCAAGTTTTATTTGATGGCAAGTTGGAAAATGGTGCAGATTGAGATAGTTTTGCAAGTTGCAAAGGGAGCTGGCAAGTTGCAAGTTGCAAAGTTTGAAAATTTTGTTTATGTAAGTTGCAAAGTTTGTTATGCAGTTTGTTATGTGCAAGTTGCAGGTCGGTTTCAAAATGAGCAAATTGCAAATTGGACATATAGTTCTTGGGCAGAAATTGCATTTGGTTAAGGTCTATGCTTTTGTTTATGAGGCCTTAGCTTTTGGTGATGTTGGTTTAGTTCATGATTAAGTCTGTTGAGATCTAAACCTCTCCATGGTTTAGGCCTTATCCTAAGTTCTAAACCTCACCTTGGTTTAGGACCTTATTAGGCCTTATCTTTGGTGAGTTAGGCCTAGAATTTAATTTTCCTTTTGTTATGTTTTTGGTTCACTTTGGTGGTAGCCCTTTTTTTTAGGATTACTCCTTGGTAAAATAGGCCTTTGCAAGGTCTTATTTTTTATTTAGGAATATGTTTTTTTTTCTCTCGGGTAAAGTCGTCATGTACCCCGACATGTGTATTAGATTTTTTCAAGTAATAAAGGTCTGGCATCCTATAGTTGCCCCTCCCCACTGGAGGTTCCTTTAAAAAAAAAAACTCTTCTATATATCTACTAGTTAATGGGTTTCCTCCTACCCTACTCAGCCACATAATTGATGTCTCCAGCTATTGCCCATGGCTCTGTTATACTAGAAGCTATCTCATTTATTCCTTGCCATAAAGGCTATCTAAGGCACCTGTAATTCTTAGCATAAATCATAGTTAAATAAAAAATTTATACCATAAAACATAACCAAGCACCTTCATATGTATAGACTGGCCAATCTTCCTTTCAACAACTATGTTAAATTCTAGAAGGTTCCAACCAACAATAATTCTCCCATAAGGAGCTTCAAGCAGATTAGCAATAAACTACCAATTATCCCTATTGACTTCCACAATCTTATCTGACCCAATTTCAGTTCAACTGCATATTATTATCCTTTATGAACTTTTTGACACTACTACAAATATTAGCTTAGGTAACGCCACTTAGATAGCGCTTTTTTAAAGTGCTATCCAAGTGGGCGCTAGGATAGCGCTTATTTGTCTTTAAAAAAAAAAAAAATCAAAAAAAACGCTACAATAGCGCTTTTAAAATTTTTTTTTTCAGTTAAGCGCTATCTTAATTATGTCTTAGATAGCGCTTTAAAAAACGCTATGTGGAAAAACGTTACCAAAACTACCATAGCGCTTTCGAAGCGCTATGCTACTTACATTTAGTATAGCGCTTCGATCTTGATCAAATATCAAATTAAATCTCATTTTTTCATATCTTGATACGATCGGACGGTTAAGATCACAAGCCCTAATATAAAACCTAAATCTCATTTTTTTTGGTTTCCTCGACATTTAGAATTCCCCTTTTCAAACACACAGAGAGGCGATGAGGCGAGGAGGCGAGGAGGCAAGGAACCGAGGCGAGGAGGCGAGGAACCAGAGGAGGCGAGGCGAGGAGGCGAGGAACCGAGGAAGGAGGCGAGGAACCAGAGGAGGCGAGGAACCGAGGAAGGAGGCGACTCAGGCGAGGAACCAGAGGAGGCGAGGAGGCGAGGAACCGAGGAGTCGGAAGCTCATTTAAATCTGGGTATTTTGTTTCAAGTTTATATCTTTAGAACCGGGTTGGTTAAGCATGCTTTGATTTTGAATGGGTTTTCATTAGTTTGGTTTTGATTTGCCTTTTGTGCCCTAATTTTTTGATTTTCTGAAACGAAATTGAATCATGTTTATGTTTACATGGGGTTTGATTGTTTTGGTTTATTTTTATGAAATTGACAATGGACTTTGATTATGGTGCTTAAATTTGTGATTTTTTGTGAAACAAACTTGAACAATTTTGACCTAATGAATTGGGAATCTAATTTACAATGGGTTTCTTTTTATCAGGTGTTGGAGTTAGCAGGAAAAGCAGCGAGAGACAACAAGCAATCCAGAATAGTGCTACGACACATACAATTGGCAGTGTGAAATGACGAGGAGTTGAGTAAGTTGTTGGGTGCAATCATTGCCAATCTTGCTTCATCGGGCTTTCTTCTTGTCGCTTTTCTTCACTTCACTCAATTTTGTTCACTTCAATCTTCCTCTTCTTAACATTTGCAAGTTTAAACAAATCACTACCAGCTGTAACAATTTTTGACCTAATATTCTTGTGTATGGGGAGCTTTGTCTCAATTGTTTAGCGGCTATGTCATGCATTTTCAAGTTATAGGTTAGTGATTTGATCATTCATATGTTCTAGAGAAGTGGAGAATGTTGTTTTTATCCCGATCACTGGGAGTGTTTACTGGAGTTGGCTCAAGTCTCTCCTTATTGAATTCTTACATATTGAACTGCTCTCTATGCATGTGCTTACCAGTGTCTAGTTGTATTATTTTTTATTTATAGTTTTTCCATGTACATATTTATTTGCAGAAATGGTCAGACCATAGTTTTCATTCAATACGGGAGTTGAAAGATGATATTGCTTTTCAAACTGTGGTACTGCTTTTGAAGTGTTTGAAGATTATGGAGAATGCTACTTTCTTGAGTAAGGATAATCAGGTATAAGCTGGAATGCTATTAACAAATGATTAGAAAAATTAAAAGTTCCTCTATGATTAAAGCATGAAAGCTCCCTGTGGTAATACATTTTAGTCAAGTAATTTATCAGTACTTATCACAAGGGATCTGATTAGATTTGTCATTCTACATATAATTGTTGGGGACACAAAAATCTTTTCTCTTAATCATTTGAGTTTTTATTTAATCTCAACTTGCATAAATAAAAAATTAAAGTATTGCCAAAAGTAGTCGTAATCTTCAATCTTCCCTCCCCTGCCAAAAAAAAAAAAAAATCACGAATATCTATCTATAGCTAGCATAGTTGTTTTAATTCTTTTTTAACAGTAGTAGACCACAATAAACCGATTCAAAATTTGCATGTTAACTACAAATTAATTTCATAATTTTATAAATAAATAAATGCCGGAATACAGTGATTTAATTAACCATTTTGATATATATATATTACATTCACTTTTTTCGCAATGTTCAACTCCATGCTTGGAGTGCAGCTAGGTTGACAATGAAAAGTATCGGTGATGAGACCATCAATTATGAGCTGCCCCTTCGAACCCATGCATGAAACAAAAGAGATTGATGTTATCAACTCTACCATCAGCTTCATCGAAGAAAATAATGCCGGAAATGCAGCAGCTGCTTTGATGGCAGGTCTTGCTCCCAAGACCAAGGTATTTCACATTTCTCATTCTCACTGTAATAGTACATGTTAGTGAAACAATTCTCAAGTATCGCTCTGCAATATTGCAGGTGCTTAGAGATGGAAAATGGAGTGAACAGGAGGCAGCGATTTTGGTCCCAGGAGACATAATAAGCATCAAATTGGGTGACATTGTACCAGCTGATGCTCGATTATTACAAGGTGACCCACTTAAGATCGATCAATCTGCTCTCGCTGGTGAGTCTCTACCTGTCACCAAGAACCCAGGCGATGAGGTTTTTTCTGGGTCTACTTGCAAGCAAGGTGAAATCGAGGCCATTGTTATAGCCACTGGTGTTCACACCTTCTTTGGCAAGGCTGCTCATCTTGTGGACAGTACAAACCAAGTTGGTCACTTTCAAAAGGTACTAAGATCTTAAGCAGTGACTTCAAAGAAAAATGAACTGTCTCTAGCAGCTTAGAGTTCTTGAAGTAAGTTTGTAATTTAACACATTTGATGATGTTTTGTTGTGCAACTTGTTTGCTAGGTGCTAGCGTCCATCGGTAACTTCTGCATATGTTCAATAGCAGTGGGGATTGTATTGGAGGTGGTGATAATGTACGCTGTGCAGAAACGCAAGTACAGAGATGGTATCGATAACATGTTGGTGCTTCTAATTGGTGGGATTCCAATTGCCATGCCAACAGTGTTGTCAGTGACCATGGCTATCGGGTCTCACAGATTGTCAGAGCAAGGTGCCATCACCAAGCGTATGACTGCAATTGAAGAAATGGCTGGTATGGATGTCCTTTCGGAATCTGCTATGTTACTTCGTAGGCACGAGAAGGAATCACAGAGGTACACTTCCTACCCTTCAACCCTGTCGAGAAGCGTACTGCCATCACTTATGTCAATTCGAATGGCAAATGGCACCGTGCTAGCAAGGGCGCACCAGAGCAGGTACATTATTAAATTTCTATACCTGAGCGTCAAACACAAATTCACATCTTCAGACTTCAACCACATAGGGAGTTATCGTCTACTGGCCGTTATGTTTTGGCTGTGTTATATTCTAACAGTTTGAGCTTTTAGATTAATTGGCTGTTTCATACATGCATGTAACATTAGAAGTGTTTGTAATTTGTAGATCATCGAGCTATGCAACCTAAACGCAGATATGAAGAACAAAGTCCATGCCGTAATTGACAATTATGCAGAACGTGGACTTCGGTCCCTAGGAGTAGCTTGTCAGGAAGTCCCTGAGAAGACCAAGGAAAGCGCAGGAGGGCCATGGCAGTTCATGGCATTGTTACCTCTCTTCGACCTAGACATGATAGTGCTGAAACCATCCGCTTAGCCCTCAACTTAGGAGTTAATGTCAAGATGATCACAGGTGACCAACTTGCTATTGGCAAGGAAACCGGTCGTCGTCTTGGCATGGGCACCAATATGTATCCCTCTTCTTCTCTCCTCGGCCAGAATAAGGACGAGGCCACCGCCAGTATTCCTGTTGATGAGCTCATTGAGAAGGCCGACGACTTAGCTGGCGTCTTTCCTGGTAAGGATTACTTCCATTTCATTGTTTAAGTTTCAGGTCTAAGCAGTCTAAACATGCTCAGCTCGAAATGGACTAATTGAGCTTTCAAACTATAATTTTGACTAACTCAGAACTATACTTCCACAGAACACAAGTATGAAATTGTGAAAAAACTCCAAGAAAGGAAGCACATATGTGGCATGACTGGAGATGGTGTGAATGATGCACCTGCACTTAAGAAGGCCGATATTGGTATTGCAGTTGCAGATGCAACTGATGCAGCTCGTGGTGCATCAGACATAGTTCTGACTGAGCCAGGACTCAGTGTGATCATCAGTGCTGTGTTGACAAGTCGAGCCATCTTCCAGAGAATGAAGAACTACACCATCTACGCTGTGTCAATCACCATTCGAATCGTTTTGGGTTTCATGCTCATTGCACTCATTTGGAAATTCGATTTCTCACCCTTCATGGTACTCATCATTGCAGTTCTCAATGATGGAACCATTATGACTAATTCAAAGGACAGAGTGAAGCCATCTCCTTTGCCAGGTTCATGGAAACTCAAGGAAATTTTCGCAACTGGAGTTGTACTTGGCACATATCTTGCTATCATGACTGTGATTTTCTTTTGGGCTTCCTGTGAGACAGATTTCTTCTCAGTAAGTAGTCTCCTGTCCAAAGAACACGTGCAACATCTTATATATCAATTAGTATATATTAATCATACTGATCCTACTCATTGTCTACCAAATGATATAATGTGCAGAAAACATTTGGCGTGAGATCAATCAGGCACAACAACGAAGAACTCACTGCAGCTCTCTATCTCCAAGTGAGCATAGTGAGCCAGGCTCTCATCTTTGTGACCCGATCTCAGAGTTGGTCCTTTGTTGAACGACCAGGCGTGTTGCTTGTTAGTGCCTTCCTTGCCGCTCAATTGGTGAGTATAAATGATGTTTCATGCCATTGAATATATCTGTATTCTCCATTAAAACTGACAATTTATCCATCCATTGTGTTAAGGTGGCTACATTGATAGCTGTTTATGCAAACTGGGACTTTGCAAGGATCCAAGGCATAGGGTGGGGATGGGCAGGAGTGATTTGGTTATACAGCATCATCTTCTACTTCCCTCTTGATGTCCTCAAGTTCTTGATCCGTTACAGTTTGAGTGGCAAAGCTTGGGATACCGTGATTGAGAACAATTTTGTATCTTTATTGAATTTTGTATGAATGCTTAAATTATATTTTGAATGAATGAGAAACAGTTAGTTATCATGTTGTGTCTTTATTGATTGATTGAACGTTGTCATTATTATATTAAATATTATATTTAGCCCAGAAAATCGGTATCGAAAAAATAGAAAAAACAAATCAAATAACTTAGATAGCGCTCAAATAAGCGCTATCTAAGTTTAACATATATACTACAATAGCGCTTCTTTTAGCGCTATCTAAGAACAATCTAATTACTTTCATAGCGCTTATTTACGCGCTATCTTAGCAGATAAACAAATCTAATTAAAAAAATTCATTTAAATTAAATAGCGTTTTTTTAAGCGCTATTCAAGCTAATTTAAAAAAAAAATTAGCGCTTACATAGGCGCTATTGAAGTTAATTAAAAAAAAAAATCAACGCTTAGATAACACTTTAAAAAGCGCTATCTAAGCGAAGCGCTATTCAAGTACGCGCCTTGCATAGCGCTTTTTTGAGCGCTATCTAAGCCTATTTTTAAGCGCTATGCAAGCCTATATCTGTAGTAGTGTGACTTCCATTTGCTTAATTGGGTCTTTACGAATCCTAATATTCTAGAAAGAATTGAGGCCATTAATCTTTCTTCTTTCGCTTCGTACCTCCTTTCTTGCCTGATCCATTGTTCTTGGCATTACCATTAGTGGTTTTACTATATTTTTTAGTACTTACGTTCAGGGTGAAAAACTTTTTGGATGTAGGCAATATGGCATCTCGATTCTCAGTTAGTTTCAACCTCCTCTTCCTCTTCCCTATTATCCCACAAATCTCCTTTTGGGGACTCATTTCCTTCCCGTTTAACCACTATAGACAAAGTCCATTCAATGTCAATCTTAGGGTGTCTTTGGTTACATGGAATCCTATGCCATGGGCATTCATGAGGGGACCCCTACATTTTAGGCTAAATTGATATATTACTCCACATCTACCATTTGACCACTATTTGATTTTGTAATCAATGGTGGGAATGAAAGTCCCATGAACATGAGAATCTCACTCCTTGGTCCCCCAAGGCATGTGATTCCCATGTTCATGGGACTTCCATTCCCACCATTGATCACAAAATCAAATGGTGGATGTGGAGTGATACATCAATTTAACTTAAAATGTAGGGGTCCCCTCATGGATTCCCATGGCATAGGATTCCATGCAACCAAACACACCCTCAATGTTTTCTTTGTCACCTGCTCACGTGTCTTGGTTCTCTGCTGATTTGTTATGTCATTATCTTTAGATTACCCATTTCAGCCGTTTCATTATGCTTATCACCTACTCCTGCCTAAGCACTGATCTCCCTATTCGTTACACCTACTATACTAGTACTTTTACTCTTCTCCTTATTGCATTCATTGCTAGTACTCCTATTACTGGAATTATTACCCAATTGTTCAATGTCATCTCTGAACTCTTCATCCCTTGCCTGGTTATTTTGTTTATAGTGTTTGTACCTTCCAAATCCTTGTTCTCATCATCACCTTGCAGAACATTGAAGGGATTGTTGTACAACCTAGGACTCTTGACTTCCTTGTCACCTTTACCCATTTTGTGTCTTATGCTTTGCTTTATTTCATTCCCATTGTTTCTTTTATAATTTGGTTGGCTATTTCTTTCAAAGTTCTTCCTCGTGTTATTATCCTCTCTTTTTGTTCCACCATTTTGTCATGCGCATTCACCATATACTAGCCCCTACCATGCAAAAAAGTACAACACTTAGAACAACACATGAATGGTTTTCAAGGATAGTCAATTGTGATTTCTTCCAGTTCGCCTCATTCTCTTCCCACATAACATAATGAGATCTGAGACCTCCTTATCCGAATTCACTTACACACAAATTGCAGCATAGGTGAATCAAGTTCTAGTTGAGGTGGCACGATCAATCCTAACATGTTTCCCGATCAGACTGCCAATATAACTCAATCCCTTCTTGGACCACATACATGTTGGACATTGTAGAGATGCGCCCATACTTGAATAGAAGTAATATCCTTTTATAACACTACTACAAAAAATTCCAATTGTGGCGGATCATACGTGACACTAACGGCCTAATCTTGGCGCTAGAAAAGCTATATCCACCGTAAAATTTTGAACTGGGGGATAAAAATTTTGCCGGCATTGCTGGCGTCGGGAAAGAGATTGTCCCGACGAAACATTCCTTAATCCACCAGGACATTAGTTTGAAGCTGACTAGACATCAAAAAAGACATCCGCCTGGAAAAGCTTTGTGGAGGATATAAATGACAGTAAAATTAATTAGTGGTGCTTCTAAATGCCAAGATTACGGAAGGGGCGACAACTGCATCCGTCGAGAATATATTAATATCTGTCGAGAACACGAAATGGGTGATACATGCATCTGTTGTGACTGTGATTTTCTAGCGGATATCGGTCCCTGCACCGACCTGCTCGCCCCTGGATTTGTTGGGCATGATTTTTTCTAGCATGTACAAACTTCATTTTTGGACCTGAGTTTTTTTTCTGGGGGCTCATTTTGTAGGCCTATACAATTTTAAATCACTTAAAACTGTATAAAATCATGCCAATTGTAACAAAGTCTAACATAAACCAACACAAGTGTTTCACAAAACAAGTCTTACACATTTTGTAGCCCACAATAGTTTTACACAACAAAAGAATAAGCTAAAAATATGTTCTAAAACCAAAATAAATAACAAAATGATGACCACCAACAATCCCCCATTGCTTTGTTGTTTTTTTGTTGCAAAAGCTTAGCCAACATGAAAAAAATAAAAAAATAAAAAAAATCTAAGTTAATTTCTATAAGTAAAAAAGTTGTGAGAACAAAAAAAAAAAAAAAAGGTCCTATGAGAACAAATGTTCCTTTTTCTTGTTGGTGGTAGTGGTGGTGGAGGAACATTATCAAAAACATTATTGTTTTCAACAATAACAGGAATGAGATTAGATTGTACCTCGGGTGATTCAAAGGCATTCACACCTACGAGTGTTTAATTATTATCCCAATCCAAAAGGGTAGACTGCTGAGTTACAACTGATCTGGGACGATCTCCTTCTATATTCTATACACCAAAAAAAACAAAACAAAGAAAATTGATTTAGTGTTCCTTACATTGGGAATTTTTTTTTATTATTTGTTATGTCATTATCTTTAGATTACCCATTTCAGTCGTTCCATTGTGCTCATCACCAATTCCTGCCTAAGCGCTTATCTCGCTATTCATTACACCTGCTATACTAGTACTTTTACTCTTCTCCTTATTGCATTCATTGCTAGTACTCCTATTGCTGGAATTATTACCCAATTGTTCAACGTCATTTCTGAACTTTACATCCCTTGCCTGATTAATTTGTCTATAGTGTTTGTACCTTCCAAATCCTTGTTCTCATCATCACCTTGCAGGACATTGAAGGGATTGTTGTACAACCTAGGACTCTCGACTTCCTTGTCACCTTGACCCATTTTGTGTCTTTTACATTGCTTTATTCCATTTCCATTGTTTCTTTTATAATTCAGTTGGCTATTTCTTTCAAAGTTCTTCCTTCTGTTACTATCCTCTCTTTTTGTTCCACCATTTTGTCATGCACATTCACCATATACTGGCCCTTACCATGCCAAAAAGTACAACACTACATGAATGGTTTTCAAGGATAGCCAATTGTGATTTCTTCCAGTTCACTTCATTTTCTTCCCACATAACATAATGAGACCTGAGAGCTCCTTATCCGACTTCACTTACACACAAATTGCAACATAGGTTAGTCAAGTTCTAGTTGAGGTGGCACGGTCAAACCTAACATGTTTCCCGATCGGACTGCCAATATAACTCAATCCCTCCTTGAACCACATATATGTAGGACATTGTAGAGATGTGCCCATACTTGGATAGAAGTAATATCCTTTTATAGCACTACTACAAAAGAAGCCAATTGCGGCGGATCATACATGACACTAACGACCTAATCTTAGCGCAGGATAAGTTATATTCGCCGTAAAAATCTTGAACTGGGGAATAAAAATTTTGCCAGCATTGCTGGCATCGGGAAAGAGATTGTCCCGGTGAAACATTCTTTAATCCGCCAGGACATTATTTTGAAGCTCACTAGACATAAAAAAAGACATCCGCCAGGAAATCTCAGTAAAATTAAATAGTGGCGCTTCTAAACGCTAGGATTACTAAAGGGGCGACAAATGTATCCGCCAGGGACACGCAATGGCCGATACCAGTTTCTAATGTGATTGTGATTTTCTAGCGGATATCGAATCCCCGCATCGACCCGCTTGCTCCTGGATTTTTTTGGCATGATTTTTTCTAGCCTGTACAACTTCATTTTTGGACCTGAGTTTTTTCTGGTGGTTTTGTAGGCCTATACAATTTTAAATCACTTAACTGTATAAAATCATGCCAATCGTAACAAAGTCTAACATAAACCAACACAAGTGTTTCACAAAAAAATCTTACACATTTTGTAGCCCACAATAGTTTTACACAACAAAACAATAAGCTAAAAATATGTTCTAAAACCAAAATCAATAACTGATGACCTCCAACAATCCCCCATTGCTTTGTTCTTTTTTTGTTGCAAAAGCTTAGCCAACCTGAAATTAAAAATAAAATAAAATCTCAGCTGATTTCTAGAAGAAAAAAAAGTCGTGAGAACAAATAGAAAAAAAGGTCATATGAGAACAAATGTTCCTTTTTCTTGTTGGTGGTAGTGTTGGTGGAGGAACATTATCAAAAACATTATTGTTCTCAACAATAATATGAATGAGATTAGATTGTACCTCGGGTGATTCAAAGGCATTCACATCCACGGGTGTTTAATTATGATCCCAATCCAAAAGGGCAAACTGCTGAGTTACAACTGGTCTGGGACGATCTCCTCCTATATTCTATAGACCAAGAAAACAAAAGAAAGAAAATTGATTTAGTGTTCAATACATTGGAAAAAAAATTTGATTTGTTATGTCATTATCTTTAGATTACTCATTTAAGCCGTTTCATTGTGCTCATCACCTACTTCTGCCTAAGCGCTTATCTCCTTATTTGTTACATCTACTATTTTTTTTTTTTTTTGAAAGGCAAGCGTGGGGGTTTATATGGGCTCCTCGGACCACTGAAAAATAAAAGGAATATAATGGTTACATTCGTGCATATTTCCTACCTCTAGCATCATCAAATACAATCTTCTTAATATCTTCCACAAAAGAGCTTGGAATGATCTCAACAAACTCATGAGTCGGTAATAGTTTTGCTAATTTATCCGCTGCCTAGTTTGTCTCCTGTACCATGTGCCTGAGCCTGCACTCTCCGAACCGTGTTAGAGTTGCCTTGATCCTTCTAGTGGTATGCACTGCTTCCCATGGGGGAGCTCTGTCAGTGGTAAGTAACTTGAGGGAATTGTGGGAGTCCATGCTGAACTCCAGTCTGCGAAATGCATGTCTCTTGGCGAGTTGGATATCCAGTTCAATCCCCTGCAGCTCGTGAAGTAGGACCATTTGCGCACGTTGGCTCCCTGCCCCGGCTGCCACCACTACTCCATCATGATCCCTAATGATGCTGCGTATCCCCCTTTAGTGCCTGTGAATGAGCCATCAGAGTTTACCTTGAACTAGCCTTGTGCAAGTCGCTCCCATGCGTGTAATGTGAGGGGTCTTGAGTGATATTGAACCTCAATTCTCCACTTGTCAAAGAGCTGTCTGTTATATGCATTATCTTCAACTCGAAGGTCAAGTACTGAGGCACGTAATCTTACATCCTCTATGATCTTAGTCTCCACTTCAATGGCTGCCCGAAACTTGGACTGAAAGAGTATGCAGTTCCTCTCTGTCCAGAGGTGATATGTAGTGGCATTGAGGGCCAACCTCTTGAGCACACGGTTTGGTGAGGTACCAGATAGTTTCAACTCACACCATCTCCACTCATCTGCCCAGTCCATCACTTGGTGCTTCAGTCCTAGATGGAGAAGGATGCGCATCCATATGAAACTGGAAAATCTGCATTTGAAGAACAAGTGTTCTTCACATTTAGGCTTGTCACTGCATAGAGGGCAAGAAGACCTGTCAATGACTCCCCATTTCAGCAATTTATCCTGGGTTTTAATGGCCTTATGCATAGCTAACCAAGTGATGAAACTCTGTCTGGGTATTCTTCCAGTGAACCACACTAGCTTGGACCACGAGACTGACTGTGACCTTATTCTCATTGAGTGATAAGCGCTTTTGTTGGAGAACTCTCCATCTTGGCCTCCCATCCAGGTGATAACATCGTTGTGTGCAGTGTCTAGTTCCACCATACCCAGGTCTTCACAAACATCTGGAATGTGCAATCTGTCATGCCTGCTGATGTTCCAATGGTCATTGTGAATAAGTGCACTGACGGTTGCATTACGGTGTAGAGTGGAATGGTATGTAAAGTGTTGTGGAAACCTGTTTAGGAGGATACCCATAGGGTGCCAAGGATCTTTCCATAGTTTAGTGTCTTGCCCGTCACCAATAGAATGGACAATGAGTGAGCTAGCCTGACTTCTGCATTTGAGGATGTTGCGCCAGCACCAGGAAGCCTCATTTGGTATATTCATTGTCCAGAAATGTTGATCTTTGATTAAGTGAGCTTTAGTCCATTGAACCCATAGGGTGTCCTTCTTTGAAACGATGTTCCATACATGCCTCATCATGGCTGCCTTATTGGAAGTTGCAATGCACCTAATGCCCAGGCCTCCCTCATTGTAAGGACTGCAGATACGCTGCCAGTTAACCATAGGTGTCTTTGTATATGTATCAGAGCCTGACCAGAGAAAGTTCCTCATCAGTGATGTTATGTCATCACGAACACTAGTAGGCAGAGCAAGATGTCCAGTAGACATGTAGACTGTTCACCACTGCTCTTATAAGGGTGACTTTGCCTACGTAGGATAGTGATCTGTTCTTCCATGATTGAACCCTCTTCCTGACTCTGTCTATCAGAGGTAGGCACTGGTTGTAGTCCAATCGAGAGGAGATCAAGGGAAGGCCTAGATACCTTACTGGAAGCATCTAAAGGTTGAAGTCTAGGCATCTGGTTATCAGCTGAAGTTCTTCACTGGGGACCCCAGATGCAAACATGTTGCTTTTTGTGCAATTGATAGCTAGGCCAGTGCACGACTTGAATATCCTTAGGACCTCAGTTAGTGCCATTGCAGACCTAGTATTGCCCTGAAAGAAGGCTAGTAAGTCATCAGCAAAGCACAGATGTGTGATTTGGAGATTGGTACATTTGGGATGCAGCCCGTACTCGCCTGCTTCCACCTTTTCCTTGAGTAGTAAATGAAAAACCTCCATGACTAGAACAAACAAGTATGGTGACATTGGACACCCCTGTCTGATGCCTCTACTAGCCTTAATGAATCCTTTAGGGGACCCATTGATAGAAATGGAGAATCGAGGAGTCGTGATACATGCCTTCACCCAGTCTAGGAACAAGTCAGGGAATTGCATTTTCCGCATTACATGCTCAATCGTTTCCCATCTAACCGTATCGTAGACCTTCCGGAGGTCTATTTTAGCAGTGCATCTTGGTGCTCCCTTGTCTCTGTGGTAGTTCCTGACTAGTTCATGAGCAAGCATCACATTGTCGTGGATGTATCGGCCCCGGATGAAGGCAGACTGATCTGAACTAACCAGTCTATGGATGACCTTCTTCATTCTGTTTGTCATGATCTTGGTAATGAATTTGTACAGGACATTGCAACAAGAGATCGACCTGTAATCAACGAGGTAAGAGGCATTAGTAACCTTAGGAATCAGTGTAATGCACGTAGCATTTACCTCCCCAAGGAGCTTCCTGTTTCTGAAGAAGTTCTGGACTGCCTTTGTAAAATCAGTACCTATGACTCTCCATGTGGACTTGAAGAAGAGTGAAGAGAAACCATCAGGGTCCGGGGCCTTCTCAGAGCCTATGGAGGCAAGGCTTTAGTAATTTCATCCCTAGTTACTGCTTGAATCAGTTCCAATGCCTCCACTTCGTTGATAGTCCTCTCAGGTTGAAGCCCATCGATGGTTGTGGTATCATAGTCACCTTGGTCTCCAGCAAAGAGCTCTTCAAATTCTGAGAATTGTATATGGTTAGTATCTTATTTTTGGACCTATTAGCTCGCAAAAACTGATGAAAATAATTGACATTATCGTCCCCTGACAGCATGTGCCTAGCTTTTGCTTTTTGGACCACCTCTGATGCTGCATTTCTGGCTGCACTGGCATACTGCTTGACTGCTAATTTTTCAGTAGTTGCAAGAGTAGGATTAAAAGGATCCAACTGTAGTGAACTTTGTGTCGTCTCCATGAATTGTCTAGTTGCAGTTACTCCACTACTGGCATTGACAAAATTGTTCTTTCTCCACTCCGTCAGTAGCCTTTTAGCATGTTTTAATTTCTGTACAAAACAGTATGTTGCATTACCACTTACTGGTTTGCCCCATGCAGCTACGATCACGTCCATATAGCCCCTCTCATGTACCCAGTAGTTATAGAACTTGAATGGGATAAGTCCTGGGTTTCTGTGCTCATAGATGGTAAGTATAGTGGGAGAGTGGTCTGAAACCCCTGGGTTGAGGAAGTCCACCTCGGAGTTAGGCATGTCTATTAGCCATTCCTGATTAATCATTGCCCGGTCGAGTTTTGACATGACCCTATGATCACCATGCTGCTTATTGCTCCATGTGAGGAAACACCCCTTGTATAGGCAGTCAAAGAGTCCTGACTTTAAGGCACATTCAACGAGATCTATAAAATGCCCAGGTCTTATCTCCTCCCCACCTACTTTTTCCTGGGAGTTCAGTATGGAGTTGAAGTCCCCCAATACAGACCATGGCAGCTTGTTGTTAACTGAGAAGGATTCAAGTTCTAGCCATAACTGCTTTATGATTGTATTGAAGCTGCTACCATAAATGAAAGTTAAGATGCATGTGAAACCATTCGGCCAGATAGCATGCAGAAAATTGGCCTGTTCTGACCGTGATACTACGCTAATTTTGACTGCTTGAGGGTCCCAAAGGACCCAGATTCTCCCTCCCTGTACTAGGTCATTGTTGTCCACTGCTAGCCAATCTCTCATTAGTTCCTTTTGAATCTTCCCTTTTTTGTCATTGCTAACCTTTGTTTCGACTAAACCTATAATACTGACTTTCTGTTTATGAATTAGCTTTCGAACTTCATTTTGTTTTAATGGGTCGTTAAGACCCCTAACATTCCAACATGCTGACTTAATCATCTAAACATGCAGCCTGTGAGTTTCCACCCCCACTAGGTTAGAAGTCGTTGCTCCTGGTGTCTTGGGAGCTCTCGTAGAATGTGGCCGTCTTGCATGTGGTTCAGACTCCAGTACTTGCAGGACCTCAAAGAGATTGCCTTTGCTTCTGAGATTGTGGATTCTAGGCTGAGTCTGTGCGTGCTTAATGCTGCCTTTGTGGCTATTCACAGACTCCAATTCCCTGTTTGTAACGCCTTGAGTGGAACTTGAGGCTGCCTCCTTGCGACGGCCAGTGGCATGCAGTGTGCTAGGTGTGTCAGTTGCAGTTTGGCTAGAATGTGGTTTATCCGCCTTACCAGTAGGGATAGTGTCCCTTGCTGCTTGGGAGACTACTGCCTGCACACTGGGTGCGACTTCTTGCTCATGGCCTGTTATAAGTTCTTCTACTGAGTTCCTAGGAGAGGCCTGACCTTTGGTATTAGCATTAGCTACCACAATCTGCGTACCAGCATTTGGTGCTGCAACCAACATTCCAGGATTTGTTTCCACAATTTGCAAATCAGTTGGAACTGTCATTACTGGATCGACAGTTAGCAATATTTCCTGGCCAACATTTGGTGCTTGGTTTACAATGATATTCAGGCTATCATTCTGCCCACCACTGGGTGCCTCATTGCTCGAGGGGTGAAGATCAACAGTTGTCAGTCCATTTAAATTTCCTATACCCTGCATGTGTGGTTGCATCTCCCTGGGCCTGATGTGTTGCTCCTCATGCTGAGCCTTGGGTTGTGTATCACTTGTCAGTCCCTTGGGTGCTGCCTCCATAGTATTCTCACCTTGTCGGCTAGTGTCCTTGCGTCGACTGGCAACCGTGGTCCATTCATCCTGTGGCCCGTTAGTGCTTTTCCTACCTTGCTGTTGGTTTGGCCGCCAGTATTTCGCAGTAGGCTTCGTAGTATCCTTCTGTTTGGGGCATTTATTGGAATTATGCCCAAAGCCCACACAATGTTTGCATCTTTCTGGTCTCCAAGAATATTCAACATCCACTATGGTAGTTCTCCCATCATCAGAAACTACTCGCAACTCAGTTGGGAACTTGTTGTTGGAGGCCATCTCGACGCATACTCTCGCAAACGAAAGCCTATTTATCTGCTCGGAGGCTTTGTCCAGCATGATGGGTATCCCAATAGCACTAGCTATGGCTTGCATTCCTTCGAGACTCCAGAGAAACAGTGGAACTCTCCTCAAGTTGACCCAGATAGGAACTGAATTAAGCACCTCTACATCATCTTCCATATATGGTTGCCAAGGCTTGAGTAAGAACAATCGACTCACAATATGCACAGGTCCCTTTTCCAAGACATGGACCTTGTCGGCCTCAGTTAGGAATTTAAAAACAAAAGCCTTCTTACCATAAACAGACATCTCAAATCCATTTTTTAATCCCCAAATTCTTTTTAATGATTCATTAACAAAACCGAAGGATAGTTTCTTACCAACGAAGTTGCCAATAATATATTGTTCACAATCAGCGAGTATTTTATTGTGCTCTGCAAGCTTGATCTGCACCACGGCTTGGCCATCAATGATTAAAGGAGGAATGTAGGAGAGCCTAGACCTCCCTGGTTCTTGGCGGCTTGAAAATAAAGATGCCCGACTCATTGTTCTAGGCTTGGTTGCATCCATTTGACTGGCATGCTGTCCAGTCGTAGGTTGAGTTGCATGGTTTCCAGTTGCATGTAGGTCTACAATGGATGGTTCTTGGGTTGTTGAATCAGATCTCGCTTCGGTGCTATGTGCCTGGGCTGTTCCAGGTTTTGACGCAGAGTCTGCATGTTCCCTCTCAATCTCTGTTGCAACTCCACGAGGGGCAATGGAGTTACAAGTAACTAAGGGAGGGGGTGACATCATCCTTGTGGGATCAGATCAGCAAGCATCATTAGATGTGTGCAAATCAAACCCTAGATTGCGTAGTGCTCAAACCCTAGCTCTCCAAAATCAAACCCTATACTAGTACTTTTACTCTTCTCCTTATTGCATTCATTGCTAGTACTCCTATTACTGGAATTATTACCCAATTGTTCAATGTCATCTTTGAACTCTTCATCCCTTACCTGGTTAATTTGTCTATAGTGTTTGTACTTTCCAAATCCTTGTTCTCATCATCACCTTGCAGAACATTGAAGGGAATGTTGTACAACCTAGGACTCTCGACTTCCTTGTCACAATGACCCATTTTGTGTCTTCTACATTGCTTTATTCTATTCCCATTGTTTCTTTTATAATTCGGTTAGCTATTTCTTTCAAAGTTCTTCCTTCTGTTACTATCCTGTCTTTTTGTTCCACCATTTTGTCATGCACATTCACCATATATTGGCCCTTGCCATGCCAAAAAGTACAACACTTAGAGCACATGAATGGTTTTCAAGGATAGTCAATTGCGATTTCTTCTAGTTCGCCTCATTCTCTTCCCACATAACATAATGAGATCTGAGAGCTCCTTGTCCGACTTCACTTACACACAAATTGCAGCATAGGTGAATCAAGTTTTAGTTGAGGTGGCACGATCAATCCTAACATGTTTCCCGATCGCACTGCCAATATAACTCAATCCCTCCTTGGACCACATATTTGTGGACATTGTATGTGCCCATACTTGAATAGAAGTGATATCCTTTTATAGCACTACTACAAAAGAGGCCAATTGTGGCGGATCATACATGACACTAACGACCTAATCTTGGCACAGGAAAAGCTATTTCCGCCATAAAAATCTTGAACTGGGGGATAAAATTTTTGTCGGCATTGATGGCATCGGGAAAGAGGTTGTCCCGGTGGAACATTCCTTAATCAGCCAGGACATAATTTTGAAGCTGACTAGACAACAATAAAGACACCCGCCAGGAAAAGCTTTGTGGCGGATATAAATGACCGTAAAATTAATTAGTGGCGCTTCTAATCGCCAGGATTACGGAAGGGGTGACAATTGTATCCGTCGGGACCATACTAATATCTGCCAGGAACATGAAATGGGCGATACCTATATTTGCTGTGAATGTGATATTCTAGCGGATACCGGATAGCCGCACGAACCCGCCCGCCTCTGGATTTTTTGGGCATGATTTTTTCTAGCCTGTACCAACTTCATTTTTGTACCTGATTTTTTTTCTGGTGGCTCATTTTGTAGGACTATACTATTTTAAATCACTTAAAACTATATAAAATCATGCCAATCGTAACAAAGTCTAGCATAAACCCACACAAGTGTTTCACAAAACAAGTCTTACACATTTTGTAGCCCACAATAGTTTTACACAACAAAACAATATGCTAAAAATATGTTCTAAACCCAAAATCAATAACAAAATGATGACCACCAACAATCTCCCATCTCTTTGTTCTTTTTTTGTTGCAAAAGCTTAGCCAACCTAAAATAAATAAATAAAAATTTAAGTCAATTTCTATAAGAAAAAAAAGTCCTGAGAACAAATATAAAAAAAGGCCATATAAAAAAAAATGTTCCCTTTTCTTGTTGGTGGTAGTAGTAGTGGAGGAACATTATCAGCAACCATATTGTTATAAACAATAGCTGGAATGAGATTTGATTGCACCTCGGGTGATTCAAAGGCATTCACATCCACGGGTGTTTAATTATTATACCAATCCAGAAGGGTAGAGTGCTGAGTTACAACTGGTCTGGGACGATCTCCTTCTATATCATATACACCAAGAAAACAAAAGAAAGAAAATTTATTTAGTGTTCCTTACATTGGGAAAAAAAATAATATAAGTCACATTTGATTCATTGAAGCCTATTAAATAACAATAAACAATCAAAACCAAAACCTCTGTAAATTAAACATTCAAGTTCCTATTTTGAGCAACTGAAAATTAAAGTCTGGAGAGCATCACCAAAACCTCAGTAAATTGATTTCACCTTATTCAGATTAGCGAGTCTTTTTCGATATTGAAAGACATCAAATTTCGAGGGAGATGAAGACCTGAGAGAAGTAGACTGCTAGCCATCCTACAATGCAGAAAATGACTGAAATCTTCATTGTGTGTTAAATTGAAAAACGGACTTTAGAAATACACAAGTCTAGAAAACATAAGCTTTAATGCACTCAATCATTTCAAGTTCCTTTTCATCTCAATTGTTCATCTACATTTAGTTACCCCCTTTTCGACCAATGAAATCAGTCAATTGCAGTGGAAGAAGTTTTATTTCAAGATATTCGCATTGGTTTCCATCAGTCCGCTACACATGAAACTTTTCCATATACTGAAGTAGCTCACTAAGAATTGTGGCAAATAATTTCCAATTGAAGTAATTCCAAAGGCCAATCTAAAAATAAATCATTATGGCAATTAAAATGATTGAAACCATTACCTATTTTTCAAAATAAAATTAATTGCAAACTCCTATGATGCAAACAGTGTCCAAAATCATTCACAGCTAGTCTAAAAGTTCACATAAACTGGTGAATCAAAATTTTTCTAACAATACTAAGAATTAAAGAACAACTTACCACCTCACTTCTCCAACCTTCTAACACAACACAACAAAATGAATCTCTTGTCCTATTACAATAGTGAAACAAAATGAATCTTTTAATCTAACACAATCAATCTCTTTGAATGAGTGAGATCAACCATGAACCTTTGAAATTGGACATTATGCTAAACAAACACTCATCATCGGTGATAACATCTATCAAACCACACCTTGTATTATAAACCTAGTAATTCAACCAGTTTGTATTATAAGCCTTTTTTTCAAATTAAATCTACCACTGTTTCCACTAACAACTAAGGAGAAACAAGTTTAAAGAAAAAGAAAATCACTTGGTAACTGTTGGCATTGAAAATAATCATGAACCACACCAAGTTATGAAAATCAAATGAGCACACAAATTAAACATATATATCAACATTTTATAATGACTATGTAGAAGAAATGGAAATTATGTTGTGCATACATGTGACTAAGTGGTCTAGTTGTTCTAGTTAATAAATTTGAAGATGTAAGAATATTCTTGAACAAAGGAAGAAAAGCGAAATACCACAATAGATTCTGAGCACTGCAAGATGAAAACTCGAGCACAGGAAGATGAAAACTTAAGCATCTTTTTGGATTTGCAAGGTGAAAACCGCTGCAAGTTGGAAGTCTCAGGCCCACAAATAAACTTTGTTGGACCTTGTGTATAAGTTCTGAGATCAAGGATAAGACATTATGATCATAGAGTGTGATGAATTAAGACGATCAAATAAAAAGTTAGAACAACATTCACATCATGATAGCAAAAATAAATTAGAATCCAGTAGTAATCTCTGAAAGTTCAGATTCAAAACCTTTCATCAATCTAGGGCACCAAGCGAGTGAAAAAGACCTCAACTCACTAAGACGATTGATTAAACCCTAAAGAGGGAAGAGAGAGTTTAGATATGAGAAGAGATGAACATCACCTTAAACACCACCTAACTTCCTTAAAATTTGATAGTTTTCAATAAAAGCTCAAAGAAATTTCTTAACAATACTCACAATCTTGTGAATAATGCAAATGCCCTACAAATCAACAGAAACCAATTCTTTCTATATAATTTTCAATTCAATTAATCTTAGAAATCAAGTTGGGCAATCATGGCATCGTTTCGATCATAAAAACATTCAATTTTGCGCACGACACAAAGAAAAATACTCGAAAGAAACCCTTCACAATAGTCTTGACAACTAACTCAATAACTAGCTTCTTATCATCCAAAATTACTTAACAACATAAACAAAGCGGCGAGAATGCAATTTCCCTACATTTAAACAAGAAACTTTCCGGAACTAAAAAGTGTGCATTATTCAATTAAATTCGAATCCTGAAAATTGCATAAAAATAATATAGGGAATACCCCCAGGGTTTTGGTCTCATTCAAGCCACATTCTACATTCAATCCAAATCAAAAGACTAATGTGATAAATCTATCCAATTTTCTTCCACTAACTACAATGCTCAAGCATTCCAAATCGAAACAAATTAGAATGAATAATCAAATTAAATGAAATTGATAAGAAACAGTGTGAGTGAATTAAAATTGAAACATTTTAATTCGCAAGAAAATAGTGTAAGTTTGTGAGTTAGGGTTTAGGTGAGTTATGAGTTGACTAGTTCTCAAACAAGATTGAGAGAGAGAGAGAGAGATATATAACATAAGACGCGGGAAATAGAGAGAGGGAGACGACATACCAGGAGTGTTGTGGAGAAGCTAGGGCTTTCAAGGTTTTAGTTTTCCACCAATTTCAATCCGTTCGTACGAGAGGTTTTTCACTCTTAAAGGGAAACCCAGCAAATGATTAATTTGAGTCTGGAATGCTTGTTCAAAACCCGATGTCTGACATTCCTTTTGAGCCAGTCTTCGGCGATGTTCACCTCGCACTCGGCAAAACAAGTGTTAATGTCTTCGAGCTTGTGTGAGGCGGGATCGATGAGGTCGTTGCTCGCCAAGGCCTTGAAGAGGGTGTGGCCTAAAACCAGACAAAAGACCTTTCTCTCATGCAGACAGCAAAAGGGGAGGGTTTTGATTCGACTGAAAGAGCAGAAGAAGCTGATAAATGGGGAGGTCGAAAGTCCTGGTGGATGTATACGCCACAACTAATTTATCCGCCAGGAACTTAATTAGGGCGAATATAAACGCCAAATCTGGATTTTGTGTCATCTACAACCGCCCATTACTAACTCTATCAATATTCAACAGGCAATTGCGCTGAAAATTTCCTGTTTTGGATTTTCGTGGTGGACATAACCGTAAGAAACTATAACCTGACGGATGAAAATGACAAAAAAAAGTTGTTTCTGGCGGATACCTATATCTGCCATATTAGTTGTTAAACCGCCACCAAAATTCGCCAGAAATGCCCCCTTTTTGTAGTAGTGTAGACACCCTAAATCTCCCATACATGGTTTAGTCACCATGGTTTTGTCCCTGATTTTGAATGGCCCTTCTTCTTCTATAGCTTTGGTTTTATCTTCTTCATTCGTGAGTTTGAAGAAGAAGAATTCTCCCTTCTACGTAACCTCTATAACTCCTTTAGGCTTCGACTTGATATAGCTGAATGGAGAAGGTATCTCAAAGAACATCCCCACCAATTGGTCTGACTGACAAAACCAGGTTGTTTTTTCTCGAATACCTAGTAGGCATACTAACACACCTTCCTTCATCAGGAGGTCTAAATAAAATATTGGTGTCTCCACTTCTTTCCAGTTCCTACTTCCACCAAATAGGTGAGCCCACTTCTACTCGAATTGGTCATTGATAGAGCATTCCCCAACACCATTATGCAAGTCTTCAACTTCATTATCTCTCTGCAGTTGGTTTGTCCCCTTCCTACTTTTGCTTCGCCCAACTAAATTGACACTTCCCTTGGTTGAGTCCCATCTTTCTAGTATTACTCAACAACCTCCTCTCCTATGGCACCAAGCCTGTAGAGGCCATGAATGCCTAATAAGGGAACCCTTGGCTCCAAGAACCCGAGTTCAAATCTCTCTCTTACATCTTAAGGCTAAAAAATGGACGGTGTAGATCATAAGTTCTCGATCTCATCAACAAGGCACGATACTAAAGTAAAAAACATCCCATCTAAAGTGCGCCTAGAGCCCTTTGTTCCCTTATTTTTTGTTTAACATAATAATTCTTTTATTTTATACAATAATTATTATGACACATTATTTTCTTGTAGATGATAATTATTGTGTACAAGAAAATAATATATGATATGCAAATTGAAAACTAAATAGTTGGTGTAGTTTTAACAATCAAGTTGAAAACTAAATAGATGGTGTAATTTTAACAATTACAAAAGTTAAAGTTGACATATACAATCTAACTTGTATCTAAAATTTTGGCATCTTTATTATCACTTGTCTAGGTTGAGCATGTCCGAGCTATAACATCTTTAACACATACTTATATTAGGGAAAAAAAATAATAAGAGGTGGGATCGTCTAAATATGATGCATGGTGCAAACTCCTTATTCCCTAAGCGATGCAGTCGATTTTCATTCCCTGCTTGACCTTGACCTGCTAGCCTGCACAAGGAACGCACGTGAGCCACGGACCACCGTTGTGGTGATTGATGGCACTCCGATGCTAAAGTCAAATAGGGATCTGAGGAAGGCCTAAAGTTGTAAACATGAAATTTGTAGTATACCTTTGTTCACCAACCTCATGTCTTATTTATAGTGCTGAAATCCAGGTTTGACCAGGCCATCAGTGGTGTAGTTTAGGGAAATAGATCTTCTTGGAGATTTTTTCTAATTAGGAGCCGTCTTGAGGAGGGAAGTTTCCCTGCTAGACATGTGCTCCTAGATACACGGGAAATAGTTCTCAATTGGAGTGTTGTCCATAGGTGGAATTTTTCATGTACGACATATACTTTGGTATTTGCTACTTAATTGGAGACAAAGTACTACTGGCTTGCCCGTTCGAAGCCGATCCCCTAGATATTTTCCTAAATAGGTCTTACGAGTATTGGAGATGGTTGTGAGACGTGTGGGCTTAACAAGCCATAGTAATTTGGGTTCGGCTGGCGAATTGCACTTCGTGGGCTTGATGTTGTTTGGGCCAAATCAGTGCTAGAGTGACGTTTGGCTTGTTATTCCTTGAGATCATCATGACACGTGTACGATGTAGGAGGGAGGACATTTCGGTATATCATCATCTGCTCCCTCGAGTTAGTGGGCCATCGTATCGGTCCGCTAAGTCACTTTTCGAAAAGATACGCTGCTCATGATGATTGAGTCTAAACCGTTAATTGAGTGGCGTGCTCCATTAATTAAGCGTGCGTCGATTTAGTGGTAAAAATGCGGAAAATCAATCCCTGTTTAGATCCCATTTCTGCATAGATTGACTCTTTCACTTCTTCATTTCTAGATACTCGGCTCTATTCAACTTTTATTGAAAGCTTGTTCACTTTTTAAATGGCTCGCCAAAATCACATTGACGATGAGCTTCTTGCCAAGGGCCTCCAGTTCTTTGAAGATAGGTCGGCCTCCAAATCGAGCCTGGCTGAGATTTGAAAGATGTATTGGGTCCCTGAATACCTACAATTCTACACATTGAGTGATGATTAGACGCCAATGTTTCCTCCGGATGGATTCGTCTATTTGCACCGCGGCATGCTTTAGAAAGGTGTCTGTTTTCTTGTGATCGATGAGATCTTGGGCTTTCTAGAATTCCTTGGTATCTCTCCTACCCAGCTGGTACCGAATGGGTATAGGGTTATTCTCCTTATATTGATCAGGGCCAAGAACACTGGTGTCTGGGTGACTCCAAACGTGATTCAGTTATTGACTTCTCTTCGATTAAACGATTATGCCATGTGTAAGATGAAGTCGCCGACTTGCTTCGGAAAACTGTCGGACGACTTCAAGTTCTGGCAAAAATATTGCTTCCTAGCTCCTTCGGTTTCAAAGTATTTCGAGTTCAATGGTCGTGCGCTTGAGTGGGAGTTCAGGCCACTTCGTAAGTATGATTTCGTCCTTTGATTCTGTTGTGCTAATTGTATGTTGATCATTGCGTATGTTCTCTGTAGGGAGGTTCCCCACTACTCCTCTTTCCTTAAAGGAGGAAGCTGCTATGAAGTCATTTAGTGGCATGCCTCGAATGAGAGTAGAGGATGTTATCTGCCCTTTCAATTTCAGTCGCAGTGGGTTATGGGCTCAATGGCATGTGGCTCCCACTCATTTCAGAGTACTGAAGAGTCAGTCTGAAGGTGGAGCTCCTTCCAAGAAGAGGAAGGCCTCTAAAGTTAAGGCTCCTAGCCTGTTAGACACAGATGGGCTTTCTAAGACGCTTGTTTCCTTCGTAGGCTCGAAGAGGTCTCGCACAGAGGCTAAGCTTGTTTCCAAATAGTCCGCTCTGTTGAGGGAGGAGCGTGATTCTGACCTTTCCGCAGATGTAGATGTTGTAGCATCTGATTTGAAGAAGGACCACCTGCGGCTAGTAGGGGTTGATGACGTGTCGAAGCTGATTACCGAGCAGGCTGAAGCGTTGAAAAAGAAGCTGATGTTGGCTGCTGTGGCGGCTTCTACTAATACTGACAATTCCAAATTTGTTCTGCGGGAAGGTCTTGATAAAGATTTGTCTGTGGTTCCCGAAGTCAATCGTCTTGTTGGTGGATCGCTTGACAGTGGCCATTGCAGCGTGGACTGTCCTTGCAGTCCTCATTGTACTCCATCTTGCTCTAGGCCGTATATCAAATAATGGAGTGTTTGATGAACAATTCGCCTATTTCTCTCCCTTCGAAATATGGTGTGCTAGCTCGCAACATAGGCTCAGCTGTTGGTGACGAGGGAAGGCGGTGGATGAGGGCCCAGGTGCGGTGAAGACTGCAAAGGGCGGTGCTAGTGTAATTTTTGTCTAGGAGAGCTTCATCCAGATGCGCGGATGAGTCTGTTTGCTCGGGATGTAGTAAAAATGAGCAACCAGGCTTGGCACCAGAAGATTGATATTGATTATGCTTCGAAGCCTGATGAGGATGTGCTGGAAGAGCATATGGATAAGGGGCTGAAACATCTTATGTTGGGGATTTTGCATCTGAGCCAAGTGGTCGACGCTAGGATGGAAGTTGAGGCGGCTCGTGAAAGGGTGTACACCATGGAACGCGTTTTCTCAAACATGCAGAAGTCGTATTTTGATGCACTTTTTTTAGGTTGAATCGCTAAGAAAACAACTTGAAGAGATGAGGCTTGAACAATCAACCATTAACGCTGAGACCCAGAGAGTTCGTTTGGAAGCCCTTGAGTCCGATTTAGCAGAGGCGGTGTTTACAAGGGACAAATCCAGAGAAGAGTTAAATCTGGTCTGCCATGATTTAGAAGTTGCGTAGGAAGCTGCGACTAAGGCGCGCTCTGAGTTGCAGTCTCTTGCTGAAGAGAGTTTCCACGAAAGAATCTAAGTGGGTTGTCCAGAGTCAGCAGTTAGAGGCCGACATGAAATTCAACGCTCGAGAAGCAAGGAAAGCTGGGGATCAACTTCTACTGGAGCAGCATGAACATAACGCAGTTAAAATAGTCTGATTACTTAGCAGTCTCAGACTGACGCACTGACAAGAAAGCTAGAGCGTTAGCTTGCTGAAGTAAAGGTGCGCGAGGAAGGCATTCTCAAGGCGCAAGGCACATTTGAATTCCGCAAGATCGTGCATGGGAGGTTGGAGTTTTGGCGCTGATGAAAGAAGAACATCCGGATTGGGACCTTTCTTATTACAAGAAGGTGGCTTTTGCAAATTTCAGAGAAATCTCTGAGATGTCAGAGGAAGAGGGTGATTCGGGTCATGACGCTCAAGCTGAGGCACGCGCCGATGCAACTCCTACTTTTTCTCCTGTTAAGCATAGTTCCCCTGTACTTGTACCTCCTCTTGATGAAGAATAAATTTTGTACATCTGCATTTTTTGTTTAGATTGTTTATGAAATCATATCTATTTTTAAGTGTCGTACCCTTGTTCTATTCGGTCCCCATGTTGCCTTATCATTTTATTTTGACATAGGTCTTGTTGGGTTAGTAGGGAGCCGAGTGGTCTGTTTGTTGTAGAGAGCTCGACCGTTTATGCTACGAGTAATTCTGACTTGTACTTCCATGAGGTCTCAGTGTCGCTATCGCGTGGTTATGCCCAATAGTGAACATTTTGCGGATAGTTTGGCAACGGGTTACTTTACCTAAGCTGCAGCTCATCCTTGAGGTAAGTTGTTAGAGGCTCAAGTCATATTTGAGCTCATCGTTTGCATGAATGAGTGAACTGTTGTAGTCGAGCACATGCATTGTTGTCAGTAGTTGAGCAAAAACGCTTGGCCCGAGTCATGTTTCATAAGTTTGTGCTGGTCCCCCGTGTAGCATTCGTCCGCGCTTAGCGATTTAGTTTTCGAGTCGGCTCAAGTGGCCATTGCTGATAACAGGATGTCAGCTTATGCGGGCGTGAAGACGCTTCTTGAGCTGTAATCAGATTCGGAGACCATGGTCTGTAAAAGAATAGTGGTCTCGTGGCAAGCCGTCGACATCAGTTAAAACTAACTAAGCTCCCACCTTCCAAACCATCTATACCCGCGGGGAGCGGGCTACAGATTTGGGATGAGAAAATTTGGCGACCATGGTCTGTAGAAAAGCAGTGGTCCCGTGGCATGCCGTCCACATCAATCGGAGCTGACTAGGCTCCCACCTTCCAAATCATATACACCCGTGTGCATCGAGCTACAGATTTGGGAGTTTGAAATTCGGCGACCATGGTCTGTAGAAGAGAAATGGTTTCGTGGCAAGCCATCGACATCAGTCATAACTGACTAGGCTCCCACCTTCCAAACCATCTACACCCCGTGCGGAGTGAGCTACAGGTTTGGGAGTTGGAAATTCGGTGACCATGGTCTGTAGAAGAGCGGTGGCCTCGTGGAAAGCCGTCGACATCAGTCGGAACTAACTAGGCTCCCACCATTCAAACCATCAACACCCGTGTGGAGCGAGCTACAGGTTTGGTAGTTGACTAGAAGATGTCGTCGTCAGTCGTCACTTACTGAGCTTACTTGATCGGGTTCCCCGACCATCGTTCACGAAGGGGGCAATGATCCCTGGCGAGTCATCATCATTAGGCGTGAGAATGCTGACTAGACTCCCACTTCCTAAGCCAGCATTCGTGTGCAGCGAACTAGGCGTCGGGGTGAACAAGAAGCCGTCGTCCTCAGTCAAAACTGACTAAGCTTACCTAGCAGGTTGAGGCTCCGCCTATTATGGGCGTGCGAGCCTTCTTCCGCAATCGGATTGTATTGTGCGGATTAGTTTCCACTAATTTCAATGAAAGTTATTTATAAAGAGGTACCTTAAATTAGTTGGTGATATGTAGGTGTGCTCCGTGTGTCAAGAGTGACTAGAGCCTCTACTGCTTGCGTCAGCGCATGTGGTAGAGTGTCGCTCGGATAGTGGGCCTAGCCGATGGGCCCGTATAAGAAAAAACTAGGTCCTGTCGCAGGCTCATGGTGCAACGTGTATGGCGTGGATTGCAAAATGTTATCGATTACTCCCCCCAATTAATGGGGTAGTGTAAAACATCATTAATTGATTGAACGTGGACCTGTGTGGTTTTCATGGGAATCGTTGCCTCCTCGTTTCCCATACGGTATTCAATGCTGACGCATCTGTTTGGTGAGCCACTTCGTCTATATAATGGTGTTTCTTCACCATTGTAGGCATTATCTTCTACAAAGTGCAGTCTTCAGATGCTCTTACTCAAAGGATATGCCTCGGGTTTTCCAAAGGCTGAAGGAAGATATATTTCATTGGAGTCTTCGAATGTTATGACATTTGCCCCGATGAGTCTTGATAAGACTTGCTATTATGCATGGTCACCCGCTCTGGGTGAGAGCCTGATTGGTTCGTTGAGACCTTGTAATTTCTTCTCATATTTCGTAGAAGAAGTATGAAAGAGTATGTCGTTTATATGACAGTGCTCCATCGGTGCTTCGGACCGCATTCGGATGCTTTCCTACTTCTTCAGCTAGCCTTGCCATGTTGCGTTGTGCTGGAACTCGGAGTTGCAGGGCGGAGTGAAGTTGGACATGGCCTATCGGATAGGGCAATTGACTCCCAGATGCCCCTCTCATCCCTCAATGGGAGGAAGCACTCGATTTGTTTCAACCTGATAATTGTCCCAAGTTCTTCTGGTTGGGCGGATCGAGCATGTGAGTTGGTTGTAGCTTCGGCCAACATGTCGCGGGGCCTCTGGTTGTTGATTTTGTACCACCTTAAGTCATTCTTGCGAGGTGGGTCCGACGAAGTATTGAATGGAGTGCGCTCTTTCATACTTATTTTTGTACATTTGCTCTTGCTCGTGAATCATCTTCTTCGGAGAAGCTGTAGAGCGAAATTTCTAGCGAGTACCATAGTCTACCTTGGGTACCTTTGCTGTCACTTCTGAGTCTTCTTCTGAAGTCGAATTGTTTAAGAGAATCTTCATTGTACGTCGCATCGGATTTGGATGCTTGTAGTTTGTAATCTTTTGTATCCGCCACCTGGGCTTACGTTGTAACATCTTTCCAGTAATCAATAGAGTGTGTTTGCGTAATTCTCTTTTATTTCTCAAATGAGTGCAAATCACATAAGTTCCTAAGAATTAAACCTCTAAATTAACTACCGAAAGAAAGCTAAACAACTGGATAGATTGACTATTGGCGGAGAGAGGCTGATCCAAACCTGAAGTAAATTTGCATTGCCTTTGCCTGGATTGTAAGCACCTTTGGCGAATTGTCAAGTTTCGCCGACGCTGTTGAGGTTACTAAAGAGTAAACCTTGCTTGGGAGGGTCCTCCCGGATCGGCTGACAGTTGTGGAATTGTGCTCTTGTTGCGATGATTTCCCCGCTTGGCTAGACGTTTTGTTGGGCCAGAGGGCGAACTGCTCCTAAAATGCTAGACTGTCCTTCATCGCTAAGTTGAGCCACTGTTGCCGGGTCTTTGTCCCCATCCTGGAGGAGCGACTCCTCCCCCCTAGTTTTTGCGTTTGGCTTCTGCTCAACTTGTTTGGTGGGCCCCAGAAGAACAATCTATCTACTTTAGCGCACCATAGTGGCTGCCCCATGCTGTTGGTTGGTCTTTGTGAATTGTTTTCTTTTAGTGGTCGGCAATATATTTGACGCACTGATGAAGGGTGGAGATCACTGCCTCCATTTGGTGAAGCCAGGGCCTTCCCAAGATGAGGTTATAGGTAGACGGTGCATCTACCACCATGAAGTCCATGAACATGACCTTCCTCAGTTGTGGCTCTCCTGCCACCACTACTAGCCTTATTTTCCTAATCAGGAAACATTTATCTCCGCTAAACCCAATCAGCAGGTAGTTAGTAGGTGTTAGGTTATCTTTCTTGAAGTCCATACTGCAGAATGTGTTGTAGAATAGGACATTGATGGAGCTTCCTGTGTCCACCAAAGCCCTCTTTACTTCCCAGCTTGCAATAGAGATCGAAATGACAAGAACGTCATTATGCAGTGCGCGGACGCCTTCGAGGTCCTTAACTATGAAAGTCAAGGTCAGGATTAGACTTTGTACTCGCGAGTAATACACACATTGGTCCTCGCTGGTAGGTTGTGTCCGCATCTCAAGGAGTGTCCGCTTTCGGGACTTGTTTGAATGTTCTTCTTCTGATCCGATTCTATGAAGGACATATATGATGCTCGGAGCCTCCTATTCAATTTCTTTGACCACCTCTCCCCTTTCCCTGGTCTGATCTTGCCTTTTCTCCGAACCCAGAAACTCCTTCAGCTTGCCTTTTCAAATCCAATACTCGATCTCGTACCTTAGACTCTTAATGTCGTTGGTGTCGTGGCCACCTTCATTGTGGTCTGAGCAATACTTGTTGTTGTCGCATTTCCATTTTAGATCCTCCCAATTCTTCAGGGAATTAAGGAGATCTGACAATCTAGAGCTGAGTGGGTTATTGTAATACCTGTGTTTTTAAAAAAAAAATTTCTTTGGTTGGAGGTGTACTCAGTTAATGCGGTGGGGGCACATAGCCACCCACCCTTTAAAGACAAAACCCCCCTTTTTTCTTTCTTCTCTTTCTTTCTTCTTCTTTTTTCTTTCTTTCCAGGGAGCGAGGTTCCTCGACGTCCCTTCTTCTCCAGCGATTCGGTGTTGTGGTTGCCATTTTCGTCCCCCAAATCTCACCTCCTCCTCATTTTTTCTTCCTCTTTCTCCCCTCTCTTTCTTGTTTCAGTTTTTCCTTTGAGAAAATTGAAATTTCAAAGTTGTGTGGGCTGATTTGGTGTTGGCTTGTTTGATTGGTTTCCTTAGCTCCGATCAGCCGTTGAAGGGCCTTGGTGGCGTCATTTGGAGCCCTTAGACCCCACATGCAAGGGTGGTTTCAGTGTTGGCCGGATTTTTCAAAAAATCAGGGTGCATGTCCATTTTGAGGGTTCTTCGGCGTGAATCCGGACTTTGGGTTTCGGCGGGGTGTTTGCCAAATTTTTATTGCCTGTAAGTTTTTCTTTCCGTCACGCGCCGCTTGTAATTTATTTATTTTTCCAGTTTTCGGCTATTTTGCTCACCTTCGAGTCCGCCTTGTAGTTTTAAAAATTTCCGTGGTCCCGCATTCGTGGTTTTGGCGAGTTAGGAGCTTCGACCGGTAGGAATTGGGTTTTGAAAACCCATTCCGCCCTGATCAGTGGAACTATAATATTTATTTTGAGAAATAATTATTTGAAATCCTGAATTTAAGTTTTACATCATACCGTCAATTGTGTATAGTTGAATCCAAATCCGAAATTCGGGGTTTTCATATATTTCGATGATTGTGTTGGTTATTTGTGAATGAATTATGTATTGGGTTTCCTGAAAGCATGATATACTTGAATGAAATCGAATAGTGAAGGAATTTTGGTGTGATTAGGCTTTGGTGTAATGACATGGGACTTGTATGCTTCGTTTTCGAGTTTGCATAGTATGTCATGTTTTACCGGGGATTTCCGAGTCTTGAGCATGTATAATAATCGACTCGAATAAATTTATCGTGGTGAATTGGGTCATGTTGGGACCCTAGCATAGTCGTGGTTTTATAAAAATTGCCGAATTGATTATGATTGCACGTCTGTTACCTTTGTTTATGTACAGACTCGTCATTTGTGCATGTGGATAGTAGTATAAGTGTCTTTACCCCGCTATAATGCCTGTTGTGTCGATGCTTAAGAGCTTGCTCGCATCGTGAGTTGGATGGTGCTTGAGATGACTCACACCTGACATTGAGGACGCTATTGCATGTGGCAAGCTTGCTGAGGTGCGGTGAGCTCCCGCACGCACTTGCCACTATAGAGTGCAGTAGGACGGGTCCCAGAGGACGTGCTTTGGAGATTACTCGCTTTCCCTCCCAGCGCGCTTGAGTTTGATTGTGTTAGGTTGGCCGTGTAAGGTCAGTCGTTCGGGATGTTTGAGTTTGTATCCTGGCAGATGGCACCCCATTAGGATACAAACAAGCCCGAAGTGGTACTGGTGCACGTTGTGGGATGTGTCTGGGTGAGACACATTCGTAGGGTATGCGGATACCTACGATATGAGACACTTATACAGAATTTTACAGGATTTCTGGTTTCGACTTGATTGCTATACCTAGGAGACTAGGAAGAACTATGAGATTGTTTTTATTTTCATCGCTTGATATTTACCATGTTTGAATCATGTGTAATGATCGGCATATATCCTAAACTTGTAGTTATTGTTGAATCTGAAATGCTTGTGTTGTTGCCTGAACTTAGAAATATTATCTTTAGAGACACGGTGTGATTTAGACTTTAGAACTTGTTACTTATCCTTTATTGTTTGGCATGAATTTTCCTTGTATAGTATTCTGTTATTTATATTTAGTTCGCTCGCACCAGCTAGCTTTGTGCTTTGCTGACCCCGCAAGGGGTGTGCTTCTATTGGAGTGCAGGCAGTGTTGGTTTTCCTGCTGATCGTGGCGCTTAGGCCCCGTTTTTCGTTGTAGGCGCGTTTTGTGTTGTTTGGTCGTGTCCACCCTGTACGGGTATGTTTTGCTTCCTCTGTGTTTCAGATGTACTATATTGTTATACTAGATGCTTGTATATTGGTTTGTCTTTATGACTTTGGCGGGGCGAATCAAATATACTTATTTTGTTCAAACTTTATCGTAGTTTTTATTTCCGTTTCATTCTCGTATCAAGAATGTGTTATATTATGATGTTGTGGCCGGTTACGATCCGCCTGTGTTACGGGTTAGTTCACGCATCGGCACGCTGCGATTCCCGCGGCGGGTCGGGGCGTGAGAGAGCTTGGTATCATAGCCATTGTTTACCGGTTCACATAGAACATCATCGTATACCACTTTCTTGGGTGAATTGGGTAGAGGAGTTAGGACTTTTGTTGTGTTGTTTGATGTATGGTATGTGTGTTTTCTTTTTCGTAGAGGTTGTTTGGTGATGGCGCGTAGTAAGAGATCCCAGGGTGAGGGATCAGGCACTGCTGGAGAGGATGTCTCTCAGGCTTTATGGAAATGATGACCCAATTGACACAGAATATGAGGCAGGGCAGTCAATCAGAGGCTCCGTTTACTCGGCGCAACAGGGATTTCGTCAGCTTGGGTGGTGAAAGATTTGATGGCACTGGAGATTTTCTAGCTGCGGATCGGTGGATCCGTAAGGTAGAGCTCATAATTGAGAAGATGGTGCTGACACCTATACAGTGTACTGAGTTAGCAGCACACCAGTTTGACGGAGAGGCTATGTACTGGTGGGATTCAGTGAGGCAGAGCCGTGATGTGTCAGAGATGTAGTGGGATACATTTTGCCAGGTGTTTGAACAACATTTTGTTCCTGATTCTGCCAGAGCTGAGATAGTGGACAGGTTTCTACATTTACAGCAGGGTTCTAGATCTGTTTCTGAATACTTGGTCGAGTTTACACAGTTGAGCCGCTATGCAACTTGTTTTATAGATACTCCAGAGAAGAAGAACATGAAGTTTTTGAGTGGTCTGAACCCGTTCCTAAGGAAACAGTTGATGGTGATGATTGATCGTCCTTTCGAGAGATTAGTGGACGTCACTTTGAGTCAGGAGCGAGTGGACGCCGAGTGTAGACAAGAGACTTTGGTTCGACGAGCTAGAGGTTTGGAACGCAGTCAGAGGTTTGGCCGAGGAAGCCAAACAATTGAGCAGGCACAACAACCAGAGCGTGTCGCTGTCCAGCAGAGAGACCCTGGTAGAGGGGGACCAGTTAGGACTGGCAGAGACCGCAGAGGTGAAAAACGTTCTCAAGGAGATCATCGACAGCAGCAGCAGCAACATTGACAGCCTAGGTGGGGTGGTCAGACAGGAACTAGGAGCGGTTGCTTCATTTGTGGTCAGGAGGGACATGTAGCCCGTGATTGTCCAAGAGGTCAGACAAATCAATGGGATCTTGTAGTTTGTTATACTTGTGGACAATTGGGGAACTTTTCCAGACTTTTTCCTCAGAATAGGGATGGACCAGCACAGCAGAGGGCGCCTCAGGGACAGTTAGCACCTGCGCCTGGAATTGGTCAGAGAGTCCCTCTCCCAGCACCGCCTGTTCGCCTAGCAGCTATTCCCGGTCAGGGAAATGTTGAGGGTATGTTATTATTATTTTTTGTAGTTGTGTGTGCCAGATGTAGTAAGATTTGTGTTATGTGCATTATGCGTAGGGAAAATTGCATGTTAGTGTGTTGTTATGTGACTCAGGATATATGTATTGGGTGCCAGGTTTTGTGCATTCGTTGTCTTCCCTGTTGAGGGCTCTTTTCGATACAGGAGCATCTAGGTCTTTAATTTCTAGACAGTTGGTTGTTAGAGACAACCTTGAGGTAGTGCCTTTGCCGGAGCCCTTGTACGTTGTGTCTCCCTTGGGCAGTTCGGTTTGGTTGTGGGAATATTGTCCCCGTTTCGAGTTTTCCTTGTTGGGGTACAACTTTGTGTTTGACTTTATTGTTCTGGGTTTTGAGGGCTATCATTTGATTCTAGGGATGGATTGGTTGTCCAGTCATCCGGTGATCATTGATTGCTTGCTTGCATAGGTCGGTGATGTTAGCGCCACCTGATGTTTCGCCTCGTGTGTTGGCTTGTGAGCCCGATTCGGTTTCTTTGATGTCGAGTTTTCTTAGCTCTCTTGAGATTTCTTGTCCCGACACCAGCTCTGTAGAGGTTGTGTGTGAGTTCCCTGATGACTTTCAGGAGATTTCTGGTATCCCTCCTTGTCGTGAGGTAGAGTTTCGGATTGACCTGGTTCCTGGTACTACACCTATATCTAAATCAGCGTACAGGCTTGCACCTAAGCAATTGGAAGAGATGAAAGTACAGCTTGATGAGTTGCTTCGTAAGGGGTTTATTCGTCCGAGCAATTCACCTTGGGGAGCTCCAGCAATATTTGTATCCAAGAAGGATGGATCATTGAGGATGTGCATAGATTATCGAGAACTGAATAAAGTGACCATCAAGAATAAGTATCCATTGCAGCGAATTGATGATCTATTGAATCAGTTGAGGGGAGCCGTAGTGTTTTCACAGTTAGATTTGCAGTCTGGGTATCATCAGATGAAAGTTGAGGAACATTCCGTTCCAATTACCGCTTTTCGGACCCATTATGGCTTGTATGAGTTTCCAGTCATGCCATTTGGATTGACAAATGCACCAGCTTTCTTCATGGATTTGATGAATAGATTGTTCAGTTCGTACTTGGACAAGTTTGTGGTAATCTTCATTGACGACATCTTAGTGTACTCGAGAAGTTTAGAGGAGCACAGAGAGCACCTTCGCATTGTTTTGCAGACACTTAGAGAAAATCAGTTGTATGCGAAGTTCAGTAAGTGTCATTTCTGGGAGCCTGAAGTTGGATTTCTCGGGCATGTCATTTCTAATGGAGGTATTGCAGTGGATCCCAAGAAAGTCGAAGCAGTGAAGTCTTGGAGACGACCGAGTAGTGTGACGGAGATTCGTAGTTTTCTGGGTTTGGCTGGTTATTACTGACGGTTTATCGAGAAATTTTCCCTGATTGCTGCACCACTCACTCAGTTAACTAGGAAGAATGTTCCTTTGGTATGGTCAGAAAAGTGTGAAGAAGATTTTGAAACTTTGAAGCTTCGGTTGACTTCAGCACCAGTGTTGACTATTCCGACACCTGGTAGCCGGCTGGTGGTATTTACTAATGCTTGCAGTACAGGATTGAGTGGAGTGTTGATGCAAGGCAAGAAGGTCGTAGCCTATGCGTCTCGACAGTTGAAACCCCACGAGCGGAGATATCCGACACATGATTTAGAGTTGGCAGCCGTAGTCTTTGCTTTGAAGATCTGGAGACATTATCTGTATGGTGAGAGGTTCGAATTGTTCACAGATCACAAGAGTTTGAAGTACCTATTCACTCAGAGGGAGTTGCATATGAGGCAACAACGATGGGTTGATTTTCTTAGCAACTATGATTTTGAGATACAGTATCAGCCTGGTAGGGCTAATGTAGTTGCAGATGCCTTGAGTAGGCGACATGCAGTGATGGCAACCATGATGATTCAGGAGTACAAAACACTCACTACACCAAAAGGCCTATTTAGCTACGCGGAGATGGCCACGGTTCTAAACCGTTGGTTTATTTGCCACGGCAAAAAACCGTGGCTATAATGACCAACGGCCGAAAATCGTGGCTAAAAAAAAAGGCCACGGCTTAAAACCGTTGGTTTATTTGACACGGCCAAAAACCGTGGCTAGAATGACCAATGGCTTAAAACCGTGGCTAAAACAATGGCCACGGCTCAAAACCGTTGGTTTATTTGCCACGGCCAAAAACCGTGGCTATACTGACCAACGGCCTAAAACCGTGGCTAAAAAAAAATGGCCACGGCTCAAAACCGTGGCTATACTAACCAACGGCTCAAAACCGTGGCCACACTACAACACACGCTGAAAAAAAATGGGCGGGCTTTTTGGCGCTCGATTCTTTCCCTCCTAATTTTACTTGGCGCTCGACATAGAGCTCCTTCACCCTCCCCTCAATCTCGCCATCTCCCTCACTGGTTCCTCATCTCGCCATCTCCTCATAGGCCTGAGAAGACTCTGCTTCTCACCTCCTTTCATCAAACAAGGTGAGAAGAAGAATCTCCATTGAAGCCAAACTTTCAAAGAGGAGAAGAAGAAGCTCTTTTTCACTCGCTCGATTTTCCTCCATTAAACACTTCGCTCGATTTCTCTCCCTCTCCCTCTCCCCTCAATTTCAGTCCACCTTTCTCAACATTCTCCTCAGATCTTCACATTTTATAGATTCTCTGAAGGTTTCTGAAGGTTTATTGAAGGTTTTATTCAACTTCCAGATAGAGATTTACTTCATTGAAAGGTTCTATTGCCTTGATTAAAGATTTACTTCATTGAAACCCTAGAACATCAAACCCTTCACAATTTCTTCTTTTCTCCATCTCTCAGAAACCCTAGAACTCACTTTCTTCTTTTCTCCAGCTTGATTTCTGAAGAGGAGAAGAAGAAGACTAAGAGAACCACTCAAAACAACAGGTAAGCTATTCAACATTCTCTCATTTCCTGTCTTTGTTCATTGCCTCATTGGATTGTGAACAACATATGAGTGAGATTCTAATTGGGGTGTTGGGGTGTTTGTGTGTTTGGCAGGTGTTGGAGGTCAGGTACATTTCCTCTATGTGATGGAACTCATGTGAAGCACAACAAAGACACTGGAGATAATGTTGGTCCTTTGTTATTGAAGAAGCGGTAGAAGAACTACTTGGTGAGTATTGGGTCTTCTTTAATTTTTTGAGACTTTTGTTAAGCACTAGTGTTTATTATGTACAAGGGAGCATTTCAATTGGAGGGATTTGAGTCTGCTACTATGTATAGACCATCAACATGATTTACTCAATAGCCTTCTTTAGCCATGTCTGTGTGTTTGTATTGTTATGAGCATGATCAATATATTGGCCTGTTTGTTTCGCTAATAAAAGAATAAATGAAATGTTGGAGCAGGGAAGGGTGATTGTTGTAGAATCTGGGTTTGTCTTCTCAATCTTTGTTCATCTAGGGGGGTTTTTGTGATTCTTTAGTTTTGCAATTCAAGAAGGTGCTCACTACGGTGCCTCTCTTGACAATACTTGGTTTAGTCTTACTTTTTGTCAATTATATCAGATTTTCAACAGTCGTCCATTACCATGTCGTGGTTCATGAAATGAACTATGATTCCTAACCTTATGAATTTAGATAAGCTTTTATGTTAAAAAGGTGTAACAAAAATTTTGGCTCAATAATATGCATCTTAGTTTCATTGAAGTGTTTTCTGTGAGATTTGATGGCTAATCAACAATGTTTTTGGACAGAAACTATTTCTGAAGCTATAAATTCATT
Source organism: Berberis vulgaris (assembly GCA_963556465.1). Lineage (NCBI taxonomy): Eukaryota > Viridiplantae > Streptophyta > Magnoliopsida > Ranunculales > Berberidaceae > Berberis > Berberis vulgaris. The sequence continues at coordinate 37,935,237 of OY747133.1, read as the reverse complement.
CGCATAGAAGGTTTTTCCTCCAGTTCCTTCGCCTTAATAAGAAATTCATTTCTATGTTTGAAGAAAATAAAAGAAATGGCTACTTATTATTCTAATTCAAGTAACCAAAGAGAAGCTACACCTGCCATGTATATAAGAGATCATGTTGTCTACTCAATCCGAGTTGCTCTGATCTATGTAGTGACAGGGTTAACATCATAACACAATGAATTTATCCTGTGTACCAGTCAAAGAAGCCGCAATTACGTATTCCATTAGTTTTTTATATTTGAGTTATCTTCCCCATCTCTCTGCTCTTTATTTTGTAGTTTGAGAGAGTGGCTTACCTGCATAAAACTAAAAGTCTTTCAGAGAAATCTCAAAAAGTTTTAATTATTATGAATAAATACATCTATTTTCTGACATGGGCAGAAATCATGGGTAGAAATCTCAAAAAGGAACCTTATTGGCAGTTTCAGCCAATGACAATGCAATTAAAATCATGGGCACTAATGATGGAACCTTATTGGCAGTTTCAGCCAATGACAATGCAATAAATACATTTTTGTGTCTTTGCATGTTTTGATTCTTCTTAGGGCGTTGTATCAGACAACAAGTAACATATCTGTATCCTTAGGGCGTTGTATCAGACACACAAGTTATATATTGTGATTGACATTACACAAGTTAATTAGATGCTTCGATTATGTTTACTTTTAACCTTGGTGGTGTTCACCTATCCTAAGCATTTACAACTTTCCTTTTTACTTTTAACCTTGGTGGTGTTCACCTTTCCTAAGCATTTACAACTTTCCTAAGTTGTGTTCAATTGAGTGTGTGTATAAGCATTGTTTTGTCTAATTCTTGATGGTGTTATTTGAACAGAGAGATTATTCAAAAAAGAGGGACAATCATGCTTTTGAATCTAATGGAAACAATGGTAACTTTTTATTTTCTTGTACCCAGTCTTAGCAAATAGTTCATCCAATACGGTTTTGTTCCTTATGCGAAATGTAATCTTTTCTATAGTGTAGTGCTTTCTGTTTTTTTTCTCTCCAAAGCTTCCTTAACAATAGGATAAACCTCTAAATGCATTGCCCCTCCAAACTTGCCTCATTTATTTAACTAATTGCTTAGTACAAGCCACTGGCCCTAACACCTCAGTTTTTGACAAGTGAAAACCTATGTAACAATGACACCGACATGTGTGTCGATGTCCAAGACGGATTACGTGGTGTCCGACAACGACTACCATTGACATGATTATATTTGGTTATTTTACTTCCATTTCTTGCTCTTCTTCTTCTTGCTTTCGTTCCCTTTTTTCCCTTGAAACATTATGTACATTCATCATCACAAAAATGTTTAGATCATTCAACATTTCTTTCAGCAAAAGGAAGTGAAAATAATACATTTTATTTTCTTTCGCTTGATCACCAACATGGTGTTTCTTGTCTTTGTCACAATGAACTTCGAGTGCTCAGGCTAATGCATACATGATAAGATGTTGATATGTTTCTTCTCAGGCTGAAGCTGTAATTGTTTTGAAGATCATGTCGGGGAAATGCAGTACAAATGTGTTAAAGGTGACTGATATTTCTAGTTGTTTAAGATAAAAACTTTGTGTTGCTATTGTAGGAAAATTTTCATTATACATTCGATTTCATCTGGTTAGATTGTGACCTGGCTTTCCTACTCAATGTTAAGAAATTTGCCCAATGCTTAGCAATGCTCCCAAAGGCAAGAGGAGATGATGATAGCTGGTCCTTAATGATGCAAAAGATATTGATGTCAATAAATATTCACCTTAATGATGCCTTCCAAGGTCTGGAAGAAGGTATGGATCATGTTGTTGCATGCTTTTATATATTTACTTATTTATGTTCTTATGATTATGGTGTTCCTATATTGCAGAAATCAGATCTAGTGAAGCTATGAGGCTCCTAGTTCCACCTGGAAAGGATCCCCCTTCTCCCTTGGGAGGTCAGGTAGCAAGAGAGACTTGTGATCAAACTGGTCAACTGCTGATCTCCAGAGTGTCTACTCTGATACTGTCCTGCTCTATGATGCTTGCTAATCCTTATCCTGTTCAGGTGTAGTTTTGTTAATTTCACTTTTTTTGTGGTGGTGGTGGTGTGTGTGTGGTTAAGTTTGAAGATTTTCTTTGTATTTAAATCTTGGGTTTTCTTTTGTATTGGTGTTTAGGTTTGAATTAAGGTTACTTGAGAAGCACGAATGATCAGCATGCATAACCATGAACAGATGAAGACGAGCAGCTGCATGTCATTTCTGTATGGCTGGGTTTCAGAGCTTCGTACAATGCAGTTGTGGCGACAAAATGAAGGGAGCGTGGAACATAGAGGAATATGAGAAGCTTTGGGAGTTCTACAATCCAATATTTGTTTGCTCAAAGCGTCATTGTCCCTACTCCTGTAAGTTGATAAAGTTTATTCCCTAGATACCCTGAATATTTTTACGATATCAAGATTTTCTGCATAAAAAAGACGTTGCAACCAATAAGAACATTATGTTTATTTGCTGGATCATTTATCAGGTGCAAAGCGTGGTCAGACATATCTGAATCAGCAGCTTCGTCTTCAGCAAGAGCAACTGCTGGCAAGGCAATTTTCAATGGCATCAAAGCCGCAAGCAGGAGTAGAAGAAGACATGCATAATGGTGAGCTATGGTCTATGGACAGATCTGGTCAATTTGTCTCTAAGGTTTCTAATTCTCATCAGGCTCAGTTGACTGGAATTGGTCCATTAGACTCTTAGCAGTGGCGGCAGAGGTCTATCCCCTACGAGGAGCAACTAAGCCATATTGAGAGAAATCGTGCGGTACCGGAGCAACTTCAGCAAAGGCTTTATAATCCAAGTCCATCAGCATTTGAGAGGTCGGTTTCATTGCCCGCTGGTAGTCCTCGTATGAACATGGATGTCATAAATGGTACGAGTCATTTGCAAAGTTTAGACATGCAGGATAGCCACAGGTAGATGCACTCAATTGGTCAATATGGTACAATGGATTCTGCCAATCGCTCTTCCCACAAAAAAGCTCCCAACCAATATAGTGCTTCAAATTTGGATGCCTTTAGAAACCACTATTCTGAATCCAATGAGCAGCTTGCAAATGGATGGATGGATCCTCGAATTCAACAAATGCATCTCGAAGCTGAGCAACGGAAAAGGGAAGCTGAAGTCCACATGTTGTCTAAGGACCCAAATTCATGGATTCAAGCTGGAGGAGATAATGGGAACTCAAAACGAGTTCTGATGAATTTGTTCCAGCAGAAAATGGGTCTTCAAAACAGCCAGTCATCTGAAAGGAATGGCAGTGCTCCTATCTCGTCTTATGAAAGAAGGGATTATTTTGGATCTCGATCTTCAGATCATTCATACAGGATCCCTACAGTTCAGTCTGGCAGTTCCTTCATGGATGGGCCTCGAGACTCCACTTTTGGCAGCTTTATGCAGGATCAATTGGTAAATTTGGATAGGAGTGCTCAGTTAAGCAGTGATCAGCTGTCTCATAGATCTCAATCTGGGACATTGTTTGAGCAGTTGTCCATTGGCAGAAATGAAACTGTGCCTTCCAGGAAATGAAACTGTATTTTTGAAGCACAGAGTCCTGACTCGATGTAATACAGTTTATTAATTAATTACATTACTTTGCCTCCATTCATGGAAATGTTTAACTTTGGCACATTAAAATTTTTATTTTCTAGACATAAAACTTATGAGATGTAATAAAAATTCATTTGATAGTAAAAAAAAAAAATTAAAAAAAAAAAAATTTGCCACGGCTTAAAACCGTGGCTAAATTTTTTGCAACGGCTTAGAATTGTGGCTAAATCATCAACCGTCCTGGAGCATAAAACCGTTGCTAAAATGTTTGGCCACGGTTTATAGCCATCACGGATGATTTCGAAACGCCTCTACAGTCCACGCCTCTTAGCCGTGGCCATTGGTTACCCCCACGGTTGCAAACCGTTGCTGATGGGTATTTTTGGTGTAGTGACTTGAGACATTAGTTTCATTTGCAGTTCAACCTACTTTCAGTACAGAGGGCAGCATGATAGCGGGTTTAGCAGTTTATCCGCCGTTGATCAGTAATGTGGTGGAGAGACAGACCTCTGACCCAGTGATTACGAGACAGATAGCAGATTTGGTAGTGGACACATTGGATGAGTGCCCTACCGATTGGTCGGTGGGTTCAGATGGAGGGTTGCAGTTTCGTGGGCGGCTTTGTGTTCCGTCTGATGAGGAGTTGCGAAGAGATATCTTACAGGAAGCTCATAGATCTCATTTCACCATTCACCCCGGTGGAACAAAGATGTATCGAGATTTGAGACGTTCTTTCTGGTGGCGTGGCATGAAGAAAGACATTGGAGAGTTTGTGGCACGGTGTGCGACTTGTCAGTAGGTGAAAGCCGAGCATCAGAGACTGTCTGGGTTATTGCATCCATTGGAGATCCAGACGTGGAAGTGGGAGTATATCACATTGGATTTCATCGATGGACTTCCGCGGTCGAGGAAAGGTAATAAATCGATATGGGTCGTTGTTGATCGGTTGACGAAGTGTGCACATTTCATTCCTGTTAGTATGAATCGGACGACAGACAGTCTAGCGGTGTTGTTCATTCGGGAGATAGTCCGCCTTCATGGGTCGCCTGTTTCGATTGTATCCGACAGAAATCTGCTTTTCACAGCCCACTTCTGGCAGAGCTTTCAGCAAGCTATGGGTACTAGATTGGACATGAGTACAGCTTATCATCCCCAGACAGATGGTCAATCTGAGCGAGTGAATCAGGTAGTGGAAGACATGCTTAGAGCATGCATTTTAGACTTTGGGGGCAGTTGGGAAGATCACTTACCGTTATGCGAGTTTGAGTACAACAACAGCTACCACGTCAGTATTGGCATGGCACCGTTTGAGGCACTCTACGGACGACCGTGTAGGTCCCCTGTTTGTTGGGCAGAGATTGGAGAGTCAGTTGTGATGGGGCCGGATGTGATCAGAGAAACTACTGAGAAGATTGAGCTGATTAGAGCGCGTTTGTTAACAGCCCAGAGTAGACAGAAGAGTTACGCTGATAGGAGGCGTAAGGAGTTAGAGTTTGATGTTGGTGACAAGGTTTTTCTGAAAGTTTCCCCGATGCGCGAAGTTGTTAGGTTCCGAAGTCGAGGGAAGCTTGCACCGAGGTATGTAGGGCCATATGAGATTACTGAGAGGATTGGACCAGTGGCCTACAGATTGGCTTTGCCGCAGAGTATGTCAGGTTTCCACGACGTGTTTCACGTATCCATGTTGCGGAAGTGTTTGGCAGACCCGTCGCAGATTATAGAGCCCGCTGAGGTGGAGATTTCTGATGAGTTGACTTATCCAGTAGGGCCAGTAGCCATTGTTGATGATGATGTGAAACAACTTTGACGGAGGACAGTGAAGTTAGTAAAGGTTCAGTGGAGCCACCGAGAGGGTGACGTGACTTGGGAGCTGGAGGACCAAATGAGACAGAAATACCCCGAGCTTTTCGCTTAGGTTTTCTTGTCGTGGCTTTTTTCCGATCTCGAGGACGAGATCTCTTTTAAGGTGTGTATGATGTAATACCTGTGTTTTAAAAAAATTTCTTTGGTTTGGGGTGTACTCAGTTAATGCGGTGGGGGCACATAGCCACCCACCCTTTAAAGACAAAATCCCCCTTTTTTCTTTCTTCTTCTTTTTTTTTTCTTTCCAAGGAGAGAGGTTCCTCGACGTCCCTTCTTTTATCTAGCGATTCGGTGTTGTGGTTGCCATTTTTGTCCCCCAAATCTCACCTCCTCCTCCTCATTTTTTCTTCCCCTTTCTCCCCTCTCTTTCTTGTTTCGGTTTTTCCTTTGAGAAAATCGAAATTTCAGAGTTGTGGGGGCTGATTTGCTGTTGGCTTGTTTGATTGGTTTCCTGAGCTCCGATCAGCCGTTGAGGGGCCTTGGTGGCGTCATTTGGAGCCCTTAGACCCCACATGCAAGGGTGGTTTCTGTGTTGGTCGGATTTTTAAAAAAATCAGGGTGCATGTCCATTTTGAGGGTTCTTCGGCGTGAATCCGGACTTTGGGTTTCAGCGGGTGTTTGCCAAATTTTTATTGTCTGTAAGTTTTTCTTTCCGTCACGCGCCGCTTGTAATTTATTTATTTTTCCAGTTTTCGGCTAGTTTGCTCACCTTCGAGTCCGCCTTGCAGTTTTAAAAATTTTCATGGTCCCGCATTCGTGGTTTTGGCGAGTTAGGAGCTTCAACGGGTAGGAATTGGGTTTTGAAAACCCATTCCGCCCTGGTGAGTGGAACTATAATATTTATTTTGAGAAATAATTATTTGAAATCCTAAATTTAAGTTTTACATCATACCGTCAATTTTGTATAATTGAATCCAAATTCGAAATTCAGGGTTTTCATATATTTCGATGATTGTGTTGGTTATTTGTGAATGAATTATGTATTGGGTTTCCGGAAAGCATGATATACTTGAATGAAATCGAATAGTGAAAGAATATTGGTGTGATTAGGCTTTGGTGTAATGACATGGGACTTGTATGCTTCGTTTTCAAGTTTGCATAGTATGTCATGTTTTACCGGGGATTTCCGAGTCTTGAGCATGTATGATAATCGACTCGAATAAATTTATCGTGGTGAATTGGGTCATGTTGGGACCCTGGCATAGTCGTGGTTTTATAAAAATTGCCGAATTGATTATGATTGCATGTGGATAGTAGTATAAGTGTCTTTACCCCGCTATAATGCCTGTTGTGCCACTACAACACAAACACTCATTGATAGCATTCGCGGATAGCGTTTTTTATAACAATGCTATAAAAAGTGCAAAAGTTCAAGTTTCAATGACATTCCCATTTTAAAAGGCTATAGAAATGAAGGCGGGAAATTAAAAATATTAGCCGCGCTAGATTTTGGCGAAATGCTAAATCGTTCCCTCACCCAAAAGGCCAAGAGAACTCATTTTCTCTCGTTGTTGCCCTCAATTTGTATTGCGAAAGCGAGAGAGAGAGAGAGAGAGGGAGATTCAGATCCAAATCCAGATCTAGGGACAGGGAGAGAGAGCGAGGGAGATGGAAAGATCGAGGGAGAGAGTAAGGGAGATCGAGAGTGAAGGAGATGCACAAACCCATTACAACACACAGCTTCGTCTCCGAACTCTCAGCGGCTGAAGCGAAAATGTTGTCACACAAGGCGTTCATCATCAAGAAGAATTTGGCGAAGATGTTGAGGCAGAACAAGCCCATCCCTCACAGGATCAGCAATGAGGACTGACAACACCATCAGGTCTACTCAAAATCGAAAACCCCCAAATCTTGTTTTTTCATTTTTCATCAAACACCTTGTTCAATTGGTTTTCTGAATTGTTGATTTGCTTTGGGTGTTTTCATCAAAAAACCTCACTCGTTCTCGGACTCTCTAAACTCTATGGTAAATCACCAAACCTGTCTTTGTACTTTCCGTCCTCTTTCTGCATTTCATCAAAACACAATTTATTTCTGAAATTTAGGGCTCCATTGAAAAAAACTCAGTGTTCCAATGTTTTCTTGAAAAAAAAAATTAGGTAATGGGCCAAAACGAAAAGGTAAAAGGGCAGTTAAACACAAGGAGCCAGAAATCCAAACTCAAGGATCCCATTTGCTAATAATGAAGGTAAAATGATGATTATTATGTGCTATTAATTGTTTCATTGTATCCATCATTCTTGCTCGTTCACAAATTAGAAAGAAGATGTAGTCTTCAAACCCGCTATTAATCTACAAGATTTAGGCCAATTTGCTAATAATGTGATGCATAGAATCTCTACGGTGTTTTAATTTTCAGGCGATAATACATATAGTGGAACTATGAATTTAAATGGTTTGGAAAGTTTAAATGGTTGCAATGAGATGAGGAGATAATTTTATCGTGGTATCGTGGGTGGGGTTGAAGACTAAATTTCTCAGAAAACGTTGTATGCAATCTAGTGAACTATTACCATAAAAAAATTCAAATAGTAACCAAGCACATGACATAGGTTTTCAGGTGGATTAAAGTTTATTTCATAACAAAAATGTTCATCTGATTGATCAAATTTGTTGTTAAAGACCACACAGCTTATATCTGTCGAACTCTCCCTATACTTATTAAAATTTCATAATTTCTGCTTTATTCTAAATGACAAGTATGCAGTGAAATTTGGATCCGTGTTCTATATTATTCTCATAAAGATGGCAATATTAGCCTGATCATATGCTTATGACCATAACCAAGTCTGACCTATATTTGTAAGATGTCTCCAGTCACAGGGATACCTTGGCCTTCATCGCAATCGTTCTTAGTTATCATAACCTTCAAACTGTAATTTATTCGTATGATGTGATTGCCACATTGATATTGTTGAATAGACACCTTGGCTCAAATATCTGATGTAGCTAATGAAGAAATTCATAATAGATCAAAATCAAGTAATTACATGTGTTAACCTTAGTTCAGGTACAACCAAGTAAAAAAGTTTGGCATAGAGATACCACATTGGCTATTGCTTAATCACTTCACTTGCTCAATTTCTACTTTAAACTAGTCTATCAGGGGATGTATCCTTGACCACTATCCGAGCTTCTGTTGCAAATGAAATGATTCCAATGAAATCTATATATTTACATAATTCTTGTTAGGGCATTTGGTTCTCATCTACTTTGTTGATTCTCTTATTTCAGATTTAATGCTCCAAAAGCTTCTCTTAAAAGTTGAAGAAGGGATTGCGGTTCAGCTCAATGATGCTGAAAGAAGGATTACAGTAGTCCATAAGGCAAGTTTTGTTTTTTAATTTATGAGTTAAATCATCGTAAGTCCTAGTTAAAAATCCTTACTTTTTAGAAGGCACCGATACGTACCCCCTTTTTTGCATGCAACCTTAGCCTGAAACACAGTGATTCAATACATAGGTGGTACCATGGACTATAAAGAGGGTTGTATCATGTAGGCTTGCCTTTCAAATTTGGATCCGTGTTCTATATTATTCTCATGGATGATTCTGTATTTATTTCAATTTGATGGCATGAAAAGGCAAAGAGAGCTACATTGAAATTTTGATACTTATGAAGCTAGTTTAATGTTTTGCATGAAAAACTAGTTGATGCCCATGTAGGAAATTGGAAATGATATGCTCCGTTTCCTGGATTCATATTTAGGTTCTGGTGCTTCCCTCAAGTGCCTGCTTGTGCGGAAGGGCTGAAAGACCTGCAGCTTCTAGGAACTTTGACCTGTTGTTTAAGTAATCTTCGATTAGGTACGGTCCTCCATGACTGAAGAGACCTTGCAAACAATGTTCTTGCTTTTGAAATTAGCTTCATGTATTTTAAATCCTTTTTCTACCTTCCTACTGCCTTTCCTCTGTTCATCTACTTATTTTAGGAAGCCCTTCATTCTTCTGCTTCCATTATTGGATCCCACGTGTGTGTCCATCCACAAACTCCTGCTCCCTTGGTATTCTTCACGGCTATACTTCCTGGTGAACAGCTCACAAGTTGTATCTATTCTTCTTCACCCATAAAAATCACTCAATGAGCCAAATACAACCGTTGGTTTTGACCTTTTATCTGGATGATGTAATAATATGCAGATTTGCCATGATATCGTAGCTGATTAAGGTTTATTCGCCTTTGGCTTGAAGTCATATAAGCAATCATACCAGCTCAATCATTCTCCAAACCGTTCTTAACTTTCATTGTATCACGATGCTTATAAAATAGGTCTGGTTTCAACTTGGGCATAACCTGTTTGCTCAACTGGAGAGACTACAGAGAGTAATAAATAGGCAGAAATCATAAACAAAGAAGATAGAAATTCTTTTATCAAAAGTCTTCTTTTGAGACCACTGTTTTTAAGTTGGCCTCAGATTATGTCGCAATGATAAACAATAGAGCTAATTATGTGCTTTTTTTTTTTTTTTTTTTTTCCATTCCGACTTGATAATTCCTTTATACTTATGTGCAGGCCAGTGACAGGTTTAATATTAATTCCCAGCTTGAGCATCTGCAAGCTAAATATGTTGGAACAGGGCATGCTGATACGAACAAATTGCAAGTTTCTATCCCCTTAACTTGTATTTATGCATTTCTGAATTATGAAGACGTGTGTCATTCTAATTGTTTGTATTTTTTGATGTGCAGTTAGTAGGAAGTAAATATTCAGCGTGACAGCTATGCTTCATATGTTGGCCATTACCCCATGTTATCGAATTTCGCCATGGCTGAAAATGAATCCATTGGAAGGGAATGCTACAACTTTATGCAGGTATACTTTTACATATGTATCTTGATTTTAATTAACGTGATTAAGGCTCCATTAACAGGTTAACCTGGCACGACCCTTCACAACCCATTTTGTTGACAAGCATTAGAATAACTTTAATTAAATCAAGCACATCTAAGGGGACTGTTATAATTTTATACATGATTCTTATATCAGACCACAAGGAGCAGTTAAAGAAAGGCACGACAGTGATTATAAAAGCACACCAGGCATTGGTGACTAATAGCAACTAGCATGCTGACTTGAACCTTTTATAAGCTTTGAAATAGTAGACCTAATTCTGTGGGCTAATGAGTAATGACACCATATGTTGAGATGGTTTGTGAAAAAGCAAAAAGTTGTCCAAATTGAGGAGAGTCACTCTATGCCTCTTTGCAATATTTCACATGCCTAAGAAAATTGCGTTGTGTATGGTTAACTCTTTACTGCATGGTGATGAAGATCATAAGGGATTCCGTACTGTGAAATTTGGATAAGGGATTAGTGTGCTTTGGATAGAAGATTGGGAGGTTAAGAGTTGTTGACATCAGTCCTTTTATGAACCGGGATCTTCTAGGCAAATGGTTGAGGAGATTATGATATGAATGAATCTTTTCTCTTCTAAGCAAATGGTTGTGGAGGTCTGGTTCTCCAGAACTGGCAAGAAGGATGAGCCGGGTATGGTAAGTGGCTTCATGAATTAAAGTGTGTTTTGTGGTCTAAGTCCCCAATTTTTTCCACTTTGTTGATCATCTCTTTGGACTCTAATGGGGTTTGAGAGATTGGGTACATTGGTCTTTTGTTGATGTCTCTAATACTTTTAAGAGGGTCTTTGTTTTGGTTTCAATGATATTTGTTTTGTGGCTGTTCTTTCACAAGAATAGTAGCTTTTCATGGAATATTTCTGAAACTTGGATGCATTGGCAGGTTGCATGGAAGTAGACACTATTAAATACAACTACTGTCTGTGTACAAGTAATAGATAATGGAAGAGAAGGTGAAATGCAAAACCCAACATTTTTGTTACCATAATGTTAATCTCAAATGAACCCACATTTTTGTTGTCTAGTGACGGTATGCGGCCTGGATGATGCGGGGAATTGCGGTTGCGACACATCTAAACAGGGGCAGAATTCTGGCAGAGCACTCTGTTGCAAAACAGAGCTGCTGTGTTGCTGTTGCGGATGCTGCTGCTGAGTCGCTGATGCCGCTGCTGCGCTGTTGCTGCTGCTGCTGCTGTGCTGAGGTGCTGCTGTTGCTGCTGCTGCTGCTGCTACGCATTGCTGCTGTTGTTTGCTGCTACGCTGAATTGCTGCTGCTGCTGCGCTGATCTGTCGCAACGTTGGTTGGAACATTTGCACTTTGAGCTGGTACTTGTATTCAAGTAATCAAAACAGTTCTTGTTTAAATTTTACAACCACTATGCCACTTGTAAGTAGTGCAAAATCTCGAAGTCGTCGTTAAATTTTAACCAACAATTTACTGTGAGTTCATTGATGACATATTTTTTCTTAGCAGTTGTCCATAATTAGATATTAATGGTTTTCAATGATCTTTACTTTGTTGGTTGAGATTCTTGTGATCTAATATACTTTTTCATCATTCACTAGATATCTGATATGTTGTAAAATAATCACTGGTTCCTTATCAATTGTCTATCATTAGTTTTTTTTGACAAGTTTATTCCTAGATTGAAACCATTCATTACACTTGGTTGTGTATCGTTAAGTTCAATCTTCACTTGATGGACTCGCTCTTTCTTGCAGTTTCCAGGCTTGCATTAAACTGTTCTTATCTAGATTTAGTTAAACTTTCTTCTTGGCTATTGATGTTATGAATCATCTTGCAGAAAGAGGAGCTGGATGAAATACAATGGATGAGGAACACCCCTGATTTCTTCAATAAAATTGTTAATAGCATTGTGCCTACTGATTTTATTCTCATCGTAGGGACTGGATCATCCCAACTGTTTCAGGCTGCACTTTTTGCACTCTCTACTGCTGATGCTGATGCTGAACAAGAGCAGCCCATGAATGTTGTTTCTGCTATCCCTCACTACTCTGTAAGCCCCCTCACTACTCTGTAAGCCCATGATGCTGAACAAGAGCATCCCATGGATGCTGCATACTGCTAATCAATGTTTTACGATAAATCATGCATGCCTATTAGTCCCTTTATTTGTTATATGATTGTCTATGGACTTTTGACTCAGCTTTTGATTCTCAATTGTTAGCAGCTACAGGCTGCTCTGTTGATCTCTTTTTATTTCTTGTTGATATTACATTGTATTTAGTTTATCAAACAACAGTCTCTTTTGGCTTGAATTTCTTCATTATTCATAGGTTTTTCTTCCCTAATTTGATCAACATCACCAATTTGTTAATTTTGACGATCACTCTTTTTATCGACTCTAGTTATGAACACTTTCAGTGTCATAAATTGTTTGAACTATACCATGCATGGAAATAATAAAATTACAAAAATGTGAAAATCACCGCTTAGGTGCTAGGAAGCATGGACACAGACATGTCCCTGAAAAATAATGTACACAATTAATTTTCCATTTAATTTAACTAAGTCTCTAAGTAGGTATTGCTAGAATGGTTTCTTCATTAAAATGCAATCATAATTCAATATCATAAGTGACATCTCATACATAAACTCATTCATGTTCATCCTTTCGAAAAAATAAAACAGAGATATATGTCAAGTCCTCCGTTTGACAGTTACACTTCACAAGCATAAATGACTGATAATTATTGTCTAAAATCACCCTACCCATGTGCTAAAAATTAACTTCTATTGATCTTATGTAATTTTATTCATCATAAAGATATTAACTGGGACCACATGACAGGTTAGTGAAGCTAGGAGCTTGGACAGAGATTCAGTGGAAAGCAGCCTCAACTTTGCTGGTTTTGCAGTAATATATTAAGCTGGATACCACTTAATCTTTTTAAGCTCTTCTTGTGCTCTCTCTAAATTTATTGAATTATTTCCTTCTTTTTTTGCTGAATTTTTATTTCTGCTGTGCAGGTTTTTAATTGCCCTATTAGAGGGGACTCGGCTTCTGTTTTATCTGAATTAAAGGGATCATCACATGACTTGGTGAGTGAAGACCTGTTTTTTGACATTTTAAAGCACATTAAACCACTTGCACAAGAAACAGAAAACATATTAAAAACTTTGTTTGGCAAGAGTTTGGGTTTTCTTGTCGTACTAAGGTTTGGTTTACAAAAGTTACCCTCAGTATGAATTATATTTTAGGGCCAAAACTGTTTATTTTTACAGCCTTAAATTTTCTCTCAACATGTCCCCACCATTTCTAAACACTTGCTAGAAACTCTCCCACGTTATTTTCTATCGAAAGTATCTCAACATACTAATTGTCATATAACTATAAGTCTATATAAAATACATCAAGCAAAAAAATCAAAGGAACCATATAAATCGATTTATTATACAACTACTACTACATCAAAAGGGGGGGTTTATGAACAAAGCAGCCTTGGTGTTAAAACACTACTAGCAAATATTCGCGATGAAGTTCAAATTTGGTAAATCATAGAGTACTTTGTTTGAATAGGAACTACCTAGTTTGTTTGTATCTAAATTCTCCGCATTGCATAGTAATCACATTTGTTGCCTTTATTTCGCCATCTTTTGGATTGGAAAAAAAGTTTGTTTTCAGTTTTTGAACTGCAGAATGTCACCAGAAATTGCTTTTGTGCAATAGAGCTATAGTTTGAAGGTTATTAAAAAAGAAATGAATGTTTTATTTTCTCTACTGTTATGGTTGCATTGGCTTGCATCATTTTTATAGGGGCGAAGAAAATAAATTAAATTTTCTTGCAAAAGCTTGTAGAATGCTGCAAGTTCAATAATTTTTAATTTGATTTTGCAGGGGCTTTTCTCTTCTCTTCTGTTTCAAGAAGTATCTAGTCTTAAAATCAGTCCTAGACAATGCTGTTTTTGGTGTTTGAAGTAGTCTTGTATTCTTGCTTTCCTTGTAATTCAAAACCTTCAAACACACCCTTGATAATATACTGTCCCAAAGTCATTTGAATTTTTCACTTATTCTTGTGTTGGGCTTCAAATCCTAAGCATGGTAAGAAGTGAAGACTGCTTATTCGTGTCGTTTTTAAAATTTTCCTCTTTGCTTAGTATATTATTTGTAAAAAGGGAAGACTAGTCATTTCTGTGGTTTGTAGAATCTTTCCCTTTGTTCATACTTCATAGTATATGTGTGCATGTATGGGAAATTCAGTATGTGCATTTGATGTCGACCTACTTGTAATTGTGTTATAACTTTTGTCTTTCAGCTCGTGCATTATGTTAACCGCGATTCTCTGGGCTTAGCAAATGACTTCCTTTCCCTTGGATTTATTCCTGATGGAGTTGATATACAGTCCGTTTCAGATGCTTTACGAGCATCCTTTGGTGATGAGACTCGGCCATCCCAAGATTTCCAGGTCAGTGTTATTTATCTATTTTTTTTACTTTTTTTTTTCCTTCCAAAAGAAGCTTATATAGAAGCACACCTTGTTTCTCGACATTTCTACTAGTTTCTATTGAATTTGGTGGCCAAAGTATTAAGTAGTTCTTGAACTCTTTCTACTTGTTTTCAGGGTGTAATGAATCATCTGTATGATGTTATGTACGAGTTCAATTTCTCTCTGCCTCCAGATTATGCACTGGTAATCAGGTCTTTGGGATCACTGGAAGGGACTGCCAAAGCATTGGATCCCGACTTTAAAGTTATAGAGAGTGCCTATCCATTTGTTGTTGCAAGACTTCTTGCAGATCCAAATCCTGATATGAGGAAAATACTAAGGGAGCTTCTTATCCGCAACAATGGCTCCATACGGTGGAACCGCCTAGAACACCTGGTAAGGAATATTTTCACGTTTTTCTTCTAAATCATATCGAGTAATCATTTCCTGCAAGCATTATATTATGAAAAGTCCGTCATTATATGCTCACCTTTCTCAGTTTTTTTTTGTAAGATCAAATGTGAATGCAGACATTTTCTATTACAGCTATGCCAACATTTTCTATTACAGCATATTTTCTAGTAGCATTTGCCCCCAATCGATTTTCTAGTAGCACACTTCCCCAGCATTTTCTAACCTACCAACAGTTTTGTTTCATGAGTTGCTTATTTATATGTTTCATTTTGATTATCTCGATCTGCTTCTTTTGTTTTTGCTTATACACACATATATGGATCAAGCCTTAACTGGAAATGCATCCTAGGGGGGAACAATGGAAGAAAAAATCACATTGTATTCTAGGTTGGCACCCCAGTATTCCCACAACCAGAGTAGTTTTCATATTGACAGAGCTACCACCTTTGTTACATACACATCTTTTGTCTATTTAAACTTTAATCTAATTATGCTGCATTGAGACATAAAAATTGGGGCAAAGAATTGTCAATTTTGTTGGTTAGTGTTATTTCTGAACTTGAACATACAATTACTTGGTGCGTATTGCCTTGACGTGTAGGCTTTTTTGATGTTTTATACAATAAGATCATTATATTCTGCAAAAATTCACAATTATAGGCGTACATTTATTTAAAGGACAGTTATAATTGAGAAGTAAGAACATCCATTGCTTGTATACATAGTTCATTAATTGGAAATTCCAATATCAAATTCTGTTGTTCATGTACTTCAGACCAAGATCCATAATTCTAATCACTATACTCTATTCCAGATAGCAGCTATATCTGATCCAGCCAATGATTCTGCTGCAAAACCTCCCGATGATTCTGCAGCAAATGCTTCAAATGTCATGGGATGGAAGTACTTTGATATGCATTCAGTTGTGAGTGCGACTGAAGATCTTTTCCAGTTTATTCTTTCCGAAAAGGGATGGAGGGTGCGTGTTCTCCTTGTACAGGACATTATTAAAGCAGCTGATTTTTTTCTATTGGAGGAAGTTCTTCCATGCATTTTCAATGAAAAGTTGGAAGTGCAACAAAGACCCAAGGGCTTCAAATGTGGGAAAAAGTAAAGCCTTTGTGTGCATGTTAGTTTCCACTCTGGAAAAATATGATTGTAAAGCGTGTACTTAGCCATATATTATGAAGTACCTTTCTGTAGTATATTTAACAACATAGGGAGAATGTTTTGGAACAATGAAAGTTACACGGAACATAATGTCAAGAACAAAACCGATAACATGGTTAGTGATTGGAATGACCTATTTCTTTCTTGAATATGTGAGAAGATTATTTGAAACATACATTATCAGGCTTGCATGGAATTGCATATCATTCATATCGGAGTCTTTCTTAAGAGCCATGCCCAAAAAAAAAAAAAAAAAAAAAAAATTTGCTATGTATACTTACCATAGCGTTTTTAAAACGCTATGGTAGAGTCTACCATAGCGGTTTTGGAGTCTACTATAGCGTTTTTAAAACGTTATGGAAGATGCTACCATAGCGGTTTTAGAGTCTACTATAGCGTTTTTAAAACGCTATGGAAGAGGCTACCATAGCGGTTTTGAAACGCTATAAAAGCCAAACTTACCATAGCGTTTTAAAACCGCTATAATATCCCCTGGGTCTATTATAGCGCCGGCTGTCATAGCGGTTACTAAACCGCTATGGTAGCCTACCATAGCGGTTTTTAAACGCTATTAATCACAATTTTTCTTGTAGTGTGCCGATACTTAGGAGCTTGCTCGCATCGTGAGTTGGATGGTGCTTGAGATGACTCGCACCTGACATTGAGGACGCTATTGCATGTGGCAAACTTGCTGAGGTGCGGTGAACTCCTGCATGCACTATCCACTATAAAGTGTTGTAGGACGGGTCCCGGAGGACGTGCTTTGGAGATTACTCGGTTTCCCTCCCAGCGCGCTTGAGTTTGATTGTGTTAGGTTGGCCATATTAGGCCAGTCGTTCGATACTGGTGCACGTTGTGGGATGTGTCTGGGTGAGACACATTCGTAGGGTATGCGGATACCTACGATATGAGACACTTATACAAAATTTTACAGGATAGGAGACTAGGAAGAACTATGAGATTGTCTTTATTTTCATCGCTTGATATTTACCATGTTTGAATCACGTGTAATGATCGGCATATATCCTAAACTTGTAGTTATTGTTGAATCTGAAATGTTTGTGTTGTTGCCTGAACTTAGAAATATTATCTTTAAAGACACGGTGTGATTTAGACTTTAGGACTTGTTACTTGTCCTTTATTGTCTGGCATGAATTTTCCTTGTATAGTATTCTGTTATTTGTATTTAGTTCGCTCGCACCAGCTAGCTTTGTGCTTTGCTGACCCCGCAAGGGGTGTGCTACTATTGGAGTGCAGGCAGTGTTGGTTTTCCTGCTGATCGTGGCGCTTAGGCCCCGTTTTTTGTTGTAGGCACGTTTTGTGCTGTTTGGTCGTGTCCACCCTGTACGGGTATGTTTTGCTTCCTCTGTGTTTCAGATGTACTATATTGTTATACTAGATGCTTGTATATTGGTTTGTCTTTATGACTTTGGCGGGGCGAATCAAATATACTTATTTTGTTCAAACTTTATCGTAGTTTTTATTTCCGTTTCATTCTCGTATAAATAATGTGTTATATTATGATGTTGTGGCCGGTTACGATCCGCCTGTGTTACGGGTTAGTTCACGCATCGGCACGCTGCGATTCCCGTGGCGGGTCGGGGCGTGACAGTTATGGTCTTGGATCCGACATAGTTGGAAGATTTATCTAGCCTAGCGCGACCAGAGTCTGACCTGCTGTTGTTGGGCTTCCATTTAATTCTATCTTCATTTTCTCTCTTCTATCCCTCCCTCCGTCTTTAGAAACGGAGGGTTTCTTTTCTATTTCAGTTTCCTTATTTGTTGTTTTCATTTTCTCCAATGTGATGTACCTCTGGGCACTCTTCAAGAGTTCTACCATATCTAAGGGGGTCCAAGGTGAGGAAGTCGTAAAACTTTCCCTCTCTTAAACCTGTAGTGAAAGCCATAACAGAGGTATCGTCGCCGCAACCGTCAATGAGCGTCAGCTCGTCATTGAAGCGCGTGACGTATTCCCTTAGCATTTTGTTTGGCTTCTACCTTGGAGAGAGTACATAGTGCGGGCCCTTCCCGATCCGCTGGCTGCCTACAACGCGTGTCAGGAATGCTTTGGCCAGTACCTTGAATGAGTCGATTGACATTGGTGGGAGGCTATGGAACCATGTCAGCGTTAACTTCTTCAGGCGGGTAGGGAACGTTTTGCACATCACCAATTTGGAACCTTTTTTTAATGCCATCACATGCTGATAATAACGCAAGTGATCAAATGGGTCACCGGTCCCGTCATAGAACTCAATCTTTGGAGGGTTGAATTTCTTTGGCAGAGCTTCATTCATGATGTGATCCACGAGCGAGGGAACAGAAAGGTAGTACAACATGTTTGGGTCATGAGCCCCTTGGTGGCGGGTCTGTCTGCCTGGAAAGTTGGATCTCCGTTGACTGCACCGCCACCTCTAGTTCAGTGATAACTGGTGGAGGCTTGACTATCTTGTGCCTGCTCTATGTTGTCGTCTAGAGATTGAGGTATGTATTGCTCCTGATCTCCATCTGTGGGTGGTGGGTTTTGCTGAGTGAGGATTTCCACTTTAGCAATCTGTTGTATCTGTAATGACAGTTGATCCATCCTGGGGTCTGTCGCCGCTGGTGGCGCAGGGGTTCAAGCCTACTCCCCATGTATCATCGAGACAGCTGAAAGTAGTGGTATAACACCAGTATAAGCATTTGACGTGCCCCATAGTCTCCATTGTAGCAGGATCTGGTGGTCACCATCTTCTTGAATTCTGAGGAGAGATGATGTCAGTGCTTTGCTAGGAACTCTGTCGTTCCCACAGACGGCGCCAAACTGATGCAGTCAATTTTCGCTCCCTACTTGACCTTGACCCATTGACCAGCATAAGGAAATTACGTGAGCTACAGACCACCGTTGTGGTGGCTGATGGTATTCTGATGCTAAAGTCGGACAAGGATTTGAAGAAGGCTTAAAACTGTAATCAGGGAATTTGTAGCATACCTTTGTTCACCAACCTCATATTTTATTTATAGTGTTGGAGTCCTGGTTTGACCAGGCCATCGGTGGCGTAGTTTAGGAAAATAGATCTTCTTGGAGATCATTATCTAATTAGGAGTCGTCTCGAAGAGGGTAGTTTTCTTGTTAGACCTGTGCACTTAGATACGCGGGAGATAGTTTCCAATTGAAGTGTTGTCCATAGGTGAAAGTTTTCACGTACAACATATACCCTGGTATTTGCTTTCTAGTTGGAAACAAAGTATTGCTGACTTGCCCAACCGAAGTTGATCCCCGAGATACTTGCCTAATTAGGTCTTATGGGTATTGGGGATGGCTATGAGACGTGTGGGCTTAACAAGCCGTAGTAATTTGGGTCTGGCTGGCAGACTGCACTTCGCAGGCTTGATGTCGTTTGGGCCGGATCAGTGCTAGACTGATGCTTGAGTTTTTTATTCCTTGAGATCATCATGACACGTGCACGGTGTAGGAGAGATGACATTTCAGTGTATCATCACCAATGATTCATAACAACGAATATGCTAGTTTTCATGTCTTACTTTATTTTGGGATGTACATTTGATAACTTTTTTTCTTGTCAAGCTTTTGAATGTTAAAATATGAGTAACTATAACATAAATAAATAAATTGGTCGATTACAATATTGTTGACACCTTCATACCAGTGAAAACTACTTTGTGATTTAGTATATAATATACTATGAAATACTATTTATGATTTTAAAAAACCTTTTATACTTGTTAAGAATTTCAAACTTCATAATTAGAATGCCTCCATACAAACTAAACGTACATTTTTTTTTTCTCTTACAAAAGTTGTAAAGAACTACTTGACTAACAGGGGTATTCAATTATGAATTTTAATAGACTGTAAAAGATTTTAAAATCCATTAAAATATCGGAGTATTCAATTAAGGATTTAAAACAATACATGTAAATTTAGGGGTATTCAAATACAAATTTTAAATGATTGTTTTATAATCCATTAAAATCAGGGGGTATTCAATTCATGATTTTCAAAAGTCCACCAAAATTAGGGGGTATTAAAAAAGTAGTGGATTTTAATGAATTTGTTAAAGTTGTGGATTTTGAAGGATTTGTGAGTGAAAAGTATATATAACAAGAGTTATTTCAAATCCAACCTCCCCCCCTCATATTTCAACGGATTTATATTGGCTATTGTTAAATAACACCACCATTTTCGCTAAAGAACGCCACCATCCCATTTTTTTGTGATCTGCTCAAAGACACCACCACCTTCCCTTCTCTTCTCTCTTCACAAAAGCAACACTACCTCGCCCCACAACTTTCGTCCACACCACCATGCCCTACCACCGCTGGCTGCACCACCACCCGCACTTCCTCTTTTCTTTTGTTCTTGTTCTTTTATTATTATTATTATTATTCTTCTTCTTCTTCTCATTCTCATTCTCATTCTCTTCCTCTTATTTTTTCTTTTTCTTGTCCTCTCTTCATCTGTTTTTTTTTCTCTTTCTGAACATTTGGTAAGATTATTTGTATCCAATGAACATTTTGGTAAGATTATCTGTATCCAATGAACATTTGGTTTGCTAAAATAAGCTTTGAATTTCTCCAAGTTTGTTGCATGGTAATCGTTTACAAAATTCATTTGTAGAAGTTTTGATTACATTTTGCTTATTGTATATACTTATGAAGCAGAATTTGATGTTATTCCATTGCTACATTTTGCTTTAGAGCGAAAAAAAAAATCAACAATTGTTATTTATATACACATTTGTATTTTGTTTTTGCTTGCACATACAAGTTTAATGTGTTCCCAAAAAAAGTATTAAGTGAGAATCCTCAAAAGAAATTATTTGCATTATTTCTTCTTTTCAAAAGAAAAATAGCTATTTGTATTACTTTTGGACCATATTCAATGTATTTGATTTTTTTTAATTTGAAATAAAATTCACGTAGCATACAAACGATTGTTTTATTGATATTTGAGGGATGTTTTAAGATTTGTGTTGACATGGATAACAATGTAGGTGACGTTATTTCATAACTTCCTATGATTAATAACATATTCATAAGAACTTATAGAAATCAATAACAATCCTTTATAAAATTCAAAAAATCCAATAATAAAAATCCATCAAAATCCAGTGGATTCTGTAAAATCCACAAAATCCAGTCACTTAAAATATATCAAAGTTCAGTGGATTCTGTAAACTCCTTTGAAATATTTTAAAATCCATGAGATTTAAAAAATTTCACAGTCTATTAAAATCCATAATTGAATACCTCCTGTTGAAACTAGCATTGTTTGGAAACCAAAGCAAATGATAAAGGTATTAGAACATCTTAACAAACTTCGTAAAAAATGACCAATTGACACTTGTAGATTAAACCCTAGATCAAACTTTAATGTTTATCAGTGAGAATGATAAAATGAAGAAATAAGCAACTAAAAATAAGGGAAAATATCTTTGGGTCTGTTTGGCCGCACGAAAAATAGACATGGAAATTGAAACTGTTTTCGTGAATTCGATTCCGATGCTTCCCCGGGGACTTGGATTCTCATGAGTAGTGAAAAAATAGACCTATGAAGAATCAATTTTCTATCAGTAAATAGACAACCAAACAATGAAAATCTGCATAACAAGGGAAATGGATTAATTTCATTTCCCAAAGAAAATGGCTAACCAAACATCCCGTTTATGTAATTAGGCAGTGATGAAAATAAGTGAAAAAGGTGTATAATGTGTGTTTGTGTCAATACATGAGGTGATAAAGGTGGATGCATGGGGGTTTTCATAAATGTAGACTTGTGTGGTTTTTTTTTTTTTTTTTTGGATAGATGTGTTCAAACTTCGATTGGGTCGGTTCTTCTTGAAACCACTAATATAACCAATTTACTCTGTTTACAACTTTTCAAAATTGAACTTGAACTAAATATCTCCATGACTGAGTTGAACCGGACTGCCTAGTTCTGACGGTGTTTTTGTTTATTGACACCATTAAAAAGGCTTGGAGAAAGATAGTATGCTAGCAAAAGTAGGAAATGCTACTTGTGAGGAGGAATGAATCTTATAACTTACTTTTTTTAATCCTATTTATAACTAAGGAAGCTATCATATCTATGATATTTCTTTCATAAGTATATTTGTTTATTTAAATATGTAATGCGTCTCTTGCAATGAAAGTATGTTATTTATTTTTTATTGTAATTTCATTTTTTGCTCTATATGGATGTTTATTATTGATTAAAAATTTTGTGGTGACTAAAACATAAAGAAATTTTTTAATGCATTCCCAAATACACTTAAGAGTTTGTCCTAAATTGTAATGGGTGGTTAGAAAAAATTTGGTGAGGGTATTAGTGAAGGTATGTGCATGATGAGTGCTTAGAGTTTGTCCGGTCCAAGTTAGGTGATTAGGGATGCTTTAGAGACGGTAAGGGAAGGTACGTGAAGATTAGGATTACTTTTTAATGAACTTGAGATAGACGGAATTTTGAAAATGAATAAACAAAAGGGTGTCACTTCCTTGTATATGAGAAATGGTCATCTCCGTGTCTCAAAATATTTTACTTGAAGATTTTATACAAGTTTATGCCTTGTAAAATCAATTCTTTGTATCGACTTTGGCTTGTAATATAATTCCAACTTGAGATGTATTCTATCTTGGACATGTGCCAATAGATTTTAATTGGTATTGCATGTTGTGAGGATGAGTTGGAGTCTATTATCATAGTTTTCACGGAGAGTCATTTTCAAAAAAATGAGAAGTCAATATACTAGAAAATAACACGATCTTTGTGAATGCACACACTTGAAATGACGTCATAATACAAACTATTCAAAACTAACCCCTTTGACCAAAGATGAACATGTTGAAATGGTCAAGAATTTATGTAACTAATGGTTTTAAAAATTGGATTATTTTTATTTTTAGGTCCATTTGATTTAGGCAGCTGCTTTTCGACACCATCATTTCTACTTTCTCACACTACCCAAAAAAATTATCATACTTTTACACCTACAAAGTGACACCACTAATATAGGCTAAAACTGAATTCCATCCTCTATTTCTATAGGTTTAGTTCATAAAGTAGATGATTGTCAAAGCATCAAGCAATTTTCACCATCAACTCCCCAATCTGATATGATCGAAACAACAACTTAAGAGCATTCATGATAGAGTAAGCGTTAATTAGGGCTCACTGGATTTGTTTATAATTTGTTGTCCTACCTGTCACTCCCTAAAGCTTTCACGCAAGCCTACATAGTTGCTCTTGCTCTCAATAGTCATAGCAAAAAATGAGTGAAAAATTGTTTGAAAGGAATAAAAAAATTCAGCAGCTAATGATAGGATGCATAGTAATTAAATAAATAAATAAAGATTGTAGCGGGCCTCAAACCAATGACATGTAGCCATATGTGATGTTTTTAAAATTGTCACAGTTTTCCCGTTTAGGTGAGGAATTTTGACTAGTTGTCACCTATTTGTTCAAGTGAAAATTTGGTTTCCAGTTCCTCACATAAAAGTTGAGTAATCGTCACACTACATAGAGAGGGAAATTTGGTGCCTAAATGAAATACATTTGGTGACAAAAATTAACACCTTGTCACATTAGATCGAAGCCCAACCCAAAAGTGAGGAAATAAAAACCAAAGAGTGACGAAATAGAAAAAAAAAAAAAAAAAAAAACAATCTAAAGCCCAAACTAATCCTCCCTCTTCTCACGAATTCTCTTCTCCTCCTCACGATCTTTAACTTCTCACGACCTCTCTTCTCTTCCAAACTCCTCTTCCTCTCAAGGGTTCTGTGAACCAACGAGTAAAGAAGCTACTGTGAACCGTAACAAGGTATATTCTTCTTCTTCTTCTTTTTCTTTTTCTTTTTCTTCTTTTTCTTTTTCTTTTTCTTTTTCTTCTTCCTTCTTCTTTTCTTCTTGCAATTGTTTCTGCAACTTGCAAACACAATCAGGAGTTAGGGTTCTTCATACCCAGGCGGTGAGTTTATTTTGTTGTGTTATGTCTTTCTTCTTATTCTCTTGTTATTTTGTTGTAGATGGATTGATTGCTGGCTAGATCCACTTGAATTGAGTTGAGTGAGGTGAAGCGAGGGAGAACGCGATCTCAATTCGCAACAACACCTATCGACTTCTCAGCAGGCTGCGATCGATTTCTATAAGAGGTTGGTATCTTCGATTTGGTTAATCTCTAGTCCTCATTTTAATAAATTTAAAAGATTCTCCCTCGAATAGGATGAACTATTCTGTGTGTGTATATTGTGCAAGTTCGCTTTCAAAAAACTTGATCATTTTTTCCATCTATTTATAATATATTTAGTTATTTAAGTCACGGCTTGACTCAGTTCTCAAATGTGAACATCTCCAAGTCTGTTGCGCTTGCTTTCAGCCCTAGAATTGTATTAGTAAAACTCTTCATTTGTTAGGGTGTATTACTCCCATATTTTCTAGACAGTTAAGAGATAACATTCAAACAACATCACCAGGGGAAATTGGATGGGACTATGATGTGGTCACCCACACCTTCACGACCCAGCTATCTTTGCTAAGAATATTGCCATGTGAGTTGTGTTTTTTGCTATATTTAGGTGGAAGATCACATATATTCAAAGGAGAATAAACACCCATTCCATGGTCCCAGAGCATGATATTTGATCTTGAATTTTGGTTGCTCATCATACCCTGACTACAAATCTTACAAATCACAGAGGAAAGTTTTGCATATGGTGTTTACTATTTAGTAATAGGGAGATATTGGGATCATCCCTCCCATTGGTCTGGATTGTTGGGACAATCGATTTCTCAGCAGGTCAGTTCTCCATGCCACTTTTACTGAAATCTTATCCTCATCATCAGTGTTGTACGAATCGGTGAAAATCGCCGATTTGAATCGACTCGGCATGCAAACGGTTTAAATCGACCCAAAAATCGGAATTCATCCAAATCGGACTGAATCGCCACCGAGTCAGCGATGAAATCGTACATCGCGATTGAAGAACAAAACTTCAATTTATATGTTTCGCACAAACAAAAAAAAAAGAACCAATAGAAACAGGGAAGAAGCAAACAGGGAATACCAATAGAAAAAAAAACATAAACAAACAGGGAAGAAGAAGAAGAAGAACCAACATACCTTCTCAGATCTGGATCTCGCTGCATCAGATCTGCTCCAGAAGAAGAAGAAGAACCAAAATCTGCTCCGTCACGACACCTTGCTGCATCTCGATTCTCTGCATCTCTCTGCATCTCGACATCTTTCTGCATCTCAACATCTCGACATCTCTTTGCGACTGCATCTCAACTCTCTGCATACGAATCGATTGTGTGTTGAATCGATTTCTGGTTGAATCGATTGTGTGATGAATCGATTTCTGGTTGTGTGGGTTGAATCGATCTGCGGTTGTGTTTGGCTGTGTTGTGTGTTGTGAAAATGTGAATAAATTTTTGGTTTTACTTATATACGAAGGTCAGGGTCAGGGACCCCTAATTAATTGTTTTTTATTAATTATCATATTTAAACCCTCAAAGTTAATTAGAATATTAGAGAGAGCCTTATTTTACAGAGAGTTGGTTTTTGTTTATAAAGAGCAAAACCGAGATCTCCCATTAACTTTTATAAACCTAAAAGTAAAGAAAACCCTACCTTTTGCAAATCTCTTCTTTCAATGTCCTTCAATGGCTACCACCAACAAGTGATTGTTTCTTCCATAGTCTTCTACTTCATACATTAAGTGTTTTCACCAAACAAATGAGGTTTTGCTTCAACCAAAGGTAAAAAAGTTTACTTCTCATTGTCTTTTGATATTTTTCATTAGATTACTTTACTATTATCACTATGCCAGATATAGCTTGGGAACATTGTGTTGCTGTGAATAATAATAAACAAAAGGTTAAGTGTAATTATTGTGGAAAAGAGATGTGGGGAGGGGTTTTTAGAATGAAAAATCATCTTGGAAGAACAAACAAGGATACTTCACCATGCTTGAGCAATTCAGATGAAAATTATTTACTATTCAAGAAGATGTGTACTGATAAAGTGGTTGCAAAGGTTGCTGAAAGGAGGGAAAGGAATGCTCCAATGTATGGGGATGATGGAAATGTAGGTGGAAGCAAAGTTGATTATGGAGGTGAAAAAAAATAAACTACCATGAATGAGATATGGAAACCAACTGATAGGGAAAAATGTTGTGTCAAAATTTCTAGGTTCATTTATGGATGTGCTTTGCCTTTCAACATTATGACAAGTGTATATTTTAAAGAGATGATTGATGAAATTTGTAAGTTTGGGAGTGGATTAAAACCTCCCACTTACTATGAAATTAGGAACACCTACTTGAAGAAGGAAGTGGAAGAGGTGAATGTGAAGCTTGAAGCCTACAAGAAAGATTGGAAGAAATATGGATGCACTATTATGTCCGATGGGTGGACCGATGGTAAAAGTCGAAGCATTACAAATTTTCTTGTTAATAGTCCAAAGGGAACTGTTTTCTTGAAGTCCCTTGATACATCAAACATATTTCATAATGCTGAAAACTTGTACTTGATATTGGATGAAGTGGTACAGGAAGTATGTGAAGAAAATGTAATCCAAGTGTGCACGGATAGTGCCTCGGCTTATGTCAAAGCTGGGGAATACCTTATGAAAAATAGGCCACACCTCTTCTGGTCTCCTTGCGCAGCACACTTGATAGATCTTATACTTTCGGGCATTGGTGATTTGCCTCTCCCAAGTGAAACCGTTAAAAAGGCCAAGAAAGTAACGGTGTACATTTATAGCCACACGTGGGTATTGAGTCTCATGAGAGAGCACACTAATGGTAGGGAGTTAGCAAGGCCAGCCATCACTCGATTTGCCACAGCCTACCTCACATTACAAAGCATTCTTGATAATAGGGTTGGCTTGAGGAGTATGTTTACTTGCACGAAGTGGGAAGAGTCTCATTTTTCAACGAAGCCAGAGGCACTTGAGGTAATGCATATTATACTGGGGGATAAACAATTTTGGCCCGGAGTGAAGTATAGTATTAATTGTGCATCTCCATTGGTTCGTGTTTTGCGTTTAGTTGATGCGGATGATAGACCTCCCATTGGCTACATTTATGAAGCTATGGATCAAGCCAAGGAAAAAATTGCAAAGAATCTTGGGAACAAGGAGTCGAGATACAAGAAAATATGGAATGTCATTGATGAAAGGTGGAATCTACAACTCCATCGCCCTTTACACGCGGCAGCATACTATCTTAATCCTCGTTTCCATTATAGTGACAACTTTCAAGCGGATGAAGAGATCATGGATGGCTATTATGAAACAATTGAGCGTTTGATTCCATCGAGACAAGAAAAGAATCTCATTGACCAACAACTTGATGTGTTCAGAAGAGGTGCTGGGACATTCGGGAGACAATCTGCCATTGAGGCAAGGATCACGAAACAACCTGGTATGTTTAATGTTTATTTAACTTGAACATTTCCATTGATTACATGTTTATGTCTTTTTACGTATTAAAATTATGATATTATTATTGTAGCTTATTGGTGGGAAAGTTTTGGAAGCCATTGTCCGGAGTTGCAGAATGTGGCCAAGAGAATTTTGAGTTTGACTTGTAGTGCTACGGGGTGTGAACGTAATTGGAGCACATTTGATCAAGTGAGCAAAAAATTATTGTTTGTCTTTTTCATATTTTAACTAATTAGTTGTCATATATGATATGGATATTTAGTAATTTAACTTTCTAATATGTTATATGCATGGTAGATTCATACAAAGAAGCGAAATCGAATAGAACAAAAGCGACTGAATGCACTTGTATTTGTCAAATACAATCTTGCTCTTGACCAACGCCAACAACATAGGACACAAGGCACAGATCTCATTCTATTGTCGGAGTTAGATAATGACAATGAATGGATTGTGGAGCAAGAAGATCCGACACTCCCCAATGATACCTCATGGTTGGACATAGTAGATTGTTTCGTTGAGAATGAAGCGGAGCCAAGTCGAAAACGACGTCGTAAGTTAATAATTTATTACTTGTTTGCTTTATTTATTCAAATTTACTTCTATTTGTTTACTATAGTTAGTTACTACTTTTGAACTTTAATGTGAATAGGACCAAGAAATTTAACGAATTCGACAAAGGGAAAAAACAAAGTCATTGAAGATGAAGATGAAGAAGGTTGTGACTTGGAAGATGAGATTGATGTCATTGATAATGCAGACATTGCAATTATTGATGCAATTATCGATGAGCATGAAACTACTTCATGAAGGGATCAAAGTTGGAACCGGGGAAAGACTCTAATTTCTAATTTAATAGTTATTATTGCTTAATAGTTTATATTTTGCCTTTTGAGAGTCATTTTGTATACGCTTCCACACATTCTTGGGTATATTTTGCGTATAGGATAGAATGTTAGAATGAACAAGAAGTGTTGAAGTCTTATACTTTTTGGCAAGTAAAATCTTTTACTTTTTGGCAAATGAAGTCCACTTTGCACTACTATTCATATTTTGTTTGTTTTCCTAGAATTTTCAAAAAGACTTGATAAAAGCAATATTCTGCACAAACAACAATATATTGGAACTGATCAATTTTTTTGTAAATCTTCATCACACAAACAAAGTTGAACTTGGAATACATTCATTCATCTTCATTCTAATAATTTTTGTTCAATCGCAATGGTCGTTCTAATGGTCATCTAATTCGCACCTGCCACATCTATTGCCCCACTTTTATACTTTGATTAAGCTGAATACACTTCGAGTTCCAGGTAATTTTGAAACCTATAAAGAGTACAAAGAATGTAAGTAAAAAGAAATGATATATTCCTAAATGAAGGCAAATATATATATATATATATATATATATATATATATATATATATATATTATAATTAAAAAAATCTTACGATTTACGATTAAATCTAAATCTTACACGTTACGATTTACAATACAATTTACGATTCACTAACACTGCTCATCATACAGTTTGAGACCTTACTTATTCCATTAGTTAAATTGTGTTTTACTCATAAACATATCCCTTGTATGTTGAGGCACATAAATTGTGTTTTATTAAGATTTCACCCAAGATTCAATTAATCTTAATCTGCGAACTCATTCCTGCCACGCTACATTCACTACTGATTCTTGTATGTTATCAACATATATCTCCCATCATGGCCTTTTTTTGAAAGGGTTATGATCAAACAAGTTAACACCTTGTGGTGCAATTTCTTATAGTCTGAAACATATACCCATATTATGTCTGTATTGATGCAAATATTGGCCCTGCACTATACAGAAAACACTCAATAGACCATCCCAAAGTGTTCCATGTTAAATTTTAGTCGATGAAGTGGGTATAATGTAGAACCAATGAATTTAAAGTCATCTCATTCAAAATAAACTTTTAGTTCTAATAATCTGAAACATATACCCACATTATGTTTGTATTGATACAAATATTGGCCCTGCACTATACAGAAAACACTCAATAGACCATCCCAAAGTGTTCCATGTTAAATTTTAGTCGATGAAGTAGGTATGGTTGTGATCAAGGACTTTTTATCCTGATAGTTACTCTAAATCTGAATAAGGCCTACTCATTGTGAATAAGGTCAATTCCTTGGTGATAAGGCCTAATACTTGTTGAATAAGGTTTAGGACTTTGGTGAAGTGGGTCCTACTTGTTGAGTAACATATAGTCTATCTAAGTAGTTTCTTTGAGGCCTAAGGTCTTTGGTGAATTAGGCCCAAGTCTTTGGTGAATTAAGCCCAAGGTCTTGGTCTTTTTCCTAAGTTTCTTGGAGAATTTATTTGTTAGCTTCTTGGTGATTTAGGCCTAGACTCTAGGTTTTTTTTTCTTTATCTTTCAAGATGAATACATTTGAAATTTCAAAGGTAAAGTGGTATTGGCAAGATTTTAGTCCTATCTACTACCTAGCAAGATTCTCCTATTTGAAAATTTGATACACTTGTTTTGTAGTTACAGATTTGTTTCGACTACTTGGATTATTCTTTTCAACTTGCTCTAAGGTACGTTATGGAATTATTGTCATTAATCTTATCTTAATAATATGCAATGTTAAGATAATGTCTAGAAAATTATAAGGTTACTAGAAACATATTACTTTTTAAGCCCTTAGGTATCATGAGTACTTACTTCATTATAGTTCACCAAAATTTTTTATTCAGTCATTGAGTATTTTTTTTTTATAATATGTATGGATTTTTTTTGGCCGTTGAAGTAGATACTGACATAAAAGCTTATAAGGAGAGACAATGGATTTCTAATCACAATATTCTTGCTCTGGAGTACAAAAGGGGGATTGAGGGATTCATTGATATTGTTCGTCATTAGTGAATGAGAGGAATCAGATACCATGTCCTTGCCGGATATGCCACAACAAATATATTCACTCTATTGATGTTGTTCATTTTCATTTGTTACAATCTGGGATGGACGTGACTTACAAAATATGGACATATAATGGAGAACATATTGATGACGCGGCTGTTCAAAATTTTGAGAGTTCAGAATATGAAACTACAAATGATAATAACCTGAACATGTTGGATATGCTTGATGATGCATTTGATGGACTACATAATGACGATCTTGATACGATGGGAATATATGATACATCTGGGGAGGAAGATACTGTGGGGGTTCGAAATTCAACGAATATCTATAGAGTTGATGTTGATAATTATGCGAAGTTGCTAAAAGAAGCTCAAAGAAAATTGTACATTGGCTGCACAGAATATACAGTGTTGTCTTATGTTGTGGAGTTGATTCAATGCAAAGTTGACAAAACCTTTGGACTGACAAGTCAGTTAATGTGGTGTTAAAAATTATGAAGAAGATGTGTCCAACACCCAATAATGTTCCTAAAACATACAATGACTGCAAGAAGATATTGAAAAGTATTGGTTTGGGGTTTGAAAATATTGATGCTTGTCACTATGACTGTGTATTGTTTTATAAGGAACATGCAAATAAGGATAGATGTCTAGTGTGTAATGAGCCAAGGTGTAAGCACATTAATTGTTAGCAGAAAAAGAAAGTTCCTCAGAAAGTATTGCGGTACTTTCCACTCAAGCCTAGGTTACAATGATTGTTTATGTCAAGACATACATCCCAAGATATAAGGTGGCACAAAGAAAAATGATTTGATGAAGATGCCAAAATGAGGCATCCAACAGATTCTCTTGTTTGGAAAGAGTTTAACAAAATGTACTCAGATATTTCACATCAATCTCCATCTATTTCGACAGAAGCTCTAAATGGTTCAGGCAGTGTTTTAAAAGGCGATTGAGGCGTACGCCTTGAGGCGCGAGTCGAGGCGGGGCGCACAGAAATCGCCTCTGCGCGTACGAGTTGAGGTGCCAATTGAAGGCGAGCGCCTTCATGTTTCGAAGCGTACGCCTTGAAGCGTTTTGAGGCGTACGCTTTTGTACTTCCTGATCATCTAATCAGCTTCAGATCTCTAAAACGATCCAACGAACCAGATAGATTTGCAAAAACCTAATAGATTTCATTTCGGTTCCTCGTTTCATTTGCAGACAGAGAAGAGGGGAAGGAAGAAGAGAAGAAGAAGATCGAACCAGGATCTGCGATTGAAGTCGATTAAAGTAGACTCTCACTGATGGTGATGCTGAGGACGACATCGAGTCGACGAACCCTCTCTGTCGATCGAACCCTCTCTGTCGACGAACCCTCTCTGTCGATCGAACATTCGAACCCTCTCTGTCGAAATCGAAATCGATCTCTCTACCTCCGATCGTAATCGATCGAACACTCTCTGTCGAAATCGATCAAACCCTCGAGTCGACTCCCTCTCTGCCTCTGTTCTCTCCCTCTCTGCCTCGAGTCGAGTCGACTCCCTTTCTGCTCTCTGCCTCTGTTCTCTCTGCTCTCTGCTTTTTGGAAAATATGAAAGAAGTATTTAATCATTTTTGAAGATCCATTGATATTGTGAAACAATGCATCAAAATTAAGAAGTCCATTTAAGATGCTTAATGGCAAAGCCCTCTAACTAGGGACATGTTTTTGGGGTACTTCATTTCTCTTTAAGGGATCCTTGATAACATATTAAGGGGTACTTCATTTCCTGCCTTCATCAATACATTCATAAATGAAAGAAATTTGTAATGGTTTTTGGGGACATTGGGAAAGTCAAGAAGGTGTAAAGAATGATGTTGAAATTGAGCTTAGCTGCATGTGTAACAACAAAATGAAAACAAGATACGAAAATGCCACAAACCCAACAAACAATACATATATTTTCACTATTTTTTACAAAAAAAACGCCTCGCTTCGCCTTGAGGCTACGCTTCGCCTCGAAAAAGCTTGACCGCCTCGAGTCTTAAAAACGCTTTTTAAAACATTGGGTTCAGGTAGGTAATACTCATTTTGTATATAGAGGCTACATCAACACTTCCTGAAATGTGGAACACATGAGAAAGGACAAGCTACTCTACCCAAATCTGATATATGGAATGGGAGGCTAGAAAGTCATTGGCAGTGGTTGTGTAATCTTTATGCATCTGAAGACTTTCAGGTAGATGTTTCAAATATTATTGATGTATTTGCATTTTATTTTTATACTTTTGCGTCACATGCAAAATTTAAAATGTAGGAGATTTCCAAAATCAATACTACAAATAGATATGAGCAAAAGTATCATCACAAAGGGAGGTGCAAAGCCATTTTTCCAACAGGCTAAAAAAATCCCACAAGGTATTAAAAACTAAGCTAATTATTATTGTTTTGTGCATTGTTTTTTATTGTTATTGTAATTTGAGCAGAATGGTGCACCATTGTCTGTGATCGACACTTGGGGTACTCTCCACAAAGACAAGAATGGCCAATGGATCAATGACACTGCTAAAAAGACTTATGTTAGTCACTACTACTCATTTTTCCGATTTAAGAATTCTTGGTCATATATATATATATATACTTGCAATTAAATATTATAATATTCAATTGTAGGATGATATGAGCAAAATGCGAGATGACCTTAAGGAGAAGTTGATAGAAGAAGCACCTGAGGACACTCCATCTGATTCCATACAAGTTCCATTGGAGGGTGAGTTTGAAAGAATGGGTGGAAAACTAGGGAGGAAAGGAAGATCTATTTGTGGCGTAGGAGATTTTCCACGTATGGAGTCCTCTAGCTCAAGCTTCCCTTCATCTCTAGCTTATAGTTCTCAGATTACTGAGATTCAAGATAAAGTCAAGCTATTAACAACCAGTTTCCATAGTCTACAAAAGGAGAATCAACTATTAAATGAACAATTGAAGTTGAATGAACAGCTGAATGCACAAATGCAGGTATTTATATTTTATCCTTTTTTTTTTATCCCTAATCTTAGTATTATGTGAGTTGAATGCACAACTGGTGGTTGTTTGTTAAGGCTAGCTAACAATCCTTGTTTGGTCGTAGAGTAGTAAATGCATAATGTCCCACCGTTGGCTTCGCCTTGATATGATTAAGAGTTTAAATGGTTGTTCAACACCATCGCTACCAATAAAAACAACCTAAAATAACCAACTGGGGACACTTTAGAATGTTGACTATGACACTTACTTGGGGACGACACCAGTTTTGGGTACTGAATATGAAAGTGGACAGAACATGAATTCCAAATTGGATACATTGATGACAGAGGTCTGTTAGGTTAGGCAGTAGTCTTTCAAGAACTGCCGATGCTGGTACGTTGTGTTACTTTGCCCATCTCATGTTCCCATCTAAGATCACTCCCACGTGCTTCGGCATACGATCTATTCTAAGACCTGATTCCGCCAATAAGTTCCCTCTGACTTCAATCACATTACTAGTACTAGAACTTCTTCTACTTCTTGAAGGTTGAAGTTGGACCCTAGAGGAGCTAATAGTTGCAGGAAAATAGAAGAAATTGCGAGATTTATGTTGAATACAAGGTACAAAGGGGAAGGCACTAATAGACTAGTGAGAAAGATTGGTTTCAGAGATTGAGAAAGGATGTAAAACTAATATTGAAGGTTTGGTAAACTTGTGTGGTGATTGAGTGGTCAATGGAAGTTGGAAATGAACTGAGGAAGAGGAAATCATCTTTGCCAGTCTTGGCTAATTTGCGGTGGTAAAGTTTGAGTTGGTTTGCTCTTTTGGATTAACCATTAAGCTCTGGATTTATATAAACAACAATAGAGATTCTCTGTTCAGTTGTTAGTGATTTAACAATTCTATTAAACCTTGCATGCCTTCATCAATTTCCATGTCCACAATAGCAACCAATAAACCAAAACTTTTATCATTAGTTTTTCATGCATGTGTAGTTGATGTTGTCATCTATTGTTATTGTTGTTTATTTAGAGTCAAGCTTGTTGAGTCAAACTTTTATCATTAGTTTATCATGCATGCCTTATTTTTTATGACCAAGTGGATGATATTTATCATTTTCTTTTGTGGTTTATTTTAGTTTATTTTTAGTTAGTAAACGCCTTACCATATATGAAGTAATGGACAATAGTTCGTGATTAATAACAAGTTGGAAACCATGAGTTAAAATTAAATTTTACTAACATTTATACTTGTTAATGTCAAATGCAGGCTTTTTTGGCAACTACAATGCAATCAGGTCGTATCAACAGTATTTCCTCCCGCCACGATCCAAACAGTTCTAATGGTAGTGATGTACATCCAAATGATCCTTATTTTGATGAGCTTAGTGACCATGATGGTGATGAAGAATGAGGTGTGGGTATGAATAGATGATAAGTCAAGGAGCTTAGTGTTACTAGAGTAAGTTATTTTTTGGACATCAAAATGATGTAACAAGTATCATTATTGTATTCAGTTATGTGACTTTACATATGCAATGCAAGAATCCAATATTTTTTATGAATGAAAATTTTACTATTTTGATGCTAGATTGTACATTACACAAAAAATAGGTGGTGCTATTTAAGAGTTTGAGCTAGTAGACAACTATAATAAATGGGTGAAGAATGAGTTGTCACAAATATAATGAAAGTGTGATGAAAAATTCATCACAGGTAGATAATTTTAATGTATGAAATCACTATCATGACAAACTGTTCCTAACGTATAAATTATATAAGTGAGGAAAGATTCCTCACAGAAAGTTCATAGTAGATATTTAAATCACTATCGTGACCAATTGTTTCTCACATAAAAATAACATAAGTGAATAACGATTCGTCACAGAAAATCACCACACGTGACGCTAGATTTTTGTTACGCATAACACTCTACAGTGACGATATTTTCGTCACCCATGTTGTAATTGTATATTCGCGTGCTAAGTTTATGTAAGGAACCACGCGCCACGTAAGCGGACTTTCCGTGACGAGTTGTGAATTCGTCACCTAATACTTTCCTTGACGCCCTTTATGTGAGGGACGTTGTGACAACTGAAAATCATCACCGTTTCTGAACGATGACGAATAAACATGTTTCAGTGAGGAATAACGTTCGTCAACAAAGCCCAAATTTCTTGTAGTGTAGTGGCCACTCAGCATACCCACTAACTAAGGGGGGAGTAGCTGATTATTCATCAAAAATTGTCATCACAGCCATACATGTGGCAAAAATCGTCCATCACGAGGACCAAATATTTCAATACCTGGTCAATTTACAGAGCCCAAAAAGGGCGGATCCAGTCATAAATGCCCAAACATGGCCCATCAGAATAAATCGTGATCAGAGGCCCAAATCCAGGCCCAATAGAGTTCTCCCTTAAAAAGGAGGAACATTACGGAGAAAAAAATCGTGGATGGAGTTATACCCCTAAAGACGCATCTTCATAAAGGAAGAGACTGTTTCAGATAACGTATCCTCTCGTTGCGCCTAACATACTTAAACCATGTAGAAAATTAATAACGACAACATTCGACAAAGGTATGCAATTTTAACGAAGTTCTATCCAGATTTATCTCCATCTCCAACATAGTTACTGACTTAAGCATCGGAGTGCATTCGGCCACCAAAAAGATGGTCTTTGACAATCTAACATTTGTTTTGCGGGTCAGACTTAGAGAAGACCAAATTTTGGACGCATCAAATTTCATTGATTTGTCTGAAATATAAAATATAGTAAGAGAATGTGTCGCAAGCTGATGAACAAGAAATAAAAACACAAGCAAGAAATACATGTACTGTTGAAACATGCACTACTTTTTTTTTTTTTTTTTTTTTTTGTAAATTTTGAGATCATATGTAACCTTCCACCTCATGTTTTCTAAAACAATTTATACATAGTCAATATAAATTTATGATATAAGAATTAATTTTCACAGTGTTATGTTATACACAACCATGGGTACACCAATCTTTAAGTGTCTTCACACAAAAATTCTACCCAGCCTGGTATTCGTGCTGGAGGCCTGCCTGGACCCTCCTAGACACGTGCGCATGGGAGGGTGTTAGGCACGTGCGATCGTTTTGGCTCCAAAGATTAATAGGTTCACAAGCTCATAATCTGATATCATTTATACTGAAGCATCACAAAGGAACTAATGATGCAAACTCCAACCAGTCTGTGATGTAATCAACTCCATGCTCTTTACTGCAGTTGAAGCTTTTTCAAGAAGGGATTGTGCATAATTTCAGAGGCCTACGCGGATACGTTTTACATCATTCCCTGGGACACTTACATCACTTCCAAAACCTTCAACTTGACTGAATCAGTGACCTAGTACAGAAATTGTTTCCTGATCAGTTGTTCATACAACGGGAAATTCAGCTATTGCAATGAGAATTCCAACAAATACCTGATTCAAAACCTTCAACTTGCAGGTCGATTTTCTCAAATAAATGAAGAATTCCAACAAACCGTAACCTATTGCAATGAGAAAATTAAACATAATGAACACAGATCAACAATTCAGCTAATAGTACAGAGATCAAATACTTAGAATCAGGTACATAAGCATAATAATGAACACAGATCAACAATTCAGCTAATAGTACAAAGATCAAATACTTAGAATGAGGTACATAAGCATAATAATTATGGGTATCAGAAAATTAAAAGAACTGCAAAAACTAATCTACAAAAAAATATTCGAATACTAATTGGAAGCATCAGCCCTTTTTGTTCCAAACTTTCCTGATTTTCTCGTCTTGGTCGATTTTCTCCCAACTCTGTCTGATTTTCTCAAGAGGTCGAGAGAGAAAGCGAGAGAGGACGAGGGAGAAGGCTCAGAGATCTGATTGTAGTTGGATTGTTCCCAACTTCTGAATTTCTTTGCTGATTTTAGTTGGATTGTTCCCAACTTTTGAATTTCTTTGCTAATTTTAGTTGGATTGTTCCCAACTTCTTAATTTCTTTGCTAGGTCAAGAGAGAAGGCTCAACTTCTGATTTTCAACACGTACCCAAGTTGATGCCTGGATCAGAAGTCTAGATCTCTGTATGCTAGGTCGAAAGAGAATGACCCTTTTTGTACCAACTTTGTCTGATTTTCTTGCTAGGTCGAGAGAAGGCGAGAGGTCGAGGGGAGTAAGTCTACAGTGCCTGGTGGTTATCGAGCACCGTCCATTTGCATCGAGATATGAATTATTTTGTATCTCGAGGCAAATGGACGGTGCCTGGTAGCCACTAGGCACAACACCAGTGCACTTAAGAATTTCTTGGTCGAGGGAGAAACTGATATGTATGCTAGGTTGAGGGAGAAGGAGCGTTTCTTTGTTGCTAGGTCGAGAGAGAAGGCTCAAGCCGCTCAACTTCTGATTTTAGACTCGACACTCTTATTTTCCCAACAATCTCTCACATGCCCAAGGAGGGTCCAGGCAAGCCTCCACGCGTGGAAACCAGGCCGGCTAGAACGACTCGTCTTCACAACCTAGATTTTTGGATTTATTTGAAAAACCGAGTAAAAAGGTTTGAAACTAGTAGCTTTATACATCGAGTTGGAGTTGAGAGCTATAGCTATCTTTGACCCGAGACTAACTACATAGGTTTGGACCTAAGGGTGACGATAGCTTAGTTTGTTTGTGTTGTGTCTGATCGAGTTGCACACCTCTCTAACTAAACCCAAACAATCCAACTCGTTTAGAAATGGGTTGTGTCATTTAACACGCATTGACACGATTTTTTCTAGTTAATATTTCAAGAAGATGTAACACACTTCCTAACTTAAAAAAAGTTACCTTTGGGAAAAAAAAACAAATAAGCTAAACAATGTTATAAAGATGGGAGCTTGAGGGTGGAGAGATTTGAGGCTGAGCTAATGTTATTGCAAGGTTCAAAAGGAAACATCGTGGCATTTTGTTTATAACTTTTTGATGAAGAAAAATAACAATTCTATCCAGTCAGGTTTGCTAGCCATTTTTGGGCTAAGTTTTGGCTTTTTTACACTTCTACTCCTATAGATGGTGTTTGTGGTTGCGTTTTAAAGGGAATGGATAAAAGTCAAAACCTGGCCAAAAAATAACTAGCAAACCTGGCTGGCTAGACTTACTCGAAGAAAAAATAGCGTGGCTAGTAGATAGTAGGTATAAAGGGTAACTAGTAAGTTAAGGCGGCTTGCATTTGGACGTATGGTTATACGATATGTATCTCGTGTCACGAGTTGTCACCCTTAGCTGGACCCAAATCATGGTATAAAACCAAAGTGAATAAGGAATTTTGACCCAACTGAAGAGATATCCGGGCTAGGTATTGGGCATTGTAATGGGACATAATCTAGGTATGGAATAGAGAGTCAACCAGGAGTTGGTTCAAGTGAACTTGTGATTAATTTACGGGTTAAGTATATGTGGATGATATACCAAACTGTCTTATAATCTACTCTGTACACGTGACATGGTGATCTCGTCAACAAAGTAAAGCGGGCCTAGATTAGCGCCCAATCTGACCAAACCCAAATCACTCCAAGCTCACTGAGGTCAAATAGTACGTAAGACTGAATAAGACAAGTATCTACGAGTTTGACCTAAGAAAGACAGGCCAGCAACACATTAACTCCTACTAGGAAACAAATATCAGAGTATAAGTCGTGCATGGAAACTCTGATGCATGGACAACACTCCACAAAGAAAGGATCTCTAACAAATATTTTTCCTTAAACCACGCCATCAAAGGCATAGTCGAACAAGGACTCCTGCATGATAAATAGAAAACAAGGTTGAAGACTAAGGTATGCTATACAACCCAATTTCAAGCATTACACATTTCTCACGCCTTGTCTGACTTTAACATTGGAGTGTCATCGCCCGCCACAACGGTGGTATTTGACTCACGTGTGTTCCTTGTGCAAGTCAAGGTTAAGGAGAACGAAAACTGATTTATCAATTTAGCATCGTCGTGGGGAACGACGAAGTTCCTAAGAAAACTAAGATAATAGTTCAGAAAGATGGTAGCAACAAGAATCTCGTACTAATGGTGAAATCGTCGAGCCTTTAAACGCTCAAACCAGTGTAGTGCCGCCAGCTCCGGTGGTACCAGCCACGTGGGGAGGACAACCCCAAGCCCCCACGCAGGCTGCAGCCATGACAGATTCTAGGGTGGATCAATTGTTAGCCAAAGTGCAAGTGAATGAGAACCCGCCTTTTACACGAGGAGACAGGGAGGCGAAAATAATCATGTCCTCACAGGACAATAGGGAATGCGTTCAGGAGAGTCATTATGTCCTCATTGGCTCTCAGGGAAATGGAACGGTCTCTGGAGACCCGACATCTAAGGCCAACAAGCTCACTTTGTAAAAACCCTTTCGGTTTGGGGCCGCCAATCCGGATGTGTTATACAACCTCACCGTCCCCCATTTCACGGATCAGATCATGAAGGTGCCATTGCCAAAGAAGTTCAACCCCCCAAAGTTGGAGTTTTATGATGTGACAGCAGATCCGTCCGACCACCAATGAAGCAATAATGTGCCGGACATTTCCCATTAGCCTGAAGAAAGCAGCGCTGACCTGGTTCCACAGTCTCCCTCCAAGGTCGTTGACTTATTTCAAAAGCTGGCCAAAGCGTTTATTACTCACTTTGTCGGTAGCTAACGGATCAGGTTGGGCCTGCATTACTTCCTCATGTCTAAAGCAAAAATTGAATGAAACACTGAGGGAGTACGTCACCAGCTTCAATGATGAATTAACTCTAATCAACGGCTGTAGCGATGACACCTCATTCACAACCTTCACATTGGGTTTGATGGGAGACTAATTCAACAACTTCCTCGGCCTAGAGCCTCCGACGGACATGGCAGACTTGCTAAAGAGTGCTCAGAAATACATCACCCTTGAGGAGATGTAGGCCGCCAAAAAGGGGGGAGAAACTGAAAAGAAATATTCCCCTAGCCTTCGAGATAAGAAGGAAGTGAGAAATTCGGAAGAGAACGAAAGAAACAAAAATAAATGTAGTGATAGTAAGCCAGACTCTGGCCGTACGAGGCAGGATAAAGCCTCCAACTTCATTGGATCTAAATCTTACACTCCTCTCAACTCTAACATGTCTGACATCTTCAATACCATTAAGAATTAGGGAGAAGTGAAGTGGCCATCCAAACAACAAAGAGATCCTTCCCAACTAGACAATGGCAAGTACTGTTCCTTTCACAATGACAACAACCATGACACTGAAGGTTGCAAGAATCTCAGAAACGAGATTGAATACTGGATTAAAAAAGGGAAAACTCAAAGAATTCCTTAGCCTGAAAGAGAGACAAGATTAGACAAAGAAAAGAGAATAAGTCGTTAAAGAGATAGAAGAAAAGGCGGCTAGCATTATATATGTCATGCATAGGGCATGCTCGGAAGGTGAACAATCCAACAGGTCCCAAAAGAGGACGCTTCGTGATATGTGAACTCAGTCCACCTATGAAGATCGACAAGTGCAATACGTTTGTGTTCAGAATCTGATCCCATTGCTGACATTCACGGCTAAGGATCTCTAGGGCATCCACTCTTCTCATAATAACGCCCTGGTTATCTCAGTCCTCATAGTGAAGTGGGAAGTGAAGAGATCCTTGATAGACATTGAGAGCTCCCAGAACATCTTGTTTCTCAATGCGTTCCGCATCATGCAACTCAAATATGAGAACTTGACACTACACCAAAAGGCCAGTTTAGCTACGCCGAGATGGCCACGGTTCTAAACCGTTGGTTTGTTTGTCACGGCCAAAAACCGTAGCTATAATGACCAACGGCTTAAAACCGTGGGTAAAAAAAACTGGCCACGGCTGAAAACCGTTGCTTTATTGGCCACGCCAAAAAACCGTGGCTATAATTAGCAACGGCCTAAAACCGTGGCTAAAACAATGGCCACGGCTCAGAACCATTGGTGTATTAGCCACGGCCAAAACCCGTGGCTATAATGACCAACGGCCTAAAACCGTGGCTATAAAAATAAAAAACCGTGGCTATAATCACTGCCCAAAAGCTGGCCACGGCTATAAATCGTGGGTTCAGTTGCCACGGCCAAAAACCGTGGCTATAATGGGCAACGGCCAAAAACCGTTGCTAAAAAAGAGTGGTTTGCACGTGCGCGTGTGTTGGGAGGA
The DNA here is from genome assembly GCA_963556465.1 of Berberis vulgaris. NCBI lineage: Eukaryota > Viridiplantae > Streptophyta > Magnoliopsida > Ranunculales > Berberidaceae > Berberis > Berberis vulgaris. Next base: position 37,893,392 of record OY747133.1, on the reverse strand, counting down.
GTTTCGTGCTTTGGTGAAAAAAATTTGGGAAAATAAAAGGTTTGCGCAGTCATTGCGAATTCGATTTTCGATTTTTGACCTATTGCAAAACAAATTGGCGCAGAGGAGAGATCGAGGTTTGGCGCAGATGAGAGATCGAGGTTTGGCGCAGAGGAGAGATCGAGGTTTGGCGCAGAGGAGAGATCGAGGAGCTTGAATATCAGAGTCAGAGAGAGCTTGAAAATTGCACGGTTTGGTTTCGCCTCCTTCCATTTTCATTTTAGGGTTCCATTTTCATTTCTGGCCATTTGCTGTTGAATTTACACATAATGGGAGATCTACTTTTGGGGTTCTTCTTCATTTGTGATGGTGGTTTTTTCAATTAGTTCTCTCATCACTTCTTCTCTGTGTAAATCATATAGATATTTTCGTTGATTTATATCATTGAAGAAGTAATTAGAGCTATTATAAATAGGTAGATGAGCGAAGTGAAAGAAAACCTGATATTGCAATTCTTTGTCGATGTCTATTATCAAAGATCAGGAAGGATCTATAGTCAGGCAATATTCAAATCTACCTTTAGCTCTGATTATCCTCTTTTCTCCCAGAAAACAAATAGGATTTATTAGTGACAAGGTAGAGACATTTTTCTTTTCTTTTCTAAAGTTAATTTATTTTTATTTTTTTGATTATTTTCTTGGAAAGATGATGGTTGTGTGATGAAGAAAATCATTCGGATTTTGTCTTCCAAACAAAATGTGATATCCTAACCAGCTACTTCTGACTCCCATCATCTATTACAAATCTTTTGATTTTGATTTTGATTTTGATTTTGATTTGGGAAATGATGAGAAAACAAACACTTTATCAGAACATCAATTTAATTGAGATCTGTTGAATTGTTTTGCACGTCAGTCTGATCCCTTGTTTATTTATAGTGTTTTAGTAATTTATTTTGAAAAAAAAATGTGTTAGTTTTTTGGTCTCTCCTTGGATGTCTGAGACTTTTTCTGTTCATTTATTGTCAAATTTTTGATTGACATAAGAAACTTTTATCACTTTTTTATTTCTGAATTTGGGATAAATTATTTTTATTTCCGACCAGTTACTGCTGCGTTACTTTTTATTTTTTTTGGAAAAGGCTTAAGGCTCCACAATACAATACAAGACGTGGGGTTAAATCATCACAGCCATAACAATCCAATCACATTGTGAATTTGATCATCCTCGCACTTAACTTGAAGAGAATGGCATTTGGTTGAAAGTTAATGACAGGAGCTTTGCTAGGGGTCGAGGGAAAGGAGCGAGTCCTCCTCGAGATGAACGCATTGCTCTAGAGATGCCAGAATGAATGGAGTTGGGAATGTATTTGTTAAGGTATAATTTGCTTATGCAGAAATGTCCATTTAGTTTTCTTAGTATTTATTTTGTTTGACACTTACTAATGTGATGGTCTCGGTGCATTGTGACAGAACTTGGATGAGGCAGTGGACAATTTGAAGCTTTACGATATGTTCTCATTGTATGGAAAGATCATTTCCTGCAAATTTGCTATGACTCCAGAAGGAATCAGCAAGTGCTTTGGGTTTGTTCAGTTTGAAGCTGAAGAATCTGCGAAAAAAGCTATCGGATTAGTTCATGGCACCATGGTTGATGGGAAGAAGATGTAAATGTTTTCTGACTCTCCCCTAATGTCCATTGAAATTAGTTTCTCTAATTGTCTGTGATTAATGAAATGTGGTTCTATTTGTCATATTAAATGTTGTTTATTTCTTGTGTAGGATCAAAGGCTTTATATGTGGCAAGGGCAATGAAGAAAGAGGAGTGGGAGAGAATGTTGAGCCGCTATTTTGAGGAGCGGGAGGAAAAAAAAATATAGATATAAGGTAGTTTACTGGTTATTCATTTCATCACAAACATGCACATTTGCATTGCTTACAAGTTTTTGAAATGTGTCATTCAGGGATTGAATACCTATGTAAAGAATATAAATGATGATGTGGAAGAGGAAGAGTTTAAGCAATTGTTCAGTATGTGTGGGACCGTGCGCTCAGCCAGTATGGGAGGACTACAAACCCAATCTGTAAGTGATCAATCTTTCTATTACCCCCTGAAATTTATAGGTCATGTTTGTCTGTCATTGAGTACTGACTAATTTTTATACTGCAGGGCTCTGAAGGTCTGAGCCAGTACGGGCAGCAGTATGTTGGACAGGAGAATGCGCATACATTGCTTGTTTCTGGGGTGCAAATGAACTGGTGGTAGAAGTTTGATGGTATATTGAATTGCCATTGCAAGTTTTTTTTTTATGTGTTTTACTCTTTGAATCTTTACTAAGTATTGCAAAAGCATGTGAGTCTCTTTCAAATAAGTTTAGGGTTACAATAAATTGCATACCCCCTTTTTGCAAATTTCAACTACTAGTGCTTAAGGAAATTGAAACACCTTAACTCACTCCATGTCAACCTGACTTTTTGTTTTTTTATTTTCATGAAGATTAAGATAGAGCCTTTTTCTTAACACCTTCATGGTTTTGTTGGGGGTTTCCTTGTGTTCTATTAACCCATTTCTGAGACCACTGCATTAAAGTAATATGACATGATGTTGTTTGAAATATGACATGATGTTGTTCTTTTGTTTGCACTGGTAGAATGCTTGCAAGAGTGGATGGTTCCTAGTTAAAGCTGCAGAAGGAGTTTGTTAGCACGATGCTTATCAATGATAATGTTCTCCATGTGAGTATCTTCTTATTATCATGCAAATGTTCTTATACATCTGCATGCCAAGTCGGCCATGTGTTGTGTTGTGTTGTGTTGTGTTGTGTTGTGTTCTTATACATACGTTCTTTATACCATATTGTTCTCATCAACGTGTAAAACATTCTGTGATATATTTCAGATTTTGTTCATTTTTTACTTCTTAATAAAGGAGACTAGTGATATGTGGTTGTAGGAGTTCTACATCCTAGTTAGAGTCATTTGTTGAAACTTGTAATGTAGAATGCTTGTAGTTCTTCTAATAAATTGGTTGTAAAAGATTGCATGCATTACGTTTCCTGTTTATCTACTGTTCTCTTGACAAAGTTTTATGTCATCGGATGGTTGCATGGTTTCCCGATTGGCGTTCTTGTTGAGTAGGAAGAGTCAGATTATTCCTATGTGGGATTCCAATATCTGCTTTTATTTTATTGACCTATGGATAAAATTATTTAGAGATTAGTGTTTCCCTTTTGTGTTTTTCTATTGCCGTGATGTATACTCTTTTTCCTGAATAAATGTCTTTGCCTCTTTCAAATAAAAAAATGGCACTTGAGCTTACTTCTTTCTTCTCCTGTTTCGTTTATGTTTCCTGATACTGCTACTTTACTATTTCCATTTGAATATTAGATGAACGTCAGTATGGCGTGAACATCGTTAAGCTAACTGCTTCTCTTAATTGACTGCCAGGTACTGCTGCGTAGATTTCAAGTAACCCACAATCTCTCATTGGATGGAGTTCTAGACTTCTTGAACTTAAAGAAGATGACAGAAGCTGGGCCCCTCGATTTAATTGATGATGAGGCTAGTGATGTAGAAGAAGGCATTAATCGCCAAACTCGGGGAAAGTTGGGTTATGATCTACCAGGTTCCATGCCCAACAATGGAAGGCCAGTTATCCGAACAAAGTGCTTGAGGATTGCACCTACAAGTTGTTGTTGGGTGGCAGCAACAATAGAAGGCGTTTTGATTTACTCAATAGACGATTCTTTCATTTTCAATCCCACTGATCTTGACATAGATGTTACACCAGAGGTACTTGCTTGTTTAGCTTGCACATTATTTCTTTCAGCTATCTCTGTCTTAAGCTTCTTTGTTCCAATGCACTGACTATTCTTGTCACCATGATGTTTAACAGGCAGTAGATATAGCTCTCAGTGAGAATCAATATAAGAGGGCATTGGTGCTCAGCCTTCGTCTGAATGAAGATTCCCTAATTAAAAAATGCATTATTTCTTTGGTTCCTGCTGATATACCAGTTGTTGCTTCATCAGTGCCCTTAAGATATTTGCAAAGGCTCATAGAGGTGTTCGCTGACCTTCTGAATAGCTACCCGCATTTGGAGTTCATTCTTCGTTGGTGCCAGGTTTGTTTGTTGGCAAAGTTTTCTATGATTTTAGTTAGTTTGGACACTACTAGGAAATATTGTTTACCATTTGAGTGTTAAAGTGGTAATGAACTTGTTTATGTTGCAGGAACTTTGTAAGGCTCACGGGCAATCCATTCAGCAAAGTTCCAGAACTCTGCTTCCAGCTCTAAGATCCTTGCAAACGACAATCACATTAGTCATGGAAGGTATGTTCCAGAACTCTTCTCTAGATCTTTATTGGTTGTGATTTCATAGATCAAAACACTTCAAATGGGGTTTTTTTATTTTTTATTTGTGATTTTATCAAATTCTAAAAAAATTTCAGTGGGCATCTCTCCTATGATCTTGTAGATCAATGGGTATCTCTCTTTTTTATTGAAAGAAGTTCAAATGAGTGTTTTCTATTGTTGTTCACATCTTATACATGAAAAATCCAAATTAGTACTATAGGTCACAAGAAGTTGAAATGGGTTTCTCTTTTGATGTAGTCTTATAGGGTCAGAAGAAGTTGAAATAGATTTCTCTTTTGATGCAAGTCTTGTATATCAATAGAAGTTGAAATGGGTTTCTCTTGTTATAAATGTATAAATGAAAGAAGTTTTAATGGATTTTCTTATTATGATCTATGGATCAGGACAAGTTGAACAATGGGATGTACTATATTCTCTTGTTCATATTTTTTCATATGTATATACATGTTGAATGGTTTTCTCTCTTTTGTGATCTTATGGATACCAAGCAGTAGTGAAGGTTGGTGGGCATGTGTTTAAAGGTTTTCTTTATGACCAAGGGATTGAAGGGAGAGAAGGGTTTCCAAATATATCTGATTTGCATTTGGGAGGAGGTGGTAATGGTGGTGTCAATGTCAATGGAAGAAATGTGCCTTCTTCTTCATCTCCAACTATTGATCCATCTGATGTCTATGCTGCAGCCTTTGGTGGTGGATTGCTTGGAGAAGCTGCTGCACCTCCCTATGGTAACCCAATAAATTGATCTAGGAGAACATAATTTTCCATTATTTATGATCATCTTCTCCTTTATTAATTTTCTACTAATTATGATGCTATTTAAGTTTCTATTCATGTAATTAAACGTGGTAGTCTAACTTGATTAGCTTGCTTGATGTAGCAAGCAGCTCTTACTAGCTTCTTGTTTCTTTGATGCTACTTAAGTTTCTATTTTTCCTTCGCTCTTGCTTTAGTACATATGGTCGTGGTTGTTTAGATTCATTTACTGATTCATTTAGCAGCTGCTGTCTGATTAGATTTAAATCTGCAGTCAAATTTTTGTTTCTTGTTTGGATGTCCTTCTAGTTAACCTCTTACTCGTTTTAGAATACTGGTTTTACCATTTACATATGGATGCATGAACGAAGTTTCTGAGTAATGTTTTAGAGAACAAAACAAATAAAGAGAATGGGAAACCAATGCTATAAAGGGTTGATCTCCCTTGCATAAAAGGATATTATCTTTTCTGAGTAATGTTTTAGAGAACAAAACAAATAAAGAGAGTGGGAAACCATTTCAAAATTATTTTAATTACTTTTTCTATTTGTTGCTGGCTGCCGACTTGGATATACTTTACAGGTACGAAGTTGAAGAATCTAGTTGTACCTCCCCTGTCTTGTGTATTCTTTGAAAGAGGTTGCATATTTTCCCTTCGCTCTTACTATGACTTAGGTCTGAACTGGTTGATATGATGCAGTGTTACAAGCCCCATCATCACCAGCTGCTAAATGGTTTACTGCAAAATCAGTGAAGAAGGTAAATTTGCTTGTGGTTATGTAGCTTGTTGATACAGCAGGGAGGGTTTTGGAACTTATTTTGATATTGGAGCAGGTCAGGTATGCAAGTATTAACTTTATTCTAGTCATTCCCTGCTGGTTATGTAATGAAGTTTTTCTCTATTTTGTCTTAATGTCTTTGATTAATTCACTTGATTGAGATCATATCTTTAATGGGTTTTGGTTATTTTTTAAATCAGTCATCAACAAGGATCTGCAGCTTTTGATTTTGGGGAGCTAGAAGAGGCAATTGTGCTACAAGGAGTTAAGTTTGGAAATGATGAATACAAGAAAAGTGGTAGGCTCTATCTATCCTTTCTCCTTTTCTGACTTCTTTTCTTATACAACCAATTCCCAAAATATGACAGAGAGTGAAGTAACAAGAAGTTTGAAAATTTTATAGACAAGCTTTTCAAAGTGAGTTTGCCATTTTCAAGTCTTCAAGTCTTTTTCTTAATCAGTTCTTTATTTTCTTAATCCTTCCAATCACCAATACAATACAAAAATAGTTTAGAGTTGTTCGAGGAGTGAGAAGAGTCTGGTAAGTGTCCGAAACATGCCAACCCCACGACCAACCCCACGACACGTATGGAGTCTTTGCTTCCTAGCCGTGATTATTATGTGAAGAATGTCTCCAAAAAATGATTTGTTAGCAATTAGTGTGGGAAGGCTGTTTAGTAACTATTCTTCCCTATGCTTTTCGTTTTATTTTTAATGTTATAAATTAATGTCTTCTTTGTTTCACCTTAACTTTCTGTGCAGCATAGTGCGATGTTTCATAGGCTGGAAGGCCGTTCAGTTGCATTACCAATCCAAGGACCCAATTCTTCAGGGACAACAGAACTGGGCACAACATTGCCTGACAGCTCATTAGCTGACACATACTTATCAGTCCCCAGACCAGTGCCATATGATGCTGAACAGAGGTTTTCACGCTTGCAGCGGGCTGGATTGGTCTTCAGACGGGAGAAATCTACGGGAAATTTTCAAGAGGAGTCGCAACTACTTAGAAGAAGTGGTAGTGGTTCTAGCGTGGAACCATCGACTGCTGGGAAGATATGGACTGAAGCTGATATGGAAGAAGACTGTAAAGCTGGTCATCCAGAGTCAGAGAAATCTTTAGCAACAAAAGTATCCCATGGATTAGCATTTGTGCTACCTTCTGAAGATGAGGATGTCTGTCCCACATGTCTTGATGGTAATTTACTTTTTCATCTTACTGTGGATGTTGCTGGTGTCTTAAAGAGCATTGCTAAATTGGAAGGGGGTTTAGATGCTCACTTGCAGTCAAAACTTTTATAGGATTTATTTGGATTGGCCACTGTTAAGGAATATTGCATTTATCTTATCTTTTATCTGTTTGTATTTCTCTGTGCAGAATATACTCCTGAAAATCCTAAGATCATTACACAATGTTCTCATCACTTTCACCTTGGTTGTATCTACGAGTGGATGGAAAGGAGTGAAACATGTCCACTCTGTGGAAAGGTACCTGTAGATTATGGACTTATTGTACTAGTATCATGAACATCTTAATAATGTTATTCTCTTTGAATTTATTATTAAATAGTGCTGGTAGCTAAAAGGTTAAAACTTATTATTCAGAAAATGAAGTATGTGCTTTGCTTGAGGGGTTAATTTCATCCATCGAATTTTTAAATAATAAGTTTTCTGAAGATAGAACAAAAGATAGAACATGAAACATGCTTCTTTTTATTGTTTGTAAACAACTAACGAATGCAATTTAAGGACTGAAGGATAAACATGATGTCAGAAAATACGAATTACAATTCAAGATATCAAATTATGATTTGTATCGTTTAAATGAGTTACTTCATAAGCACTGAACATGCTTGGTTGAATAATGTGACTGACTTATGTTAGCAATCGAGCCATCATCACTGTACTTATGTTAGCAAGATCTCATGTTCCATTAAAAGCATGAAATAAATATTATAATTCTTACAATGCATGTAAACTTTTTTTTTTTATCATGGTTATATTTTAATCTGTTTTTGTTTATGGTCTGTAGGGGCTGTTCTTAGCAGCAGGTGGTGCAGGTGGCAATCTTAGCTCAGGTGGGTGCCTTTAGTGTTTTTGTTGTTGTGTTGTGGAGACCCACATTAACAATGCCATTAATATTGTTGTTATTGAATAATCAAGAAACCATTTAATGGATCAGCCAGCCTAGGATGACTTCATGAAACCTGCAATAATATAATCAAGTTGAGACTGAGTTGCCACTGTGTCGACTCGGACAGTCTACTAACTTGCAATTCTATTTTGGCTATAGTGAAAAAGAAGCCACAGAGATGTGTTTGTCTCAGAGTTGTAGGATGGTGATGTTTTTGTTATTTTGTACTTGTAATGTTGTAGTTTTCAACTATACGTGACATTTCAGTATACATAATTTTTGGTTAATACAATGCCGCGAGTATGCGTCGAGATTCCTACATGCATTTCAGTATACATAATGTTTGTGCTGCAATGCAGTATAATGCATGTATTACTCCATCATATTATATATAGAAGAATTGGCTTTAAAGCAACATTTTTATATATAACAACTGTAAAACATCATAAAATAATTTAAGTAATTTAACTAAACACAGTTTCATATTATCACCCTCATCTCTTTTGTGCATGAATGGAATGCAGGCTGCTAACACAAGTGCTGTTACTAAAGGGACACTACACCAAAAGGCTTGTTTAGCTACGGGGAGGTGGCCACGGCTCTAAGCCGTTGGTTTAATTGCCACGGCTAAAAACCGTGGCTATAACGGCCAACGGTTTAAAATCGTGGCTAAAAAATAAAACCGTGGCCAAAAAACACTGCACCAAAAGGGTTGCCACGGTTTTAAACCGTGGCTATAACTGCCAACGGTTTTTAACCGTGGCTAAAGATGCCAACGGTTGAAAACCGTAGCTAAAAAATTTTTCATTTTCACGCTTTGGCCAAAATTGTTTCGCGCTTTGGCGAAAAAAATTGGGGAAAAACAGACTCTCTCCACACCTCCTCTTCACAATCACTGATTCTCGAAGCAGAGAAGAAGAAGGACCTGATTCTCAAAGCAGAGAAGAAGAAGCAGAGAAGAAGAAGGACGAAAGAAGGAGAGGACGATAGAAGAAGAAGAAGAAGAAAAAGAAGAAAGTTTGAGAAGGTAAGATCTCCTTCTTCTTCTTTAGATCTCCTTATTCTTTAGATCTCTTTGTTGATCTCTTCTTCTTATTTTTTTTTCTTCTTCTTATTGGTTACATCCTGTGACATATGTTCTTTTTGTTTTACCTATGGAGATGTCTTTGAAGGAAATCAAATCGAAGACCTAGAAGATAATCTAAAGGAGGTGTAGTGAGCTTCATTGATGGCTATTTTTATTTCTAGGTCTTTTGTGCTTCATTTCAGATACAAATTTTTCTTTGAGTTCATCGATTTTCCAAGGTAAATGTATCAATGAACTCTCATCTTCTTTAATTCATCTTGCTTTGAAGATTTAGAGGAAAACCCTCTACTTCGAGTAGGAAAGATCATTAACAGCGAGAATTACTAACATTGAGAATAAATATGTGAAAATCTATCCCTTATGAAAGAGTTTGAACGATATGGAACAATTTGACTTGAACACGAGTTGTTTGATAAAATGCTTCAATTAATCTATCCCTTGATGAAAGAGTTTGAAAGATATGGAACAATTTCAAGTGAACACTAGTTGTTTGATAAAATGCTTCAATTATGTATGCAATTGGAGGTTATGCTAATCTTAGGTACAAATCTCTGCTCATTTTATCTCATATGTTTGTTGAATATTCAAAGAAATTTCCGGATTTCCATTATTCTTGAGAAGTTTGTACCTTTTTTGTTCAATATGTCAAAACTTTCGTTTATTTTCTACCATTTTGACAAATTAGTATTTAGTTGGAACGAGGGCTGAAAGCTTCTCTAATAGTAGATCTTAGTTCATAGTTTGAATGTTTTATTGAATGTGTTCAATCTCACTCTTAATCCTAATTCCTAAATGTTTATCAAATTTGATAATTTTGTGTATGCTAGTGACTTAGAATTTTAATGCATATTGTTCACTGTCAAAACACAAAGAATATCATTTTTGTTGTGCATGATGATGTGGTTTACTTTCCATTCTATTTGCCTATAAGGAGAGAGTCAGAGAGCAATTAGAAACTAGAAACACACTTTTTATTTTAGAGACAACAGAGAAAGAAATTCCCAAAGAATAGTACGGTCAAATGGGCCTTATTTGGAGTCTTGTATCTCTGTTAACAGTTCATTTTTTTTATGAAAAAATTAACTTCATACCTGAACAGGTTGTGCAACCTGTTACCACTATGGTCCCAGTGAAGGTTCTTGACAATGGAGGTTCAACTGCAGTTGGTCCTCTTTCAGCAATTGTTTATTTCTTTTATCTTTACTGCATTATTATTGGTGTTAATAAGTTATCGTCGTCTTATTTGTCATCAATAAGTTTCGTATAGAAGACTTGCATCATTTTTATGTTTTGATTCATGAATCCGACTTTCATCTTCATTTCACTTGTTTCTGTTATTGGGATGCAATTATACAAAGTTTATGATTATTTGCACTTATTTGCTGAACCACATATCCAATGATATAGAACATGTTAAATACATCAAGGGAGCTTGTTGGGCATTTTAACGTAGCACAAAGCCAATTTCTATCTAGCTTTACAATGAGAGACAAAAAATTTTGTTATAGTTTTATACAACTTATTTTGTTTTGTTATCAATATGAAAGCTACAATGAGTGACATTTCCTTCTGTCAATATTTATTGAGTTGTTTTTTGTTATTGTTCAAAGTATACTTCTTTGTTTAGAGTCTTTCTAACATTATTAAGCTTTGTATGCAGAGAGGCTGTGGGTATATCCAGTGTTGTTACTGCAATGCTTGGTCTTTCCATACTACTGCTATTAGGGGTGGTGGATTGGAATGATTGACTAAGTGAAAAGTCTGCATGGGATACCTTAGCTTGGTTTTCAGTTCTAGTGGGTATGGCAGGCCAACTCACTAACCTGGGTATTGTCGCCTGGGTGTCTAATTGTGTGGCCACTGCTCTTCAGTCTTTCTCATTGAGCTGGCCTGCAGCATTTGCCGTGCTTCAGACAACTTACTCCCTCATTCACTATATATTTGCTAGTCAGGCTGCTCATATAGGAGCTATGTATTCTTCATTTCTTGCTATGTACTTGGCGGCTGGAGTTCCTGGTGTTTTGTCAGCACTGACTCTTGCATACAACACAAGCTTATTTGGTGGACTTAACCATTATAGTAGTGCTCAGGCTGCTGCATATTATGGAGGTACACAATTTACACATTTTTGTCTTCAATATTGAGCTTCTTATGCGTAACTTGGTTGCATTTGGCAATACATTAGAATGTTGTTTCTCCATATTACTGCAAAAAAGTAACTGGGCATTTTTGGGGACTCCAAAAATTTCCAGGCGTACACATGTAAAGAAAATGCCATGTTTTATAGAGCTTTAATTAGAATAGACTTCAATAGGGTGTGGATGATCTCCACTGTACTGAAATTCCTACCCTATTTTTGGTTATTTTTCTCACTTTAAATTAAAGTAGTTTAACAGCTTGTGAAATCTGACTACAGGAACAACCAACTAGCTCATCTTTTTTTTCACCAAAACTAACTACTTTTGTTGCATTGCCAATCCCACAATAATTTTTTAGGGAGTGTTCTAAGGAAAATTGTTGATGGGAAACTACAAAAAAATAAATAAGAGAAGAGGTGGGAGAGTAAGTGGGAAAACTTTTCCACCTTGAGGTAGAAGATGACGATGTCTTTTGGGAAATATTCTTTGGGGTAAAAGAAATAATTTCCAAAATTTTTGAATAATCCAAGAAGGTGGAGATCATAATAAATTTCATGTTGTCGATTCTCTTTTTTTTTTTTCTATATGGAGGAGCATATAGTAAACACCACTTCAGAAGATTTATCTGAAGTGCCCGGGGTGAATAAACATCTCCATTCAGGTGTTAAAATGCACATTCTTTGTTCACCACATTGGCTGAAAATTTTGAACTATTTTTCTAACATTGGCTGCACAGATTCAAGCATACAGGTCAGTATGTTGATCATTGATTTGAAAAAAAATAGTATATGAACATTGTTGTTCTAATTTTCTATTTCTATTTGATTTTCAGAGTCTACTGTTGTTGAAAAAGCTGCAGAAACCAAGTAGGCTTTTCTTCTGCTATAGTCTGTTTTGTGAGTGTGAGATATTTGATGAAAATTTGTGCGATAGTCTGTTTTGTGAGTGTGAGTATATGGTTAAATTGAGTATGTCGATAGATGTTGTTGTTGGCACGCATTTGATATGGTTAAATTGTTGTTGTTGTTGGCACGTATATGGTTAAACAATGCTATAAATTTATTGTTGGTTCTCATTATTGTTCTACATTTTCGCTTCATTGTCCTTTAGATAAATCTCTTCATCAGTAAGCATTTATATAAAGCCATAATCTGTACTAGGGGGCTTTGGACATTCAAGTAGAGCATATTTGTCTACTATTAATAGGATGTGTGTTTATCCTTATTTTACCTTTACTGAGCTATATGTGGTTGTTGATAGTGAGTTTCGATCATTTAGGCACTGCGAACTTTCAAATCCCAGACTATATATGTAGGTTCACTCAGTGTTTGGTTATAATTTTTTGGCCACTTTATTCTCAACTTATCTCAAGGTTTTCCTATTTTGTATTCTTTTTCTTCTAATAGGTTATGGAGCAACCACCAGATTCCCAAATGTTTGCACTGCAGGAATCTTTCCAAACTCCAGGGGTTTGTCACTTGATCCTATAGAAATTTCATTATTGCTTTTGTTGGTCTGGTCATTTCCTTTTATTTATAAGACGACCATTATGCTAATTGGATTCACTGTTATGCATATAGGTACCACTAGATAGTCTTAGGACAAATGTATGAGTAAGACTTTTGTGGAGGGAAAAAAACTTTTACTTCATATAAGATGAAATAAAATAGAAATTTCTTTTATCTTTTACTAGAATGATCTTCTATCTCTGTGTCAGACTAAAAAAAATTTCTCTTGACAATTCTTAAACAGTCACAATCATCTTCTTTTAGATATTTGAAATACATCAGGCGAACAAGGAAGTATGTGCATCAAGGGCTTGGAACCTATATCAAAATGCCATATCTTGATTGAAAGCAGAATATTTGTCTTAAACACGTCAAAGCAAAATAAATATGTTATGCTGATTGAAAGTTTCATATACTTTAGTCTTTTTTGACAACAAACTAGGAAGTATGGGAAATTTTAGAGTTTGATGCATGGCTGGGTGACAAGTTGGATATGGGACATACACCTTAGGAGGAACTTGTTTAAGTAGTTAAGGACAAGTTGGATATGGGTGACAAGTTTGATGCATCATCATCGGTAGAGCTATTGAAAAACAATATACAATTAATTTTCAAACTCTTCTAGATCATAGTTGAGACTGTTATGTTACTTTTCTCAACCACAATGTGCAAGAGAGGAGAGTGGGGTACTACTGTACTAGACAAATTTACCAGTTATTAACTTTATGTCGGGGTACTAGACAAATTTACTCGTTAGTTATTGACTTTATGTCCCTTACTGATTTGGCAAAACTTAATTGTATAGTCAGTTGCCATTTATATTGATCCCATTATGCTTGTATAACAGTTGTTTTACTATGCTTTCATGTCATTTACAGCATTGTGCGGGAATAAATTGCTTGGCTGTTTTGAAATCATCTGCATTATCACCACTAACATTTTACTGATGTGTCTTATGCATCACTTACAATAAGACAGTGACATCTTAGATGGTTTATGCAGATCCTGATTTGGGATCTGAAGATAACTTTGGGATTTGGAAGATTGATGATACATACAACAGTTTTTATACGCAGCCCTTTAGGATCAAATATGCAAGGTAGGATGTCCTGTTATCTGTTATGGTCTCTTTTGATCTCTCTCTTGGAAAGCATGAAGTACATTTTTTTCTTAAACACTTCCAGTGATCTATGTAGTCATTAGAAGCTAGTGTCTTCCACTTCCTGTTCTACATAGTAAAGCCATAGTAAGCAGATTCCTTCTCCTTGTTTAGGATGTGGAAATGGGAAAGTATAAGTATTTATGAAGTGTTGGTACTATTTGGCATAATTGGCATGGACACTTTTCAATGCTAATGCTTACTATCATCTCAAGATTTCAGGGAATCTGCAAACCCTTTTGTAGAACAAGCAGTGCAATACGCAGTAGCAACTGCACATGCAACACTAACCAACAATGATAAAAAAGATGTACTACAGAAGCTGCTCTTGCAAGGTATTGCTGGTGCTTTTTGTTCATTTGTTTAAGATTATGAACTTCGAGTATCCTAGTCCTAACAGAATTTCTCATGCAGGTCTTGATATTACGATTCTTGGATCCAATGATTTCTATTCATACCGGAATCAGGTACCTTTACATTCTCTTCAAATATTCTACCTATCATGTGGTTAGTTGAAGTGATAAATTTTGAGCATTAATCTAGCCTTTTAGTTTCTTCACTTCAGCTGTCTCATGTAAAACATGCCCTGAGGATACTGAAGTTTGATTGCTTTATCTAGAATGTGTTTTTTTCCTCTTCTTCTTACTTTTTTTTTTGTTCAACATAATAAGCTATAATAGGCTCCATTCCCTTATTTATACAATATAGTAAAGTTATCCAACAATCTACTGGCTTGGATTTGCAAAATGTCGTAAACCATGTGTCTGCCAAGAATTGGAGCTGCTCTGTCTAGTTTTTTTCGGTGCTGCAATACACTGGACAACACGCTCTGTTTTGACAGAGTGGTCTGTCCTGATGCACTCTGTTGCTTTTTTTTTTCTTCTGCTGTTAATGGGTATTTTTGGTGTAGTGATAATGTCTTTTTACATTTGTTTGTTCATTTATTTTGTTTCTAAACAATTTGCTTTTGGATGACTATAGTGCTAGACCAAACTCTAAAGATGGAATGGTTGCAAATGGAGAAGCCTCACACTCGAAGAGCAAGATAACCAGTATCGATGATGTTTTGCATGGATTAGTTGAGTGGCTTTGTGCCCAGGTTAGTATTTGAGCGATCACATGTCGTATTTCATTGAAAGAAAGTAATTTATGCTCATTTTATTACATTATGTGGTACTGATATGCTCAACATGCATTTGATTTAGTTTCATTGATACAACTCATTGTCTAACACCATGAGTATCTCTTTTGCATTGGTTGATTTGAACCTTCAAAATGCTTCCCTAATGTGTAGTGGAAAACCAATATAAGATGAGATACATGCATACAGCACAACACACTTTCTGATACAAACCTTAAGAAAAGGGAATAGTCTCAAGTAATGTTTATAGAGTGTTTTATTTTCTCTCTTTTATTTCAATTTTTTGCGAATGACTTTCTGGATTGGCTATTTTTCTTACAATCCACCATAACTAATATTGCTTATTAAATTTTAAGCCTTAAGCTCATATAGCACTTGTCTCTAAAGAATCTGAGAACTCATGTCTTATTCTCATTTATGGAAACTAATCTTTAAAATGCAGTTGCTCGGCATTGTAGTTCATATTCTATCCCTTTTGCAAATTTCATTCCATTTACCTATATTAGTATTTAGTATGTGAGTATAGCTCTAGAACAATTTGGTGTGAATACAGGAGGGAGAAAATATGGCAGTCACTATCTATAGTGGTCATTTTGGTGAAGTGGCGTTCATCAATAAAACAGGGCTGCTTGTTTCAATAGGTGTTTTAATTTGAAGAATGAGTTGTAACTAAAGTAGGAAACTAGAGCTGCTAAAGATTAGAGGTTTGGGATAAGATAGGGCCTGAAAGGTAATAGTGAGCTCGAGCTGGAGCTGCTGCTCAGCCAGCGCTTTCTCCCCAGGCATTGGTGAGTGTTTTGTTTTTCACTTGTTCCCTTGGCCTATTGGTAACTTCTCTTTTTAGATCAAAGGCAGGAAATCTTGTAGTAGTCATGTCTGCTTGCCCGGTCTAGAAAGGTGCTTTCAGGTTTTCTGCTTTTCTCTTTTGGCCTTGAACTTGAACTCCCTCTATCCAGGCAGTCAACCGAAAAGATGAGAAAAGGCATGAGTGAAATTGTTGCACTTCCAGGGCAGGGGGAAGAGCTGACGGAAGGGGAGAACTAGTTACCCGCCTAGATCAATTGCTGTCCTGAGTCGCGGTCTCCTACCATCCCATGTTGCTCACATCAACATGTTTCAATCTAACATAACTACCCATCCGTTTTAACCAAGCTCACTTCTATGTCTCCACTAAGGTAATGTATATATATATATGGTGCTTTATGCTTCTAAGGTTCATTATCCTTGCATACATGTAAGTGGTGCAGCTTTTCTGTAGCACCGTTTAGTTGGTGATAGTGTGTTTCTGCCATTAACATTATCTGTCAGATTTTTAATGTTGTTTTATTATCAGTTAGTGACTTGTATCGTTTCATGTGACTGCAGCTGAAGAAACCTTCCCATCCTACTCGTGGCGTACCAGTTGCTATTAGTTGCTTAACATCTTTGTTGAAAGAACCATTGGTTAGATCCTCTTTTGTAAAAGCAGATGGGGTGAAGCTGCTAGTTCCGTTGATTTCTCCAGCATCTACTCAGCAATCTATCCAGGTAATTTGGTCTTATTCACAATTAAGAGTTATGCTTTGAAAAGATTGGCTTCTCAAGGTGAGTCTTATTTGCAATATCCCAAAAGTACATCCTAGCGATGAAGACAGAGGGCATTGGGTAGCTGAACCAAACATTGACAGGAAAGTTTCAGCCTTCATTGCTAAATTCTATGAAAGTCGTGTGTCAGATCCTGATCGACAAACTGTTCCACCTATGTAAACTGTAATATAGGAGTCCCATTTGTTATGCACTTTTATTATAATTTGCTTGTAAGTGTGCTCACTAGTTTGTGAATTACAATAATGAAAAAATAATACAAGATTTGTTCACATTCAATCTTAGTTTTTCTGTATTACAGCATAAATGGCCTTTTCGGTCTATCTATCCTCTCATCCCGCTTCTTCCTATCTGGATTTGAAGTACTAATGAACAATGAACAGAATAGATTCAAATACTTTCCTGATTGTCAAGTTAATAACATGTACAGAAGTAGGTTCGTTGTTACATTTAAAAAAAAAAAAATTTAAAAAAAATTAAATTTTTTTTTGCCACGGCTTAAAACCGTGGCTAATTATTGCAACGGCTAAAAACCGTGGCTACCTTGCCACGGCTTATAACCGTGGCTAGTACTGGCCACGGCTTAAAACCGTTGCTAAAGCTATTGCAACGGCTTAGAACCGTGGCCATAACTTGCAACGGTTTTAAGCCGTTGCTACTCCTGGCCACGGCTTAGAACCGTGGCTAAGATTGTTGCAACGGTTTATAACCGTGGCTAAATCATCAACCGTCCTCGAGATAAAACCGTTGCTAATATTTTTGCCACGGTTTTTAGTCGTTACTGGGGATTTAGCGACGCCTCTACAGCCCACGGCTCTAAGCCGTGACAATGGGTTACCCCCACGGTTTAGAACCGTTGCTAATGGGTATTTTTGGTGTAGTGGGAGCAGGTTGCTATATGTTGCAGAGTGCTATGTTGTTACATGTAATGTTGTTTAGGAAGGATTTCTGTTAGATTAGTTGTCAATAAATGTAGTACTATAAATAAGAGAGCATAAGAGAGAAAAAGGGATTCATTTGATTTGTAAGAAAATTGTACACTTGAGCATTTGCTCTACAGGAGATTAGCTATCTCGAATTAGCTTTCTTATTGAATACAATCCATTCCATTTACTGTCATCAATCCAGAATTATAATTACAAGTTCTTCAGTTTGTAATTTCTCTTCATTGCCTGTATTGCATCACTGTCAGTAGAACTGCATTGGCTTAACACCGTGACCAAAAAAAAAAATTAAATAAATAAATTTTGCCACGGCTTAAAACCGTGGCTAACTATTGCAACGGCTAAGAACCGTGGCCATACCTTGCCACGGCTTATAACCGTGGCTAGTACTTGCCACGACTTAAAACCGTGGCTAGTACTGGCCATGACTTAACCATGGCTAAAAATATTGCAACGGCTTAGAACCGTGGCCATAACTTGCAACGGTTTTAAGCCGTGGCTATTCCTAGCCACGGCTTAAAATCGTGGCTAAAATTTTTGCAACGGTTTAGAACCGTGGCTAAATCATCAACCGTCCTCGAGTATAAAACCGTTGCTAATATGTTTTTCCACGGTTTGTAGCCGTTAATGGGGATTTAGCGACGCCTCTACAGCCCACGGCTCTAAGTCGTGACAATGGGTTACCCCCATGGTTCAAAACCGTTGCTGATGGGTATTTTTGGTGTAGTGTGATTCCCGCCTGTCACTCCATGATTGGGTGTAGCGGGCCCTATCGGGAAGATTAGGTTGCGGTGATGGCGGGAAAGCTACAACTGTAGAAAGTCCTGTTCCAAGAGTTCATGGTGGTTAATGCCCCATCCACCTACAATATCATTTTGGGAAGGCCTAGGCTCCATCAAATTGAAACGGTAGTTTCCACTTTGCATCAGTGCATCAAGTACCCTGCTAATCAAGCGGAAGTGGCCATTCGAGGAAACCAGCTCTCAGCTAGAGACTGCCACTATGCAGCATTAAATAATCTGGACAACTAGCAATCATAGTCTGGGCCCGTGACCCAGATATCTCAGAGCTCGGGCCTAGAGAAGAGTATCCCCACTCGGATGATGAGATTCTAGTCAGTCTGAGGGGAAGACCTAAGGTCCGCCAACTAGAGAAGAGTAGGTCAAGGTCTACTTTCATAGCTCCAATAACAAAAGAGTCGTGTAGAAAGGTTCCTGCCTTAGCAAAGGATTTTCAGAGCGGCTGATAAAGCTATTGAAGGAGAATCAAGACATCTTTGCCTGGACGATGCGGGACATGGTGGGAATTGACCCCTTTGTAACCACCCATCGACTAGAAGTTGACACTGAGTGGAAATTGATCAAGCACAAGAAGAGACCCATGGCCCCCGAAGGAAATTAGATCATCAATAAAGAGGTACAAAGGCTACTTAACGCTGACATGATTAAGGAAGCGCGATATCTAGACTGGATGGCAAATACCATCTTGGTAAAAAAAAGAATGGGAAGTGGATAGTCTGCGTGGATTACACATGCCTGAATAAGGCTTGTTCAAAAGACAACTTTCCACTTCCTCGCATTGATTAAATCATGGATGCCACGTTTGAACACAACCTTCTTAGCTTCATGGACACGTATTATGTATACAATCAGATACAAATGCACCCCCAGACCAAGAAAAAGCCTCCTTCATAACTGAAAGAGGGACATACCGCTATCGGGTGTGGTTATTCAATCTAAAGAGCGTAGGAGCAATGCATCAACGACTAGTAAACCAAATGTTCAAGGATAAAATTAACATAATCATAGAGGTCTATATAGACGACTCAACGCATCTAACCGTTCCAATTCATACAGACCAAAACAAGGCCCTGACCACCAAGACTCGACTAAATAATGAGTTAGGATCTAGTCCTGAAAAGACTATCCGTCTGTCACTCTAGTTCTATATAAAGCTAAGTAGCAGTACTTAGACAGATCAACACCTACTCAGAAAGCGAGCAACCAACAAGACATGGTCTGCCCTCATAAAGATCACTCTTCTATGACTTCGCTATCATTGGCGAATCGTCCTATTTCGTCAAGGGGACTACAGAGGCTGAGTCAAGACCACTCGCGACTCTTTCAGGACAAGATTAGTGTAGTCCTCGCTCAGAGTTAAACTGTCCCATTTTTTTACTTTACAGTCCAGAAGAATTGTTCGCACAAGCCAATATATCCACAATCATTAAGGCATAAAAGAAAAGCGAATTATGAAAAAAGACTTTATTGATTACTAAAAAGTTGCTATAAAGCTTGACCGACTTGCTAATACAATAGTTTACAAACTACAAGTATCTAAGCTTGGTGCAAAGCAAGGCGTGAGTGAAGATCCGCTGGAATACACGTCGAGACTTTATTCCGCCAATTTGCCTTCAGAAGAAGACTTGGAAGTCAAGCGAAAAGAAACTACCACCCAAAGTTGGCTATTGGAATAGACGTTGATACTTTGCTTCGCCAATCTGCTTTCAAAAATAGATTTGGAACTGAAAGCAAAATGACCCAAAGTTGGCTACGGGGGTGATTCGTCAAAAACGGGATGCCTGGGGTGAAACAGAGTCAGCTCCCCAAGATGAAGGATAAAATTGGCCCCTTAGGGGGAGTTTGTACTTTTTCTTCGTGACGAAAGAAGAAATTAGGAGGTCCCACCGAACCACTGAAAGCTCACTCAAACCAGGTGGCTTCATCTAATAGCAGGTCTTGTTAAGACACATCGTTGAAATCATCAGAACATTCATGACTCCACAAAACAGAGATCCTCCTTCATCATTTGGTGAGGTCAAAACACATTTTCTGGAAAAACACATTTGGGAAACATGTTCTACAACGTTCATGGAAATGCTTGAAACTGCGAGAACCAGCCTATATAAATGCATGATAGTTCACAGAATGAGGTCATCCATCAGTTGCATCAGCATTAAATGCTACACAAGGAATAAGGAGGTGAAGATTTCAAGTACAATTGCACCAGTCCACATTCATCAAATTAGTGGAACTGCACACAACCCCATTAACTGTGGGGAGTAACCGATACCAAACTATCTCGCAATCCACTCCATAAACGTGCATAATGATCTCGTGAACAGGGTGGAGAAAGCCCAAATAAGCTCCTGATCTGATCCAGCCCAAAAAATAGAGAATGACCTAATACTATAATAAGAAGGTCAAGCCATGAGAGTTCAAAGTGGGAGACTGGGTACTCGGAATAACTCAGCAAAACACTAAGAAGCCAGGCGCTAGGAAGCTAAATCCAAACTGGGAAGGACCCTACAAAGTGACTAAGGTCAACAGGCCAGGTACATACTGGTTAGAAAACACGAACGGTGAAGGCCATAAGCGTCCACGGAATGTAAAACACTTAAAAAGGTTTTATCAATAAATTCAAGGTATTTGCTTTATTAAAGTTTCATTGCTATTTGTTAAATCTAGTTGAAATTTTGGTCAATTGATTCTAATCTCACCTAAGTGTCAGAATTGCTGGTTCGACCCCCATGTTGGACTACCAGGCGAATTAAGTAAGTCAGGACACCAAAGTTAGACTTATACGCCCAAGGCCGTATGATAGCCAAACTTGAACAATGTTTAGTAAATTTATTAAGGCTGATGAAGACAACCTCTGATCCACTTTAAGGATTAGTCCACCAAGAACAGACAAAGATGGCTTAGAAAGTGGAAGTCTAGTCAGAGCTCATAAAGCCTGACCAAGATGACTTGCCAGGGATAATTATCTGACCATAGACAATGATGGCCGAATTTGACCAAAGTTTAGTTAGTTCATTAAGACTAATGAAGACAACTTCTGGTCCGCTCTAATGTTTAGTCTGCCAAGAATTGACAAAGATGGCTTAGAAAGTGGAAGTCTAGTCAGAGCTCATGAAGCTTGACCAAGATGAATTGTCGGGGATCATTGTCTGGTCATAGACAATGATGGGGAAACATGACCAAAGTCTTGTCAATTCGTTAAGAGTGATGAAGACAACTTTTGGTCCGCTCTAAGGTCTAGTACATCAAGAACGGACAAAGATGGCTTAGAAAGTTGAAATCTAGTCATAACTCATGAAGTCTAACAAAGATGACTTGCCAGGGATAATTGTCTGACCTTAGACAATGACGGCCAAACTTGACCAAACTTTTTCGAACTCCGCATAGACCGCCTTTCTGTAGTAAGAGATATCCCAATCAGCATAATCCTCTTCCATTAGCTCCAATAGCTCTAGCCTTTGTTTCACCACTCTGCTAAATTGGAACGTGCCATGAGCCGTGATAAGCCCTTCCTCGTGAGCTTTTGACTCTGCGACCTCTCATTCTGCCAGCTCCAGCCTGGCCACCAATGCATCAGCTTCGGATTGCTCTGTACTTAGCTTATCTTTGAAAGGGCTGAGCTCATTTTGTGTCATGAAGAGTTCCGCTTCTGCCGTCCTTTTGGCGTTGAAAGTAGCGTCGACCTCTAGCCGCCGACATCGGGCATCCCATTCAATATCCCTCTTTCTCTTCTCAATGTTCAAAACCTGAATATCAGACTATTGGCCATGGCCTCTCTGGCAAGCTTTAGGTCACGATGGGTGTGATTCAACTCCGCTTCCCCTTACTTACAGCAATTGGCTCCCCCTCACCCACTGATTCAGTAGCGGTTGAAGGGGAGGAAGGCAGGGAGCAACTCCTCCGATCGACCTTGACCTCAAACCGAGGGTGGGCATTATGAATGACGAGGAGGGGATCATTCGCCGTAGGGACGACGGTCAGGTGACTTTTCGCCAGACAAATAGGATTCTTGCTCCAAAGAGGGGTTATACTTGAAATCCTTCAGAGAAAAAGAGTGAGTTTGTCCAGCATCAAATGAGGCAGTCATTCCTGCCTACAGTAGTACGTTGTTCAAAATCTTCGCTTGCTCAGTGCTCAGTTGCGTCACATCATCAACTCCCACCAAATTTTGATTCTTATTCTTCAGGTCGGGAAGGGAAACAAGAGCTTTAGCCTGAGCATCCTGCCTCTCAAATGGAGCAACTTTCGCCCTAGCAAGTTCCTGCTCCGCAACTGTTAACCCCCCTGAAGGGGCCAATAACCTGAAAGTAGTCTTAGCCACTGTTCAGGGCTTCTTAGAAAGAAGAGACAAGGGGAGTGCTACATCCAACTCCGCCCTCCTTGACGGACTAGGAATCTTAACCTTCAGGAGCTTCCTCTTCTTTGAAAGAGGACCACCAACTTGCTTAGGTCTAGAGATTCTGAACAGAGTAAGAGCCTCATGCTAGTAATCCCATAGTCTGTTACGCTTGATGTTGTCAGGCTGCACAACATCTTCCTTCCTCATGAAAGTCAGATCATCGAATTGGTCCAAGGCTTCTTTATCTTCTCAAGAAAGAGGCACTGTCAATTTTTTTTTGACAAAAACCATGGATAACAGTTCAATATGCAATCAACACAATTTGGGGCAAGAAAGGTAGTACACTTACTCAGTTATTTGAACTTCTGATTGATCGGACGACCGACGATATGATAGCCTTGTGTGGGCGGGCTCTGAGGCTGACGAGCTACCATGTGTGGGCAGGCAACCGAAAACTATTTTGTAACTTTTATGTTATGCAACCAAAAACCATTTCATTGCCTCGTATTCCTCTTCCTCCAATGACCACACCTTTATCTCATTTTTCATACTCCCCTCTTCCTCATCATCAATCTCGCGGTCCCTCTCCTAGTGCTCAAGGAGTTGCTTCTTTATCGCTTTTTCTTTTCTTGTGCTCAACCTAAAAACTTTTGAGGTTGGGAGAAGCCATTAGTCATCTAAGTCGGGTTGCTCATCAGTGCGTACTGTGTTCCCTCTTTCACTTCCGAGCATCTGGTCATCAAATTTCGAACATCTAGTCAGGCCTAGCACCGAAGTCGAGTGCTACCAATGAACTTTGAATGGGTCCCCCCTTTCAATGAGCAACAATCAGACATTGAATGCTTGAGTCATTGCTCGGACAATGAACTACCTTGTCTTGTCTCTTTTGAATACATGTGCGTTTTCCCTTTGGTGGGCCTATAATCGCAAGTGAATCCTTTGTGTCCATAAACTACTACTTCACCAGATCAGCAACCCTAGGATTCCTAGTTAAAACTACACCTTCATCTCGATCAAAGGTGGGATCCCATCGCTTGAAGCTTCCTATTCGCCTTTTGGGGGGTCCGTCATTTATAGATAGGGGTTATCTCAAGGTAGACATGACTAAGACTACTTTACGACAACTCTTCTTTTCGTCCTACTTCTAGATTGAACTACCTGAAAACATCATTGGGCTATGGTGACTCTCTGACTAGCTCTTGCTTTCTCATTCGATGCTCAGAAGCACGAAAAAAGTAGTAACTTCACTTATTTGATACCTCACAAGGGGCAGGAACTGCTATAAACACTCTTCGCGGATGGGTCTTTAGAACACAATTGAAAACTCTCTTACTAAAAGAGATTCTAATCCAAAATGAAATAAGGATAATATATTTGCATGGAAAGAATGTTAGGAAGCTAACATCTCTCATCTGAGTGAGTTAGGCTAGTTTATTCCTAGGCCCTCCCACTCTAGGATTTCAATTTCATAATGATGTTATGTTATGCTCGCATCCGGTATGGTGCTCCATCAAAACCAATCTTGATTGAACCTACTACCTATCTATATTTGCTTAATGGATACAATCTATTCACGGTAAGGCCTTAGCCTTATATGGGTGATATGTACTCTTATCCCCCACGAATGATCCTGCATTCAGTGCGAGAAAAACATTTAGGTTTTACCGATGACTGATAACATAAGCAAAATCCATAAAATCATCACAATTTGAAGTGAATCCCCTTCCTGATTTATCAACTCTGTTTTTTTTTCTTTTTTTGATTTCTTCTACCATCTGACAACTGCTTGTTGATTGAGTAAATGGAGACTGACTTTTCGTAGCTTTCCTCATTGAAGCTATCCTCTTTTCTTGTTCTGTAGCTCACGATATTGGTTCAATTTTTTAGTCTTTCAAAGGTGGCTAATACCTTCTCTCTAAACTACCAAACATGACTGACACTCGAAATCATTGAAATTTTCCTACCCATCTTTCTTTTAAAGGAAGGAAGTTAAGAAGAGCCTTTTTTACTGGAAATTCAAATGGTTGAAGGACCTTTTCCCACGTCAGTGCACCCATCTGTATCCACTTCGTCCAATGCAAGAGATTCTTCTTATTCCTCCACAGGTTTATTCCAGTATCCCAGAAGATTAATGACTTTTGTGTGGGGCTTAGAAGCAGCTTTATAATATATAGGTCTGGTACTTCATCTTGCAAATGAAAGGCTTTTTCAATTGAATCAACCGGGTAGGCCGGAGAGGATCATCCCCCTTTTATTCTTCTTCATCTCCTTTCTCATATCGAGACTTTAAGGCAAAAACTTATCTTAAAATAGAATCGTAAGAAGGCCTTTAATCAATTTCTGATAGTAGAAAGGAAAAATAACAGTTCTTGGTAGCTACTAATTCCATTATTGGATCCATTTTCTACGGTTCCACTGGTTGGATAAAAAACTAGGCTAAGATAGGTGCGCCTGATAGCGCTTGTCGTGGGTAATCGGGAATGATCGAGTAGATTGTGCAACTTGTAAATGATGCTTGCTTCATGGAATATCGGTTTAGGCAAGGCTTGTTTTGGCTACTATCAAGAGAAACAATAAAAAAAAGGAGGTTGACTCGTGTTTGTGATATCAAGTTCCATTTTTTAGTGATCCAGGTCAGGTTTCCTACTTTATTGACTGGAATTTGGCTAGCTTAAGAATGGAAGGCTCTGAAAGGCTATGAAATTTTTGGTTCCAAGTGTAGAGGTTGAAAATACATACAAGAAGGAAGCTTTGAAAGACCAAAAAAAAATAAAAATAGCTAACTCGTGTTGACGGAAGAGTCTTTTGGTGGCTATACCTAATAAAACGAAGTCGAATTATGGATTACGACACCAAGAGCTCATTCATGTTCAGAACAAGAAACTCAAAGAGTGAGCCACGTAATCCACATACTAATCAATCTTACTGATACTGGATGCTAGCAAAACAAATAGATCAATAGAAAGATAAATAGATAGAGTAGGGAAATGATTCAAACACTAGAACATAATCCAATCCAAAATCAATGCTTGAGCATTGAAGGTAGAAGGGAGGCCATTACACCACTAAGCAAGCCCCTAACTCCATACTTTATTTCCAGCCCTTGCTCTCTCAAACAAAAACAATTTTTCCAAATGTTATGCAATCAATCATCAGACCGTCGGAAGTCGCTCTTTCAATTTATATTTTCCAGGCATACAACCAACACTTAAAAAATCAAAGGTAGGTGTATAAACCCTTTTATTGATCGATTCAACTGAATGAGATTCACACACAAATTCTTTAAGAAAACAACCCTCATTTTCAAGGCTATGGATATAGTCTACATCGGCGTATTACTCATAGGATGAGTCTTTATAACCTATAGGGTAAGGAGCAATAGACGAACTTTGCCCTAGAGCCGTTAGGCTAGGCTCATTAGACGTCGGCGGAATTAGTCTGGTATTACGATTACGAAATTCAAAATTGAAAGAGAAAGGAGCATGTGATTTCCCATTAAGAAGTTTCGAAATACAAATTGTTGGGGAGAGTATGAGAGAAGAATGGTTGGGTGAGCACTAACTGAACATAGACCCGAATTTCCGTTGCTATGGAGGTTGTCGATTACAAAAACATGTAAGCGGTATGGCTGACTAACTTACGGTACAAGCTGAGTAGGAAAGAAAGCCCTTAATAGCTCTCCTAAGTGTTATCTTTTTCCTTGAAATGCTTCGAAAAAGAAAGGAATAAGAGTAAGAGTTTGATGATGCAAATGTACATAGTCTTCAACGCAACTCTCTTCGTTGCTTACAGATGTCGCGCAACGAGTGTGCCCCAGATGAGGTTGTGGTCAATTCGGAGGTCCACCCATGTTTGAAGACACAATAAGGATACCTAGCTTGGTGGAAGTTCAACCTTAACGGGGTAGCCAAACACTGTAAGGGGTATTTTGTGCCTTCACAAACATGGGTTTGATTCCATGTTTGCTTTCGCGAAAATACATAAGAAAAAAACCATCCTACATTGTTACATTGTTACATCGTCCAGAGAGGGTGAAGGTTGAGACCGAAAATGCAACTGGAAGCCGGTTTGAGGTTCACCGATTGACCTAATTCCATCAGTAGTTCGAGCAGATACCACCCAGGATGCATAATATACCGTGCCAGTTGATCCAGATCCTTTAGCTTCCCACCCAGTTGGCGTGTGAACACATTT
The DNA here is from genome assembly GCA_963556465.1 of Berberis vulgaris. Taxonomy (NCBI): domain Eukaryota; kingdom Viridiplantae; phylum Streptophyta; class Magnoliopsida; order Ranunculales; family Berberidaceae; genus Berberis; species Berberis vulgaris. The sequence continues at coordinate 37,866,477 of OY747133.1, read as the reverse complement.
GAATAAGCATATGGGCTAGGACCAATTGTTAAGGTTGCAGCAGCATATTCTTAAGAAGTTTTAGCAGCACACACCTTCCACCCTGAGTAGACAGCTTAACCCCGGTTATCATGAGAAACCGCATTCCCACCAATCATGGTAAGATGTGACGTTCGGGACCGGGCATGAGAGCATGCGACGAAGGCATGTAGCGGTGGAATGGAAGCACCTTACTTGGGGGATTAGAGTCTCATCCCTTACCGCTCCATAGGGGTTCTACGAGCCTTGCTTTCAATGTTGTTTTTCTAGTTCGTTCATTTACATGCAATTTCCATTTGCATTAATAGTTTCAGTTTGATCTTGTTCCGCAAGAGGTGTGCAAACAGGTTTTCGCATGTGGAAGGTTCATGCGCAACCCTTCTCTACCACATTTATGGCCCAAAGCCAATACAAAGGATTTTTGGTTCCATCTTGCTCGAATCTTACTGTACCCCAAAGGAAAAAGGAATTTTGTGTTGTGAAGGTGGGATCGGTACACACGGATAAGGACTATTATGAGACTCTATGTACTTCATTTGTTTACCCCGTCTTCCAAATTCTACATTTTCCATTTTCCATGGAAGAAGTAGGATTCAGATGATAACAGGGATAACCATTGTTGTGGGTGAGGGAGAGATCAAAATTATGCTACTCTAGGTTTAGGTAATCCTTCCAAATCATAAGCCATCTCCAATGCCTGGGTGGGTGCGCGAAATCCTCAATTCTAAGTGCTAATAATAGGGATTACCCTACCCTTAAATCAGTAGGGCAAATCAAGTTAACCTTCCCCGCTATAGGATTTTGTAACCACTAGATTCTTTCGAGGGCTTGGTTTGGAGATAGCTGCAGGTTCTGAAATGCGGACTCTGCACTATAGGGTCGGATGAAGGGATTCGAAAGACAGCATGGATCAGGGAAAGAGGAAATTTCATAGCTCAAATTATCGAGAAAGCTTGGGCGGACCCCCAACCATTAGCACATTCTAAGATTCAAATGACTAATTGGGTGGAGTTGCAGAGGGAGAAATGTGAATTCGCTCATGATGCGTTGAAAGTAGGGGGAGAATCTGATTCAAAACCGTCTGCGATAAATCACGACGAATTGAAGCACTTCAAAAAGATGCTCATTCTGACACGAAAAATAGAAAGTTACAACATAGACATAACTTGGTTGCTGCTACTAGTCGGGCTCATCAAATGCAAACATGGCTCGTGGTAGCCGTGATAGAGGTCGCAACATGGAGTTATGCACAACCTCAAAATCATACTCAAGGAAATTTTTTTCCAAAGAAAGAATTTTCCAGAGTCAAGAGTGGAATCTTGCTTTTCGGGCATGGGCAATAGAGCACTGTGACTAAGTAACAACCCCTAGAATACTTTCGTCAATGAAGCAGAACGAGTTCAATGAACAATCTTAGGTCAATGAGTTTGAGTTCCTGTTTCAAGAAGTCAAGGGAGTTTCCTGTCGGTTCGATGAATCGGGGAGTTGAGTTCTTGTTTCAGGTGGAACAGGAAGTCAACAACGCTTTTCTTTTCCTTCTTCCTTCTTTTCATCTTTTCCCGTTCTTGACCCAACTTAACTCAGAATATTCATAAAAAGTAGTGGTCGACCTAAAAACTAATATTCTGCCATACCAGAATGCTTCTTATATATTGCTAGAAGCTAGAAGCTTTGCCAGAAGCAAGCAAGATGAGGTCGCTCTGCTCTTCGTAGACAAGGCTCGTTCCGTAACGAGCTCGTGTAGTACTCGCCCCTATCTCTAACTACGGATTCAATCCAGTCCCAAGCATACATGGAGCTACCCTGTTTACAAGATCCTTAGAGGTTTACATGTCTGGCGGCGGTACCTAAAAAAAAAATCAAACATGAAGACAAACGAGATCCACTCTCGCCGAAGTCATTGTACCTTTACCTATGGTTTTGGTGTGGAAGGTGGCCCCTTTCCCTATGGGTTAGATAGTGATCCCTCGCGCTAATTAATTGATTGTAAATACGAAAGCCAGGATAAAGTAGCTTGCACATTTGTTTGTTGTAGTTTGTTGGTACAGATATGCATGGTTACACCTTCATTTGATGTGAAAAATGAATGATAAAAGTTGCAAATCCAAAGCCTTGTGCCTCTAATCCATATAAAATAAATCAACTTCAATCCCCCACTCTCAAGGACGACTTATTTTCAAGTGATAATGATAAGAGGATTAGATTAAAAGATTCAAGAAACCAATGTGAAAACATTGAAAAGAACTCCGGAGAAGAACAATCATCAACTAGAGTTGAGGATGTTATAGTGGTCGGAGAAAGTAATGGTGCAACAACTTTAGTGTATGATGACTAAGAATAACGATATGTGGGTTGAAAATGATTTGATCGTAAAGGGGTCTGCTAAAGAGGATGAAGTTATCACCTTTTCTATGAGTGATGTAGTATACCTAGAAGGCACATGAGTTTTGAGTTGTCATGTTGCACTATATAAACATGTTGTTGAACAGTTTGGTAGAATTGAACAAAAGAGGTCACCTAGAGGAGTTGGTGGTGTTGCGTTGTCACTCAAATTTTGGATATGCTCCATGAGATGGATGGGGTCGAGATATAGAGGTTGACTGAAGAAAAATAGATTGCTGAGATATGTTGATTGCTATTGGAAACTTTAAAAACTTGTCATGCAGGTCATTTTAGCTTGGGTTAAAGTGATGAAAGATAAGAATGCTGAAATCAAAGTTTTTTATTTTGGGAGGAAAACTATACCTTTATTACTAGTCCAAAAAAAATATTGAAATACATCGGGGGTACATTAGACTTTACCCAACTAAAAGACTAACGAAAATAAATTCCAAAGTTTATTAGGAACATGTATATATGTTGTACTGGCCTAGTCCAATCTGAGCAAAGCTTTAAGAGGGTCCGGTTAGCATTTGGGCATGTACATTTGGCTCACCTTTGCCATACGTGCAATGTTAGCTAGTGCATCAGTAGGGGCTGATCCAGGATTGCAGACAAAGGGGGGCAAAAAATTAAATAAATCATAGATAATTTAATTTTTAAAATAAATAGAGAAATATGATTAAAAAAAGTTTCAAAATAGTACAAGAGAAACATATTTAATTAGTCAATATAGATGCACAATAGATTTAGGTAGAATCTCTCTACGGGTTCTCATGTTCTAGTAATGCTGCATAATCACCTCATCATCGATACCATTAAATATATTTTTCTCAACATATGTAATCAAACTATCTACCATCCATTGATCTCCCATGCGATTAGTAACCGATTCTTGACAATCTTCATAGCAGAAAAAAAAAATTCTCTCAACGTTTGGTCTTTCTTATATAAAATTTTTCAATATGTACCTCGAACCACTATATACAAAAATGATAAGACATTGATTTGGTGCCTCCAGCATCTATTAGATTCTCAATACTTAGACAACATCATAACATTAGTTAATAGCATCGACAGAGAGAATCGTTATCAATGTTGAATTTACTTTGTCAATTTTGATTATCAAGGTGAATGAGATTAGAAATCAACATCTAGGAAGAGAAGAAAATTTTACAAGAAGATGCTATAGCTAGTTGCGTTGTGCGAAAGACAAAGATAAAGACTTAACTTTCTTATTATTAGATCATTGTTTCCATCTCTAACATTCAACTCAACAAAAGTAGTAAATAACTTATAGTGAGTGGTCATGACATCTTTTGCTATTCAATATTCATTTAATACAATCAACTACTGGATAGTCAAATATATCCAACAACGATGTTAAATTAAACAAAGGAACAGGGAATAATGTTGTTGTTGCGGCGCAAGAAGAACATGAAATCTTTCTTCAAGGATTCTACTACTAGCATTTGGAAAACCATACTCAAACAAACTCACCTTGTTTTGCAAGACGGAGATGGAAAAGAAGATATCGCAAGCGAAGGCGTTTCCGTTGCTTTACACAATGCCGAAAGCGACACCTGAGGCGTGGAGGACTAGAGGCCAAAGACTGGAAGCGGAGACTCACTTTCTTCTTCGATTTTGTGTTATGTGACATTTTTTTATAAGAGGGGCAACATAAAATTTCAAAAGGGAGGCAATATAAAATTTCTAATGGGGCAATATTAAAATTATAGCTACTTTGATGGATTTTTTAAAAAACCTCTTAGCCAAGCAGTAGATCCGCCCCTGTGCATCAGCCACCGCGTTGGATTTGCAGAACGCATGTAAGTAGATGCACTTTACTCGTTGGCGGATAGATCTGATTTTTTCCCAAATCGACTGAAGATGCCACGGTAACTTGTAAGTCTCATTAAACCACGCCTTGACCAAAGCATAATTTGTTCTTGCAATAACACGATATACTCATTCCTCTGTGCAGAGATGTGAACCTTCAAGTAGAGCAAGAGCCTTTGGTCCATTGTTAGTTGGGAGAGAAGATTTGTCTTGCTTTTATGCATCTACCCTACTCATCGCGGACAATCGCTCCACCAGTAATCCACCCATCTCTTGCCGCCCCATTAGTGTTCAGAACAGCCCAACCGGGAGGGGGAGGGCAGCATAAGACAACAACTAGAGCTCTGTTTTTCACTTGGCGTGTCTTCAAGCTCATCCCTGATATGATCAACCTCGCTCTGGGAATCAAAACTTGAGAGATCAGCTTCAACCAGTGATGTACCCGAATGATCACATAATTCACATGACACCTCTCTCCTTCGTACAATTTATTGTTTCTCTGCAACCAAATTTCTCATAATGCAAAGAGGGGGTGAGGTTGTCTTTTGAACCAAATTTGCAACATAGTTTACACTTCACACGGACGATGAAATGTATTCCAAATATTGATTTGAAACACCTCGAAACTCTCGCAGCTAATTCACCTTCAATAAATAAATGGTTTGGCTGATTCAATGCTGGAGAAGGCACAACAAGAGCATTTTGAGGTGAGGTTAAAACCAATTCTAACGAGGTTACCATCCAGCTGAATCTCTCCTCTTGAGTATCTTTCAGATGAAAACCAAAAATTAGCTCAAACTTTTTATCAACATCCCCTTGATTGCGGATAACATCATACCCTATATTAATAGAAAATCACCATTATGCGTCCGACTCCATAAACATCCATCTCCCTTACCATCAAAACATAGACATTGCCTATAAATCCATCACCTCATCACGCACCCTTGCCTCTAAAAGCTATCATTATTAAAAACAACTTTCCAAAGTTGGCCAGTCTGTCCGGTGGTCAGAATCTGTTAAATAAATTCATTACATTCTCATAAAAAGAAAGTAACGCCCGAGCCCCATCCACCAACCATATAGAATTGTTAATCAACCACTGCCTCTGGAGCCATTTCCGTGAAATTTTTGGATGAATCTTGTTTCACTTGGAAAATCATCAAGGGAATATTTGTTAGCGAGTATTTTACGCTTCATAAAACCGCCCATAGTGATCCCGATGTCAGTAGGAGATTACAAGATAATGCGGACTTGAAAGCTCAATATGAAGCATCTAAACAACATTGGGAAGCTTTGTCGGGGTGAAAGAGATGTTGAACTTAAAGCCCTCCATGATGTAGAAGCGAAAACTAGATGCTTTTACTGTATTATTTGTTTAACTCTTTGAAGAAAAAAAAATGCATTTCACTATTAGTAAATGACTAATACAATGGATGTACTAATTAATTTTTTTTAAATGATGAATACAATGGATGTACTAATTGATTTTTTATTTTAAGAATGATAAGCTTTGATCCATTTTCCATTGATTGTCTACTTTGTAAGTTGGCCAAATAATACTAGCCACTTGATGATGCCTCCCTTATAAGATATGGTCATTCCCAATTTGGTACAAACTTTGATGCACTTTTTGCTGATGAATGTGGATGGTGGTACGTCGCACTTACTTTTTTACATGCGTCTACTTGTTTTTCTTAAAGTCAATAGACAACTATGCACTTGCGATAATATTTGAGATCATTCAATAGACTCGTGAATTTATAATTGCTCCTTCGTCAAAGGTTTTTTTGGCATGAGAGTAAAACTCCTCACAACTATTGTGACAAATAGAGAACATGAAATTGATGGGACGGTATACAACTAAACAGTTTATTAAAGTGGATGAAGAAGACAATAACACAATAAATATATATGTATATATATATATATATATGAGAAGATATGCAATCCGGATAGATTCGAGCTAAATTGAGCACCACTGTAAGAGCTAGAAATTGATCTACTACATCATCAGTTCGTTGAATGAAAGGGACTCAGGCCTGATGATAGCACGCGGGGGGGATAACACTGTTGAAAGCGAGGCCAGTCCGATCTTGCTTGAATATTGTTCGGTATTAACCTACAGACAGACATACACCAATCATGGTAGGACATAAGAGAGCTTGCTTAACAACATTTGGAATTGCATTATATATATATATATATATATAAACTTCCAGAATGGAGGAGAAACTTTGGGATGCTAGTACTTTATTACTAATACCTAAATAAGGGCTCAATTACAAAATGTATGGGATAAATAACAACTTTACTCTGATAAAAAAACAAGTAATCAATAAACCTAGATATCCCTATCTCCTAATGCAAGCAGTGTGATTCCTATCCAGTATCAAAATGGACCGAGCCTTACGTGGAAGAGACGTTTCAACAAAGGTCCTAGACAACTTATCCTCTTGAGCCAAAGCTGCCAAACAATCAGCCACTTGATTGACTTCCCTAAAAACATGTATACAAACACATTCAACCTCCTGGCAGTGGAAAAAATATCTATCCACACATTCCGTAAAAACCAAAACACTTTGATATCCCCCTTAAACTACCACTTAACTAGCATTGAATCTGTCTGAATAATCACTTTCGCCACCCCCAATTCTAGACATAACTCAAGTCCTTTAAGGCATGCTAGAGACTCTGCCCGATTTCTTGACCCGACCCCAAGGAAAAATTTCTTAGCATCTAAGCAGTACCCTTAAGTGTCACAAACTAGAGCACCATAAGTTTGAAACCCGACTCCTCATTGAATTTTGAAGACCCATCCAAGTTAAAAGTGAACTAATCCACCCACGAAGGTTGCCAATAGGGGTGGGCACGGGATGAGATCAGCGTGCTGCCTGTGACTGCCACGAAGATTATCATCATATAAGAGCGTGAAAAATAATTTTCTTATAATTAGATATAGATGTGGCATGCAAATATAAGGGTAGCCACTAAATCCCCTAACAATGAAGTCGAGTGGGCTTGACTTTTAGAAAATGACATGATAAATGGGACTCACTAAGAGTATTGTGTCGCTGTGATGGCCTCTCAACTGATTTTACAATTTCATTACTGTGGAAAACAAAATTCATGGTTCCTTGACAAAATGACATTTCATCTTTTGTTAGGGAAGAAATATAGACCTATTGGTGATGCTCTAACATATTCATAATGGTTTACCATCAATACATATATTGTAATTAAAAAAATGTATTTTTACAGTCCGGGGCATCTCAAATTCTTGGCTCCACTCCTGAATATTCCCTTCTGAATATGTATTACTTAGTTAATTGTCATTTTTCATCTTCACCTGGGTATTATCAATAATTGGAGCCACTTTTATTGGGAATCCAAGCCACAATATGTTATCTTTCTTTTGCTTAATGAATATTTATTTCTTGAAGTAACATTTCTGTTACCACTGCAAACACCATGAGTTTCTGTCAGTCATCTGTAAGCTTATATGAATAAAAATAAATAAATAAAAATATTAATAATAAATATTAAAAAAATAGCTCGGGACGGGATGAGATTTAAAATCTTCATCCCATCCCATCCCATCCCATTCTCGAACGGGATCGGGATGAAATTATGCAATCTCATTAAAACCCAAAAAAATCAGGACGAAACGGAACGAAATCGGGATCGCGGGATGGGATGCCCACTCTTAGTTGCCAATGTAAGACTAAAATGACTACAATTGAAATTGGTCTTTTGACACATAAAATAACAGGCCAATGGCTAAAAAAAGCCCAATGAAGACTAACATTCCTAAAACACTGTAACACGAGGTGCACTTAGGAACAGTAAAAAGCGTGGATTTCGTCCTGATATTCACGTTTTCCATTTTACCCTCGCCAATATCAAAATTTCTCCCTCCCCCTCTCTTTCAGCCGGTCTATCCATCAGAGAAAAAACCATCTCTGTGCCAAGAAGTACCAGCCACCCAACACCCACTCATTTCTTCAAATCATCATCGATCACCACTGAATCCACCGCACTACCACACCAACACTAAGTACCAACCCCCCCTTCATTCTTTGTCTTCCTCTGAATCTACAGCACACACCCCCCTCCTTGATTCGCAAGTCGCCGCCACCACCCACTCCCTTTCTCACTATCAAACAGAGAAGAAGAAGTGAAATGAATAGTTAAAAGTTGTTTTCTTTTCTTACACTATATGGGTGAAAGTGAAATGAACAATAAACTTTTGGACCTATTTTTTTTGTTGGGTCTTGGCCCATCAAGGTGTTGACTAAATCTTGCCAAGTGTCTACACTGAGTATTTTTAAACGGCATGATAGTATGTTCTCTTCTCAAGAATCCATGGTCAAAATATTTTTAAGGGTGTAACATGTTATGTAAATTAACAATTGTCACAATTTTTTGTTAGACCATGATTGAAAAAATTAACCTTCTATAAATGTTGTGTATGATATAAATTTTTTTTGTTACAATAGCATATAAATCTTTGTTCAAGGAGCTATTGAAAAATTAAAATGAAGTTGTCAATTTTATTATAAGAAACTTATCTAGATTCTTAAGTGCATGTTAAAAAATTTTTAACAATAAAGTGTGAACGCACTCTACGTAAGCATATATCTAGTATTTTTAACTCCAAAATAAGTGTAAATTAAAACTTTAAGAGATTTTCTAAAAACTTTAAGACTATAATTTTTTGTACAGTCTATGAAGTAAATTCCAATTTGTCATGCAACGCACAACGAATGCGTCAAAATTTTAATAATTAAATTTTTATTTAAAACACAAAATCCCCAAAAACTTTACTTTATGTTTATTGATTTTTAAATAAAATAAAAAAAATATTGAACATACACGCACATAATGCGCTTCTTCCCCTAGTGTTATTAACATATTAGCTAAATTTATTGAAACTTGTATATAGAAAACAAATGTTTATATCAATATATTCTCCTTCCTAACCATCATAGAACAACTTGACTACACTTTAAGTTTCTGCAGTCTCATAACTACGGCAAAATCATGAGAGCAAGTAATGGACAACAGGGTCAATGAAAAATCTTTGAGGAGTTTAAAAAAGCTCCTGGAAACTGTTGGGATGGAGCTGACTTGAATAGTCTCACATCAACTACGGTGGAGTTGTCATCTAAGAATATAAGGAATTGCCTATTCCCTAATAGAAATGAGGTATTTTACAGAAAACCACACACCACCTAGGCCCAGATGGAAGGCCCAATATGGTGGTGTTTAAGTTGAGCACAACATCGTTACTAATTATAGTGCACCAAGGGGTGCGCGCAGGTGCGCAACGCACCAACAAGTGGTATCAGAGCCGACAATTCGGTTGGGGCTTGGCGATGGTTTCCTTAAAATGTGGATCCTTGAGGTGTTATAGACCTCGCCCAAGACATTCCTTACAATCTAGGTGGAGGTGGCATTGTGTTCCTCGAGATGGTGTTCGATTCAATGGAGGTGTTCCTCAAGATGGTTGAAAATCACATGGATCGTGAGAAGTGACAATTAGCGCCAAGGTGGAGATGTTGGGATGAAGCTGGCTTGAATATTCCGCATCAATTAAGGTGGAGTTGTCATCTAAGAATATAAGGAATGGTCTCCAATAGGAAGAGGTCTACTTTAGGGTATGTTTTCACTTTTGCAGGGAAAGCTGTATCTTGGCAGTCTAGATTGCAAAAGTGTGTTGCTTTGTCAACGAATAAAGTCGAATACATTGCCATTACAGACTCAAGGAAGGAAATGTTATGGTTGAAAACATTACTCAAGGAATTGGGTGTGAATCAAAATAAATATGTTGTGCATTATGACAGTCAGAGTGCCATAGAGCTTAACAAGAATGCTGCATGTCATGGGTGTACTAAGCATATTGATACTCATTACCACTGGATACGTGATGTGCTTCAGAAGAATTGTTTCAAACTTGAGAAGATTCACACTAGCAAAAATCCTTCCGACATGATGACAAAAGTGATTCCTAAAGAGAAACATGAGTTTTGTAGAGAGCTCATTGGAATCGCCTAATATACTAAGAATATAAGGAATGATCCACTTCCTAATATAAATAAGGCAATTTTTTAGAAAACCCCACACCACCTAGACCCAGATGGAAGGTCTAATATGATTGTGTTTAAGTTAAGGACAATATTCTTGCCTTGTATACCAAAGGGTGTGCGCAGGTGCACGACCCACCTACAAAAACAAGCAACGTCATAATCATCGTATGTGTAAAAGGCATAAGAAGATGAATAAAGTTCAAAGTCCGAGACGAATATGAAGACAAAAATGAACAAAGGAGGGTGGGTGAAAGGAGACATGATGAAATTAGAGTCCACGAACAAAGAATGTTTTTGTCTAAAAAATCGTTGACTACAAGGACTTGTTGCTGGTTCAAATAACTGATTGAAGTGATGAGTCAAATTGTAAGCATCATAAATTTCCAATTTTATTAAAGATATTTATTTATTTATTTTCTATATATCATTTAAAGTATTTTACATCTTTTTTATCTTCCACTCCATTTTATCATATAGATTGTTTTTTAGTAAATAAATTAAATTTTTAGGTGTTTTTTTTTTTTTTTTTTTTTTGTCTTTTTGTCTTTTTGTCGCCACTTCTCTTAGGTTACTGAAAATTCCAACTTATGATATGATGATAAGGGCAGGATAAGCGCATCCTTTATAGTGCACGACTTCAATGGAATGGATATGATTTTTTTTTTTTTTTTTCAATTATATGGATATGAGTTACTATAGTATTTACTAATCAATCATTTGCTGAATCTATTTGCATTAATTAGCAAGGGTCCTCGTTCCTAGACTAATTAGAAAGGTTGGGTAGTAAATACTCAATGGTAACATATTAATTGAGTATTTACTACCCAACATACTAACATGCCAATGACATGACAACTCAATGGTTAGAGTTTGGCAGATGGTACCACTAGGTCATGGGTTCGAACCCAGTCGGCGACATGTTTATCAGAAAAAAGCAAAAGTTGGACAAATTGCTAACGATTGCCTGATTAAATAGTTGGCTAATGCTGTGGTAGTTTTACTCTCACGTCTTGGTTAAATACCCACAAGCGGCACGCTCGCCTTAAAAAAAGTTGAAGCTGAGATGTTGCCCACTCTTTGGTGGTGATTAACAGTTTCATAGCTTACATTTGAGAATGAAATCATCAAATAATGCATAACTACTTTATGTAATATGCAAGAAATGCTGAGGTTGAACCCAATTTCTCTACTTAAATCCTTGTGTTTTAAGAATGCAAATTAAACATCCACCTAACTAGCAAAAACGACTTGGCAGCCATAAATCTCCATTACTTTATAAGCTTGCGGTGGCGAGTCATATTTAGCACACAAACAAAAGCCAAAAAATCAGGGAGAGGGAAGATCAAGATATCAGTGAGGCAAGAGAGCTACACATAGCGTACACTATGGTGAGAGTGTTTGTGCTAGTATTGGCTTGCTTTTTGCTTCCTGCTCTGCTTGAATGCAGAGTTCGGAACTACACATTCAATGTAAGTTAGACTTTGAAGTGTTCATCATGTAGATAGTTTTCATCGCACACATTAGTTGCTTTAAGAGTGTGAATCATGCACAACTTTATCTATGGTGCATTCCTCACAGGTTTTGTTGGAGTTGTTTATGGTTCATACTTATTACTTAACTGCATATTCTTCATTATATCATGAAAAGTAGATAAAATAATAATAATAATAAATAAATAAATAAACCTTTGTTTAAACAAAGAGTTTACTTGAACTAATCACTTGACCACACCAAAATCGTTCGTTTATCCACACAATATAAGAAATGCATGGACAAAACGTGGAGAGAACTTTCATTTGTTATAGATTTATTTCTTCAATCCTTTCACTAATAGATCATAAACTCAACGTATTTCCACTAATCTCGTTGTTTTATGCAAGTTCATAATACTCTGTTATCTTAATTTACCCAATTAGACAAACAAAAAAACAATACATAAACATGGTGGCTCCCTAATACTTCATTTTTGCATATCAAAATCCTTTTCTAGGACGTAGACATGATATCTTAACCAGAATTGACTTCCTTAAGCTTTAAGCAATAATTACATGACAATGAAATTTTTTTTTTCTCTGATTAGTTGTTAAGATGTAATATTGAAGAAAATAAGAAAAACACTATGGAAGGTAGGGTTACAAATCACAATCGAGATTTTGAAAACTCAATAACCTTATGGTGACGATAAAGCAAGGTGGGGTATTAAACCCATTAACACACTTTTGACTAATTTTTTTGAAATGATCCATTGGCTTCTTTATTCAGGTGGTGCTGAAGAACAAAACAAGGCTATGTTCCACTAAGCCAATAGTTACAGTGAATGGCAAGTTCCCAGGACCCCAACTGTATGCAAGGGAGGATGATACAGTGTTAGTGAGAGTGGTTAACCATGTCAAATACAATGTTACAATTCACTGGTGAGAATGAGATTGAACATTCTAACTGTAATAATAATTAAAATTTTCGGAAACACTATTTTGCCTTTACGGGGTTAACTGTATCCAACAACTTTAACCTTTGTTTGCTTTTGAAGGCATGGGATTCGACAGTTGAGAACGGGTTGGGCAGATGGTCCGGCGTATATCACCCAATGCCCAATCCAACCAGGGCAGAACTATGTCTACAACTTCACGGTTACAGGGCAGAGAGGCACACTTCTATGGCATGCTCATGTATTGTGGTTAAGAGCAACAGTTCACGGGGCCATTGTAATCTTGCCAAAGGGAGGTGTTCCTTATCCCTTTCCTAAGCCAAGTAAAGAAGTGGTTGTTATATTGGGTAAGTTCTATATTAGTGTTTAAAAATCCGACAATTGGACTCGATATATATTAGAATGTTTAAACTTTTCTACTTAAGGACCATGCATACATTTTGAATTTCTTCTTTGGCTTGAAGCTGAATGGTGGAAATCAGACACCGAAGCCGTTATCAACCAAGCTATGAAATCAGGCTTGGCACCAAATGTATCCGATGCACATACAATCAACGGTCATCCAGGACCACTCGTGAGTTGTTCCTCTAAGGGCTCATCACAGGGTACTAACCTCATAACCCATTCACACAGGCACGGAACTGACTTTTGAGAAATTTTTATTTATTATTATTATTTTTTTTTATTTGTCCTCCAATTAATTTTTTTATTTTTTCATCTATTCTCACTTTTCACTTCAACTAGGACTTCATCTTTCAAATCATGTACATATTAAATTCAAACTCTACTTTTAGAGTTAGAGATAGTGGTTAAATCCCTCAAATCTCTCCAAAAAACCAAAATCCACAGTTTCTTCTTCACACTCCATCGATTGGATAAGATGAGGGAAACCCTCATATTTCATCATCTTCAAAGATCTATAACTATTGAATTATTTGAACTCATCTTTACAAGATTCAGCAGGATCCAAACTACCTTATTCTTCTTCTTCTAGGTACTAGGTTCCTTCATTAATATATGTGTTGGTCATCTCCACAAAAAAATCTTAAGCAACTCAATCTCCTTCTCTTTTCTTCGTGTAGTAGTAATCAACGATTCAAACCCTTGTCTTGTGTTATGTTTCTAGAAGTAGTAATAATCTTCAATGAATATAGTAGTAATCATCTTCAATGATTTTCTTTGTTGTACTCCCCTTTTGCTATATTTAAAAAAAAAAAAATGTTAAAATAATTAATTTTTATATTATATTTAATTAATTATGACATCATTCCGCCCCCCTCAACAAAAATCCTGGCTCCGTCACTGCATTCACATAAGCTGAAAAACAGAACAAAAACACATGATATATATATTTTTTAACTAGTCTATAAAATTCTGTCTTGGTTCACTTTCAGGTGGATTCTCCCTACCAGTGGAGAATGGAAAAACCTACCTTCTCCGGATCATCAATGCTGCACTTAATGAAGAACTCTTCTTCAATATTGCCGGCCATCAACTGACGGTAGTAGAAGTCGATGCCATATATACAAAACCATTCAAAACTGATACAATTCTGATCACACCAGGCCAGACCACAAATGTTCTTCTTAGTGCGAACCAAAGCTCTGGCAAGTACTTAGTCTCTGCATCCCCTTTCATGGACACTCCCGCTGTAGCTGTTGACAACGTAACCGGCACAACCACAGTGAACTATGCAGGCACTCTAGCCACTACGACAACTACCCTCGCCATCCCACCTCCTCAAAATGCAACACCAGTTTCCAATACATTCATTACATCGCTCCGCAGTTTAAACTCAAAAAAGTACCCTGCCAATGTCCCGAAGACCGTAGATCACTCTCTTTTCTTCACCGTTGGCCTTGGGGTCAACCCATGTGCTACGTGCATTAATGGGAGCAGAGTAGTTGCTGCCATCAACAATGTTAGCTTTGTCATGCCAACCACAGCGCTTCTTCAAGCCCATTTTTTCAATATTAGTGGAGTGTTCACCGATGATTTCCCAGCAAATCCGCAGATGCCCTTTAATTACTCAGGGCCAGGACCTAAAAATATTGCGACGACAAATGGAACAAAGGTTTACAGACTCACCTTTAACTCAACTGTTCAAGTTGTACTACAAGATACAGGGATCATAGCCCCGGAAAACCATCCTATCCATCTGCATGGATTCAATTTCTTCCAAGTTGGAAGGGGATTAAGGAATTTCAATTCCAAGACAGATTCTAAGAATTTCAATCTTGTAGATCCAATTGAGAGGAACACAATCGGTGTGCCATCAGGCGGCTGGGTTGCTATTAGATTAAGGGCTGATAATCCAGGTAAGTCATTATAGTGGTCTAGCACGTAAAATGTTTGCTTAAACAGTTCAGAAGTGATGCATCATATTTGTGTATGCAGGTGTGTGGTTCCTGCATTGTCACCTGGAAGTACACACGACCTGGGGACTTAAAATGGCATTTGTGGTGGACAACGGCAAAGGTCCAAATGAATCACTTTTACCTCCCCCGAAAGACCTCCCGACTTGTTAGAAATCCCAAAGGGCAAAGATTATAGCTTCGAAAGACATACAAAGGGGAAGAACGGAAGAAACAAGTCCGCGAACTAGAAATGATTTGGAGGTTTGGTTAGTTTGAGTGAGCTGAACAGGATGAATAAGTGAAGATTCGATTTTTTTTTTTTTTTTTTTCTAGTTTTATTAGCAGCAATTTCTATTTTTTTTTGTTTTTCCATAAATTATGTGTGGATGCATTCAAGAATGTTTCTGAAATTCCAAAGGATCTTTTTAGTAAATATGTATTTTTTGTGGTATGTAATTCTATGTCACTGTCGGTTTCTGATACTATCATAAACTAAGGACTAAGGCAAAGTTCTGAACTGCGTCATGTCTGCCTTTTGTACTTGTGCTTGTTAATAAAAAGGTTCAATAAGACTATTGATCAGCAGAGAAATGAATGCAAGGACACAACCCAATGCATACTCATGCTCGCAAAGAAACGCACGCATAGATACAAGTTACAACTACACCATCCAGACTTCATGGAGGAGTGAACGGACAATGAGACTAGATTCTTTATAGGCAGCGACTATTTGGCACTGTAGATTCCTCTCACCCACATCACCCATCTAATTTTTTTATTTTTATTTTTACTTGTTAACCCAAACCACCATCCTTCTTCTTCCAACATTTTCTTCTTCTCTGCATCTCCTTCTCTCATTTCTCTTATTCTCTTCACTTCTCTTTTCCCTCCCCATCCGGGAGCACCCCCAAAATACCCCTCACATGTCCTCTCCATTCCCTCGAATCAAAATTGAAGACGAAGTCGAAGAAAAAAAGCAGGAGCCTTCACAAGATTCAACCTAGTCCGATCAGGATCTCGACCTCTATTCCACCGTCGCTTCTCTCTCCATGCTTCTTCTCCTTCCCCTCACTTTCTTCGTGATATTTATAGAGAAATTTTTCTTATCCCACTTAGTGCGGATCTCGAGGCACATGTTTCGAAATTAGCTGAAACTTTGATATATTGTTCATAATGTTGGTATTTTATTTTTCTCATAATTTCAGCTCAAACGTAATTGGAAGACTATAAAATTAGAAACGTGTTTTGCCAATGCAAAACATGTGCAAGGTATGTGCAGCTTCAGGGACTTGAATTGAAAAAATTAGTAAATTGTCCTGCAGAGTGCATACTAGTACAAATGAGGGACTTGAGGTGTTATTTCTATTTTGCATTTAGTAGAATGATTTCCTTCTGTGAGTGTCAAGAGCAGTGGTGATCCTAAGTCTACGGGGCAAACTCTAAAAATGGGTCATTCTTTAGGAAAAAAAATTTAATGTCTTATTTTACTTAAATCTAACTCTTCTAGCATTTTGAGATGCAAAATCACTAATTATATTATTGTAATCAACAATATTCTATATGCAATCCAGGCATTTGGAAAATCACCATCCATTATTTGCAAATGATTTAAATTTCAATAGATTTTGAGTATAAATTGGGTGTGGATTTGTGTCATGAATCTGTGTTTCCGGATCCCAATCCATAATTTAATTTTGAAGTAAT
Source organism: Berberis vulgaris (assembly GCA_963556465.1). Classification (NCBI taxonomy): domain Eukaryota; kingdom Viridiplantae; phylum Streptophyta; class Magnoliopsida; order Ranunculales; family Berberidaceae; genus Berberis; species Berberis vulgaris. The sequence goes on along the minus strand of OY747133.1, from coordinate 37,849,663 downwards.
ATATATATATATATATAGGGCCTTGGGCGGCCGCCCATGTCACCCATGCCCAGGGACACCCCTGGCCAAGAGATTTCTTTCAAACTAGTGAAGTGAGGCAGGGAGCTGTTATTTTCTCTTAGGGCGAGGTGCCAACACAAATGATATTAGTTGCTAAATCTGGTAATTGGATCAGGGTTTTGCAAGTCACTGAGAGAAATATAGAAATTTGATATTACAGTATGTCTATGAGAATTTTATTCATTGATCCATTTCTTGAACTGATCAAAGTATAGTCGGTTTATTCATCTTTTGTTTGAAGTGTACAACAAATTCCTTGTATTCTATTGGACATATCCCATGTATTAATGAGCATGCAAGTGTATTGAAATGTATGACAAATCCGTTGTTGGCCAAATACCTTGAAGTGGGCTGATATGCAAAACGATTTGGAGCTAATGCAAAAATAATTGTCCACAATTGTAGTTCAGTTGGCCGGACATCCACTCTCCTCGTGAGAGGTCACGGGTTCGAGACTCACCAATTTTGTGAGTTTTCGCCCGATTATTAGGAGCACATTTGCTCCACCGTTGATAAGCCTTCGGGTATTGAATGTAGCTGCTTAGATGGACTAGACCGGAACGAAGCGAAAGCGAGTCTTCATGCAAGGTGGAGGCGATGGACTAGACTGAAACGAAGTGAAAGCGAGTCTTCATGCAAGGTGGAGGCGATGGACCGGAGCGAAAGCAAGTCTCTATGCGAGATGGAGGCGACGGGGATATTATGTAGCAACAATATTGTAGCTTTTGGGCCTGGTTTGGTTAATCCTATAGGGTCAGTCATGTAGCCTTCGGGTATGTATTAATAAATAAATAAATAAAAAAAGTCAACGATCCAATTTTGAAAAAAAAAATTGCGAAAAAATTGAAAAGAAGAATAAGAGACAATTAGAATTTTTTCTGATCCTTCCACTATATTATTAGAACAAGGATTACAATCCCTCAAGAACAACTCCCTTAGACTCTAATTTACACTAACAAACAAAAATTACAATTCCCTTCCTGAGAACAAACTTTCAAGTCTCCAACTTTTGCTAACTTCACTACAACAGATGAGGATTTAACGACGGTTATAACTGCTAATAAAGACGTCGCGAGGTCATTTAGCGACGATTTTACATAACCGCTGGAACAACCATCCCTAAATATAATATAGCTACGGTTTGTAATTGTCGCTAAACAAGGGACACGTAACGGCAGTTTTTAGCACTTTACGACGATTTCATCGATGGTAAAAAATTGAAGATCTGTCCAATTTATGCTCAACCGCCGTTAAAATTGCTTTATTCTTCCGACAATCATCAATATCATAATTATTCTAAAATGCATATATAACCACATTTTTCAACCTATAATCATATTTTTACATCCAACAACAACCCACAACTTTATACTGTTTTTTTTATGCAAACACCATTCAACAAAACTTCACTTCAACTATATTGTCATCAAAGTTAACAAAATACCAAAGTATATATAGAATTAGTTGAAGTTTGATAGTTTAGAGATCCGGTCAAGTTTACTACATCATATGATACACTCACCACGTGTTTGAAAGAAATTAATAGACAATGCTATGGAATGTGGAGTCGATGAAGATCCTCATTATTGTTTTGACTAGACGATGAGAGTCATGAGTTGTTGGTGAAGCTTACTCGCTTCCCTCATCTGGTGCCTGAAAATGATGAGTCAACATTATTACTCTAAACTTTAACCAAATTACACCAATTAATTAATTTATATTTAGTAAGAAATCAATAGGTAACTAATATATATTCAAATAATGTAAATGCAAACAAACATATGGCTGTAGTAGAGGTAGGCATCCCATCCCACGATCCCGATCCCGTCTTGAGTTTTTCGAGTCCGTTCGGGATTGATCGAACCCATCTCGATCCCATTCTGTCCCGGTCTAGAGTAGGATGAGATCAGGATGTAGATTTTCAATCCCGCCCATCCCGTCCCGAATTTATTTATTTAATATTTATTATTATTATTATTTACTCAAATATTTTTTATTATTCATTTTAACTAAACTAATCTTCTAAAGGGAAGTTTCGGATGTGATAAAATTAAATCAAAACATCTATTGTTTGAAAACTTACTTGCTTAATTTGATACTCTTTGTTTAGGTAGAAACTTCAATTTAGATATTTTAAGTCAAATAGAACCTAATAAAAATATATGCTTTTTTGTATTTTATATTAGTTATAGGACAACTACTCTTGTAGAAAATAGAGTTAAATGATTGTTTGAGTTAGTTTTACACTACGAGTTATGTAGTTGAAGAACATTGCTCATAATTGTACCTTGTATGAATGATATTTTAACTCTTGCTCCGCAAGACGAATCTATGGAGGGTCCTTCGATCTCTCATCATTCACTTGATAAACTTAATTCCATTGTAAGGTAACCCTCCACAAATTTTATATGACATTTAATATTGTTATGATGAAAATTATATGTAAATAAATATGACATTATTGGTGTTTGAGAATGTGAGATGAAATTATTCTGTTATTTTTCATTGGAAGACTATGTAGTACATGTTCATCTAGTCCCGAACCCATTTAGGATGGGACAAGGTTGGGATGAAGTCTTTCCCATCCCGAACTCGAACGAACGGGATGAGATAGGGATCAAGTCCATCCCGTCCCGTGCCCACCCCTAGGCTGTAGTGAATAGGTTTGCAAACTTAGCAGACATATTTCCATCCAACTTCTAAAAAAAATGTATGCCAATGCTCCTTTAAATGTTTGTCTCTTTAATGTTTGTGTCTCTAACTGGGACTCCAACTGATGAACTCACTGGTGCAATTAAGGATCAACAATATTTTGCAATGGTTGTGACAACAACATCATCCCACTAAACCTACTAGTGGTGCTACCAAAGACTTGAGATGGACATGGCACAAATCCCAATGCTCGAAACTCGGCCTTAATGTTCTTTTCGTAGCACCTTAGCAAGTGAATTTTGTTGTGAAATGGATCGTGATGTGGAATTTTCACTCTCAATCTCTTAATTTTTTTCCTACATAAATGAGACAAGCCATCAAACTTTGAATTCAAATTATCCAAGCATTAAATAATGTAGTTCAATCGAAATGAAGTAGTTAAATTACTTACACTTATCTGCCTGGCTTCGTCAGATACATAAGGCCCGTCTTTTTTTTTTGCGTTGCAATAAACACCTCTCCTACACCAATGTCATGAAGTCATGTAGCTTTAAATATTATAGCTTAGAATGATAACTTAAAGTATGGTGGAGTGTAGAATATTAATTAATTACCATCTCAGCCTTTAACCTGGGATTTCAATCTAGAATTGGGCCCAATCCATATATAGTAGTGGACCCATTCTGTTCAATGCATTATAGTTGTTAAATGCCAAAGTTTTGGTTCTTTAGACTAATTCACGTGGTCCAAACACACAACCATACACACACACACAAGTATATATATAAGCAACATAAGTAAATTAAAAAGAACACAAGAACAAGCTAATGTCATATGCTACACCTAGCTCCCTTTCAACCATTATTATATATATGTTATAAAATAAGATGACTCTGTTTCCCATGAAAAATGAAGATGTGTGGCTCATTAACTTATTTGGGACAAATGTTGTTGAAATATCTAACTTAGCCGGTTGGAACAGATAGTTAGATGGGCTTGCCTTATCTATATCATACCGGGTAGTTTACTCGCCTCTGAAAAGTGGTAATGAAATCTATTTCCTTTCGGCTGCTATGCCTGACCGATTATTGGATCCAAACCCCACGAATGAAGATACAATGGACATTGGAAATAGAATGCTTTGAGGCATTCGATCAGACTTGGACCACCGTTCCCTGTCCTAAAAGATCAATCTGAGACTCTTCTAGAGTTGTATTGAAAGTGAAATGGTCCTCTTGTTCCCAAAGATAATCTGAGATGGAAAGTAGGCCATTCAAAGACGTTTATTCGACGTCGATGGCCTAACAGGCGATAATTTTTACCACATTGATCTTCCGGATGAAATCAAAAGCCTAAGGGGGTACGGCGGCGAGTCTCCTGGGGTACTCCATTGGGTCGCTCCCGTCATCCTACCTTGGTTTCCCATTAGGTGCGAGTTCTAGGTCCCAAGCAAATTGGGAGCCTATGATTGCCATTTCTTTTTAAAATTCAAGAATGAGAAGTGAGTTCAAACTTAACAATACAAGAAAAGGCTAAAAATCCACGGTTTGATGATCTCTAAGCTATTGGATGGAATAGATCCCTTCCTCTGTCTTGCAGACCCCGCTACTGTTTAGGTCAGGTAGGGACAGTAAGGAAACACCGCGGGAAGGAATGCAAGAGTTGATGATAGAAGGCACATGTTGGCACAGTTTTGTAAATAAGAGATGTCTCATCCGATTGAGTTGTCGCAATTAGTCTTCTAAAGGATATTGAGTCCTTTCAATGGTATTTAGATAGCGGATGTTCTCACCATATGACTTGAGATAAATCTAAGTTAACTTCCCTAAAAGCTTATCAAGGAGGATTTGTGACCTTTGCACCGCCTTCCTCAAATAAGTTGTCGGGTTGACCCTGAAGGTCAAATTCTATGCTAGAGCTGCCCGCTCTACTGCAAAAGGGGCCTACTTTCTTCCCCCCAAAAATGCCAGTTCCACCATCAATGCCCAGCAAACAACACAATTTTGTTCCGAGGTTGCGTTTCATTCCAGCAACAGTAGTATATTGTTTAAAATGCCTTGTTCTTTGGATTCTATGATATCTTCAAGGTATTTTGTACCAGAGTTTGTTGTTTCCATCTTCCTCCTCTTTGGAACTTCTGGCTTATTCTGATGCTTGGGCTGGAGACCCTACAGAAAATAAGTCTACCACTGGCTATTGTGTATTTCTCGGTGATTCTCTTATCTCTTGGCGGAGTAAGAAATAGTCTGTTGTTGTTCGATCTTCTGTTGAGGCTGAGTACCACGCCATGACTATGACCATAGCTGACAATCCTCGAAAATCCATATATGAATAACCTTCAAGAACAATATATGATGCAGTCATTTTCCGCTCCCTACTTTGACCTAGTCTTGTTGACCTGTTGACCTACATAAGTAACGCACGTGAGCTACGGACCACCGTTGTGGTGGCCAATGGCACTCCGATGCTAAAGTCAGACAGAGATCTGAGGAAGATGTAATGTTGTAAACAGGAAATTTGTAGCGTACCTTAGCTTACCAACCTCATTTCTTATTTATAGTGCAGGAGTCCTGGTTCGACCAGACCATCAATAGCGTAGTTTAGGAAGGAGATCTTCGTGGAAATCATTCCCTAATTAAAAGTCGTATTATAGAAGGGAAGTTCTATGTTAGCCCTGTGCTCCTAGATACGCGAGAGATAGTTCCCTATTAGTGGGTAATCCGTAAGAGGAAGTTTCCCTACATGATAAGTACTCTAGTATTTTCTTCCTAATTGGAAGCGGAGAGTTGTTGTAGTTGCATGTTCGAAGATGATCCTCTAAATACTTGGTTTAGTAGGGCTTACGGGTATTGAGGATAGTTGTAAGACGCGTGGGCATAGCGAGCTATAAGAGTTCGGGTCCGTTTAGCAGACTGCATTGGGCGGGCTTAACACCGCTTGGGCCAGATCACTGTTAGGCTGATGCTGAGGCCCGTAGTTTCTCGAGGTCATCATGACACGTGTATGGCTTAGGGATGCGACCATTTTGGTGTATCATCAGCTACTCCACCCAAGTTAGTAGGTTGTCACATCGGTTCGCTAAGTCATCTCTTGAAAAGATACGCCACTCATGATGATTGAGTCTGAATCGTTGCTTGAGCCACGCGCTGCATTTATTGAACATGCGTTGATTCAGTGGGAAAGAAACGGGAACCTAATCCCTATTTAGGTCATCCGCTGTGCGGAATCTGACCCTTCTATTTCCTTTTCTTTAGAAAATATTGATCTGTTCATCTCCTGATTAGAAAGTGTGTTCATCTTTCTCATGGCTCAACAAAACCTTTTTGATGTCGCAACCATAGCTAGGGGCCTTAAGTTTTTTAAAGACATGTTGCTTTCTGAACATGATCTTGCTGAAATCCATACAAAGTTCAGGGTCCCTGAGAATCTGCCGTTGTCTGTTCTGAAGGGCGACCAGATGTCAATGTCGCCATCGGTGGGGTTCATCTGCTTGCACCAATGGATGCTTTCAACCGGAGTATGCTTTATCGTTCTGGATGTGATTTAGGAATTCTTGGACTTCCTTTGGATTCCTCCAGCCCAATTGGAGCCTAATGGATACATGATCATCCTTCTCATTTTGATTAGGGCGAAGGAAGTTGGCGTCCACGTGACTCCACGAGTAATCCAGTTGCTGACTTCTCCTCGGTTGAGGAGTAACATTTTTATAAGATGACGTCATCGGCTTGCTTCGTGAATCTGCCAGATGATTTCAAGTTTTGGCAGAAGTATTATTTCTTGGCCCCCGCGAATTCGAAGTACTTCCATTTCAGTGGGAGTTCAGACCACTCCATAAGTACGGCTTTTTCTTCTGGTTTCGCAACACTTGATTGTGTGCTAATCGTCGCTCATGTTTATTTTGCAGGACGGTTTCCCACTACTGTTCTTACCCTAGAGAAGCAAAACAAAATGGAGACGTTATGTGGTTTGTCAATAAGAAACATGGTGGATGTTATATGCGTTCCCAACCTTGTTTACAGTGAACTGTGAGATAACTGGCACATGGCCCCCATTATTTACCGAACATCGTGAGTTAAGCTTGAAGTTGGGCCCCTTCTAGGAAGAGGAAGGTCGCTGAGGCCAAAACTCCCATGTTGTCTGACGCGGATGAGCCTTCTGAGACGCTTGCCTCCTTTGTGAGCTTGAAGAGGTCTCGTATTAGAACTGGGTCATCTTCAACACGATCCGCTTTAGTGAGTGAAGAGCGCGAGTCCGATCGGCTCGTCAGGGTGGAGGCCGATGTATCTGGCTGAGAAAACTACTACCTGCAATTTACAGGGGACATGTCGAATCTCAGCGCCGTGCAGGCGGAAGCTTTGAGTGAGCGGTTGATGAGGGTTGCAATAGCGGCCTCTGCCTATGTCGATTTGCGCAGTACTGCTTTGGTAGAAGTTTCCCGTGAAGATCCGCCCGAGGTTCTGGAACCTAATCGTCTTGCTGGTGCGCTGTCTGATAGTGGCCGTGGTGGCACAGGACAAGTTTCTTGTAGTCTGCATTGTTCATCGTCTCATTCTAGGCCACAACTCGAGGTGTTGGAGGGCCCTTTGAATAACTCGCTTCCTCCTCTTGCTTCGGATCCTGTTAAGTTGTCTCGCACTAAAGGGTCAACAGTTTGTGAGAAGGGCAACATTGCGGAGGAGAGCTTGGGAATAGTGGCGACTTTGAAGGATCGTGCCAGTGTAATTATTGATCAGGAGCAGCTTCATCCAGATGTGAGGATCAGACTCTTTGTGTCAGACTTAAGAAAGATGAGCACCCAAGTCTGGCATCGGGAGGTCGATGTGGAATATGCTTCGAGGAAGCATATAAGTAGGCGTCATAGCTGCCTGACAGATTATGCTCCAAAACCCGAGGATGATATGCTAGAGGAGCGTATGGATAAGGGTTTAAAATACCTTATGCTGGGGATGTCTCACTTGAGCCAGGTGGCCATTGCTAAAATAGAAGTCGATGCGGCTCGTGAGAGGGTGTACACCATAAAGCACGTCTTCTCGCACATGCAATCACAGTATTCCAACGTGTTCTATGAAATAGAGCAGTTGAGAAAGCAGGCTGAAGAGAAGAGATCAGAGCAGTCAGCTGTGGTTGCTGAGACTCAGAGGGTTCATCCGAAAACCCTTGAGCGTGATCTAGCGAAGGCGGTGTCTGCGAGGGATAGATTCAAATAGGAGTTGAACCGAGCCCGCCAAAACATGGAGGTCGCGTAGGAAGTACCGGTTGAGGCGCATTCTGTACTGCGGTCTCTCGCTAATGTGAGAGCTTTGAAAGAGGCTGAGTAGGCTACTCAAAAGCAGCAATTAAAGTCCGATGTGGAGTTCAATGCTCAGGAGGCAAGGAAGGCCGAGGGTTAGCTCAAATTTGAGACGTACGAGCTTAGTATTGTGAAGAGCAGTTTGGAAACAGAGCAGTCTAAGGTTGATGAGTAGACTGGCAAGTTGGAGCTATTGGAGCATGAACTTACTGATGTGAAGGCGCGAGAGGAAGAACTCCTACATGAATAGGGCAAGTGTGAGTTTCGCTGAGTGGTGCACGACAGGTTGGAGCTGTTAGCGCTGAGGAAGGAGGAGTATCCAGAATGGGATATTGGCCAATATAAGAAGATGTCATATGTAGACTTGTTCGTTGCCTTTGCATCATCGAACGAAGAGGGTGGTTCGGACCGTGATGCTCAGGTAGTGGCGCGTATGGACGCGACCCCAGCCCCTTCCTCCGTTAAGCTTAGCTCTTATGTTTTTGTACCTTCTCCTGATCGGGAGTAAACTTTGCGTACCTTTACCCATTTTGCTTTGTCTGTTAATGAAAACAATTTTATCTTGACTGCGCTCTGTACTTGTTTCATATTCGTTGTCCCTATCGTGCATTTTTCGTTTCGCCTTGTCGTCTTACTTTGGCATAGGCTGGTTGGATTGATAGAAGTCAAATGGTTTGTCTACCGCTGAGAGCTTGACCGTTTGCGCTACGAATGACTCAGTCATTGTTGCATAATCATGTCCGATAGTGGGCATGTCGCAGACAGTTTAGTCAAGGGTTGCGTTACCCGAGTTGTGTCTTGTCCTTAAGGTAAGCTGCTGGAGGCTTATCTTGCTTATCAAATTTGTCGGCTGCGGCTACTGACATAGGCAAGTTGTGATAGCCGAGCGTATGCATTGGAACGTTTGTATCGAGTCAAGCATCGTAAGCTCGAGTATACATTCTATGTAGCATCTATCCGGGCACTGGCTGGACGATCTATGTGTCGGTGTGAGTGGCCTTTGCTGATAATAGAATGTCAGTCCGTTTGAGCATGAAGACACTGACTAAGTTGGGATTTATCTTTGTGGTAGCTGTTTTGAAGGAGAACAGTGGTTGCGTTGTGAGCTGCTTGGGCTCCCACCTTTCGAACCATTTATGTCTGAACAAAGTGGACTACAGGTTCGTGTAATAATGATTTGGCGACCATGTTGAAGAACAATGGTCCTTTGGCGAGCCGTCGACATCTGTCAAGGACCAACTAGTCTCCCACCTTTCGAAACATCTATACCCGCGCGATGAGGGCTACAAGTTCGAGACGAAGGGTTTCAGCGACCAGGCTGAAGAGTAGTGGCCCTGTGGCAAGTTGTCGGAATCAGTTCGAGATTGACTAGGATCCCACCTTCCAAATCATCTATGACTATTCGCATCAAGCTACAAATTTGGGGGTTTTCGATGGCCACGCTGAAAAGCAGTGGTCCCGTGGCAAGCCGTCGAATTTAGTTCGGGACTTACTAAGCTCCCACCTTCTAAACTATCTACACCCGCGCAGTGGGGGCTACAAGGCTAGGGTTTGTAATTCGACAGTCAGGCTGAAGAGCAGTGGTCTCGTTGCGAACCGTCGGAATCAGTTCGAAACTGACTAGGCTCCCGCCTCCCAAACCATCTACGCCCGCGCAGTGGGGACTACAGGTCTAGGATTTGTAATTTGGCAGCCAGGTTGAAGAGCAGTGGTCCCGCGACGAGCCATCCAAATCAGTTCTGGACTGAGTAGGCTCCCGCCATCCAAACCATCTATGCCCGTACAGTTGAGGCTACAAGTCTGGGCTTTGATCAGAAGCTTTCGTTGTCAGTCGTCACCTATTAAGCTTACCTGATCAGGTTCGGTGATCAACGACTGTGACGGGGCGATGATCCCTGGCGAGTCATCATCACCGGGCGTGATAATGCTGATTAGACTCCAACTTCCTAAACCATCAAAATCTGCGCTAGGCGAACTAGGTATCAGGATGAACCATAAGCCATCGTCATCAGCCTCGACTGACTAAGCTTGTCTGGTTGGAGAGAGGTTGGCCTGCTAGAGGGCACGTGAACCTACGTCCACCAGCTTGGTGCGTTGTGTGGATGAAATTACCTTAAATCAACTGGTCATCCGTAGGTATGATTCGTGTATTAGAGTTGATCAGGATTTCTAGTGCTCGCATAAAGCATGTGGTGGAATACTGTTTGAATAGTGGGTCAAGCCCATGGGCCCACACAGGGAGAGCTAGGGTTTCCTGTACTATTACGCTAAGTGTACGACGTAGATCACGCAGTAGGCTGTGAGACAGTTGAGTATCGGTTACTCCCCTTCAATTAATGGGATTGCGTGCAACGCCATTAATTGGGCGAACATGGTTTGCGCAGTTTTATTGGGATCCGTCGTCTCATTGTTTCCCATATTGTATTCAATGTTTGATAGTTAATGCTGACGCGCCAGTTTGGTGAACCATCATGTCTATATAATGGTGTTTTTCAATCGTTGTAGGCATTATCTTATGCATAGCATATCTCCTGTAATGTTCTTGCTTGAAGAAAATGCTTTGGGTTTTCCAAAGGCTGAAGGGAGATCTCCATCACAAGAGTCTTCGAATGTTCTGACATTTGCACTACTCTGGCATGGTGACAGTCGTTGTTATGCGTGGTCACCTATTCTGGGTGGGCACGTAGTTGATCTGCTGAGATCTCTAATTTTTTCTCGTATTGCGGAGAAGAAGTACACACTCGTTTATGCGTTGGTGCCTTGCCGATGTTCTATAGCATTTAATCCCTGAGTTAGCACCAGCGCCCAACTCCAGAGTGGTCACCTCCACCACTTTTCGATTAACCCCGATGTATCGTCTTGTGCTGGAATTCGGGATCTCAAGACAAAGAGGAGTTGGACATGGTCCACTGGATTGGGCTATTGACATCTTAAAGCCCTTCTTATCCATGCAGCCGGAAAGTGCACGGGAACTGTGGCAGTCTGATTCTTGTCCCAAGTGTATCCGGTCAAGTGGATCGAGCGTGTGACTTGGTCGTACACTTTCGCGGTATTCCTTGTTGCTGATTTCGTACCACCTTAGACCATATTTGAGGGGTATTTCTACCGAGTCGTAGAAGTAAACTTGATGTTTCATCTTGCTTTTGCCTTTGCTCTTTCTTGGAGAGGTTGCGGAGCGGAATCTCTTTCGTTACCTTACGTAGTTTGTCTATCTTTACCCCATGCTGTACCGGATTCAGATGCTTGTAGTATGTAGTTTTGTATCCGCCTCTGGGAGCTTGTTGTTACATCTTTCCAGTAATCAATAGAGTTTGTCTTCGTAATTCTTTCTTTATTTCTTAAATGATTGCATAGGGAAATAAACAATTGACATAAACTAACTTTTGACAAAGAGAAATTGATCATGGTCTTGAAGTGAATTCGTTCGACCCTTGTGGATCACTGGTATTATCAACGGTCTGCTGAGTTTTACTGACTTTTACAGAGGTTACTATAGGGTAAACCTTGTAAGGGTGTTAATTTCCTCGCGGACGGAATGTCGGGGGATTGTTTCCCCGCTTGCCTCGGTCTCGTTCCATCGTGTTGAAGAACAAATTGTTCCTGTGTCACCTGACGGTGATGCTTCTACAATCACTCGACCTGGCTCTAGTTTAGAGTGCTCCGCGTGACCCTGTTGGATCTGTGAACATTCTATCTGTTTCAGTGCAGCGTAATGGCAGCCTCGTGCCATAGGTTGGTCTCCACGTATCTTCCCTTTAGAGTGGTTAGCCGTGTACTTAACGCATTGGTAAAGGGTGGAGACTACTGCTTCTATCTGGTGGAGCCATGGTGTTCCCAATATAAGGTTGTAGATAGACGATGCATCTACTACCATGAAGTCTAGAAACAAGACCTTTCTTAGTTGTGATTCTCAGCCACTACTGCTAACCTTATTTTCCCAATTGGGAAACATTTCTTTCCGCTGAATCCTATCAGCAGGTAGTCTGAAGACGACAGGTTATCCTCTTTGAAGCCCATACCGTGGAATGCGCTGTAGAGCAGGAGTTGAGTGAGTCCATGTGTTTATCAGGGTTATCTTCACTTACCACCTTGCGATGGAGACCGAGATTACTAGGGCCTCGTTGTGTTGCGCTCGGACTCCTTCGAGGTCCTTGTCCGTATAGGTCAAGGTGGGAATTAGGCTTTGAATCCTTGAATAGAAAATGCATATGTCCTCATCAGCGGGTTGTGTCCGCATCTCTAGTAGCACCCGCTTACGGGACCTGTGCGATTGGTCTTCATTCGGTTCGACTCCATGAAGGACATAGATTATGCCCAGAGTCTCCTTCTCTATTTATTTGATTGACTCCCCGTGCTCCTAGGATCGTTCCGGTCACTTCTCGGAGTTCATGAATTCTTTTAGCTTTCCCCTGCGAATCCAGTACTCAATCTCATACCTCTGACTCTTGCATTCATTGGTGTAATGGCCGCCCTCCTTGTGGTACGAGCAGTATTTGTTGTTGTCACGCTTGGAGGGGTCTCCGCACTATTTCGGTGGCCACTTCAGATCTTCCCAATTTTTCATGGAGTTTAGTACGTCCGACATGCTAGAATTGAGGGGTGTCACAACTCTGGATCCAACGTAGTTGGACACTTTTCTGGCCTGGACCGGCCAGGATCTAAACTGTTGTCACTACGCTTCCACTTGCTCCTTTATTCATCATCGCATCTCTTTCCCTTCTTCTTGTCATTCGTAGAGGAGAGCATCTTCTCACCTTTGGTTTCCCTCGTTATGGTCCTCAACTCCTCTAAGGTAATGTGCTTCTGGGCACTCTTGAAGAGCTTCGTCATATCTAAAGGGGGCTCCAAGGTGAGGTTTTCGTAGAGCTTTCCCTTCTTTAGGCCCACAGTGAAAGCTCTCACGACTGTGTCATCGCTGCAACCGTCAATGAGTGTCAGCTCGTTGTTGAAGCGAGTGACATACTCTCTGAACGTCTCATTGGATTTTTGCCTTAGAGATAGTATGTAATGTGGGCCTTTTTGGAAACACTTATTTCCGACGAATCACGTCAGGAGCTCCTTTGCCAACGTCTTGAAGGAGTCGATCGATCTCGGCGAGAGGCTGTGGAACCATGTTAGTACTGACTTTTTCAAGCCAGTGGGAAAGTCTTGCACATCACTAACTCAGATCCTTATTTGAGAGCCATTACATCCTAGTAATGGCGCAGGTAGTCGAATGGGTCAGTGGTTCCGTCGTAGAAGTCGAGCTTCAGAGGAGTGAACTTGTTCGGAAGGGCCTCATTCATAATGCAATCCACGAAGGGAGGGGCAGAGAAATGGTACAACACGTTTGGGTCATGTGCCCCTCTGCGGAGGGGGTTCTGAGTGTTGAGCCTCTCTACCCTGGCAGCCAGCTCTGCGTTAATCACGCATCATCCTCTAGTCCAATGGAAACTAGCGGGGGCTTGACTCTCCTATGCTTGCTTTCTGCCATTCTCTGGAGATAGAGGCCCATGTTGCTCCTGATCTCTATTAGCGGGTGGAAGGTTTTGTCAGGCGAGCCTCCACCGTTTTAGCGATCTAATGTATTTGAGATGATAATATATCTATCCTGGGGTTCGTTGTTGTTGTTGTTGGCTCGGGGGCATGAGTCTGTTACCTTGCATAACCGGAACCGCTGAAAGTAGCGGTACAACACCAGCCAGAGCGTTTGACATGTCCCTTTGTTCTCCGTTGTTGTGTGATCTCGTGGTCACAATCTCTCTATATCTCGAAGGGAGATGATGTTAGTGAAAGGCTAGGAACTTTGTCGTCCCCACAAATAGCGCCAAACTGATGTAGTCATTTTTTGCTCCCTGCTTTGACCCAGTCTTGCTGACCTACACAAGTAACGCACGTGAGCCACGGACCACCGTTGTGGTGGCCGATGGCACTCCGATGCTAAAATCAAACAAGGATCTGAGGAAGGTGTAATGTTGTAAACATGGAATTTGTAGCGTACCTTAGCTTACCAACCTCATGTCTTATTTATAGTGTAGGAGTCCTGGTTCGACCAGGCCATCGATGGCGTAGTTTAGGAAGGAAATCTTCGTGGAGATCCTTCTCTAGTTAAAAGTCGTGTTGTAGAAGGGAAGTTCCCTGTTAGCCCTGTGTTATTAGATACGCGAGAGATAGTTCCCTATCAGTGGGTAATCCGTAAGAGGAAGTTTCCCTGCGTGATAAGTATTCTAGTATTTGATTCCTAGTTGGAAGCGAAAAGCTGTTGTAGTTGCCTGTCCGAAGCTGATCCTCGAGATACTTGTCTTAGTATGGCTTACGGGTATTGAGGATAGTTGTGAGACACGTGAGTGTAGCGAGCTGTAAGAGTTCGGGTCCATTTAGCGGACTGCATTGGGCGGGCTTAACACGGCTTGGGCCATATCAGTGTTGGGCTAACGCTGGGGCCCGTAGTTCATCGAGATCATCATGACACGTGTATGGGTTTAGGGATGTGACCATTTTGGTGTATCATCAGTATATATTAACATAAGATCATTTGGATAACAAAAAAATCAAAGCAATGCAAGAACACAATAATCCCTAAATAAACTAACTCACTCGGATAACTTCTCCAATTTTGAAAACCAAAGCAAAAACATGCAGAAATATGTATGATAGAACAAATAGCTAAGTTATTTCCTTTAAACTCGGTATCGATGAACTATAACAACAAGAATTGCTTAATCTAAACTTGCATTCAAACTTTGTATAAGAATTGACAGAATTGAGACAGATCTCGACATAAACAACAAATCCAGGAATTAAATCTCAAGTTGATTTGATTTGCGGTAAACAAATGAATGGCGAGCGATCTCACAACCAATCGATATCATACGATATAAATCACAATAGAAACGAAAGCTCAACACTCCAAAACTACTAGATCTAGAGATAAATCGACTATTCAACAAGTATGAATTGAGAAAACAACAATAAGTGAAGAATTATAAAGATTAAAATAGAACCCCTGATGCACATGAAATTTAGGACATAGGTATTTAGTCTACATAAATAAACTAGTTACAATTACCCTAATTCATATCAACAATAAATTTGTTATTTAGGTTATCAAAATTTTATAGTATTAAATATTAGACTATCTCATTAGATAATTTATCAAAATTCATTTAGGTAATTTTCTTGCAAATTATCCACGTTCATCAACATAATGTATTTTCAACACAAGCTTTGAATAAATAAATAAGCAATATTAAAGTCCAACTTTACATATTAATGTTTAGAAACATCTTAAAATTTTGGGTTATATCTCCCCAAAAGCACTTGCCGCGTCATCTCAGATATAAAGCTAATATCCTCAAAACCATTCAAACTCAATTCTTTAACAATTCTATTGCATAAACTAAGGAAACCCAATTCACACAAAGAAAAATCAACCATACCCATTTGCACAAAACAATTGATGATAAACCGAAACGTCCTATCTTCTACACCATACTCGTGTCATTATGATCTCGAGAGATAACAAGCCCAAGAGTCAGGCCAACACTGATCCGGCCCAAGCGGTTTCAATCCCACACAACGCATTCCGCTTGACGGACCCAAATCATTACAGCCTGCTAAGCCCACGCGTCTGACAGCTATCCCAAATACTCATAAGACCTATTAAGGCAAGTATCTCGAGGATCAACTTCGGACAGGGAAGACAACAACACTTTGTTTCCAACTAGGAAGAAAATACCAGAGTATACATCGCACATGGAAACTTCTATCTATGGACAACACTCTGATTGGGAACTATCTCCTGCGTATCTAGGAGCACAAGTCTAACAGGGAAACTTCCCTTCACAACACAACTCTTAATTAGATAAAAATCTCCATGAAGATCTTCTGACCTAAACTACGCCACCATGGCCTGGTCGATCCAGGACTCCAGCACTATAAATAAGACATGAGGTTGGTAAGCTAAGGTACGCTACAAATTTCCTATTTACAACATTTCTTATTATTCAGATCCCTGTCTGACTTTAAGCATCAGAGTGCCATCAGCCACCACAACGGTAGTCTGTGGCTCACGTGCGTTCCTTGTACAAGTCAACAAGTCAGCAGGTCAAAGCCAAACAGGGAACAAAAATCTACATCAGTTTGATGACGTCTGTGGGGACGACAAAGTTCATAGGCATTCACTAGTGTCATCTCTTTTCGGAATACAAGGAGATGGTGACCACCAGATCTTGCCATAATGGAAAATAAGGGGACACGTCAAACGCTCATATTGGTTTTATACCACCGCTCCCAGCAGTGCTGGTGACATAGGGGCAGCAGTCTAACACCATCGCGCCAGCAACAACAAAGACTTACCCCATGATGGATTTGCTATCGTCACAAATACAGCATATCGCTAAAGCAGTGGAGATTCTCATACAGCAGAACTTTCCACCCGCCAATGGAGATCAGGAGCGACACAGACCCCAATCTCCAAAGGACAACATAGAGCAGGCACAGGAGAGTCAAGCCCTTGCTATTTCTCACTGTACTAGAAGTGGCGGCGCGGTTAACACGGACCCGACCTTTAGGGTAGACAGGCTCGCCCCCCAAAACCCCCTTCGCCAAGGGACTCACGACCTAGACGTGTTGTACTGCCTCTCTGTTCCCCCATTCGTGGACTGCATCATGAACGAGGCTCTTCCAAAGAAGTTCAACCCTCCAAAACTTAATTTCTATGACAAGATCGATGACCCATTTGATCACTTGCGTCATTATCAGCATGTAATGGCGCTCAAAGAAGGTTCCGAGTCAATGATGGGCAGAACGTTCCCTACCATCCTAAAAAAGTCAACACTGACATGGTTCCACAGCTTCCCACCAAAGTCGATCGACTCATTCAAGACACTGGCTAGAGAATTTCTGACACATTGACGACTGTAGTGATGACACAGCCGTGCGATTTTTACCGTGGGCTTAAGAGAAAGAAAGTTTTACAACTTCTTCACCTTGCAACCCCCTAGATATGGCAGAACTCTTGAAGAGTGTCTACAGGTACATCACCCTGGAAGGGATGAAAACAACAAAGAAGGAAACTAAAGTAGAGAAGAAACCCTCCATTTCTTGGGACAAAAATGAGAGAAAAGCCGAGAAGACGAAGAAAGGAACAAGTGAAAGTGATACGACAAAGGGTCGGACTTTGGTCGTGCCAGGCCAGAGAAATCTTCCAACTACGTTGGATCCAAATCCATGACCCCCTCAATTCGAGTTTATCGGACGTCCTTAATTCCCTGAAAAAATGGGAAGATTTGAAGTTGCCCCCAAAACAGTGTGAGACCCTTCCAAACGCGACAATAGCAAGTATTGTTCGTACCATAAGAAGGGTGGCCACGACTGCAAAAGTCTAAGGTATGAAATCGAGTACTGGATTCGCAAGAGCAAGCTAAAGGAATTCCTTGGTTCAGAGAAACGATAGGACCAAACCAGGGAAAGGCAATCAAAGAGATTGAGAAGAAGACTCCGGATATAATATATGTCCTTCACGAAGTCGGATCAGAAGAAGACCAATCGAACAAGTCCTGCAAATGGACACTACTGGAGATGCAAACTTTTCCTACAAATGAGGACAGACGCGTATGTTACTCGTGGGTGCTGAGCCCCATCCCAACCTTGACCTTCATAGACAAGGACCTCGAAGGCGTCTGCGCGCCGCACAATGACGTTCTTTTTATTTCGGTCTATATCGCAAAGTGGAAGTGAAGAGGGCCCTAGTTGACACGTGAAGCTCCCTCAACAACCTATTCTACAACGTGTTCCGCAGTATGGACGTCAAGGACTAAAACCTGACATCCTCCGACTACTCGCTGATTGGATTCAGCGGAGAGAAATGCTTTCTGATCAGGAAGATAAGATTAGCAGTGGTGGCAGGGGAGCCACGGCTAAGAAAGGTCTTGCTCTTGAACTTCATGGTGGTAGATGCACTGTCTACCTATAACCTCATCCTTAGAAGACCTTGGCTTAACCAGATGGAAGCAGTAGTCTCCACCCTTCACCAATACGTTAAGTATATCGCTAACCACTCGGAGGAAATAATTCGCGGGGACGAACCAACAGCACGAGGCTGCCATTATGCTGCACTAAAATAAATAGAATGTTCACATATTCAGCTGAAGCCCATAGGGCAAGTTGAATAGAAGCCAAACTAAAAAACGGTGGAAAGGTCACTCCACCCACATGAAACAAAATCCCAATAGCGGTGACTCAACTTAGAAGCGGAGAACATTCCAACATTGTAGGAGCATTCTGCTCTTCAACCCGACAAAGCGTCAAGACCAGCAGAGAGGTCATCGCAGATGAAAGCACGTCCCCACGACTATTAGTGGGCGCAGGAGGACCCTCCCACGTAAGGTTTATTCTTCAATAACCTCAACGGCGTCAACAAAACTCGACAATTCGCTGAAGGTACTCATGATCCAAACAAGGGTCATGCGAATTCACTTCAGGGCCAGGTCGACCTCTCTCTTCCAACAGTCAATCCCTTCAGTTGTTTAGTTTTCTTTCCCTAGTCAAGTCAATGTAGATTTTTAGCTCTTAGGAGATCATTTAATAAATAAAAGGGAATTATGCAAACACACTCTATTGATTACTGAAAAGATGCAACAACGATCGCCCAGAAGCGGGTAAAAAAGACTACAAAATACAAGCATCCGAATTTGAAGAGACATACAATAAAGATTTGCTTAAATAGTCCGACTTCAGAAGAAAACTCAGAAGCAACGACAAGGGTACACCGGGTAGACGATGGAGCCTTTTTAGAGTTCTACTCAGCGACTTCTCCGAAAAAAATGTTACACGAGCAAGAGCAGTATGAAAGAGCGCATCCAATTCAATGCCTGAAAAAACAAACTCCTCAATTATGGCCTGGGGTGGTACAAAATCAGCAATCGGAGGCCCCGTGACACACTAGTTGAAGCTACAATCAACTCACACGCTCGATCCGCTCAACCAAACGAACTTCGAACAAGTATCAGGTTGAAACAGATCGAGTGCAGCCTCCCGATGAGGAATGAGAGGGGCATCTAGGAGTCAATGACCCACTCTAACAGGCCATGTCCAACTCCACTCCATTTCGCAACTCAGAGTTTCAGTGTAGCACAACGTGTCAAGGCTAGCTGACGAGGATGAAGAGCAACCGCTCCAAAGCTGGTTGCTGGTGTTATCTCAGAAATTAGACGACTCAAAGCACCAACAGGGCACCAGCCCATAAACCACTGATTCAGCCCTTGCGGGGAAGTCCGTACTTCTTCTTCGCAATATGAGAAGAAATTACAAGGTCTTGGCGAACCAATTGGGTGCTCACCCAGAGCAGTTGACCACGCATAACAACAAGTTTTATCATGACTCATCGGCGCAAATGTCAGAACACTCGAAGACTCTAGCGTTGCAGATCTCCCTTCAGCCTTTTGAAAACCCAAAGCATATTCTTTTAGTAAAATCATCTGAAGAAGTACACTCTGTAGAAGATAATGCCTATAACGATGAAGGAAAACAACTATATAGACAGTGGTTCACCAAACAGGCGCTTCGACATTAACTATCAGCATTGAATACCATATGGGAAATGAGAAGACGACGACTCCCAAGGAAACTAAACAAGACCACGTTCATCCAATTAATGATGTTGCACACAATCCTATTAATTGGGGAGAGTAAACGATACTCAACCATCTCGCGATCTACGTTGTACGTTTGTCACCATGCAATCTACACTGTACACGTGGCATCTTGATCCTATGGCGGGCCCTAGTCTTATTTTACAGGCCCATGGGCTTGGCCCACTATTTAAGCGGTATTCTACCATGTGTGCTGACGCAAGCAGTAGAAACCCTAGTCTACTTTGACATACAGATCACACTTGCATATCACTAGCTAATGTAAGGTAGTTCTTTCTTTTTGAAGGAAACTAATCCGCACAATGCACTCCGCCTACGGAAGTAGGCTTGCACGCCCGTAACAAGCTGAGCCCCAACCTAACCAAGCAATTGTAGTCAGTTTTGATTGATGATGACGGCGTTTGGTTCACCTCGACAGCTAGTTTGTTGTGTTGGATGTCGATGGATTAAAAAGTGGGAGTCTAGCCAGCGTTCTTAGGCCTGATGACGACGACTCGCTAGGGACCGTCGCCCTCTTTGTGGACAACGATCGCCGAACCCTATCAGGTAAGCATAGCCAGTGACAACTAACAATGACGGCTTCTGGTCAAAGCCCAGACTTGTTGCCCACTCCGCGCGGGTGTAGATGGTGGGAGGTGGGAGCCTAGTCAGTTCCGACTGATGTCGACGGTTCGCCATGGGACCACTGTTCTTCTACAGACCATGGTCGTCGAATTTCCAACTCCCAGACTTGTAGCCCGCTCCGCATGGGTAGATGGTTTGGAAGGTGGGAGCCTAGTCATTACCAAACTAATGTCCATGGCCTGCCACGGGACCACTGCTCTTCTACAGACCATGGTAGCCGAAAACTCCAAAATTTGTAGCTCGATGTGCACGGGTGTAGATGATTTGGAAGTTGGGAGCCTAGTCAAATCTAACTGATGTCGACAGCTTGCCATAGGACCCATGCTCTTGTACATACCATGGTCGCCGAATTTTCATCCCAAACTTGTAGCCCGCTTCGCGTGGGTCTAGATGGTTTTGAAGGTGGAAGTCCAATCAGCTCTGATGTCGACCATTGCTCTCCAACAGACCATGATCGCCAAATTCTCACATCCCAAACCTATAATCCATTCCGCGCGGGTATAGATGGTTCAGACGGTGGGAGCCCAGTCAGCCCTGACTGATATCAATGACTAGCCACACAACCACCACTCTTTCTCAAGACAGCGGTCGTCGAAATAAATTACAGCTCAAGCAGCATCTTTACGCTCACACAAGCTGACATTCTATTATCAGCAATGACCACTCAAGCCAACTAAAAAATCAAACCGCTGACACGCGGACAAATGCTATATGGGATATCAGCCCGAGTTTAAGAAACCTTACTTGGGGCAAGCGCTCTAGCTCGAATACAAAACAAGCATGTGCTTGGCTGCAACAGTTCACTCATGCCAGCAATCAACGGTCAGATACACAACTTAAGTCTCCAACGACTTACCTTAAGGATGAGCTATGGCTTGGGTAGCGTAACCCACCGCCAAACCATCCGCAGAACGTCCACTATTGGATGTAACTGAGAGATCGCTACTCTAAGACCTCACAGAAGAGCAGGTCAAAATCATTTGCGACATAAATGGTCGAACTCTCAATAGCAGATAGACCATTCGACTTCCTGCTAACCCAACCAAATCTATGTCAAAGTAAAACGACAAGGAAAAATGGAAAGCGCGCAACGAGGAGACTGAACAAAATGCAAGTACAAATCATACTCAAAATAAACATGTTTTCATTAACAGTTGAAACAAAAATGCAAATGTACAAGATTCACTCCTCATCAAGAGGAGTACAAATACGGGAGAATTAAGCTTGGCAGGAGAAATAGCAGGAGTTGCGTCCGTGAGTGCCTCAATCTGAGCGCCATGATCCAGATCACCCTCTTCTTTTGATGACTCAGAGACCATTCCGAAGTCTGAATTAGACATCTTCTTGTAGCAAGCAAGGTCCCATTCTGGATGTTGCTCCTTCATCAGTGCCAACAAATCTAATCATCCATGCACGATCCAGTGGAATACACACTTACTTTGCACCTTGAAAAGCTCTTCTTCACGTGCCTTTGCTTCAGCAAGTTCACGCTCCAATAGCTCTAGCTTACCTGTCAGCGCATCAACCTGAGACTGCTCCGTAACCAGGCTACTCTTAACTGCACTAAGCCCATGTTGCTCCTAGAGAAGTTGGTCCCCAGCTTCCTGAGCATTAAATTCCACGTCGACCTCTAACTGTTGTCTCTGGGAAACCCATTCAGACTCATTCATGGTGTTCTCCTCAACAAAAGACTGTAATTCAGAGTGCATCTTAGCCGCAGCTTCCTGCGCAATTTCCAGCTCACGGCGGACCAGGTTCAACTCTTGACTAAAATTGTCCCTTGCGGACACCACCTCTACTAAATCAGACTCAAGGGCTTCCAGACAAACCCTATGAGTCTCAGCATCAACGGCTGACTATTCTAGCCTCCTCTCCTCAATCTGCTTTCTCAACAACTCAATTTCGAAAAGTGCATCAAAATACGACTACTGCATAATTGAGAAGACACGCTCCATGGTGTACACCGTTTCACGAGCCGTCTCAACTTTTGTCCCAACGACGACCAGCTAGCTCAATTGGGACTTCCCCAGCATAAGGTGTTTCAACCCTTTATCCATGCGCTCCACCAACGCATCCTCCTCCAGCTTCAGAATGCAGTTCACCAACCAGCTATAGCGTCTGCTTATATGTTTCCTCGAATGGTAATCAATGTCAACCTCCTGGTGCCAGACATAATTGCTCATTTTCACCACGTTCGGAGAAAACAAACTCATCCGCGCACATCCGGATGGAGCTCCAAGACGCGAAATCACGCTTGCATCGCCCTTTGTAGTCTCCACCACACCTAGGCCCTCATCAACAACCTTCTATTTGTCACCAGCAGCCGACCCTTTATAGCGAGCTAGCTCAGCAAAATCCGAAGGAAGAGTGTCTAACGGACCCTTCATTACTTTGATATACAATTTGGAGCGAGATGGGGGACAATGCAGACTTTAAGAGGGACACCCCACGCTGCCACGACCATTGTCAGACGATCCACCAACAGAAAGATTGAACTCTAGGACCACGGGCGAATCCTCATCAGAACCTTCCAATAAAACAAGTCCGGATTGGTCAGCGCCTGTATAAGTTGCCATAGTAGCAAGCTTTAGCTTCTCACTCAAAGCCTCAGCCTGCTCAGTTCTCAGCTGTGATCCATCATCAACCGCTGCTAATCGCATGTGGTCCTTCTCCCAGCCAGATACTACAACCTTCCCCCTGGTGGGCTGGTCAAGCTCGCGCTCCTCCCTCACTGGAGCAAACCGTTTGGAAGCCGGCTCGACCCTAGCGCAAAACCTCATCGAGCTTATGAAGGAGGCAAGAGTCTCAGAAAGTCCCTCTATGCCGGGCAAGGCAAGAGCCTTAACTTTGGAAGCCTTGCTTTTCCTGAAAGGGGCTCCACCTTCAGACTCAACCTTCAGCGTTTTGTAAAGAGTGGGGGCCACGTGCCAGTTGGCCGACAATCCACTGCGACTGAAGTTAGTAGGGCAGATAACGTCCTCCAAACTCATCCATGGCATGTCGCGGAATGTCTTCATAGTGACTTGCTCCTCCGGAGAATTAGTAGTGGAGAACCTCCCTACAGAGAAACCATGCGACAATCAGCATACAATCAACGCAATGAAATCAAAGGGTGAGACTGTACTTACAAAGTGGCTTGAATTCTCGCTCAAGCGGGTGACCCTTGAACTCGAAATACTTCAAATTTGAAGGAGCCAATAAGCAATATTTCTGTTAGAATTTGAAGTTCATCTAGCAACTTCCCGAAGCAAGCCGGCAATGTCATCTTATAAACGGCGTGATCATTTAGTCGAGGGGAAGTCAGCAATTGGATCACTCTCGGAGTCACGCGGACACCGGCATATTTCACCCTGATCAATATGAGAAGGATAATCATGTACCCATTAGGTACCAACTGATCATGAGGGATTCAAAGAAATTTCAGGAAGCCCCATATCTCGTCAAACACAAAAAAAGAACTCCAGCTTGAAGCATCTTGCTGTGCCAACAAACGAATCCTTCTGGAGGAAACATCGGCGTCTGATCATAATTCAGAGTATTAAAAGGCAGGTCTTCAGAGACCCCGAATGTCTTTCGAATATCGGCAAGGCCCAATTCGAAAACCGGCCTACCTTCAAAGAACTGGAGGCCCTTGGCTAGAAGCTTGTCGTCAAAGTGATTTTGGCGAGCCATGAAAAAGGTGAATAAACTTTCAATCAAAAGATTAACATAACGGATTCTCTAAAAGCGAAGAAATGGAAGAGTCAATCTCTGCTGAAAGGGAGATCTAAATAGGGATTGGTTTCTCGCATCTTCTCCACTGAAAATAAACACGATTAATTAATGAAGCGCATTGCTCAAGCAACGGTTCAGACTCAATCATTATGAGCGACGTATCTTTTCAAGAAGTGACAATGAACTGATATGATGACTCATTAACTCGGGGGGAGCAGTTGATGATACACCAAAACGTCCTCTTCCACATGTCATGATGATCTCGAGAAATAACAGGCCCAAGCGTCAGCCCAAAAATGATTCGGCAAAAGCGGTTTCAAGCCCACACAATGCAGTCTGCCAGACGGACCTGAATCATTATAGCCTGCTAAGCCCACGCATCTCACATCTATCCCCAATACACGTAAGACCTATTAAGGCAAGTATCTCGGGAATCAAATTCGGACTACCAAGACAACAACATTTTGCTTTCAATTAGGAAGCAAATACCAAAGTATACGTCGCACATAGAAACTTCTATCTATGGACAACACTCTGATTAAGAACTATCTCCCGCGTATCTAAGAGCACAAGTCTAACAGGGAAAATTCCCTTCACAGCACAACTCCTAATTAGAGAATGATCTCCACGAAGATCTTCTTCCCTAAACTACGCCACAGATGGCTTGGTCGAACCAGAACTTCAGCACTATAAATAAGACATGAAGTTGGTAACCTAAGGTACACTACAAATTCTCTGTTTATAGCATTACGCCTTCATCAGATCCCTGTCTGACTTTAATAACGGAATGCCATCGGCTGCCACAACAATGGTTCGTGACTCACATGCGTTCCTTGTGCAGGTCAGCAGGTCAAGATCAAACGAGAAACGAAACTCGACTGCATCACAAACCATACACATGTCCTCCATCATCACACAACTAAACACATCTAGGATCATACAAGCCTGTTACATGAAATACACCAAACCCAAAGCAAGCTAACCCTGATAGAAATAAATGAATTCCAAAAATTTTGGGCAAATCCAAAGAAGGTTTTCCTATACGTTCATCATGAAATATTTCTAAATCCCAGTACATCCAATGCCAAATAACTGCCAAAAAGCACAAACCAAAAAAACACAAAAATCAAGCAAAACCTATTACAATCACAAACACAAATTACAACCCCAAGTCTCCAATACACCTACTTTTTTTCGCTTCCACTCCCAACTCCTCTCCCCAAGCTTTAATCATCAATACGCATCACCCCTCTTGACCACAATGGCACTCTCCACCATGCATGAACACTCGCCCACTCACTCTCTCTTGAACTCATCGAAAGCTGTTCCTTATTGGTAGGCATAAAAGCTAGGGAAATTCTAAATGTCGAGGGAACCAGCGAGGGAGGGGGGTGAAGTCGTTCATTCCCCTCGAGATGTGTGCAAGCCCGTGTCTCGAGGTGCTTTCACACATCTCGAGGGGGTGAACGACTTTACCCCCTCCCTTGCTGGTTGCCTCGCTGTTTAGAGAAACCCTAAAAGCTAATATATATTTGGGGCTTCTTAAAACTTCACTTGATTTTCAAATAAAAAAATTCAATAACGATCTCCACTCTTACAATATTTTTATAAAATTGTATAAAAAAACATTTTAAAATAGGGGAAAAAACATTTTCTGACAAAATATGATCATGAATCAAAATCAAAGAGCTTTCCATCACCATTTGAGAAACAAATCCTTCCTAAAATAAAATATTGTTATCCATAGGCCTCAACATCTTTAGATTCATCAATATACATTAGGCCATTCACATAATCATATACATCTAGGACTTGGTTTGGTTACAATGTGTAATGTAATATACCCTTTGAACATAAAATCTAAGGTCAAACCATATGATGCTTGAACGCACTTGAGCATCTTAACAGTCTCATGAATTTTGTAACAAACCAATAGCGTAGCCAATAGGAAACCCCAATTAAAATATTGAGAGACAAACTGAATCTAAAGTGATTTTTCGCGGGATCAAGTCTTTAAAGCTTTAGACAAATATGGTGTTTGGGGCCTTGGGTTGGAGTGGGTGTTTTACACCCTTAAAAAACCACCATATTCCCTTAAAAAACTGAGGTTTGGGGATCCCATTGGAGATGCTCTGAACCCAAAATTTTGATCAGACATTGAATTCATATTGGCATGCACAACACATTGCATTGGAGACTAAATGGACTCCATCCACAAGAGACGGTAAAAAAAAATGAAAAGAAATATAGTTACCTTGAAAAAGCATAGGAAGGTTCGTCCCTAGCTGGGCTCAGAACCAGACCAGTGAGCGAGCAAATGGAAGGTCCAGTCTATTTTGTGAGTTTTCACATTTGGCTAAATACTTGACGTTTTATTTATTGTGGCTAATAACTATATTTGTCATTAAAAAATACTATTTTGCGAGGGTTGAAAAACCATCATTGAATAAGTATTTATCGGTGGTACTGCCGCTAAATTGCTAATTTCTAATAGCGCTTATTAACCAACATACCAGCTCTGCTTTCTTTCTCTGTCGACAATCCATCACAATGTAAGGTCCATTCCTAAACGTTTGAATCCAGTGCTTGAAGATCTGACTTTGGTTCTTTGCCACCGGTGAACTCGGCGATGAAATATGCTAGTGCGTTGGCTTTGTCGCGGTTCTTGGAGAATAGCTTATGTCAAACTATTCGAGCTCTACTGACCATCTCACCATCCTGCCGGAGAACTCTGGCTTATGCAACATTGTGCGGAGCGGATGCTTGGTTAGAACCGTTATGGAATGGGCCTGAAAATAAGGCCTCAGTTTTCTTGTCGATACAACCAGTGCTAGGGCTAACTTTTCCAGGTCTTGGTAGTGTGCCTCTGCTTCCACGAAGGTTTTGCTGGCGCAGTACACTGGTATTTGGAATCCCCAGTCGTCTTGTACGAGGGCTGAGCTGACTACGTGCTTGAAAACAAATAGGTAAAAGTAAAGTGTTTCCCCAGTTGTCGGCTTTGAGAGTAGCTCAGGGCTCCCAATGTATGCTTTTAGGCTCTGAAAGGCTTGTTCGCACTCTTCGTCTCAATCATTTGTTTCCTTTGCGTATTTTAAAGAAAGGAAGACATTTGTAGAATGATTTAGATATAAACCTGTTGAGTGTTATTACCACCCTCCTAGTCAGGCTTTAAGTGTCTCTGATGTTGGCGGGGGCTTTCATGTCGAAAATGGCCTAAATATGTTTTGGATCAGCTTCGATTCCCCTTTTATTCACTATGTAGCTTAGGAATTTTCCAGACTCAACTCCGAACGTGCACTTATGTGGTTGAGTTTCATCTAATATTTTCTGAGCTTCGTTGAATGCTTCAGTGAGATCTCCTGTGTGGTTGGGGTTGCGGAGGCTTTTGACTAGCATATCATCAATGTAGACCTCCATATTCTTACCGATTTGTTATTTAAATATTTGGTTTACCAGCCGTTGATATGAAACGTCTGCGTTCTTCAAACTGAACGACATGACTTTGTAGTAATATATTCCCCTCTCAGTTATGAAAGAGGTTTTCTCTTGATACAAGGGTGCATTAATATTTTATTATAGCCTGAATAGGTGTCCATGAAGCTTAGGAAGTTGTGCCTAGATGTGGCTCTAATCAATGCGAGGGAGTGGAAAGCTATCCTTAGGGAAAGCTTTGTTCAGGTCTGTGTAGTCTACACATATTTTCTACTTCTCATTTTTCTTTTTCACCAAAACAACATTCGCCAGCCAGTCTGTATATCGTGCTTCCTTGATCATGTTTGCGTTGAGTAACCGTTACGCCTCCTCGTTCATGGTCGTACTTTTCTAAGGCGCCACGTGGCCTCTTATTTTGCCTATGGTTCACCTTGTGGGATCCACCTCTAGGCGATGAGTGATTATTCATGGATCAATTCCCACCATGTCTCGCATGGTCCAGGCGAAGACGTCTTGGTTCCGTTGTAGCAACTCTATCAGTTGTTCCGCCAATTATTTGCTCAAGTAGGAACCTATTTGAATAACCCTACTGTTGAGAGGATTGTCGAGGTAGACCATGATGATTTCCTCCTCTACTTGACCGGCATTGGGCTTACCTGGGGGCTTACAAGAGCTTCATCGTCTGGGACGGGTTGTTCTATCTCAGCCTCTCGGGCAAGATTGAGACATCTTGGTCGCGGAACCAACTATTGATCGAGCGTCACCTGGTAGCAGTGTCGTCATGTACTAGCATTCTCTGGCAACTACCTGGCTACCTCATAACGTACCGACTATTTGGTTTATCTGGTACTTGATGCATTGATGTAGAGTGGAGACTGCTGCTCACATTTGGTGTATCCAGGGTCTCCCCAAGACAGAATTATATATGGAAGGTGCATCGATCACTATGAATTCTTAAAACCGTTTTTTTGAGTCGGTGTCTCCCCCGTCACTGCTGTCAGTTGTATTTTTTCCACCAAAAAGTGTTTTTCGCCACTGAAATCGATCATCGGACGGTCATCAGGGGTCAAGGCTTCTTCTCCTAGTTGCATGTTGTGAAATATGCAAAAAAATAGAACGTTTAACGAGCTTTCGGTGTCCACTAAGGATCTCCTTACTTCCCAGCTTGCCAGGGAGATCGTTATCACCAAGGCGACATTATGCGAGAGTTGGACGCCCCGGAGGTCTTCGTCTATGAAGGCTAGTGACAGGGGATGATCATGCCTTTGGGCGTGCGACATTCGTCGCTCGCCATGTATCGCTTGGACCCCCATATGTCTGAAAGTTTTTTTCTGGATCTGTTTGATAGTTCGAACTCGAAATGGGCTCCATGAAGTACGTGTTGTGCCTGTCGATTCACTTATCTCCTTTTTGTCAAGGGATTCTTCCCCGAGCTTGGCTTTACTCCTGGTGGTCCGTCTCTCTTCTAGGGCGATGTAACTTTGTGCTTCCTTCACCAAGTCCATCATGTTTGTTGGTGGGTCCAGAGTTAAGAAGTTATAGAACTTACCGTTCCTCAGGCTGTCAGTAAAAGCTGTGACGGCCGTTGCGTCATTGCAAACGTTAACGAAAGTTAGATCGTTACTGAATCGCATGACGTATGCTCTCAGTGTCTCGTCATGCTTTTGTTTCATCGACTTGATCATCTTCATCGTTAGTAGAACTTATTGTATATACGACGATCTTAAATTCGTTTCGGGGTCCGTCATCGCTGTTGCTATTATGGGAGCGTGAGCTTGTTGCCCATGCATTTTTGGCACTGTTGAAATCGATGGTAGCGTCAGTATGAGCGTTTGACGTGTCCCCTTGTTTTCCATTGATTTGGTAGTCACCATTTTATTGTGTTCTGAAGAGAGATGATGCTCGTGATTGGTTTGGATCTTTGTCGTCCCCACGGACGGCGCCAAACTAATGCAATCAATTTTCACTCCATGTTTTGACCTTGACCTGCAAACCTGTTGACTTGCACAAGAAACGCACGTGAGCCACAAACCACCATTGTGGTGGCCGATGACACTCCAATGCTAAAATCAGACAGGGATCTGAGAAAGGCGTAATGTCGTAATCAGGGAATTTGTAACGTACCTTAGCTTATCAACCTCATGTCTTATTTATAGCGCTGGATCCTACTTCGACTAGGCCATCGGTGGCGTAATTTATGGAAGATCTTAGTGAAGATCCTTCTCTATTTATGATTTATGTTGTGAAAGGGAGTTTCTTTATTAGCCTTGTGCTCCTAGACACGTGGGTGATAATTCTCAATCAGAGAGTAATTCATAGATAGAAGTTTCTATGTGCGACATATATTATGGTATTTGCTTCGTAGTTGGAAGTAAAGTGTTGTTGTCTTGTCTGTCCGAAGCTGGTTTGAAGTTGATCATCGAGATACTTGCCTTAGAAAGGCTTACCGGTATTGAGGATAGCTATGAGACGTGTGGGCTTAACAGGCTGTAATGATTCGGGTTCGTCTGGCGAATTACATTGTACGGGCTTGGGGCCGCTTGAGCTAGATCAGTGTTGGCTAATGCTTAAGCCTATTATTTCTCGAGATCATCATAATACGTGTACGATAGAAGAGATAATGTTTTGTTGTATCATCACCACCAATTTTCAATCATCAAAACAAAAGTAATACGACGTGACAAGAGGCAATTTTAGTTTCTGAAATTTTAAAAAACTAGAAGCATTATCTATACTCACATTGCCCACTGCATCCCATGGTTGGCAAATGCAGATGCAAGAGGGGTGTTGGGATCCATTGCATAATATGGCACAAGGCCAACAACAATAATAGAAAACAGCATATACAAAGAACAACATATCAATACAGCAATCCCAATGCCAATGCCAAGCGGAAAGTCACGATAAGGATTTTTCACCTGCAAGGGCAATGAATTAGATATAAAGGTAATGAAGTGTTCTCAATGCATTTAGTACCACGGAAATATTAAAGTTGCCAACCATCATTGAACAAATTACAGTAACTGATTAGCCTTGCTAAATGGGGCTTATCCCTTCTCAAACCAAATTGAAAGCTTATTGTGAATGAGATTCTGAGTTTTGCATGAAATGGTAACCATGATATGGATGTCGGAATTGCAAAATAAAAATATCGTAAGTGAATAAGAAAAGAAGTCGGATGCGAAAGAATACCCTATTGTATGTACTAAATGGTGGTATACAAGAACATGCTGCTTCAGTGTGAAATAGTTGCAAGAAAAGCTCAACAAAGAAACTATAGGAAATTTCAGCCTTTATGAGAGAAAGAAAAGGAGAAAAAGGGAGAACTTCAGTTTAATATTTTAAGAGCCTCACAATCTATGTTACAATTTTGGTGTTTTACTATTCATTGCGGATTGGAACAAAGTCAAATTGAAATGATTAGAGATAAAAGATGGTTAGAATTGAAAGTTGAGAAATGTATTGAATTTGAGAGTTGAGATTCATTTTCTATGATGACATATTTGTAAATATAAAACATGTAGAAGGGCAAAAATAATGAAAAAACTTTTGAAAAAAAGTTGGTCGAATATACATGTGGCGGAGAGAGAAAATATTGTATTTTCCTTTTTAGCAAAATGAAAATTATCATAATTATCTACATCATTGTCAGATTTTGATAAACTTAGTATCATTGAAATGCATTTTTGAAGATTTTTCGAACAAAATCAATGATCAATATAAGGGCCAAAATATTAAAAATATCTATTTTATAATTAAAAAACGTATAATGTATTACACATCTGTAATGTTTTTCAATATTTTAAAAGCAATAAGACGGGCCGATCATACCAAAAAAAGTGAGTCAGACATGTTAATGCACATTTAAACAAAAACATTAAATTTCATGTTTTAGCGAGTTCAAATATTGAGGGAGAACTCATTATCGGCGTTTAAAATTCCCCCCAAATAATTGAAATTTGATTAAATAGGCTTACACTTATAATCGACTTACACTTCAATATTGATTGAGAGCGAAAATGAGATAATGACGGAGGTGTTCAGTATAAAATAATTAGAAAAAATAAAATTATGTGGAGTGCCAACGGCACGGAACATACTCTAATATAGAAACATTTCAGATTGAAAATTTCAGCAATTATGAGATAATGAAAATGTAATCCTTTGAGATAAATTTGTGCAACATGGATGAACAATAAGGAAGTTAGTGACACATTAGCATTATAAGCTCCACAGTTAAGTTTTGGTGTTTAGCACGCCATCCAAGCCAGTGATGAGTTGTCCTTGATTTATTCGTGTTAAAAACAACTAATAATGTAATTGAACTAATAATGTAGTTGCGAGCACAACTAATAATGTCATTGAACTAATAATGTCATTGGTACCTCCTCGGCTGTGCTCGCAACTACATCAAAGCCTATATATGCACAGAAGACATTAGCAGATCCAGCAAGCATCCCATTCACTCCAAAGGGCAGATATCTGTTATGTTAAAAACTGGATTGAGCTTCAATAACGAGGAACTATTCTTTTTCTTTCTAATTACCTCCATTTGCAGATTTAGGGGGTGATATTCAATTACGGATTTTAATGAATTGTAAAGGATTTTAAAATTCATTAAAATTTAGGGTTATTCAATTAAAGATTTAAAATAATACTTGTAAATCTATGGGTATTCCAATATGAATTTTAAATGATTATTTTAAAATTCATCAAAATCAAGAG
Source organism: Berberis vulgaris (assembly GCA_963556465.1). Taxonomy (NCBI): domain Eukaryota; kingdom Viridiplantae; phylum Streptophyta; class Magnoliopsida; order Ranunculales; family Berberidaceae; genus Berberis; species Berberis vulgaris. The sequence continues at coordinate 37,817,533 of OY747133.1, read as the reverse complement.
TATTCAATTCATGCTTTTCAAAAGTCTACAAAAATCAGGAGGTATTCAAGAAGTAGTAGATTTTAATAGATTTGTTACAGTTGTGGATTTTGAAGGATTTGTGAGTGCAAAGTATATATAACAAGAGTCGATCCAAATCCAACCTTCCCCCCTCATATTTCAACGGATTTGTATTGGTCATTGGTAAGTAACACCACCATTTCCGCTGGAGGATACCACCACCCTATTTTTTCGGAATCTTCTAAATGACACCACCACCTTCCCTTCTCCACCTTATCTTCTCTCTTCACAGAAGCAGCACCACCTCGCCCCACAACTTTCGACCACGCCACCACACCCTACCAGCGTTGGCTGCACCACCACCCATACTTCCTCTTCTCCTTTGTTATTGTTTTTCTTTTTTGTTATCCTTATTCTTCTTCTTCTCATTCTCTTCCTCTTATTTTCTCTTATTCTTTTCATCTTGGTTTTTTATTTTCCTTCTGATTTCTTCTTATTATTATTTTCTCTCTGTTTTTTTTCTTTTTATTCTATTTTTTTCTCTCTCTTCTTCTTCTCCCATATTATTTTCTCTTTTGCCCTTGTGGAAGTTCCCCACTTGCCAAAACCTTCGCAAGGGCAAAAAGAAGAAGAAGAAGAAGAAAAATAAGAAGAGAGGAGAAAAAGAAAAAGAAAGTGAAGGAGGAGAATAAGAAGAAAAAATAAAATAAAATAAAAAAAAACAGAAAAGAAGAAGAAGAGGTGAGGGGGAGGAGGAGCAGAATAAGAAGATGAAGAAGGGAGGATGTGGGATGAGAGGTTGTGGTGGTTATTGATGGAGAAGAGAAAGAAGAAGGGGGGAAGAGGAGGAGAGGTAGCGGTAGCGTGGTAGTGGTGATTGAAGAAGAATAATAAGAAGAAGAGAATAGGAAGATGGGAGGTGGCAGTGACGAAGATCAACAAACTCCCCCATCTCAATCTCAATTGAACCCATTTCCATATAAAACACAGGCGGAGTTAGTGCTAGCGTGTGTAGCCTTACACAACTTTCTTCGTAAAGAGTGTCGTTCTGATGAATTTCCAATTGAAGAAGACTTTTCATCACTGTCAAAAGAAAAAGAAAAAGTTTTTTAAACCCAAGATCAACAACGAGAGAAAGCTAATGAATGGAGAGCAATTATAGCTTCAAATATGTGGGGAGATGTTGTGAGTGTCAGGAATCAACGATGAGCAATGAAGATGGTGATTTTTTTTCTGGTTTATCTATTTGTTTTTACTGGAGAATTATTTGCATTGATTTTCTCTTCAGAAAGAAAAAGGAACATAATTATTTGTATTACTTTTGGACCATCTTCAATGTATTTTTTTTTTTTTTTTTAAAATCTAAAGTAAAATTTTCGTGGCATACAAATAATTGTTTAATTGATGTTTTGGGAGATGTTTTATATGTTAGCATGGATAACAATGTAGGTGACGTTCTTTCATTGCTTCCTATGACTAATATCATATTTATAAGAATCCATTGAATTTATAAGAGTCCATAGAAATTCAGAACAAACCTTTGTAAAATCTACAAAATTCAATCAGTTAAAATCCATCAAAATCCAGTGGATTTTGTCAAATCCTTTGAAATCTTTTTAAATCTACGAGATTTAAAATTCTTTAGAGTCCATTCAAATCGCGAATTGAATACCCCCTCTTTATATATTGGAATGTTTATCCGCTAGGACGTTCATAGCCAGCCCATCCAGTTTTGAGACCAATATATCAACAACAATAACAACAAAAGCTATGAGACAAATATTTGCAGTTGTGACAATGCCGACGAAAACGAGCTCTTCGCAATATTTTCAATTGCAGATATAGGACAAATAAAATAATAATAATTTTAGTAAAATAACTTTCACATAAATCCATGTTTACATTCACAAGTAAACATACCTCTTTCATTCCAATACACAAGAACCCGGTGACTATAAGGACAAGAAGCGCAGCACATGGATCACCACAACACCAAGCCAGGGACTGTGTTCATGGCCCGGGCCCAAAAAAATAGGGGGAGTGGGAGACTATCCTTTCCCCTGAAAATAAGGCATGTTAAACATATTAAAATTGTCAATATCCATCAACTCTCTGCTCTTATATTCTCTAATATTTTTCGTTATGCATATTGATGTAGTCGTTTTTCACTCTCTGCTATGATCCGGTTCTTGCCGACCTGTTGACCTGCACAAGTAGCACACGTGAGCCACAGACTACCGTGGGGTGGCCGATGACACTCCGGGCTCTAAGGAAGGTGTAATGCTGTAACAGGAAATTTGTAGCGTACTTTAGCTTACCAACCTCATGTCTTATTTATAGTGCCAAGAGTCCTGGTTCAACCAGGCCATCATAGGCATAGTTTAGGGAGGAGATCTTCGTGGAGATCCCTTTCTAATTAGGAGTCGTTCTGTAGGAGGGAAGTTCCATGTTAGCTCTGTGCTCCTAGATACGCAGGAGATAGTTCCTAATCTAAGAGCAATCCGTAGAAGGGGGTTTCCTTGTGTGGAAGATACTCTGGTGTTTGCTTCCTAGTAGGAAGTAGAGTGCAGCTGTACTTTCCCATCCGAAGTTGATTCTCGAGATACTTGCCTAAGGAGGCTTACCGGTATTGAGGACAACTGTGAGATGTGTGGGCCTAGTGTGCTGTGAGAGTCCAGGTCCGCTTGGCAGACTGAAGTCGAGCTAGCTTAAACCGCTTGGGTCGGATCAGTGTTGGGCTGATGCTGGGGCCTGTAGTTCCTTGAGATCATCATGACACATGTACAACTCAGGGGTGTGACTTTTTTATGTATCTTCAACTACTCCCCCCGAGTTAGTGGGCCGTCACATTGGTTCGCTAGGTCATCTCTTGAAGAGATGCGCCGCTCATGATGATTGAGTATAAATTGTTGCTTGAGCCGCACGCCACATTAATGGCATGTGCATTGTTTCGGCGGAAAAGATGCGAGAAATCATTTTCTATTTAGGTCATTCGCAGTGATGAGTCTGATTCTTCTACTTTGTTCGCTTTCGAAGATATTGTTTTGAAAAGACCGTTCGTCTTCTTCATGGCTCAAGAAAACCTTTTTGATGATGCTGTTTTGGTTAAGGCTCTGGAGTTTTTTGAAGACAGGTTGTTGTTCGAGCCTGGTCTTGTCAAAATCCGTACGAAGTTTGGAGTTCCTGAGGATCTGCCATTGTATCTCCTAATGGACGACCAAACGCATGTGTCATTTCCTACCGGTTTCATCTATTTACATCGTGGGATGCTTCAAACTGAAGTGCATTTTCCGATCCTAGATGTGATTTGGGAGTTCTTGGGTCTCTTAGGGATTCCTCCAGCCCAGTTGGGGCCCAATGGATATAGGATCATTCTCATGATTTTGCTCAATGCTAAAGAGGTCGGTGTTAGTGTGACTCCGCGGGTGATCCAGTTGTTGATCTCCCCCTGGCTGAAGAACAATGTTATCTGTAAAATGAAGTTGCCAAAGTGCTTCGATAAACTACCTGATGATTTCAAGTTCTGGCAGAAGTACTGCTTCTTGGCTCCCGTAGATTCAAATTATTTCCGGTGTAGGGGTCATTCGCTCGAGTGACAATTAAAGTCGCTCCGTAAGTTCAACCATTTTCTTGTGATTTTGATATGCTTGGTAGCGGGCTGACTGCTTAATACTTGTGTTCCCTTGCAGGAAGGTTTCCTACAACTCCTCTTACCTTAATGAAGCAAAACACCATGGAGACGTTCTGAGTCTTGCCACAAAGGAAGGCGATCAATGTCGTAAGAGTTTCCAACTTCATCCGTAATGGGCTGTGGGACAATTGTCACGTCGCCCCTACTCTGTATCGAGAGTCGCGTATTAAGTTGGAAGATGAGGTCCCTTCTAGGAAGAGAAAGATTGATGGGGCCTAAGTTCTCGTTCTGTCAAATGCGAAAGAACCGTCTGAGACGCTTGCTTCCTTTGTGGGGAGGAGGTGTCGCCTTAGAGTTTAGTCGTCTTCGTGAAGAGCCACTCCAATGAGAGAGGAGCGTGATTCTGCCAGGCCTGTTGAGGCGGAGACTGAAGTTTCCATCTTAGAGAAAGATTATTTGCGGTTGGAAGGAGTCATAGATAGGTCGAACCTTAGTGACGCGCAGGTCGATGCTCTGAATGACCGTCTGGTGCGGGTTGCAATGGTAGCTTTCGTTGATGCTGATTCGCGTAGGACCATTGTTGTAGGAGGCTCCTTTGAAGATTCGCCTGAGGTGGTAGAATTTGATCGCCCTACTGTTGATTCCCATGAAGCTGGCCGCAGTGGCTACGTCTCTTGTAATTCGCATTGTTCACCATCTCGTTCTAGGCCACAACTAGAAGTGTTAGAGGGTCCTTTGGATAATTCAATCCCTCATCTTCATCCGGATCCCATTGAGTCGCTTCGCAATGAAGGGTCGGTTGTTAACGACAAAGTGAAGGCCACGGAGGAGAGTCTGACGATGGTGGCGACCGCGAATGGCAGTGCTAGCGTAATCTCTGATCCGGGAAAGCTTAATTTGGGTGCACGAAAAACTTGTTCGCACCTAACTTGGTAAAGATGAGCTCACAAGTCTAGCACCAAGAGGTGGACATAAAGTATGATTCGATGAAGCATATAAGCAAGCGTCATAGCTGATTGATGGATCATGCTCCTAAACCCGAAGAGGATACGTTAGAACGATGTATGGATAAGGGTCTGAAGTACCTTATGCTGGGTATGTCTCACATGAGCCACGCGACCGTTGTTGGAACGGAAGTCAAGGCAACTCGTGAGAGAGTATATATCTTGGAGCGTGTCTTCTCGCACATACTGCTGTTGTAATCTAATGAGCTATGTGAAATTGAGCGGCTTAAAAAGTAGGCCGAAGAGAAGCGGTTGGATCGGTCAACCATGGCCGCTAAGGCTTAGAGGACTCGTATGGAGGACCTCGAGCGTGATCTGACAGAGGCGGTGTCCGAAAGGGACAGACTTAAGCAGGAGTTGAGCCGTATTCGTCGAGAAGTCAAGATTGCATAGAAAGTTGGGGCTAAGGCGAGTTCTTAATTGTTGTCTTTCACTGAAGAGAGTGCTTCGAAGGAAGTCGACTGGGCTGCTGAGAAGCAACAGTTGGAATCCGATGTGGAGTTCTATGCACGAAAAGCAAGGAAGGCCGAGGACCAACTCGAATTGGGGCAGCATGAACTTAGTGTTGTGAAGAGCAGTCTGGCCACATAGCAGTCTCAGGTCAACGCGTTGACTGGCAAGTTGGAGCTACTGGACGTGAACTCGTTGATGCAAAGGTGCGGGAGGAAGAGCTTCTTCAGGAGCAAGGCAAGTATGAGTTCCACTGAATTGTACATGGACGGTTGGAGCTGCTGGCGCTGATGAAAAAGGAGCATTCGAGTGGGATCTTGGCCGATATAAGATGTCATATGTAGGTTTGTCTGTTACCTCTGCATCGTCGGACTAGGAAGACAATGTGGGCCCTGATGCCCAGACATGGCGTGTGCGGATGTTATCCCTATTCCAACTTTCACTAGGCTTAACTCTTTTGTTTTTGTACGTTCTCCTGATAGAGAGTAAACTTGGTGTGATTGTACTCCCTTTGTCTTTGATCATTAATGACAACAATTTTATCCGTTCCGTACTTGTTGTCTCTATTGCATGTCTTTCGTTTCGCCTTGCCGTTTTGCTTTGGCATAGGTTGGTTGAATCAATAAGACGTTGACTGGTCTGTATGCGGTAAAGAGCTTGACCGCTTTGTGCTGTGAATGACTCGGGGTCATCGCAGTGGAGTCATGTCCGGTAGTTGGCATGTTGAATAGTTTAGCTGGGGGCTGAGTCATCCGAGTTGTGCCCTGTCCCCAAGGTAAGCTGCTTGACAGCTACTTTGCTTGTCTGACCAGTCGGTTGTAGTTGCTGCTGTAAGTGAGTTGTGTGATGCTCGAGTGCGCGTGTCAGAGCGTTTGTGCCGAGTCAGGCGTCATAAGCTCCGGTTGGCATCCTAAGTAGCTTTTATCTGGGCACTGGCCGTACGATCCTTGTATCAGCGCGAGTGGCCTTCGCTTGGCATTAGATTGTCAGTCCGTTTGAGCATGAAGATGCTGACTCAGCTATATTCCCGTTAAGCAACCAGGTTGGAAAATGATGGTATCGTGGCAAGCTGTCAAAATCAGTTCGGGACTAACTAGGCTCCCACCTTCCAAATCATTTATGTCCGAGCAGAGCGGACTATAGATTCGGGGAGTAAAGGTTTGGCGATCAGGCTGAAAAGTAGTGGTCCCGTGGCAAGCCGTCGAAATCAGTTCAGGACTGACTAGGCTATCACCTTTCGAACCATCTACACCCTCCCCACACGGTGGGGACTACGAATTCAAGAGAAGTTTGGAGACCAGGCTGAAGAGCAGTGATCCCGTGGCAAACCATGAGAATCAATTTAGGACTGACTAGGCTCCCACCTTCCAAATTATCTACACCAGAGCGCACCAAACTACAAATTTGGGAGGGTTCAGCGACCACACTGAAAAATAGTGGTCCCGTGGCAAACCGTCGGAATCAGGTCGTGGCTGACTGGGTTCCTACCTTCTAGACTACCTACACCCTCGCAGCGCGGGCTATAAGTCCAGGTTTGGTGATTTGGCGGCCACGCTGAACAACAATGGTCCCGTGGAGAGCCATCGAAATTATTTCGAGACTGACTAGGCTCCCACCATCCAAATTATCTACACCTGAGTGCACCAAGCTACAAATTTGGGAGGGTTTGGCGACCACACTGAAAAATAGTGGTCCCGTGGCAAACCGTCGAAATCAGGTGGTGGCTGACTGGGTTTCCACCTTCTAGACTATCTACACCCTCACAGCAAGGGCTACAAGTCCATGTTTGGTGATTTGGCGGCCACACTGAACAGCAGTGGTCCCGTGGAGAGCCATCGAAATCATTTCGGGACTGACTCAGCTCCCACCTTCTAAACTATCTACACCCTCGCACAAGTTCAGGTTTTGATAAGAAGCTTTCGTTGTTAATCGTCACCAGCTAGGCTTACCAGATTAGGTTCGGCGATCATTGACCCCGAAGGGGACAATGATCCCTGGCGAGTCATTGTCACCAGGCGTGATAATGCTGATTAGACTCCAACTTCCTAAACCGCCGATGCCCGCGTTAAACGGACTAGGCTTCGGGATGAACCAGAAGTTATCGTCATCAATCTTGGCTGACTATGCTTGTCTGATTTAAATAGAGGTTCCGCCTTCTAGGGGGCGTGCAAACCTACTCCCTCCGAACATTGCATGGAGTGGATGGAATTACCTTAAATCAGCTGGTGATCTAAAGGTATAATCCGTATGTCAGAGTTTACTAGGATCACTAGCGTTCGTGCCAAGCACGTGACAAAGTGTTGTTTGAGTGATAGGCTGAGTGCATGGGCCAGTAGAGGAAGGGCTAGGGTTTACCTGCATGGTGCGTTGCATGTACAGCGTAGATTGCGCGGTGACACTACAACACAAATGGTTATAGATAGCACATGGTAATAGCGTTTTTTTTTAAAATGCTATGAAAGAGATTTTCGCTGGGGGCGCCAAAGTGCCCGCTCGATCCAAACCTAAAAAAGAAAAAAAAAAAAAAAAAAAAAAAAGAAAGAAGGAAGGAAGGAAGGAAGCAGAAGCCGAAGCCGTATCTCCCTCTCCCTCTCCGACTGCTCTCATCTCCCTCACCGTTCTGCTCTCCCTCTTCGATCGCTCTCCCTCTCCTATTGATCACCCTGTGCTGTCAACGCCCAACCTGTTTCGCCGTGTTCTCCCTCTCCAACGTGCTCTACTTCTCGCCGTGATCTCCTTCTCCGTTTCTGGTCTCTCATTCTCAACACACTCCTTCTCCGAGATCTGATCTTCTTTAGCTTTGTCAACTCCCGGAGCAACTTCAATTTCATTGAGAACAACATCGAATATCACCGATTCGCGACTTCACAGATTTGATCTCTGTTTCATTAAAAGACGCAGGTGAGTGTGCGCTTGTTTTCGTTCGTTTTTGCAATTTTTTGCTTGAATCGGTTCGCAATCTGAGCTTTAGTAACTCTTGCTCAGTAGCTCAGGTATCTCTTTTACTGATTTTTTCGCTGTAGATTAGCAACGACAGTGATTAGCTAGGGTTCTGTGGGAACAAATCTGGCAACAAGAAAGCCTTCAGTGATGCTGCTCTTGATTTGGGAAATGAACTGGTTTGTGTTCTTCTGAACTCAATCTTTAAGGGTTCGTAATGGGTTTTTATTGTTTTTTGTTATCATATTGAGTTCTTTCTTCTTCTATTCATTCATTTTGGGTTTCTGGATTAGAGATTGGTTTAGTGATTACTTGTGTTGTACTGATTTTTATAGATTGGTGTCTTAGTGTTTATTGATTTTTGCAGGTAAGAAGAAGAATAGATTTACTATAAGGTGGTGGGAGTGTTGGATTGATGGGTTTGATATCTCAAAAGGTATATGATGGTGGTTGCCATGTTCTTGGGTAATTAAGAAAGATGGGGGGGTTGTTTATTCTTTTAGTTGTTCAATCTTTATTGACATAAATCATTCATTATTGTTAAGCTATTTACTTGTTGGTCTCATGGAGTTCTTATCTTGGTTTTTGCTACTCAGGGTCATTCCAACAGCTCTTGTGCCTATTGAGGTATGCGGTATGCCTTCACTATATCTTCAATTACAATGCTTTGGTGTCTTCACATTTTTTGTAGATAAAAAAGGATGAAAATATATGTGCATCATGTACTTTTATAGCTTTTAACAGTTCGCCCAAAATAGCCATTTGATAGATGACCTAAGAAAGCTCTTAAAACTTTCTAACAGATATCCTGAGCTGGCATTATAATTTCACAAAGCTATCTTGATAGAAAAATGTCACTTGTGTCTGGTAAAGCTTTATTAGACCACGTGAAGGATAAGCTCTTATAACCTCTCACATTGGGCATGGGTTTCAATTATATATGCTAAATGTCTTTACGGTCTCTTAGCAACAACCACTTCTTTTTTTCTTTTCTTTTTTTGTAATAAACCTCTTAATAATTCTTCATAGGAGGAGCAGAATATGCATTATTGTCCATAGATGCTCCTTACAGTCTTACATACAAAATATTCAAACTGAAACAACACAATATTATAGATGAAACTCTGATAAATTACAATTACCCATTATAGGGTTCATATAGGCCAAAACAACAGTTTTTGATAGAAACATTATTAACCAAATTTAGAAGCCTAAATCTATAAAATAGGACATTTCTAATATTCCTGGTATAAGTAACTATCATTTGTTCCTACATATCTTTCATCATGTAAACATGATATGAAAATAAATTCATACCAAGAGAAGCCATGCTCAAGTATTGATTCTCTCTATAGAAAGAAGCTCCTTCAAAAATTGTTTTGAGTGTTTTGTTGCTCATGAGGTTCCAAAAGCTATTTAGTTATCTATCATGAATATTTATGTTCAAGGACCGGCAGTTGTCTCTGTTATTTGGGAATACATAACATACTAAACATTTTGAAGGCTCCTTTTGTTAATCTACTGACTAAGAAATTATTAGAAAAAAAAATTTGTGACCATTGATCAGTTACTAATTGGCTGAGTTATCATCTGAAATTCCAAATATCTGGTGAAAGTGTGGGTGATGTTAAAATTGTAGCAGACATGCATGAGCGAAAAACAGAAATGGCTCAACAATCTGATGCCTTTATTGCTCTTCCTGGTAAGCTTTTAAACACAGGCCAACATGCATACATCTATCTGGTCTTATTACTAGATTTTTGCATCATTATTTGTTTGATTTAGGGGGATATGGGACCATGGAAGAGCTTTTGGAGATATAACATGGTCACAGCTTCGAATTCACAACAAACCGGTAATCCATCAGTCTCCATGCTACGAAAATTGAAATGGAATTTCATGATAATTGAGCTATGTTGTAATGGTTGTCTCTGCTCAGATTGGTCTTCTAAATGTTGAAGGCTACTATAATCCTTTGCTTGCATTGTTCGACAATGGCGTTCAGGATGGTTTTATCCTTCCAGCTGCGAGGCAAATTGTTATCTCCGCCCCAACTGCGAGAGAATTGCTAGAAAAGATAGAGGTAAAAAATCTACTATTTCATATTTAAGCACCTAAAAGTGACTCTGATCTGTCAAAATTTTACAGTAATACTCTCCAGCTCATGAACATGTTGCGCCTCACAGTAGCTGGCAGATATAGCGGCGGGTAGTTACCAAAGATGACTTGTAAAGATGTGAGGTATTTTGTGTATTCTAGCTCTTCAATTTACATAGTTCCATAAATTCCTATTTTTATTCTGACATTGTGTTTAATTTACTTTCCACTGGTTTGTCGCTGACATCGACCATACTCTAGTTGCAGGATACTTATGCAATCTCAATTTTCACCCAACCTTCCAGGTAACTACTAAAGATTATTTCAATTTTCATTCTACCTTCCTTTGCTACTACTATTGTAGGTTATTTTTGTGTTCTATATGTTAAAAGAATACCCATTACGTAGCACAGAGAGACTCCATCGTCAAGAAATTAGGGGGTTTGGAGATCACCATGTCCTTCATCGTATTTGAGCTATGTCGCAAACTGTAATAGGATTTTGCATTTCACATCCTAGTCGTGACCATAAGTGATTTGTTTATATAGTGTTATAGACGGTTCTTTACGTTTATTGCGAGACTGGCTCTTAGCTAAACATGCATGTTCAAGATCAATCTTAAGCAGATTTTTGTATTTCATATTTCTTCAGTGGTTCCAACTTCATGTGTTCCAGTAGGTTAAATGGTGTTTTTTTAACCTATAATAGTTACTTGTCTCGAATAGGTTTACATTTTCGTAGTGTCTATAGGGTTTACATTTTCGTAGTGTCTTCAAAGTGACAGAGGGTACAAAAAGACAAGGTCTAACATACATAATAATAAGCTTATTTCACAATCCAATGATTTTAGGAGCACTGGTGCTCGCTTATTCTAAATTACAATGAAAATTTGTATTTAAGAGCTGTTGCCTGAGATGCTTCGATATCCTTACTTAGCAGTCATGGAGCCTATCTTCCATGAAGATAATAAAAAAAAAATTTAATTAAAAACAAGAAGAAAAAAAAGCCTATCTGCCAATACAAGTAACTAGAACAAGCTTGTGTTTAGAGCAAGTACTTCCATTCTTCCCAACTATAAAAATAGCCCAATTTGTAATTCTGGATTTAAGAACTGAAGCTGAATAAAAATTATTTTAGAGACTATAGATTAAGAGTTGCTTATTCCGCCCTTTGTTCTTGGTGAAGAGTTGCCAAAGATTGATGAAAATGGCGCAATTTCTAAGGGCTATCTTGGGGTATTGGTATTGGGTTTCTAATTTCGCTGTAGAAGTGTTGGATTCTGCAGCAGAGTTGTATCATTCTGCTTCAGATTTTTCTGATTGTGATTCTGCTTCAGAGTTGCCTGATTGGGATTCTGCTATAGAGATGTCTGATTCTGATTCTGCTATAGTGTTGTGTGATTCTGCAGTAGGGTTGTGTCTAAATGACCTACCCGAGGAAGTTCTCTCCAATATATTCCTCAAGATCCCTGCTGAGTCTCTGCTCAAAATCAAACCCGTATGCAAACTCTGGTATGGTTTGATCTCTTGTAAATCGAAGCTTGCAAATTGAAGCTCAAACTTGGAGGTAATCTCTTGTGCTAAGTTCAATAGAATCAGTTTTAATGTAGAAAACCCCTTAAGTGTGTTTATAATCTTATCGATCAATATGTCAAGTATAGCAATTAATAATGTAGATTCCATGTACTACGCAAACTGAAACTTTTCTCCAATTGAAATCATGCTGAATTGGAGCCAAATCTATGTTAAATAGGATGTGGAGAATCACAGGTTTTGTGTTATGTTAATGTTGACAAACACTTGTACTTCTCTTTATCCGTTTCCTCATACTGGAATTATGAACAAACATGACTTGTTTCTATTGCTAATTGAAGTGTAAGGTCAATATTAATATAATGGTTAATGCCTTATAGGAGAACGATGTTGTGCTCGGAAATGGTGGCGGGTTGGGAAGGTTAGCATCATGTTTTCTTGAGTCCATGGCAACATTAAACTTGCCTGCATGGGGTTATGGTTTGCGGTACAGATATGGACTTTTTAAGCAAAAAGTCGCCAAGGAGAGACAAGAAGAAATTGCTGAAGACTGGCTAGAGGTTTGGTTTAGCTGAAATCATTGAATATTCGTATTCTTCCTCGTTTGTTTGTGACTTCAATTGGTAATCAGTAATCTGTATGGTGCAGAAATTCAGCCCCTGGGAAGTTGTCAGGCATGATGTCATATTCACAGTCAGATTCTTTGGTCAAGTCGAGGTCAATCCCTCAGGATGGTGAGTGTTAATTTTTTATGATGTTGTGTAATTCAATTTTTTGAATGATGATGTCAGACAATGCCAATTACTAAATATGTTTCTTTCTTTTTCCTGAGTCATTTTCTGAAGCAGTTATAAGCCTTTTCCAACGTTCTATACATCTTTTGCTACAAAATTATTCATTTTGGATTTGCAGGTGCGTGATTATAGAGCTGACTGGTCCCTTTCAGTCACCCAACATGTTGCCGGAAATTACTACCCTGTAAGTCTTGTGACCATTTATTTTTACAGAAAGTAAACCCATTTACTGGTAGGAAATATGTTTTTGAATATATATATTTGTTTTTTCATACATGAACAAACTAGATGCTCATGAAGATGGAGCACGAGAAACCTTTTCACTCCATGAGTCCTATTTCATTGAAGAAAATATCTGAAATAATTAGATGCTCAGGAGTGTCAAATTTATCACATTCTGTTCAGGTCATCCAACTGAATTCTTGACATTTGATCCAATTATCCTTCTAGTGGACCATGTCCACATTGTTATTTTCTTGCCCATTTCTCTCTGGTGCAGTTGCGTTAAATACAAACGAAACTATCTATGCTTATACAATATTCTTCATGCTGTAAAATTGGTTTTTAACATAGACATATTCAACTGGTGTTCATGTATACTGTTCCAAGAGCCAAGAATGAAGAACTGACAATGGCTTCATTGACTCGATTACTATCAGGTTTTTTTTTCTTCTTCCGAATGTGATGCTTATACAGAAGCGAAAGTGCTTCAGAGTGAACATGTGTAACTCAGGCTAGCTTGTCATGTGTAAGAAATGAACATGGGACTGGATTGAGTGTATTTTACAGAGTGACAAATGTATGGATTCCGTTGGTAGATTTTTTCAATTCTGCTCATTCAAATGGTTGACATTCAGATGCATTTTTGCTTATTTGATGTTTGATTTCTTTGTGTGACTGCCTTTTACAATATAATGGGTTTCTTGCAGTGTCATTTTGTCCAATTTGCTGAAACAAAAGGCTGACGGATTCATTTCAAACGAAGAAGTTTTGAAAGAAGAGTATGAGCTGGTGCACCAAGCAATTTTTACGGATCCAGATGATCAGAGTAGCTGGTTTTATCATCTTTGGCTTTGCTGGTTGAAGGTCTTGGAGTAGGTGGCGAAACATCTATAGAAGAGTACATTATTGGCCCGGCTGATGAACTTAATGAAGATATTGATCCAAATGCTGAGAAGGATCAAATCAGGTTATATGGGCATGAAGAGGGTCTTTCCTGGGTAGCAAGACCTGTGACTGGGCAAAGTGCTCTTGGTCTCGTTTCTCGTCATGGAAGCATGGTGAACCAGAGCGTTCCCGGTATGGATCCTTTGGTTACACTCTTTGGTAGTGTCCATGAGAAGCTCCCAGAGTTTGGAAGCATGCGAAGTATGCTTTTCCCCAACTTTGGCAGTATGTTTAGTGTGGCGGAGAATAATGTAAAACATGAACAATGGGATGAGGAGAGCCTGCATAGAGGGGGATAAGACTACACATCTGATGCCGCTGGAGATGATTCTGATGACAATTTACAGAGCCCATTGCTCTCACGTCAAACCACAAGCATGGAGAAAGACATGATTCCTCCTGCTTCCCATGGCAGCATTATGAACATGAGGCGTCATAGCAGTCTCATGCAATCGGCCAGGGGGAGCCAGCTAGCATGGAAATGGACTGAAAGAGAAGGTGCTGATGGAAAGAAAGGAGGATTCAAGAGGATATATTTGCATGAGGAAGGTGTGGCTGGATCTCGTCGCGGGTCACTTGTTTCGCTTCCAGGTGGTGGTGAAGTTCCAGGAGGGGAATATATTCAAGCTGCTGCTTTAGTAAGCCAGCCTGCTCTTTATTCTAAGGAATTCATGCAGCAGCACCCGGTTGGACCTGCTATGGTCCATCCATCTGAAGCTGTTGCAAAGGGTCCATCATGGAGGGATCTGTTAGAACCAGGAGTCAAGCATGCATTGATTGTTGGTAAGAGATGGTCTACCTTTATACAATTTTCAAAGCATTGTTCTTTTTAACTATAACTCATGGTTTGATTCAATGCATGAAAATCCTCTAAAGTAAGCCTTCCTAAATTTTAATGATCCTCATCTTTTTATGCTGTCACAGTTCCGCTGAGCGACTTGATCGTAGGGAAAGATCTTGGTCCATGATTGCAAGTATGAAAGCTCCTAGGGGAAATCACTCCACAACCATTTTAAATGAGAAATTGTAAGTTCATATTTATTGTTTTCCTTGTTCAGTTTACTCAATAAAAATGTTGATTGCCTTGTGGATGAATATGCCTAGGGAAAGATTTTGGTTTTTTTCTTAGCCTCTGTTTACTGACCAATTGATTTTTTCTGTTTGTTCCTTCTCAGCTGACCCTAAGGCGGGTCATGGACACTGCAAAGCAATCAACCCCATCTGGGTCTCTTAATGAAGTTTCAATGGTGTTGCTAAACAATGCATTATCTTTGCCATTTGCAACTTTTTTGATTATTGTATTTGGTGAATGGGAATATGTTTACAAATTTCTGCTGTAATGAATTGTAAATGTTGCTGCTATAATGAATTGCTTGAAAGCAATTGCTGGAATTTGTTGATCAAAGGTTGTAAATGTTGTTTTTAAATTTAATAAAGTCATTAAATTTTACTTACTTGATGCAAGAATTGATGCACGTGCTGAATTATACTTGCTTATAAGATGTAATCAAAAGTCATTTGATCGCAAAAAAAAAAAAAAAAAAAAAAAAAAAAAAAAAAAAAAAAAAAAAAATTCCTATGTATACTCTACCATAGCGTTTCTAAAACGCTATGATAGAGCCTTTTATAGCATTTCTGAAACGCTATGGTAGACTCTATCATAGCATTTCAGAAACGCTATAAAAGGCTCTACCATAGCGTTTTTAAAACGCTATGAAAGGCTACTTACTATAGCGGTTTTAAAACGCTATAATAAACCCAGGGTCTATTATAGCGCCGGCAAACGCTATGAATGACATTTTTTCTTGTAGTGTGACACGCATACGGCGTAGACTGTGTGACGTTTGAGTATCGGTTACTCCCCCTCAATTGATGGGGTTGCGTGCAGTGCCATTAATTGATTGACGTCGGCTTTGCAGTTTCCTTGGAAATCGTCGTCTTCCAGTTTTTGTACGGTATTCAATGCTTGGAAGTTAATGCTTGAGTGCCCGCTTGGTGAACCATCATGTCTATATAATGGTGTTTTTCAATCGTTGTAGGCACTATCTTTCATTGCGCTTATTTTCGGTAATATTCTTCCTTGAAGAACATGTTTGGGGTTTTCAAAAGGCTGGGAAAAATGTTTTGGATTTTCCAAAGGCTGAAGTTGATTCTCTGTCTCTAGTGTATTCGAATGTTCTGACATTTGCGCTAATCAGGTATAGAGATAGTTGTTGTTATGCATGGTCACCTGATATGGGTGAGCACGTAGTTGATCTGCTGAGGTCTCGTAATTTCTTCTCATTTCACAGAGAAGTAGTACGGATTTCCTACCAAGGGAGATGCCTTGGTGATACACCGTATCACTTGTGTCTTTGTGTGCTCGGATCTCGCTATTGATCGAAGTGTTGGTTGATGTGTTGTGTCTCCGAGCGTGGTAGCACTCAGTCACACCTGCCATCACATGTGGGAAAAGTGGTTTCTCTTGATAGCATTAAGAGACCGTAACTGCGACGCTGTTTGTGCCCATCCTCATTTTTTCTAACCCGTTTGAGGAAATCAACAGCTCGTTGTGAGGTCTACAATGTTGTAGTACGAGACTTTTCCGGAGTGATTAGACGGAGCAATCCAACTGCTCAGTCCTTTCAATCCCCTATCACACTTTGTTGTTGTCTTCGGAAAGGGTTGAGCAACTTTTATTTATTATTATTTTTTTACCTTTGCTGTCACTTGTAGATTGCTAGCATCGGAGGGTTTGCAAGTCTTTGGCGGACGTTGTCCATAGCAGAATTGTCTAAGCGAATCTTTTACTTTAGTTTATACTATATTCAGACGTTTATAGTGCTCAGTCTTTGTATCTGCCTCAGGGTGTTCGCAATATGTAGCCTTTTCTATACACCTCAGAGCGTTCGTGATATGTAGCCTTTTGTATCTGCCTCAAGGTGCTTGTTGTTACGTCTTTCCGAAAATCAATAGAGTTTGTTTTTTGTAAGTCTTATTTTATTTCTTAAATGATTGTGAATCACATAAGCTTTTAAGAACTATTACTCAATACAAAAAACTTAAAGCAAACTAACTGTTGACGGAGAGAATTCAATCCTAGCATTGGCGTGAATTCGGGTTGCTCTCACGGATCGTTTAGCGGAATGTCGAGGGGATGTGTTCCCGTTTGCCATGGCATTTACTACTCGCTGGGCAGAAGAGCTGATTGCTCCTATACCACTTGAAAATGATGTTTCTACCATCTTTTGGCCTTGCACTGGTTCAGGCTGCTATGCATGATGAGATGAATCTGGGAGCACTCTATTTGTTTCAGTGCGGCGTAGTGACAGCCTCGTGTCTTAGGTTGGTCTCCACGTATGGTTCATTCAGAGTGGTTAGCAGTATACTTAACACACTGGTGAAGGGTGAAGACCACTGCTTCCATCTGGTAGAGCCAAGGTCTTCCCAGGATGAGATTGTAGAATGACGGTGCGTCTACCACCATGAAGTCTAGAAATAGAATTTTCCTGAGCTACGACTCTCCTGCTACCTTTGCCAACCTTATCTTTTCGATGGGGAAGCTCTTCTCCCCTCTGAACGAATTCAGCGGGTGTCTAAAGACGTCAGGTTTTCTCCCTTGAGGTCCATGCTGCGGAACGCATTGTAGAACAGAACGTTAAGTGAACTTCATGTGTCGACTATAACTCTCTTTACTTCCCACTTTGCGATGGAAACAGAGATGACTAAGGCGTCGTTGTGCGACGCTCGAACTCCATCAAGATCCTTGTCCGTGAAAGTCAAAGTGGGAATGGGGTTCTGAACCCATAAGTGACAGATGTGCATGTCCTCACCCGCGGATTGTGTCTGCATATCCAGTAGTGTCCGCTTGCGGGACCTGTATGATTGGTTTTCATTCGGTCCGACTCCATGAAGTACGTAGATTATCCCTGGAGTCGCATTCTCTATTTCTGTAACGGAGTCCCCCTATCCTTTGTTTGTTCTGTTGACTTTTGCTTTCTTTTGCTTCGTTCCTCATCCTCACGAATTTTTCCCTCCTTCTTGTCCCTAAGAGAATAAAGCTTCTTGTCTCCTTCGATTTTCCTTTTAGTGGTCCTTAACTCCTCTAGGGTGATGTGTCTCTAGACGCTCTTGAGGAGCTCCGCCATGTCAAGAGGTGGTTCCAAGGAGGTCCTCGAAAAGTTATTCCTTTCTAAGGTCCGCAGTGAAGGCCATCACGGCTATATCGTCGCTGCACCAGTCAATGGGAGTCAACTCATTGTTGAAGCGCATGACATACTCTTGGAGCGTTTTGCTGGACCTCTGCCTTAGAAAGAGTATGTAGTGCGGGCCTTTTCTGAAACGCTGGCTTCCAACGAAATGTGTCAGGAATTCCTTCACCAGTGTTTTGAAGTAGTCGATTGACTTCAATGGAAGGCTGTGGAACCATGTCAGCGCAGGGCCTTTTAGACTGGTCGGAAAGGTTTTGCACATGACAGACTCGAATCCTTTTTTGAGGGCTATTATGTGTTGGTAATGGCGCAGATGATCAAAAGGATCGGTGGTCCCGTCGTAGGAGTCAAGTTTCGAAGAAGTGAACTTCCTCGGAAGGGCCTCGTTCATGATTCGCTCCACAAATGGTGAGACGGAGAGGCGGTACAGTACGTCCAGGTCGTGTGCCCCTTTGCAGAGGGGGTTCCCAGGGCCGAGCCTCTCTATTTTGGCGTTGAACTCAGTGTTAGCCGCGTAGCCTCCTATAGTCCAATAAGAACTAGCAGGTGTTTGGCTTTCTGCGCTTGCTCCCTATCTTCTACTGGAGACGGAGGTTCATGCTGCTTCTGGTCTCTATTAGCGGGTGATGGATTATGTTGCATGAAAGCCTCCACTGCTTTGGGGATCCGCTGTATTTGGGACGCCAGCGTATCGACTCTGGGATCTGTTGCTGCTGGCGTCGATACGGGAGCGTGAGTCGGCTGCGTGTGCAAGATAGGAGCTGCTAAAGGAGGCAGAATAGGGACAGCCAGAACGTTCGACGTGTTCCCAGGTTCTCGTTGTTACGTGACCTGGTAGTCACCATTTCTTTGTGTTTTGAAAGGAGACGAAGATTAGTGTAAAGTTACAAACTATATCGTCCCCACAGACAACGCCAAATTGATGCAGTCGTTTTTCCCTCCCTGCTTTGACCTAATTCTTGCTGACCTGTTGAATAGCACACATGAGCCACAGACCACCGTGGGGTGGTCGATGACACTTCGATGCTAAAGTCAGACCGGGCTCTGAGGAAGGTGTAATGTTGTAACAGGGAATTTGTAGTGTACCTTAGCTTACCAACCTCATGTCATTTATAGTACCAGGAGTCTTGGTTCAACCAGGCCATCGTAGGCGTAGTTTAAGGAGGAGATCTTCGTGGAGATCCCTCTATAATTAGAAGTCATGCAGTAAAAGGGAAGTTCCATGTTAGCTCTGTGCTTCTAGATATACGAGGGATAGTTCCCAATCCAAGAGAAATTTGTATAAGAGAGTTTCCCTATGTGGAAGATACTCTGGTGTTTGCTTCCTAGTTGGAAGCAAATAGCAGTTGTGAGACGTGTATTGAGGGCTTACAGGTATTGAGGACAGCTGTGAGACGTGTTGGCCTAGCATGTTGTGAGAGTGTGGGTCCGCTTGATGGACTGAAGTCGAGCAGACTTAAACCGCTTGAGCCGAATCAATGTTGGGCTGATGCTAGGACTTGTAGTTCCTCAAGATCATCATGACACGTGTACGGCTTAGGGGTATGATCATTTTTATGTATCATCACATATAATTTATATTACAATTCAGAGTGGTGTTTTACTATTCATTGTTAGATGGGACAAAGTCTAATCAAAAGGATTAGAATTAAAAGATGGTTGTGATTGAAAATTGGAAAATGTATTAAATTTGAGGGTTGAGATTCATTTTCTATGATGGCATAATTGTAAATATAAAACATGTACAATGACAAAAATAAAGAAAACTTTTGATAAAAGTTGGTAAAATGTACATGTGGCGGAGAGAGAAAATAATGTATCTTCCTTTTAGCAAAATGAAACTTATATTAACTATCTAAATCGTTGTCAGATTCTGGTAAACTTAGTATCGTTGAAATGCATTTTTGAATATCTTTCCAACAAAATCAATGATCAATACAAGCGCTAAAATTTAAAAAATATATATTTTATAATTAAAAAAACGTATAATATACTTCACGTCTTTAATATTTTTTCAAGCAATAAAACCAGCTGATCATACCAAAAGAAAATGATTTGGGCATCTTAATGCATATTTTAACAAAAACTCTAAACTTTATGTTTTGGCAAATTCAAAGATTGAGGGAGAACTAATTCAAATTTGACCGAGTCCAACCCTAAAATTTATAATATATATTTCTATCTTAAAATAGGCTTAATGTTCAATACTAATTGAGAACGAAAATGGGGATAGTGACGGATGTGTTCAGTACACAATATTTAACAAAAATAAAATTATGTGAAGTGTCAACAACACGAGACATATTCTAGTTAAATACATAACAAGAACAACACTAAGATCAATCCAACAAAAACAATCAAAAGCCTTTCCTACTTAGTTGGAGTAACAACTTATACCTATTTTAGGCAATGGCATAGTTCCAGCCTGTCATGAGCTATAAATTGGTATATACATGAAACAATTGAGTATAACTCAAAGACCAGACTGTATCAAAGTTTATATTTAGCACTTTCATTAATTCAATGGTTCAGTACTTTTATTTAGAACGAAATTTGAAATGTAAGAGACTAGAGTATGGCCCGTGCCGTTGAGACTCCATATAATTTTATTTTTGCTAAATATTTTGTACTAAACACCTCTTTCATTATCCCCATTTTGGCTCTGAATTAGTATTGAAGTGTAAGCTTATTATAAATTTTAGAGTTAGACTCGGTCAAATTTGAATCAGTTGGGGAAAATATTTAAACGCCAATACTGAGTTCTCCCCCAATATTTGAATTTGCCAAAATATGAAGTTTAGAGTTTTTGTTTAAATGTGCATTAAGATGTCCGACTTATTTTTTTCTAGTATGATCGGCACGTCTCATTGCTTTGAAAAATATTAAAAACGTGAAATACTTTATATATTTTTTAATTATAGAATATATATTTTTAAAATTTTAGCGCTCGTATTGATCATTGATTTGTTGGAAAGATTTCCTTTGTAATTTTGTTGGAAAGATTTCCTTTGTAATCTTGACATTCCTTGATATAGGAATGATTTCCTTTGTAATTTGTCTCCCTTTCTTTATTTAATAAACATCTTCGTGTTTGAACCCAAAAAAAAAATCATTGATTTTGTTGGAAAGATCTTAAAAAATGCATGTCAATGATATTAACTTTACCACAATCCGATAACGATGTAGATAGTTATGATAATTTTCATTTTCCTAGAAGAAAAACACTATTTTTTCTCTCCACCACATGTACATACCACGAATTTTTTTCAAAAGTTTTTCATATTTTTGTCATTTTACATGTTTTATATTTACAAATATATCATCATGGGAAATGAATCTCAACCCTCAAATTTAATACATTTCCCAACTTTTAATCCTGACCATCTTTTATCTCTAATTCTTTCGATTTGACTTTGTCCCAGTCAGCAATAAATAGTAAAACACCATTCTGAATTGTAATATAGATATAACTCAAAGACCAGACAGTATCAAAGTTTATATTTAGCTGGATCATACAATTTCAAAGCTTATATTTAATTGGGCAATTTGTCAAACAATACTTGAACATAGTGAGGTTTTCTGTTACCATCAACTTAAAAATCCTCCATTGTTATTTAAAACCTAAAATTTCACCAGAAATCAGTGATGGATCTAAGTTAGTGATTGTTAAGAAACATAAACTCAAATTGGAGAAGAAAAGCAAATATAGGAATCAATCCCGCAAAAGATTTGATCTGAATGGCAACACCTTAACATCTTATGAAGAAGTGAAACGAGAGTCGAACAGATTTCCTTATCTGCGCAAACATCTTCAAGCTTACGACTTTCACAGTGAGTTTGTGAGTGTTTCAATTGATCGAACCTTGATGACACAAACACAATAGAGCTCACCACCTGTTGAATGTGAAGTAATGGGAACTAAATGTGATTCCATATAAATCGAGGAGAGATCGAACAATTGAGACATGGAAATTTATGGAGAACGATAAAAGAGGGATAAATCGAGAGTAAAGAAGAGATCTCCGATCGAGAAAGCCATGGAAAGATCAAAAGAGTAAGGGAGAGATCTTGGATTGAGAAAGAAAGTTGTGAAGTTTGATATAGTTTTTAGCTTTTATAAGTGTTTTGTAAAACATGGGTTTAGAGAAGAAATAGAAAGTAATAAGGGAACCAATAAATATAACTTAACTAAATAAGAAAATATAGGACAAAAAGGAGGACAGTCGGATAACTCTTTCATGCTTGGACCAACATGAGAAGGAAGAGTAGGATCATATTCAAAGTCTTCCAAAGACAGCTCTGCGTTTGGATCCCGAGACTTCTTTAGCACAAGGTGTGTCATCTTATTCGAAATGATACGAGCTTCCACATCCGACACCTTGCTGAGGTCCATCACGCCAACTGAAACAAGGGGGTCCTTTTCATAGTCACCAAGGGGAGTACGAGGACAGGAAGCTTCCTCCCGATTCTTCGCCAAAGCCAGCTGCATCTCCTCATCTTCCTGAGCAACAAGTTGGGAGTCGTCCTCATGGTTATTCTTCAAAGAATCAAAATTCTTACTCCCTGGAAACACAAAAGGAAGTGCAATCAAAACATTACTTATGGCAGAGATGATCCTAGCTTAATAAACCGACCCAACGTACCTCTTCCACTTTGAAGGCCGACCAACATTGACTAAACCACTAACGACCTTTCTTTTGTAAGGACTAGGGTCTTCAAAGCCCTCTTCTTCCTCGTGATTAGTTCTGCATCCGTACCACCAATGCTAACAAGAGGATTCATCTTCCTTGTGGTCAGTTCCGCATCCTAACCACCAACACTAACGAAAGACCAGGTTGAGCAACAATGACACCAAATCCACGTTCATAGACAACCAATGATTGTTCGTGAGCATTAAGGTCATAAAGGCCACTCTCATCAATAACGTTTACCTAGAGTACATCTTCGAGCGAAGTCCAATGAAGGGAAATGAATCGAGCATTCGTCTCATTCTCTCTTGCAGTTAGTTGCAAGTTGTTCAGATTCCTGAGGGTCCTGAACGACCTGAGAATGGGTTTACTGTCAAGATTGAAATACTCAGATTCCATGGAAGCATAAAACCAGGTCTTCTACTAGAACCTGTAATCATCTTTCGGTTTGCCCAAACAAACAGGCGAAATCAGATAGCAGACAACATTTTAGTTGACCTTCAGTAGAGAATGCAACACTTGCTCGTTCAGATGGATCCCAGCCTGCAGAGCCTTCACCAAAGTACCAACTAAAACCCTCCAGCTATAAGACCAAATTGAGCAGGAGGAATACAGATCAAAACTTGATAAGCTCATATGATATCTGGAACTGGGAAACGGAGACCATCCCTGAACATTCTAGGGTACAGGGTTATATAACCAACCCTTACCTGGATAGGGCTATCATCATCTCCTGGCAGCTCAAGATGCAAGTAAGACGGAATAGAATATGAACAATGGAGGTCATCCAAGGTGGCCTGGGTCACCATCATCGAATAAAAAAACTCCACACAAACGCCCAAATGAACGTTACTAAGCGATCTCTTGAGATTCATGGTGAAAAGCTTGTTAAATTTGAAAGCAATAGGAAAAAGAACAAAACAAGCTTTGCAAATGAAAAAAGCGTAAAGAAGATAACACAACTCTTTAACTTCGTTATATAAGGTTGGACAATGAAAAGACAACCAATGGAAGATTGTGCAGGAAATGATAATTGCACGAAACCCTAAAATCATGCCAAAACAAACTGATTGATGACGTAGTGGAGTAGCAGTTAAATCGTGGCCATTGAGTCAACAACTGTTAACGACATTAAATGCTACACAATAAAGTGGTGATGGACCTCGAATACAAATCGCCGCGCAGTTAGTGGCCACACAAACGAGTCTACTAACTAAGGAGAATAGCTGATGATACATCAAACAATCATTCGATCATGGCCGAAAACATGACATAAATCATCTCTCATTAGGGACACTTAACAGGCCCGATCACTAAAGTCCACATAGGCATTAATGATGGACCACGACACAGGTTAAAGGCCCAAGCTTCAGGCCCAAACGAATCTCTCCATAAGATAACAAAGACATTACAAATGAGTCAATTCATTGCGGGAACCTTTACCCAAATGGCATATCTCAATGAAGGAGGAGACTGTTATGAGAGACATCCCACTTCATTGTGCATGTTTAAGTCACATACAGAGTTAATTACTCTTATTATATAAGGTCAATGAGAAGAAGAGCAAGGTACATACGAAAAATCCTACAACTATACTCTATCCAAATTCATTTTCTTCCTAAGTTTACTGACTTAAGCATCGGAGTGATTTCGACCACTAACAAGGTGGTATTTGGCAATCTAACCCTGTTTTGCAGGTCAAATCTCAAAGAGACCGGATTTAGACGCATCAATCTGGATTTATGGATTTGGAACAATAAATCCAAATACCTTTTAGTCAAGAGTCGTTAGTTGTTATGGTTTTCTCTCAGCTCAGCCTAGCTCACAACAATTACAAGTGCTTTCAATTTCACATCATCATTACTTTGGAGAAAATAAATTTTTACGATCCTAGTTAAGCAGTTAGCATTCCCCTCCTTAACAGCTCGGGCTTTTGAGGATTATTGATTGGTTCTTAACAAATGGTATCATAACCAAAACCTACGTCCAAAGTTTGATTCCTGGGTGAGGTGACCTAGAGGCGGAATTAAGACAACTTGGTATTTTGTATAAGCATGGTGCATAGTTGTCGAATACTGGTAGAAGAGTGTAGCTACCTAAAAGGGAGAGAGATACCACCGAGCCTATGTCGATAGAATAGGCGGAAAAGGAAGTCGACTTTGGAAGCATGGGGAATGTTACAATCCTAATTAAGTGATTAGCCTTCTTCTCCTTGATAGCTTGAGTTTTTGAGGAATATTGATTGGTTCTTAACATAAATTGTGTTGTGAGCAAACTTTTTTATGTGGACATTAGCTCCCAGGAGAATGGGGAATATTAACAACTGATAATTTAGCCCAAAGAGTAGTCCCTGATAGCGTCCAGTAGAATGGCAGGAATTTTTTTTTGGTTAAGGTAATAGGCTATGAGATAGTCTACTAGTTGATTTTTTAGGTTGATAAATGGGTAATGGACCAGGCAATGAAAGTATGCCTCAAATAATTTTTTATGTTAATATGGGCATGCGAACAATGTCATGAAACCTTGGGCCAGGTCTAAAACATAGGAGTATTGCTACGCTGCCTGGTGAGGTTGCCTGGTCCATTGCCTGGATGGTACCAGGCACGTTTCAGCAACCTCATCAAAAGCCAAAATGTGAAAAAAAAAAAAAAAACAGATTACAAAAGCAGGGAAGCTTAGGGCTCCAAACGCAGGGAAAATTAGGGCTTAGAGTGCGAGGAAACCTCCTCCACCTCCGGTGGAGCAACTAGTGTGTTGTTGAGAGATGGGATGACCAGAACTCCTATGGTGAGGTTTGGAAGCTCCAAGAGAGCTGCTGACCTCAAGTTCTTCCTTGAAGATCCCGAGAATTTTGATACGTTGGCTGTCATTTTCAAAAGGTTGGTTTTGTATTACAATTGCATTAGCTTTACGATTCAAATTATCATTAGTTGTTGCTTGCGGGATTTGGCAATTATGTATGTATGTTGCATTTGAAGTAACTCTTGTGTTTTTTTGTTTATGTTTGTTGTGTTGTTTACAGATCTAGCAAATTTGGAAGACTTCAAAGCATCAAATGTGCTATTGCAGGGAAGAATCTTTACTTGAGATTTACCTGCAGAACTGGTGATGCAATGGGGATGAACATGGTGTCTAAAGGAGTTAAAATGTGTTTGATTTCCTTCAGAGTGATTTCCCTGACATGGATGTCTTGGGCATCTCTGGTAAGAAGAAGACCCACCGACCTGACTGATCCCACTCTTTGTACAAAACTTAGTAGTTGAAGGATCTTTAATGGATTTACTTTGACATTGTGTCACATTTTGAGGAATTAAAAAGAATCGAAAATCAAATTTTGAGGAATTGAAAAGAATCGAAAATCAAATGGCGCCAAAATAGAAAATAGATGCGCCAACTGAATTAGTTTAAATTCGAAACTGAGGGCAATAGAGTAAAATCACTTTGTAAGGTTGTTATAAAACCACAGGGACCAAACACGTGTAATGATCTTAATGGTTTTTTTGAAATTCTGTTACAATTGCTGTAGATAAATAGAGGTGAAGATAAGAGAGAAAAACAGAGAAGAAATTTGTAATTGAGGCTCTTCTGGGTTGAGTTCACCCAAAGGGAGGTTACTACCTTGTATTTGTCCTATTTTTTTCAGATCAATAATAGTATTCCAATTCCTTTCCATTCTCGATTTCTTCCATTTATTCTCTTCCAGCCTCTTCTAAGGAAGTATGTTCTGGTATTCTTCGACGACATCCTTATCTACAGCCCTAATATCTCCAATCATGTGGATCACTTGGCAGTGGTATTCTCCATTCTCAGGCAGCATAAGCTTTTTGTCAAGCTATCCAAATGCTACTTTGCTAAAAAAAACTGGAGTATCTCGGCCACATTGTCAGTGCTAATGGCGTAGAAGCGGAACCTCGGAAAATTGAAGCCATGGCCAACTAGCCCAATCCTACCAACATTAAACAACTTCGAGGATTTCTAGGTCTCACAGGATACTACTGCAAGTTTATTGAGAGATATGGTATCATTGCTAAGCCACTAACTGGTCTCCTCAAGAAAAATGCTTTCACTTGGTCTCCTTTGGCAACTACAGCATTCGTACAGCTAAAACAAGCTATGTGCGCAGCCTCCTTTTTGGCACTTCCTAATTTCCACGACCCATTCCACCTTGGGACCGATGCCTACTCCATAGGCGTAGGTGTTGTCCTCTCTCAATCTGGCCGACCAATTGCTTTTTTTAGTAAGTCTTGAAGCCCCAGAAATCTTTCATTATCTACATATGAGAAAGAGTTACTCGCAATTGTGATGGCTATTCACAGATGGCGTTCTTACTTGCTTGGGTCCAAGTTCATCATCTTTACCGACCATCAAAGCATCTGCTATTTTTTAGCCCAAAAAGCCACTACAATGACTCAGCAACGATGATTAGCAAAACTTCTGGGCTTCGATTATGAGATTCGATACAAAAGACGGGTAGACAACAAGGTTGCAGATACTCTATTCAGATGTATTGATAACAAGGGCCAAGTCTTGGCCTTATCAGCCATAACTCCCGCCTGGATTGAGGAAGTATCACACTCCTATACACAAGATCAGTTCATGCTATCTCTAGTGCAGAAACTACTCGTGACACCTGACTCTTGCCCTCCCTTCTCAATGTCTCATGGACTTCTTAAGCATCAAAATCAACTTTGTATTGGATCCACAGGAACCCTGCGCAAACAAATCCTAAATGAGCTCCACACTTCAACTAGGGGGTCATTCAGGGATCAACTCCACTTACAAACGCCTCCACCAGTACTTCTATTGGCCCAGAATGCAAATCGATGTCCTCAAATACGTTTCTGAGTGTGACACTTGCCAATGTAATAAGACAAACAACTCCGCTTATGGTGGTCTTCTTCAACTTCTACCCGTCCCGGAGCACGCTTGGCAACACATTTCGATGGACTTCATCGAAGGACTACCACTTTCAAAACACAAATCAGTCATTTTGGTGGTCATTGACAGACTGACTAAATTCAGTCACTTTATCGCTCTCTCTCATCCATACACCTCGGCCATGATTGCGGACCTGTTCTTGCAACACATTTATTGCCTTCACGGCCTCCCAACTTCAATAGTGTCGGATCGCGACAAAGTCTTCTTGAGCGCATTTTGGCAAGATCTTCTTTCAGCTTTGGGCACCAGCTTACACCTCAGTTCATCATACCATCCCCAAACCGATGGCCAGACTGAACGTGTCAATGCTTGCCTCGAGAACTACCTCCGTTGCAGGACTAGTGACACTCCACTTCAATGGTCCAATTGGCTTTACTTGGCGGAATTCTGGTATAACACCTCATTCCATACGAGTCTCCAAACTACCCCTTCGAAGCACTCTATGGATATAAACCCCCACTGATGGCTCTTCCACCTATGGCTCCACATTCAATCTCTGATGTACAACAATTACTGAGAGACATAGAACACATGTTGAGTATCATCAAAGAAAAACTTCATCGTGCTCAAGCACGCATGAAACAGTATGCCGACAGACATCGAACAGAACAGGAGTTCAATACTGGCGATTGGGTTTATCTGCGCCTACAACCATACTGCCAAACATCTGTCCACCTTCGCCGAAATCTCAAACTCTCGGCCCGATTCTATGGGCCCTTCCAGATATTGGAACGCATCGGCGCAGTTGCCTACAGACTCAGTCTTCCCCCAAACTCTAAGGTGCACCCTGTTTTTCATGTATCGCAGTTGAAACGAAAATTGGGTGCCCACTCTATGGCTGTCCCTTTACTTCCAGTGGTTGATCACCTGAGATCTTTTCAAATTGAGCTTGTCGCTATCCTCACTCGGCGACTCATTCCTCGTCACAACGGAGCTGTCACCCAGGTCCTGGTCCAGTGGTCAAACTCCTCCCCGACAGACGCCACTTGGGAGGATTGGACGCACCTTCACGCCTCTTTTCCTCACTTCAATCCTTGAGGACAAGGATCTTTTCGTAGGGGTTGGCATTGTCACATTTTGAGGAATTAAAAAGAATCGAAAATCAAATTTTGAGGAATTGAAAAGAATCGAAAATCAAATGGCGCCAAAATAGAAAACAGAGGAGCCAACTGAATTAGTTTAAATTCGAAACTGAGGGCAATAGAGTAAAATCACTTTGTCAGGTTGTTATAAAACCACAGGGACCAAACACGTGTAATGATCTTAATGGTCTTTTTAGAAATTCTGTTACAATTGTTGTAGATAAATAGAGGTGAAGATAAGAGAGAAAAACAGAGAAGAAATTTGTAATTGAGGCTCTTCTGGGTTTAGTTCACCCAAAGGGAGGTTACTACCTTGTATTTGTCATGTTTTTTTCAGATCAATAATAGTATTCCAATTCCTTTCCATTCTCAATTTCTTCCATTTATTCTCTTGCTTGAATCCAAGTCACAACTGTGACACATTGTTGCTTTCAAGTGTAATTATAGTTCTGTGGTTGTTGCGCATTGAATTTGCAAGAAACTTTTGCTCAGAAAAGAAGCCAGCAACAGTGAATTGGATTGAATGAAGGGGGAAGTCAGTTGTTTGTGAGGCTGTTATCAAAGAAGAGGTGGTAAAGAAGGTGTCGAAAACAACAGTTCCAGCTTTAGTTGAGCTTAACATGCTCGAGAACCTCACTGGGTCAGCTATGGCTGGTGCTCTGGGTGGCTTCATTGAGAATGCTAGCAACATTGTTTCAGCTGTGTTTATCGCTACTGGTCAAGACCCTGCACAGAACATAGAGAGTTCTCATTGTATCACTATGATGGAAGCTGTTAATGATGGCAAAGACCTTCATGTCTCCGTCGTTATGCCTTCCATTGAGGTGAATTTCTTCATCACTCACTTGTTTCCATCTTATAATTTCATCAAACACCTTTGTATTTGATAAGATTTTCTTGAATTGGGACAAAAAAATTTAATGGGTTGTTAATTCTCAATTTAGATATAGTTCTTGGAGCATTGATTCAACTTTAGGAGAGTGGAAACATGTCAACAAAGCTTATATATTGATTATATTTGTCTAATTGTCTTTCCAAAAGAACTAATCTTTTATATGCTTTGTATTGATCCAGGTTGGTACAGTGGGTGGTGGAACCCAACTAGCACCTCAATCAGCTTGTCTTAACCTACTTGGTGTCAAGGGTGCAAGCCAAGAAATGCCAGGTGCCAATGCAAGGCTCTTGGCCACCATTGTAGCTGGTTCAGTTCTTGCAGGAGAGCTCTCCCTCATGTCGGCCATTTCAGCTGGTCAACTTGTTAAGAGTCACATGAAGTACAACAGATCAAGCAAATATGTCACCAAAGTTGGTTCATGAAGTGTTGAAGCAAACAAACCCCACATTGGCAAATCTCCCCCTCACAAAAATAAGGACATCAATGTGGCTGAGATTCAAGGAAGGCGGAGGAGAGCACTAGAAGACCCATCAAATCATTGTATTTTTTCATTCTTCTTCTTGAACCATTTCACCTTTTCATGCAGATTGCTCTCCAATCCTCTTGCCTTTTTCAAATGTTTGTAAAGTTAAAGTTGGCAATCATGTCAAAAGCTAGTTCAGGGAGCCTCCATAGTGTTTTACTTTGTCAGCATCATTAGGGGTTTCAAATTATTGTAATGTGTCGTTCTAATTGTATGTCAATCTTTATTGTAGTTTTGAACAGTCCAGTTGTTCCTTTTGGTAGCATTGTGTGATGAACAGGTTCCAACATGCACTATGGCCCCATCTCATTGGCAATCAATGACCAAGTTTTTGTTGATGCATATGTTGATAACATTATGAAAACATTATGCTACAATCACAAAGCGATGAATAAAAACATACAACAGAAATATAAGGAATTGTATTGTTGCTGAAATATATGGAATTGTATTGTTGCTGAAAATATATGGAATCAATGACCAAGTCATATTCTTGTTACACAATTGCTGAAAATTACTGAAAATAAAAACTGATCTCAAACAAGATTGTGGAATTGTACTGTTGTAGGAAATGAATGCCAATGTTGAGTAAATCAAAAAATTCTGCGGGGAGAATATTCTCAATGAACTGCTCTTTGCATTCTCAATGAAACCACCCAGAGCACCAGCCATAGCTGACCAGTGAGGTTCTTGAGCATGTTAAGCTAAACTAAAGCTGGAACTGTTGTTTTCAACACCTTCTTTACCACCTTTTCTTTGATAACAGCCTCCCAAACAACTGACTTCCCCCTTCCTTCAATCCAATTCACTGCTGCTGGCTTCTTGTCTGAGCAAAAGTTTCCTGCAAATTCAATGTGCAACAACCACCGAACTATAATTACACTTGAAAGCAACAATGTCAAAGTAAATCCATTAAAGATCCTTCAACTACTAAGTTTTGTACAAAGAGTGGGATCAGTCACGTCGGTGGGTCTTCTTCTTACCAGAAATGCCCAAGACATCCATGTCAGAGAAATCACTCTGAAGGAAATCCAACACATTTTGAACTCCTTTAGACACCATGTTCATCCCCATTGCATCACCAATTCTGCAGGTAAATCTCAAGTAAAGATTCTTCCCTGCAATAGCACATTTGATGCTTTGAAGTCTTCCAAATCTGCTAGATCCGTAAACAATACAACAAACATAAACAAAAAAACACAAGAGTTACTTCGAATGCAACATACATACATAATTGCCAAAACCTGCAAGCAACAACTAATGATAATTTGAATCGTAAAGCTAATGCAATTGTAATACAAAACCAACCTGTCGAAAATGACAACCAACGTATCAAAATTCTTGGGATCTTCAAGGAAGAACTTGAGGTCAGCAACTCTCTTGGAGCTTCTAAACCTCACCACAGGAGCTCTGGTCATCCCATTTCTCAACAACACACTAGTTGCTCAACCGGAGGTGGAGGAGGTTTCTTCACACTCTAAGAACTAATTTTCCCAGCATTTGGAGCCCTAAGCTTCCCTGCTTTTGTAATATGTTTTTTTTTTTTTTTCACTTTTTGTCTTTTGATGAGGTTGCTGGCACGTGCCTGGTACCATCCAGGCAATGGACCAGGCAGCGTAGAATTATTGAAACCATAGTTAACTAGGCATTGGAACGGATACGAGGTATTCTGACGTTAGTGGTACGGAATCACAGTATGGAATTCGAATTGGTAGGCATAGTCGATACAATATTTTGAGGAGTACATTATTTCTCTGAGATATTTATTTTACATATATGCCGATTGTATTTAATAATATAAAGAAGAGAGAATGTATGAATATATGTGTGTTGACAATCAGTGGCGGACCCAGGATTTTAGTCAAGGGGGGCGAAATGGCAAGCAAAAAAAAAATTTCTATCCGAGTTAGTAAAATAAGAAAAATACAACTATAAAAATACATTGTATATACCAAGTGTAATCCAATTTTAAGCAAAATAAAGTTACAATATCAATAACCTTAACAAGGGGAAAACGAGCGTAATAACTAAAATATATAACTAAAATCACAAAATAATTAGGATAAATATCTAATTGAAGCTTAAAAAATCGAAATTTTACAAACATAATAAGATTCTAATACATTTCATTGAAAAATGTTTATATGAGGCTCAAATTTTGTACGAGTTGGCTAGTGGCATATATTTTCATTGAATTCTTTAGTTATTATTTTAGATATTAATTTCAAATATTTTTTTGGTTGAAGGTTTTACGCTACTTGTGAACAAGCAACTCATTGCTTTAATATTTGCAATTACATATAAAATTGAGCTGAAAACAAAAAATTAGGGAAATGTCACAATGACAAAATTGTATAGACATAAAGAAATCATATGTTCCGAGAGGACCAAAAATAAATTTTTATTAAACTAAATAATTTTTTAATGTTTGTAATTACTATAAAATTGTATTGAAAATAAAAAATTAGGCGAGCGCTCAATGAGTATCGAACTCAGGTTGTTTACAAAAATTTACAAACTTCCAACCACTACACCAATAGAAAGATGTAAAGCTATGTGAATGAACAATTTACATATTGTATTATACATTATAAAAATTAAATTTTTTAATGGTTAAGTATATAATAAAATTATTTTAAAAGTTGAGGGGGGCAGCTCAGTAGGTCCGCCCCTGTTGACAACCAACATTGAGTAGAGTATGCAGAATTGACATGATATTATGGATTCAGTCTAGTTATAAACATCTCATGTTTAAATACATATCAGCACATGACTTTTGATGTAGTTGATTCTTGCTGTCATTTCCCGCATTTAATTACTCTTGCACAGGAAACGTATGTGAGCCAAATACCACCGTGTGGTTGCCAATGACACTCCGATGTTTAAGTTAGATAAGGCTTAAGAGATGCTTAAAACTGTAAATTGGGTTTCTATAGCATACCGTTATTCATCAACCTTATCTCTCTTTTATAGTGTGAGAGTTCTTATTCGACTAGGCATTTGGTGACGTAGTTTAAAAAAAGAGATCTTACTTGAGATCTTTTCCTAGTTAGGAGTTGTCTATATAGGAAAGTTTTCCTACACGACTTGTGCTCCTAGATCCGCGGTGGAGGTTTCCCTTTTCTGAGTGTTGTCCTTGCAAGGATGATTCCTTGCCCGACTTATATTCTTGTATTTATTTCCTAGTCGAAACCAATGTATTGCTAATCTGCCTATCTTGGGTCGATCCCCCAGATACTTTCCTTATCAGGGCTTATGAATATTGGGCTTGACCACATTACCTGTGGGCTCAGTGGCGCGTTGCAATTTGCTAGCATAGTGTTATTTGGGCCTTGTTGAATTGGGCGTGCAATCATATTTGTTTTGTTCTGTTGACCAGATTTTTATGACACGCGTACAATGCTGATCAAATGATAGTTTAATGTATCATCAACCTTGCTTTTTGATATCATGTAACTCACTGTTAAATTTAATGAATTAATTGTGTAAAATATTGAACTCGTTAGCAAATAGGCTATGTGAATCCATATCAATCATTAGAACAGTTAAAAAGTTGAAGTGCACGATCATGCACTTGTATTTTGTAACTGAATATGTCGTTAATATGCTTGTAGACTAGTTGGAGATGAGAGGAAAAATTTGGGTGCATTTGGGATTGGATCGAAATTCTGTGCAACGAAGTAGAAGAGTAGACTAGTTGGAGATGAGAGGAAAAAAATTTGGCAAATATGTTTTTCTTTCCAGATGGGGGTAATCACACTTATATTTTTCCTTCAGTAGCATTCCTACTGATGTAGACAGAAGAGAATCATGTCATCTCATTTTTTTGCTATTAGAGAGGAATAAAACGATACTTATTGTTTGAGAGGAGGGAGAATTATATCTTGGATGTCAAAGTCTTCTTATATTATTAATAGTGTTAAGCTTCTGATGACTTTAGACTTGTTCTGCTTTAGGGTTACATGTTTGGAAAAAAAAAATTTCCCACCAGGAGATACATTCCCTTGTGTGATTTTTCCCCTCGTAAACTCTTGTTGGTTTAATCTTAGGCTACCACAAGCTTGTATAAAATTTTGAGAAAGGGTAAATTAAGTAATAGACCAAAAGACATGAGAAACATTAAAGTCTAAAGATGGCACCTGCACTAACGCCAGATTACTTACCATTTTGAGTGCCTTGCTAGTTGATGGTTGCAAATTGACAGGTGAGACATTTAGGTTGCTCGATTACAAAACATGGATCGTGACACAGGTGTGCAGTTTTTTTTTGGGTTTAGATGTCAACTATTGCAATGGAGCTTGATCTATCACTTGTAATTTTCTTGGGCTCAAGGCACTGCTACTTTTGACGTCTTATTGACAATATAAAGCCCATATTGACGCTTTTGTGTAAAAACCAAATGTAGGGAAAAAGGGCACGCTTCCTCAAAAAACACCCTTATTCCATGAAACGGTAAAATCAAACAAAGCCTTCGAGGAACTTAAGGTGGAAACCAGCCCCAACACTAAAAAAGAAATGCCATTCTTCGATCATAAGCTCTGTTTCATGGGTCCAATTTTGTACGCATGCATGGGTATACTTTGGCAAGCTAGTATGTAATTTATCTACGAGTGAAAACATAGTAACTAGAAGTATTATGATGTATGGGTTGTTAGAAAATTCCCTTTAAGGTGGATCTATATAGCTCATATTATTATTCATTATAGACTGTCGAACTATTGGTAAGTAGTGTTTGATTAGACTCGATTAGTTGTGATCATTAAGAAATAAAACCATAGTCATAAACACGTTTCTAATTACATGTTGTAGGTCTTGACATGTGTTACTAAATTAAGTATGGAGGTTATTTATCTGTAAATACTAATTTAAGCTCGATTATAACTTTATTATTGATGATGGACTAATAATAGAATTATGGCTCTACAAATACGGTTGAGGTCCCCACTCCAAACCTAATTTTATACCTCTTATTTTTCAATCTGGTTTGAGAGAAATAGCAGAAAGGTTCTGGATGTGGAAAACTTCTCCGCTACGTGTTGCTTGGTTTGTGAGGATTGTGTACTCTTCATCAATGGGTTCAGGTACACATTAATTAAATTGTTCTTCATTGATTTAAGGTCTTGGTGTGGATATAATAATAATCCAACATGTGTCAGTAACTTTGTACCCGTGCAGTTATATAGAATCCTGATTTGATGCTTGTTAGAAATTCTACTATATCATTGTCTCTATTGTAACAAAGTTTTAGTAGTCTTAATCTTTTGTGGAAATTTTTTTTTCACAAACTTTGACTGTAGATTATTTTTCTCACTTCGAGGATGAACAACTAGAAACTGT
Source organism: Berberis vulgaris (assembly GCA_963556465.1). Classification (NCBI taxonomy): domain Eukaryota; kingdom Viridiplantae; phylum Streptophyta; class Magnoliopsida; order Ranunculales; family Berberidaceae; genus Berberis; species Berberis vulgaris. Next base: position 37,782,265 of record OY747133.1, on the reverse strand, counting down.
TTACCTATGTGGCTCGATGAGCACTGGCCTTTCATATTCAATCAATCACTATCATTAAGTATTGTTCAAACATTTATGGTTGTTATTGTGACTATTGTTGTGTCGTTTTCTAGGTCCCATTTATTATTTACATTTCTGAATATATATAATAAATGGGACCTGGAAAAGGACACAACAACAGTCACGATAACAACATCAAATCTTTGAGAATGGCCTGGAGGAACAATGCTTCTGTAAATCTGTCATGCACAATTTTTTTCTCTCGAAGTTGCCCTCACCTGAAATTTAGAAACCCCAAAACATCCCCCTCTCTTCCCCAAAACTTTTTGTCTATCTAGGGCTGAAAACCGAACCGACGGTTCAGTTTTTCACCTAAACCGTGAACCGAACCGACTTAGGTCGGTTTTAAAATTTTCAAACCGAAACTGAACCGACCATTAACAAAACCGATCCAAAACCGAACCGATTCTAATTTATGCAAACCGTAACCGAACCGAACCGACTAAAATCAAACCAAAACCGAACCGACCGACTATTTTAAACATATTTTATTATTTATATATAAAATATATATTATTTATTATATATATTCGGTCGGTTCGGTATGGTCGGTTAAAATCACATAAAAACCGAAAACCGAACCGACCACTTCGGTTTTGAATTTTTTAAAACCGAAACCGATCCGAACCGAATTTAAACCGAACCAATTAGTTCGGTTTAGATCGGTTCGGTCGGTTTAATCGATTTGATCGATTTTTTGTTCAGCCCTATGTCTATCTATAACCTTCTTGACCCCAAACCATCCCTTTTTCTCCCTCAAAACTCTCTGGCTCTCTCTAACATTTTTGCCCTTTCTTCTTGCTCGCACACAACAAACTCAATCTCGATTGCCTTACCTTCACATCACTGACCAACCATCTCGCAACCACCAACAAATCCATCACGTGACCTCCATTGTTGCCACATCTCCCTTTGTTTCGCTTCCTCTCCTCTCACTGAAAATCTTTCCACTTCTTTTCACTTTCATCAGAAAAACCTAGCCTTCGAGCTCCAAACAAAGGTCTTTGAAATGGTGGAGGAGGATCTTTGTTTCTTCTTTTTCATATAGTTTTTGAAGAAACCATTTTGATCCTATTATGTTTATGTGTGGACGCACGCATCTTACTACTATCTCATTCGAACAGACGGGCAAAATTGTTCTAGAGTGGGTTGAAGATTGATTGAAGTTCTAGAATGGTTTGAAGATTGATTGAATTAACTGATGGTGGATGGATTGAGTGAATCGATTGTCAATTGGAGTCTCAAATTTCTTCTTTGGCAATGGAAATCTCCACTTTGGAAAAACAAAATCTCTCCACCTCTCTTCCCTTTCATCAAATCATTTTTTTGATGTGATGAAGGAAGATCTTTGTTCCGTCTTCTTCTTCAGGTAGGTTTTGTGCAAATCATTTTATTCCTACTCTAATTATTGTTAGAAAATTGAATCTTTACTCTGTGTTTGTGGGTTTTAAATTTAAAAAATCAATTGTGGGTTATATTACTATGTGTTGGTGTTTCATTGTGAATTTTGAAACCCTAATTGGAGAAAGTTCTTGATGTAGTCTAATCATGTTCTCTTCATTGACCTTGACATTGACCTACACATGGAACACACGTGAGCCAAAGACCACCGTTGTGGCAGCCAATGACACTTCGATGCTAAAGTCAGAAAAGGCTTGAGAAATGCTTAAAACTGTAAATTGGGTTTTATAGTGTACCTTTGTTCGTCAACCCTATGTCCTATTTATAATGTGAGAGTCTTTATTCGGCTAGGCCTTTGGTGGCGTAGTTTAGGGAAAGAGATCTTGTTGGAGATCCTTTCCTTGTTGGGAGTCGTCCATGTAGGAGAGTTTCCCTACACTACTTGTGCTATTAGATCTGCAGGAGAGGTTTACCTTTTGGAGTATTGTTCATGCAAAGGAGTTTTCATGCAGAACTTATACTCTAGTATTTGTTTTCTAGTCGGAACCAATGTATTGTTGGCCTGACCGTCTTAGGTTGATCCCCCAGATACTTGTTTGATTAGGCCTTACGGGTATTGGGCTTGACCATGTGACGTGTGGGCTTAGTAGGGCACTGCAATTTGGTCCAACCTTTTGGATTCTACCAAGGTGGGCTTAGTGTTGTCTGGGCTTTGCTAGATTGGGTGGGCAATCAGGCTCGCTTTGCTCTGCTGACAGGATTATCATGACACGTGTACGACGCATATTAAAGGACGGTTTGTTGTATCATCAGCTGTTCCCCCAGAGTTAGTGGGCCATCACGTCAGTCCACTAAGTCATTTCAACCAGAACTATACAGCCGTGATGATTGAGTCTGAAACTTCGTCTCGAGTGGCGCACATCATTAAATGAGTATGTGAGTGCTCGAAAAGGAGAACGAATCCTAGACCTTATACAAGTTGTTGTCTACAATGGAGAGTTTCTTTACTTTTGTAATGTTTCTACAATGCCTTCTTGTTTCTGATTTTGCAAGTGCATTCAAAAATTCACATTTTCTTTCATGGAAGACAATGTTGAACTTACTCCCGAACATGAGTTGTTCTATGTTTGCCAAAGCTTTTCCCGGGATAAGAAGGTCGGTGAATCCGATTTTGTTAAGCTCCGGAATGAATATGGGATTCTTAAATACTTGGAACTTACCCCGTTTGGTACTGATCGAACCCTGCTAATGCCTCCGCAAGGGTTCATCACTTTGCATAAAAGGCATGTTTCAATATGGGTTCCGCTTCCCAGTTCTGAAAGATATCTGGTGCTTCCTGGCATATCTTTGCATTCCTCCTGCTCAGATAGTACCGAATGGGTTCAGGACTTTGATTGTTGTCCTTATCAAGGCGAGGGACGTTGACCTTCATCTAATCCCGAGGGTGATCCATCTGTTGACTTCTGCTTGGCTGAATGCTCACGGGGTCTATCAGCTGAGCACGTCGGCTTGATTGGGTTCATTGTCAGACAACTTCAAGTTTTGGCAAAAGTATCATTTTCTAGCTTCTTCGAACTCTTCGTATTTTAACCTGTTTCGATAGTCAGATACTTCCAATTTGATCGCAGTAAACATAGTGTTCCCCTCCCTTTTTGTGTCCAATCTCCGTGGATCACTACAAGAAATTGGTAATTTAGCGACATGTTGGCAAAACCGCCGCTAAATACTTTATTTAACGACGGTTGTTCCACCATTGCGGAATAATATTGTTTACTGACGGTTATAGATAATTGCAACGGTTAAAACCGTTATAAATAAAAATCAATTTTTTTTACTCAATCGTCCCTTAAAACCCTGTCCCTTTTCTCTATCTCTACTCTCAATCATCCCCTCCTCCTCTGCTCATCCACCACCACTATCACGGTCCCTAGAATCAGGGATCACGGTATCACCACCTCCGACCACAGTTGTCGGCTTCTATTATCGGAAAGACCACCACGATCCGAATCTGACCCACCATCACTTCCTCGTTCGATCGTCCCCAACCCTTCCCTCCCCTGATCGATCGCAACCCCTGCTACACATTATTGATCGATCGATTGGTCCCTCAACACAGTCAACGATCGAAACAATCCTTCATCACTCGTCAGTCAGTCAATCAAACTCCCCTGGTTCAACTTCTTTTTCTGCGTACGTCCTCCGCCTGCTCCAGCCACTGGCATCTCCCGCGTGTGTCTTCTTCTTCAGGTTAGTTCACTTCTTTTTCATCAGCTCTTTCTCCTTATAGCTTCAACTTCAAAGTCTATGACAATGGAAGCATATTAACAGGTTAGGTCTTTTTTTGTAAACATTGTCAAATTTCAGATTCTATTCAGTTGTTCTTAAGTTTGCTTTGTTTTTCTTGTATATCTTATCAATCTTATTAACTTCTGTGTGTTTGATTGTTAAAAAAGGGAAATAAAAAATCTTATCAACCAATTTAGTACCAAGTTTTCCATATCATCGTGCATTGCTTTTGTTTGCTGAAATGTGGCATCAACAATGAAGCAAAAATTTTGTAAGAAAATTAGACTTTTAGTTTTCATTGAATGGTTTGCATTCACATTATTGACATCTTTGTTAATTTCAAGTTTAATAGTTGATAGATTGAAACATTTTATGATTTGGGAGCTGGAAATTTTGAAATGGTGTGTGTTGTTCACAGTGGTTCTATGTGGCCGATTGTTTTCAGAGTGGTTCATTAATTTTGTAACTTTCTTGATTACAAAGAACTTCTTTCTTAAGAAGAAGCTTTTATACTTTGTTTATGGGTTGAGGAAGAGTGTTCAGTTTTTTATTTGGTTGGGTTTGGTACTACTTGCATGGGCTTTGTTGTTTGATAACGACAACAAACGGTCTAATAGAGCGAAAAAGACACTAGATTATGTCTCAAAAGCTCTTATATCTAGTTTGGTGGGTGCATCAATATGGATGGTGAAGACAGTCTTGATAAAGATTTTAGCTTCTTCGTTCCACGTAAGTACATTTTTCAATAGAATTCAAGAATCAATATTCCATCAATATGTTCTTCAGACACTATCTGAGCCACCTACAATGGAGTTAGCTAGAGAATATCGGAACCTCAAGGAGTACGGCGCAGTTGAGCTTCCGGAGTGTGAATAAGAAAGGGAAAGGAAAGGAGGAACAAAAGATAATTGATGTGGGTAAGCTTAACAAATTGAAACAAGAAAAAGTGTTTGCGTGGACCATGAAGGGATTAGTCAACTCAATAACCAATTCTGGGCTCTACACATTCTCTAACTCTCTTGAAAAGATTGAGGAGGAAGGTGAGCAGAAAGAACAAGAGATCACTAGCGAGTCTGAAGCTAAGGTTGCGGCTTACAATATTTTCAGGAATGTTGCCAAACCTGGGAAAAAGTGAGAAGATCTTGAAACTTTGTTAGTATGGTTTAAATTAGTACGATTTTACAGTGAATATTTATGAGACTTTTTCCATTCTACCTTCTCTTTTGTTGGTCTAGGTATATCGACGAGGAAGGCCTTATGAGATTCTTGAGTAAGGAGGAGGTGGATAATGTGCTCCCACTCTTTGAAGGAGCTGCAGAGATCGGAAGATCAAAAAGTCAACTTGGAAAATTTGGGTGGTGAGATATCTGTTTTTTTGTTCACTCCTAAAAATTGCTTTTCTAATTTGTAAGCATCAGGAAAATTACACATTGCAAACGTCCTAGATTCTGTGTGTAATTGGGTTAAATATGTGAAGCTTTCTGCTATTCTTTTCCTTTTAAACAAATTACCTTTATGTCTACCTTATTTGAGGCTTTTTTCACAGACTTGTTGAATTATCTTTGTTATTCATTTGCATCTCTACAATGATGCGATGAATCTGATTATGTAAATATAACTTTTCTGTAGGACCTTATATATATATATATATGTATAAGCTAGTGATGCAAAGTTGTCTTATGTTAATCAGACTTGTTTCCAGATTCGAGCATAGGTAGAATATACGGGTCCTTAAGAAATTTACTTTTTCTTTACTTGCATGAAAACAATTTGAAAAATCCAATGTATAATGTAGCATGTTTGTTCTGAATGTGAAATGTACCAGTTATCTGTTTTTAACTTTTCATTGATGTGTTAACTATTTTTCTGTCACAAATTATCTATCCTCTTTTATCTCAGATTGTTCTCGAGCAAATTCACTAGGATGATTCCCGGTCATTGAGTGATACACTTAGAAATGATTCTTTGATGGCTCGGGTTTGTTTGAGGCTCCTCTATTTTCCTCTATATTAATTTATTATTTAAATATTTATGATTAATATTATGAAGCAGATTGACCTAGTAACACCTGTTGTTTGCTTTTTGTTTACCTCTTTTATTATTAGACAAGGTGCTGTAGATAATGATATAACTGTTTTTGGTTTTACAGGTTAACTGCTTGAAGCAGGAGCTGCAACTCTTGGCATCAAATAGACCAGTTACAATTATCACTGGAAGTAGTTCAGGTTAGATATGACAAGTTTGTCTTTTTCTTATGAAAGAAGAGATATACTGTGTGAGATTCGAGTTGCTGTTCACGCACTATTGCTGATTTCAATGAAGTTTTTTGTTATGATTGAACAAGGATGATGAATAAGACTCAAAGTGACAGTGTTTCAACCATCCCCATTGGTGGAGAGACACTTATAGACAAGAGGGGATCTGAATCGCAGCCTTCTACAAACCTGGAAGAAGATGAGATATTGAAGACGATTCCTAAGGAGGTATTGGCCAAACTAAAAACGTTAAGCAAGGAACAAGGAGAACGGCTACTAGGACACGTTCTAAACCCTAGATCTGCATCGCTCACTGCTGAATCAGTTCTCAAGCAGGCTGTAACTAATGAAGTTTTGATCCAAGTCGATGCATCTCTCGACCTAGGCAATGAAAGTAATATTGTAACGTGCGTTCCTGCGTCTTCTCCTGTCCTAGGCAATGTAGGTAAGGAAGGGACCTGCGTTCCTTCGCCTAAAGCTAACAATGGTAGATCACCAATGAACTGGGCTGAAAAGCTCAAGCAAAGCAAACACACAGGCTCAACTAAGTTGCATTACGTTCAGCCAGGAACCATGAATGGTAAAACTGTTATTCGTGTCAACACATCAGACTTTGGTAAGAGCATTGCGGAGTGCGAAAAGATGATTATAGGCAGGTTTGTGGGTAAACGACTTGCATATAACTATGTGAAACAATATCTGATACGCATGTGGAGTACGAGGAACTTTGAGATGAATATACATGGCGAGAATAATTTTGTTTTCAGATTCAAAGATGAAGTGGATAGAGACAAAGTTCTAGAGATGGGGCCGTTACATATTGCGAGTAGGCTGTTCATACTGCACAAATGGTCCCCTACAATGGACGAGGAAGCTGAAGGTCTGGATACAGTTCCTATATGGATCACGTTGACAAAGATTCACTTTTTCTATGGAATCCAGCAGGTATACAGCAGATAGCGAGTGCTGTTGAAGTTCCCATCATGTTAGACAAGGCCACGGAGGAGCGAACTAGACTCTCTTACGCGAGAGTTTGTGTCGAAGTTGATGTTAACTGTCCATATCCTACAACCATCTCGGTTCTAGTTAATGAGGACAGGATGCGCACAGTTAATGTGGAGTATGCGTGGCAGCCAGTTAAGTGCAAATCTTGTTCTATATTCGGCCATTCCACCTTGAATTGCCCTAAGAGCAAGGCTACAAATAAACCTACACAAATGGTTTGGAAAACAGTGGATACTAGGAGAAAAGAGGAGCAAAACAACAATGACGGATGGACAAAGGTTCAGGGAAGACGTGCAAATAGTCCACGCAATAATGTGCAGCTAGCAGGGAGCAATAACAACACTGCTGAGCTGAACAGTGCCAAAAATCAAGAGCTATCCAAGGAGACGAAAAAGGAAAAACAGTTTTTAGCTAGCACAGGGGACATGACCAATGCAGATACATCAAGTGATAGTTTAGATGAGCTAGAATCAGCTGATTCTCAATCTATTACAGCATATGGCAGCAAGTCAGGAATCAAGTAGACAGCAAGCAGAAATAAATAAAGAAGCTTGGCCAGGGCTGAATTCAGCTTGTTTTACAGCAACAAAGATACATAAAATGACCGATCCAAGGCTAATTTCAACTTCAATTCAGGTTTGTTTAATCAAGAGTCTGCCGGAAGAAGACAATAAAGAGGACATCGATATGGGGCAGTTTAGTGAGGAGTATGATGCGAGGACAATACCTGGTTTTGTTATCCCTATAATAGGAAGAGAAATGACACCAAAGAAGGATAAGATTTCATCAATGGGCGATGACACTCGGACCAGCCCAGGGATGACAGCAGCACCTACGAAGAACCTACATATTATAGGAGGTAATAGTACGCAGCCCAGAACAAGGCTTTCTAAAGACCCCAAGTCGCAAGCAAGACTAAACTCGATACTCAACAATAGGAATTCCTTTGCAGTGCTACAACAAGAGGAGTCGCAGAATCATCATCCAGGTAATTGATGAAGATTATTCAGGTAGAATGCAAATGTCGATTGGATGTTTGTATGGATGCTAGGTTGACACTAGCATTCAATGGATATATTTTCAAGGTTCAGTGCTCCCCAGTTCTTTATATTGACTTTTCTTACATATTGAGCACTCCACGAGGCATAAGTCATATCATGAGGATGATTCAAGGGGGCGTATGAAATAGTGAAAATAAGGCAGGTGCATCAAGAAACTGCTATTGTAGCAAACCATCTTGCAAGTCTACTACCTATCTTGGAGATCATGAGGCTACACATAATTAGGTTGCTAGTTGAGGATTTGACGGAATCTTCACTTTTCATTGATGATGTAATGAGGGAACGTATGAGTGATTGTATTTGGATCATTATTGATTTTTATTAATATAAAGGTTTGGGGACCCTCAAAACCCCTGCTCACTTTTCAAAAAAATAAAAAAAAAAAGAGATATATTGTGTTTTTTTTTTTGTTAACCTTCAGGTTGAAAATGGTTGTTCTTTTGGAGCACTTGTTAAGTAACATACATATACACTTAATACTCTTAGATAACAATTTTGGGCTGATCTCAATCAGGCCCAGGTGGCCTAGTTGGGTTTTGGCTTCAAGCTAGGCTTCATATGGAAAAGGTGTTTTATGATGGGCCTGAAAAATTGGAAACAAGCTGTGTTTCGGTTGGAGAATAACAATGACATAAATTATTGTGAAGCAAACAACTTGAACACAAAAGAAAATGTTAACAATCTTTTTCAGATGCAAAACATTCTTAGCATTGAAAGGAAATTGCTGAAATAAAAGAAATAACCTCATAAACATAATGAAAATGGCTAACACACGCCAAGCAAGTGATCTCTTTTGTGTGTCCGACATCAATTAGCCTACACGATTCTGCGTTAATTTTGCAAATCTAGGAAATTTGAAGGTTTGTTTTATTACTTTCATTTGACATCTTAACAAGTTTATCTCTATGTAGGTACACACAACGTTGGTGTTCCAGTTGTTGCTGTCATTATTGTAGGATGTGGATACATATGGTGGAAGGTAATATTCTACCACAAACCTCTTTTGTCTTTAGATTGCATATCTATATCAACTTGAAAGAACTTTATAAATATTTCAGTTACTTTGTTGTGAAGAATTGCTTATATCAATCAAACTTTAGCTTCTTTCTACTATCCATTTAGTTGCCCGCGTCGCTCATACATGATTACATAGGATCATAATAAAATGCATGAAACATTGCAACTCCATGGAGTGATAGATATAATTGAAACAAATAACAAGAAACTCAAAAGGGATAATTTGATGTTTGCACTTTGAATGTTAATATATCTTTTCTACCTGATTTGTTTGCTTTGAAAGTTGCAGAACCATGACAATTATAGGACGCCTTTTGTTTTTTGACTGAATGGAGATTTCTTATTATGAACTTGTTATTTTGATGTTGTTTCATTTCAGTTTTGCTGTTATCATTTTTGTTGGCTCCCTTTTGCTTGGATTTCTAATTCATATTTGGGTGTATGGTGTCAAAAAAAAAAAAAATTATATATGTTTTTATTATTATTTATGGGTGTATCAATTTATTTTCTAGCAATTCAGGAAAAAAAGAAAAGAAAAGAAAAAAGAATCATTATCTTGGCTTAAATTTGAGAGTGATTCAATTGACAGTGGTAAAGATTGCTAGTACAGCTTTCATGCTTGATTAAGATTTGTGTTACATATTCAGTCCATACTGTCCTATAGAGTTCAAACTTAGCACACATCTAGTTTACAACAAGATTTTTGCCTAAAGACTGACTCAAAGCGTCACCGTTTCTTTACTTTTTGTTGATATGGCAGAGACATTAGCAGGTGTAGATTTGCCATCCCATCCTAGGATTTGCTATCCCGTCCTCAACTATCAATTGATCCAATTTGGCAAAGTAAGTCATTTTAGTTTGTCCTTTTCATTTGAAATGTTTTCAACTATACAATTTCTTTTCTTTCCATTGATCAGTGAAGGAGATGACAAGGAATGGTATTGACTAAGAAAATTTGAAAAGAGCATTCGGGTCGAGTTTGAGCTTTTGGGATTCAGGCCATGTCCATCTCAAGTCTTTGGCAACACCACTAGTAGGTTTAGTGGGATGATGTCCTCACAGCCAACGCAAAACATTGATCCTCATTTGCAACGGAGAGTTCACCAGCTAGAGTCACAGTCAGAGACATTAAAGAGGCAGGTACATGAGGGAGCATTCACATTCATTTTTCAGAAGTTGGATGGAAATATGCATGTTTAGTTTGCAAGCCTACCCACTACACCCGTATGTTTCCTTTCCTTTACATTATTTGAATATATATTAGTTATCAGTGATATTGATTACTTATTAAATATAAATCAATAAATTATTGTTGACTCATCATTTTCAGGCATAAGATGAAGGAAGTGGGCAAGCTTCCCCAGTAACTACAAGACCCTCATCATCTAGTCAAAATAATGAGGATCTTCATTGGCTCCCCACTCCATAGCATTGTCTACTAATTTCTTTCAAAAACATGGTACAAGTTCAGTTATTATAAATTTAACTTTAGCTATCAAACTTCAAGAAATTCTACATGCACTAGTTTTGATATTTTATCAACTTTGATGACAATATAGTTGAAGTGAAGTTTTATTTAATGATTTTAACAAAAAATGGCGGTTGTGTAAAACTGTGGGTTGTTTACAGGTTGAAAAATGTGATTACAGGTTTAAAATGTGGGTATATATGCATAATAGAATTGTGATGATAATAATGACAGTCATTTAGTGACGGTTGTAACCGTCGCTAAAAGGATTACTAAATGGTGGTTCAAACGCGTTCTAAAGTGCCTCAAATTTTAGTGGCGGTTTATAACTGTCGCTAATCAACGGTTGAAACTGTCACAAAAAGCTACTAAATGTCGTCATTGCTCCATATTTAGTGACGGTTACCTAACGTTGCTATATAGTATTCAGCGACGGCTTTAACAACGTTTGCTGGCAACCATCACTATATATTATATAGTGATGGTTATACCAGCGGTTGGTGAAAACCGCTACTGAATGCCCTTTATTAGTGGTGGTTGACCAACCGTCGTTGTATTATTTAGCGACAGTTAAAAACGTCACTACATACATTTTGCGACCATCGCTAAAATACAATTTTCTTGTAGTGGATATTGAACTATCATTTTATTATTTTTTGCAAGGAGATTTGTGGCTCCAACTTTCATCAAGGAGGAGTCGATAAGGAAAATGTTCCATGAGTTTTCTTTTATGACCATTGAAGAGGTAATGGCTTTGATCAATGTGGTGCGGAGCGGGTTGTTCGAGTATTTCTATGTAGCACTTACTTTGTTCAATTTGTTGCCGAAATAGGCTGGCAACAATCATTCAAAGAAGAGAAAACTGACAATGCCTAGCTCTACGAGGCAGTCTGAATTGGAAGCGGCTTTGTCGCCCATTCGTCGACCCAAAAGGAAGCGAGTCGATTGTAATACTGATTCCTCTTCTGATCCGCTGGAGACGGAGGTGATCATCGTGGAGCCTGGAATTAACCAGTCTGCACGAGAGATGGTTCTGGGATAGCAGGGTGTTGTGCTTGAGCCTCCTACTTCCATTGTCGATCTGGAGGAGGATCGTTCGGAGATGGCAGGCCTTGGTGAGGTCGAAGCTTTGCATTTTGTTGGATCCTCGGATATGGATCCTGCCGCCGAATCTATTGATGCTACCCGTTCTATTGAAGCTGCCGCCCTAGGGAGTGGATCTTCTCCTTCTCCCCCGCCCTTAGATCCTGATGTTGGACATCAGGTTGAGCTTCCAGTTGAGAAGGCTCTGGCTGCGGAGCTGACATCTTTGAGGGGTCCCCCTTTAGACAATGTCGCCTTCCAAAGGTGAAGCGGGCGTGTCATTGGATTGTGAGATGTACCCTGATGCCCGCAATGTAGTACATGTTTGACTTTTGTTGAATTGCATAAGTCATTCTGATGCGCTCTATCGGATAGATTCTTTAAACATGTAGTTGGAGGAGTTTGGTGCTGGGACCAACTCCGATTCAGTGCGAGCCGCACGGGCTGATCTTGAGGCTAATTTGGAGGCCTTGAAGGCTGAATTGAATTTGACCAAGGCTGGGTTGGTATCTGCTAAAGTGAATTTGAGGTACACTCGGGAGGAGTTGAAGTGCGTGGAAGAGGTGGCGGGCAAGACGCATGCTGATCTACAAGCCCGAGCTGTTGAAAAGGAATAAGCTGAGTTTGAATGGACTGCCCTGCGTCAGAAGCTTGACTCTGAAGTTGCTGACAGGCGTCGTCGTATCCACGAAGCGAGCCCAAGATGCTTCTACATTGGCTGAGCTAACTCCAATAAGGCAACGACTGGCAGAGGAGCAATCTCATGTGGTTGCGCTTGCAGAGAGGCTGAAGAAGGCGGAGACGAGTCTAGCAAAGTCCGAAGCTTAATAACAGAAGTGGCAGGAAACTTTGGATTTTGTTGAGATTGTCCTGGGCAGATTGAAAAAGAGAACCCCGGCCTTGAGCTTGATTTTGGGCGCTACAAGAAGGCGACTTATTGGAAGATCGACGAGGAAAAAGCTTTCTGTCCAGCATCTTTGACTGGCAATTCAGGATAGACCTCAGATGATGTATAGTCCCTTATGATGTAACTGGCTCTTCGGCATCTGGAGCAGATTCTCCCCAACAACTGTAATCCTTAAGATACAACTTAAAGAAAACTTGTTAAGTGTTAATCTTAGCTTTATTGCCATGTTGTTTTTTCGGTCTCTTAGACGCATGACTCACATAGTAGATTCTGAAGTCATTGTACTTTAGATTTCTTGGACCATCTAAATCTGCTTACTGGCATACTAGACAGTGGATCGGGCCAGAAGCCATCGTCATCAGTTAGAATAATGATCCCTGACAAGCTATCTTCATCAGGGTTGAAGAACACTAACTAGACTCTTACTTTCTAACCCATCGTCATCCTCACTCGATGGACTAAGAGTTAGAGCGGACCAAAAGCCATCGTCATATGTCGAAACTGACTAAGTTTTGGTTGGGTTCGGTGATCACTGTCTGCGAAAGGACAATGATCCTTGGCAAGCCATCGTCATCAGGCTCGAAGAGCACTGACTAGACTCCCACTTTCTAACCCATTGTCATCCGTGCTCGACGGACTAGGCATTAGAGCATACCAAAAGCTATCGTCATCAATCGAAACTGACTAAGTTTTCGTCTGGTTCGGCGATCATTGTCTGTGAAAGGACAATGATCCCTGGCAAGCCATCATCATCAGGCTCGAAAAGCACTGACTAGACTCCCACTTTCTAACCCATCGTCATCCGCACTCAATGAACTAGGCGTTAAAGCGGATCAGAAGCCATCATCATCAGTCAGAACTAACTAAGCTTGGGTCGGGTTTGATGATCATTGTCTACGAAAGGACAATGATCCTTGGAAAGCCATCATCATCAGGCTCGAAGAGCACTGATTAGAATCCCACTTTCTAACCCATCGTCATCCACGCTCGATGAACAAGGTGTTAGAGTGGACCAGAAGCCATCGTCAAGAGTCGAAACTGACTAAGCTTTGGGGTTCGGCGATCATTGTCTGTGGAAAGACAATGATCCCTGGAAAGTCATCGTCATCACCCTCGAAGAGCACTGACTAGACTCCCACTTTCTAACCCATCGTCATCCGTGCTCGACGGACTAGGCATTAAAGCGGACTAGAAACCATGGTCAGCAGTCGAATTTGACTAAGTTTTGGTCAAGGTTGGTAAGTCTGACTTAGGTGTCCTGACTTATGCAATTCTCAGAGTGGTCTGACAAGGGGACTGATTCAGTGGATCCGAGATGGGGATTAGACTTTAATTGATTGGATATCAAACTAGACTGGATGAACAACAATGGAAGTTTAGTAAAAGCAAATACCTTGTATTGATAATATTTTTTTAAGGTGCATGTTCTACATTCCATGGTCGCTTAAGGATTTCACCGTCCATGTCTTCCAACCAATCTGTCCCTGGCTTGTTGACCTTGGTCACTTTGTAGGGCCCTTCCCAATTCGAGTTTGGTTTGCCTGCACTTGGTTCTTTAGTATTTTGCTGAGTTTTTTTAAGTATCCAGTCTCTCACTTTGAACTCGGGTGGCTTGACTTTCTTGTTGTAGTACTAAGCCATTCTTTGTTGGTAGGCGGCTATCTTGGAGAAAGCCTTATCCATCCTTACTTCAAGCAAGTCTAACCCAACGCGCAAAGCTTCGTCGTTGTCTTCTGGCTTGAATTCCTCTGTTCGAAAAGTTAACATTTCTAGCTCCACCGGGACCATTTCTTCCGACCCGTAAGCTAGGGAAAAAGGTGTCTCCCCAGCTAGGGTTCTTTTGGTGGTCCGGTATGCCCAGAATGTTCCAGGTGGCGTTGAGACCCACTTTCCCTTGGTCGCGTCAAGTTTTCTTTTGAGCGCTTCCAAGATTGTTATGTTGGTAACTTCTGCCTGGCTGTTGGCTTGCGGGTGCATTTGCGAGGAGAAGTGGTGGCTGACGCCAAGATCTTTGCATAGTTTTTCAACCTTTCTGCCTTTGAATTTGGTACCGTTGTCACTGAATAGTGTCCTTGGAATGCCGAACCTGCAAACGATGGAGACCCATATGAATTTCTCAATTTGGTTTTGGCCTATCTTGGACAGGGGCTCGACTTCGACTGATTTGGTAAAGTAATCCAAAGCTACAAGGATTAACTTCTTATTGGCTGAGCTGGGAGTGGTCCAATGATGTCCATCCCCACTGAGCGAACGACCATGGGCTGGTCATCAGAGTCAAGGGTTGAGCAGGCATATGCATATACGGTGCAAATCTCTGACATTTGTCGCATCTGCAAACGGTTTCCTTGGCGTCCTACTGCATCTTCGGCCAATGGGACCCTAATGTTAGGACTTTGTGGGCTAGAGTTCTCCCACCTGGGTGGTTCCCGCAAATGTCATCATGAAGCTCTCTAAGAACATGGCTCGCCTCTGAGGGAGTTAGGCATCTGAGTAGTGGTCCCGTGGCTAACCTGTTATATAGTTTGTCATTTAGGAGAGTGTACCGCACAGTTTTGTTCTTTAGCTTTCTGGTCTTTGTCTTTTCAGCTGAGGGGATTGCGTTCTTGACATATTCAATTATGGGATTCATCCAGCTTGTTTCTACGTCTGTCGCGTAAACTTCGTTGGACTCTTCTTCTTCCAAACTCGATTGCTCTTAGAATTTGTTGAGCCCATCGAAAATCTCAACAGTAACTAAGGCCTGCTTGGCCAGGGTGTCGGCTATTTTGTTGTCATCCCGGTGACACTATAGGAGCTTAAACTTTTTGAATCCACTCATGGCCTTGATTACCCTATCACGGTAAGCCATAATCCTGGGATCCTTGAGGATGAACTCCCCCTTGACCTGGTTGACTACCAAGTGTGAGTCACTGCACGCAATTAGCTCATCTATCATGGTCCCCTTGGCGAGCTTCAGAGAGAATAAGAGGGCCTCGTATTCTGCTTCGTTATTCGAGGCGAGGAAGCCGAACATAACAACTTTTTCCATGGCGAAACCGCCTAGAGAGCGGAGAGTGATTCCTGCTCCAATTCCTTTTACTGTGGATGACCTGAGCACAAGATCCATCTTTGGTCAGCTGACCTCTGCTCTTTATCGCCAAACTCTTGTTCGCCACCGCCAGTATATTCGGCGATGAAGTCTGCCAATGCTTGAGCTTCGATGGTTGTTCTTGGAGCATAACTTATATTGAATTTCCCTAGTTTGACTGACAATTTAACCACCGTGTCCGATAATTATGGCTTGTGCAATACTGTGTGCAGTGGATGTTTGGTCTGGCCGCAGTTTTCTGGAGGAGACGACCAGTGCCAGATCTAACTTCTCTAGGTTCGGGTAGTTTGCCTCTCCTTCGACGAAGGTTTTGCTAGCGTAGTACAATGGTCTTTATACTCCTTTATCGTTCCGCACACGAGTTGAACTGACGACGTGCTTTGAGACGGATAGATATAAGTAAAGTGTCTCTCCTGGCGCTAGTTTCGAAAGTAGTTCTATACTTTCCATGTACACTTTCAGACTCTATAAGGCTTGCTCGTACTCTTCATCGTATCAGAAAGCTTTGCTTTATCTAAAATTTTGAAAAGGGGAGGCACTTGTTGGATGAATTAGAAATAAGCTTGTTGAGTGCTGCCACCCTCCCAGTCAGGCTCTGAACTTCCCCGATGATGGTCAGAGACTTCATATCGAGAAGAGCTTGAATCTGCATTGGATCGATCTTTATTCCTCTTCGGTTCACTATGTAACCTAGGAAGTTGCTTAACTCAACTCCAAATGTGCATTTTTGCGGGTTGAGCTTCATCCGTTACTCGTGGATCTGATTGAATGTTTCGGCGAGATCCGCGATGTGATTTGTACTGCAAAGGCTTTTGACTAGCATATCGTCTATGTAGACCTCCATGTTCTCGCTGATCTGTTCCTTGAACATCTGGTTCACCAATCATTGATACATTGCTCTTGCGTTCTTTAAGCCGAATGGCATCAGTCGATAACAACATATCCTCTTTCAGTTATGAAAGAGGTATTCTCATGGTCTGGGGGTGCATCTGTATCTGGTTATACCCGAAATAGGCGTCCATGAAACTCAGGAGGTTGTGTCCAGATGTGGCGTCCACGATTTGATCAATGCAGAGAAGTTAAAAGTTGTCTTTCAAACACGCCTTGTTCAAGCCTGTGTAGTTTACGCAGACTCTCAACTTCCCATTTTTCTTTCTTACCAGGATACAGTATTCGCTAGCAAGTCTGGGTATCACGCCTCTTTGATCATGTTAGCATATAGTAGTTTCTACACCTCTTCGTTTATGATATGGTTTCTTTCGAGAGCCATGGGTATCTTCTTCTGCCTGACGATTTTTTGCGCGGGTCAACCTCCAATCGATGAGTGATCACAGAGGGGTCAATTTTGACCGTGTCCCGCATCGTCCAGGCGAAGAATCCTGATTTTTCCATAACAATTTTATTAGTTGTTCTGCTAATTCTTTGCTTAGGCGAGAACCTGTCTGGCTGGCTCTGTTGTTGTTGGGGTTGTCGAGGTAGATTGTGATAGATTCCGTCTTTAGTTGACCGACATTGGGTCTTCCCTTCGGACTAACTGGAGTCTCATCTTATGAGTAAGGAGATTTTTCCTCAATTCCTGAGCTCTGAGAGGTCTTAGCTACGGGCTCGAACTGCAATTGATAGCTGTCAAGCCGCTTCAGCTCTACGTAATGGCAATATCTGGTTGTTGGCTGGTTTCCTCGTATGGTGCCTACTGTCTGGTTGGTAGGGTACTTGATACATTTGTGCAACGTAGAAACTGCTGCCTCCATCTAGTGGAACCAAGGCCTTCCCAGGATGATGTTGTAGGTGGACGGGGCATCGACCACCATTAATTCCTGGAATAGGACTTTCTGAAGTTGTGTTCTTTCGCCACTACTGTCAATTTAATCCTTCCGATAGGGAAATGTTTCTCTTTGTTGAACCCGACTATGGGGTGACTAACAGGCATCAGGTTTCTTTATTCTAGCTACATGTTGTGGAATGTGCTGAGGAATAGAACATTCAAGGAGCTCCCGGTGTCTACCAAATATCTCCTCGCCTCCCAGTTTGCTATGAAGACCGAAATTACCAGGGCGTCATAATGCGGAGACGTCCCTATCCGTGAAGGTCAGGGCGAGATCGGGCTATGGACACGAGCGTGCTGCACCTATTTGTTTTCGTAAGTCGATTGGCTCCGCAAGTCACGGAGAACTTTCTTTTGAGACCTGTTGGATTGTTCGGATTATGAGCACACTTTGTATAGGACATATTTGGTGTCTACCGCTTTGTTTTCAGTTCAGTTGATGGCCCGGTCCCCTTTCGTTTACCCGATCTTGTTTGACATTTGGGCTCAGGAATTCCTTGAGTTTACCTCTCTTGATCCAGTGCTCAATCTCATACCTGGGATTCTTGCAGTCTTCATTATCGTGGTCGCTGTCCTTGTGAAAGGAACAATATTTTTCGTTGTTCCGTTGCGAGGGGTCTCCTTGGAATTTGGCTAGCCACTTTACTTCTGTCCAATTCTTAATGTCCATGAGGACATCAGACAAGCTGGAGTTGAGGTAAGTGATTTGGAAATAAACCTGTTGAGTGTTGCCACCCTCCCGGTAGGCTCTGAACTTCTCTGATGGAGATTCGGGATTTCATATCGAGAAGAGCCTAAATCTGTTTCGGATTTGCTTTTATTCCCATCTGGTTCACTATGTAGCCTAGGAAGTTGCCTGACTCAACCCCAAACGTACATTTTTTGTGAGTTGAGCTTTATCCGATACTTGCGGAGCCGGCCGAATGCTTCAAAAAGATCGAATATGTGATCTGAGCTGGCCAAATGCTTCAAAAAGATCGGATATGTGATCTGAGCTAGCCGAATGCTTTGAAAAGATCGGATATGTTGCACCCGTGTTCTTGAGGCCGAACAACATTACCCGATATTAGTATATCCTTCTTTCTATCACGAAAGAGGTTTTTCTCGATCCAGGGAGTGCATCTGTATCTGATTATACCGAGAGTAGGTGTCCAAGAAACTCAAGAGGCCATGTCCGGACGTGGCATCTATAAAGTGATCGATGAGGGAAGCGAAAAGCTATCCTTCGGGCATGTTTTGTTCAAGTCGGTGTAGTCCACACAGACTCTCCACTTTTCGTTTTTCTTTTTAACTACGACAATGTTTGCTAGCCAGCCTGGGTACCGTGTCTCTTTCATCATGTCAGCATTAAGCAATCTCTGCACTTATTCGTGTATGATCTGGTTCCTCTCAAGGGCCACCGGTCTTTTCTTCTATCTGACCGATTTTTGTGCTGGGTGTACAACCGGTCGATGGATGATTATAAAGGGGTCTATTCCCACCATGTCTCGCATCGTCCAGGCGAATACGTCTTGAATTTATCGCAACAACGTTATCAGCCATTCAACAAGTTCCTTGCTTAGGCAGAAACCTATCTGGATGGCTCTGTTGTCACCGAGGTTGTCTAGATACATAGTCACAGGTTCCTCCTCAAGTTGTCTGACCTTGGGTTTTCCTCTGGGACTTACAGGGGCCTCCTCGTTTGAGAACGGAAAGTTTTCCTCCAACTCTGGACACGGGCTCAGGGATGCACTAGCAGTAAGTTCGATCTATAGTTGATGGCCGTGAAGCCACCTTAGTGCCGCGTAGTGGCAATCTCTAGCGACCAGGTGATTTCGTCATATTATGCCTACTGTCTAATTGACGGGGTATTTGATACATTGGTATAAGGTGGAGACCGTCGCCTCCATCTGGTGAAGCCAGAGCCTCCCCAGGATGATGTTGTAGGTGGATGGTGCATCAATCACCATGAATTCCTGAAGAATTATTTTCTGAAGTTGTGGTTCTCCCGCCACTACTGCTAATTTGATCTTCCCCATAGGGAAGTACTTTTCCTTGCTGAGTCCGACCAGAGGATTTGTTGAGGGGCTTAAGTTCCCTTCATTATACTGCATTTTGAGAAACGTGTTGAGGAACAGTACATTCGAGTAGCTTTCGGTGTCTACTAAAGACTTCCTCACTTCCCAATTTGCTATGAAGATCAATATTACTAGGGCATCGTTATGCATACTGCAGACGCCTTAGAGGTCCTATCTGGTAAAGTCAAGGGGTAGGCGTGAACGTGTTGTACTCGCTGGTTCTCATAGACAGACTTGATTCGCAATTCACGGAGCAATCTTTTTCATGATCTGTTGAACTGTTCAGTCTCTGAGCACATTTCGTGCAAGATGTAAACTCTCTCGTCGTCCCTCCTCTTGTCCCTGAGGACAGAGGGTTTCTTCTTGGGTTCCCCTTCCTTTTTGGCGGTTAGCGTCTCGTCTAGAATTATATATCTCTAGACGTCCCTCAGCAAGTCTACTATATTGGTTGGGGGTCCAAGGTAAGGAAATTATAGAACTTTCCACTCCTCAGACCTGCGGTGAAGGCTGTGATCATTGTTTCGTCACTAGAACTGTTGATGAGAGTCAACTTGTCATTAAAGCGTGTGACGTATGCCCTCAGCGTCTCATCCGGCTTTTGTTTCATGGATTTGAGTATCTTCATTGTTCACAAGATTTGTTGTATCTGAGTTGACAATAGATCCACACTTAGGTCTGCGTGGCTGCCGCCGGCACGGAGGCCAGAAGGGGATAATCCTGAAGTGGTGGTTGTGGCACCAGAACGGGAGGCAGTCTGTTAGTTCGAGAGCTCAACAACGTCTCCATAGATGCGAGACCTTGTTATCACCATCTTTCTGGTTCTCTGGGAAAGGTGGTACTAATGTTTCTTATGAGGAACATTGTCGTTCCCCACAGACGATGCCAAACTAATGTAGTTGATTCCTGCTCCTCTGTCTCACCTTTAGCTAGACCTACACAAGTAGCACACGTGAACCAAAGACCATTGTGTGGCGGCCGATGACATTTCGATACTTAAGTTAGATAAGGGTTAGAAGAGGCTTAAAGTTGTAAATTGGGTTTCTGTAGCGTACTTTAGTTCATCGACCTTATCTCTTTTTTATAGTGTGAGAGTCCTTGTTAGGCTAGGCCTTTGGTGGCGTAGTTTAGGGAAAAAGATCTTGCTGGAAATCCTTTCCTGTTTGGGAGTTGTCCATGTGGAGTAGTTTCCCTATACGACTTGTGCTCCTAGATCTGCGAGAGAGGTTTCCCTTTTTTAGTGTTGCCCATGCAAGGAAGTTTCCTTCCCCAACTTATACTCTAGTATTTGTTTACTAGTCGAAACCAATGTATTGCTGGTAAGCATGTCTTGGGACGATCCCTAGATACTTGCCTTGTTAGGCTTACTTTGGGCTCATCTGGGCCTAGCTGGATTGAGCATGCAATCGGGTCTGCTTTGTTCTGTTGAAGAGATTATATGACACGTGTACAGTGCTGATCAGATGATGGTTTGGTGTATCATTTGATACACAACATGATTTTTTTAATTTTTAAATTAAATTTTTTATTTTGTTTGATCTGTCTTTGTATTGTTTTTTATTGGAGTAGTAAAATTGATCTACTTGCAAGTTTCCTTCTCTTCCTTATTTTGTATATATTGTCTCAATAACACTATCCTCGACACACAACTATATTTATCTCACAAAGTAAAAATCCTGAGGCAAACCTCTAAAACTATTTTATTTTTCCATTACTACTTACCGGATTAACAATGCAATTTTTTTGTGTGCAAAATATACCTCCTTCCTAATAATTAGTTTCTTATTGATTGATTTATTTAATTTTGTTTTATTGAATTTGTCTTTGTATTGCTTTTGCTAGCGTAACAAAAGGGATCTACTTGCATGTTTCCTTCTCGTCCTCATTTCATACACATTTGAAAGATAACAAAATCGTATTCACAAAGGAAAAACAATTTAACATGTCAAAAGAACAACGTGATCGCTATAAAGCACTTCAAAGAGAAAGATGCAAAGAGTGACTAAATCTCATGATTTAATAGCAAAGATTTTTGCATCGAGAGCGAAATCAAATGTATAACGGGAACAGTGACAAAACTTGAGTGAAGAACAATGATTTCTGCAAAGATAACGTGATCGAGTACGTCAAAGATAAAGATAGAATGAACGATTAAGTCACATGACTGTAACGGAAAAATCTTTGCAGCGGGAACGAAATCAAAATTATCAATGGCAACAATGACATAACATTAGTAAATAACAACAATCTTTGATCATATACCTCAAAGACATCATAGGGCAAATGCCCCTGAAGAGCAATTAGCAAATGAACAAACTAGGCGTCAAATGCAAAATATGGAAGGCGATAATACTGATGGCATGACCCAAAACAACAAATAAAATTTGTCGCAACAAACCATATGTAAGATGTATATCTACATCATGGTTGTTGTGTATATTATTTAACATATTTTAAGTAACAGTTGAATAATAAATCTTCACGTACAACCCTTGTTGAACGAAATAGGATTCTCAGAGTCATAGATAGTCCTGGCCAACATGAAATTAGTCAAATGAGTGGACGTAATTTAAACGCCAGATTAAATATAAGTGGAAGCAACCTAGAAGTTGACATCATTAAGTAAAAATAAATACACACTAAAATCATTTTTTCTAATACATGTTCCATACATTTTGGAAAAATCACTAAATCGTTCATGATGATACATCAAACCGTCCTCTGATCAGCACCGTACACCTGTCATGATAATCTCGTCAACAGAACAAAGTAGGCCATATTGAATGCACAATTCAGTGAGGCCCAAACAACATCAAGCCCACTATTGGCAGATTCCAGAACGTTGGACCCAAATCGCAACGTGCCACTAAACCCACACATCATGCGGTCAAGCCCAATACTCGTAAGCGCTGATAAAGTAAGTATCAGGGGGATCGGCCCAAGACAGGCAGGCCAGCAGTACATCGATTCTGACTAGGAAAAAAATACTAGAGTATAAGTCGGGCAAGGAAACTTCCTTACATAGACAACACTCAGAAAGGGAAACCTCTCTGCAGATCTAGGAGCACAAGTCGTGTAGGGAAACTATCCCACTTGGACAAATCCCAAACAGAAAAGGATCTCCAACAATATCTCCTTCCCTAAACTACGCCACCAAAGGCCTAGCCAAACAAAGACTCCTACACTATAATTGAGAAATAAGGTCAATGAATTTGAGGTACGCTACATAATACCAATTTACAGCTTTAAGCCTATCCTAAGCCTTAATTAACTTAAGCATCGGAGTGCCATTGACCGTCTCACGGTGGTCCTTAGCTCACATGTGCTACATATGCGAGTCTAGGTAAGCAGCGAGGAAGGAAAGCAGGAATCGACTACATCAGTTTGGCGCTGTCCGTGGGGAATGACAAAGTACCTCAAAAAAAGCAGTAGCACCATCCTTCACAGAAAACCAAAAAGATTGTGAAAACAAGGTCTCACAACAAGGGAGATGTTGCGGAACACTCGAACGCTCGAACTAGTAGAGCGTCGCTTGTTCCGGCTCTACCACCTCCACGAGAGGAACCTTTCATACCCCCAGGCCAATGTTAGCCATGGCGGACCCAAGGGTGGACTTACTGTCAACCAAGATGTAGCAAATCATAGAAGCGTTGGAGGCACTCAAACAACGGAATCCTCCACCCGCAGAAGGAGACTGCGAGCAGCGAAGGGCCAAGTCCTCAGTAAGCTCCAGAGAACATGTTCAGGAGAGTCATGCTGCCTCAGCAACTTCTCAGTGGCCATGTTTAGGAGCGGCCAATAGAGACCAAGTGTCCAGAGCCGACAAACATGTCTCTCACAACCCCATCCGTAACGGGGCCACGAACCCAGACATGTTGTTTAATCTCATGATCCCTCCGTTCAAGGATCATATCATGGACGATCTGTTGCCAAAGAAATGCACACCACCGAAGGTTGAGTTTTACGACGGGACAGAAGACATGTTCGATAATGTGCAGATCATTCCCTGCTAGATTGAAGACATCAACACTGACATGGTTCAACAACCTCCCTCCAAAATCTATCAATTCATTACGGACGTTGGTGATGGCGTTCCTCACACGCTTCGTGGGTAGCCAATGAATCAGAAAGGGCCTGCATTATCTGCTGACCCTGAAGCAAAAACATAACGAAACATTGAGGGAGTGCATCACTTGTTTCAACGATGAGTTGACCCTCATCGACGGCTGCAATGATGACACCACTGTCACAGCTTTCACTTCGGGTATGAAAAGAGGCAAGTTCTATGACTTCCTTACACTGAACCCCACAAACAATATTTCGGACTTGCTCAGGGATGCCTAGAGACCACTCTAGACGAGATGGTGGCCGCCAAGAAGGATGAGGAATCAGAAAAGAAACCCTTTGTCCCCAGGGACAAGAAAGAGAGGAAGAATGGATAGAACGAAGACGGGAATAAGAGGAAGCACACTGACAGCAAGACCGATTCAGGCAACACCAGGCAGGACAAGGCCTCGAATTGTGCCGAGTTCAAATCAGTCACCTCTCTCCATACCAGTCTATCTGACATCCTTGATTCCATCAAGGATTGGGAAGAGCTGAAGTGGTCGCCTAAGTAGCAAAAAGACATCGCTTGGTGCGACAACAATAAATATTGCTCCAACCACAAGGAAGGCTGACATGATACTGAGGATTGCGGAAACCTCAGAGGAGAAGTCGAGTACCGGATCAGGAAAGGCAAGCTCAAAGAGTTCCTAGGCTCGGACAGGAGGGGGCCGAGCAAAGGAAAGAACAGACGTTGTAAAGGAAATTGAAAAAGAAGCTTCTGGCATCATTTATGTCCTCCACAGGGTCGGTCCCAAATGGGGAAATCAAACAGGTCCCGCAAAAAGACACTAACCGAGATGCGGACACCATCTCAGTATGAGGACTGACAAGTGCAACTTGCACAAGTTCATAGCCTGATCCCTTCACTGACATTTAGGAAAAGGGATCTCCAGGGGTACATTCTTCTTACAATGACGCCCTGGTAATCTTCGTTCTCATCGCTAAGTAGGAGGTAAATATGGCCTTAGGCCTTAGTGGACACAAGAAGTTCACTGAATGTCGCATTCAGCAACATGAAACTACAAGAGAAAGACTTAACCCCTGCCACCCACCCCATGGTCGGATTCAGTGGAGACAAATGTTTCCCCATTGAAAAGAATAATCTAATGGTAGTGGCGGGAGAGCCACAATTACGGAAGTACCTTGTCCAAGAGTTCATAGTGGTTGACGTTCCATCTACCTACAACATTATTCTGGGAAGGCTGTGGCTTCATCATATGGAGGCTGTGGTTTTCACTCTGCACCAATGTGATGGAGTTTTTATTAACCTAAATTAATAAACTAATAAACCCTACTTGTAATACCGCAAGTGCACGACTGTCTAACCAGTAGACAGTGGCAAATACGGGTCGTTTCCACGAGGATTGACGAGACAGTCGAATTCTAAGACTTATTTGAACTAATTTAGAGTTGGGGGTTACAGCAGATGAAAACTACTAAATTAAGAAAATGAAATTGACAACTAAAATTAAACTAATAAGATGATAGAGAGGGGACCGAGACATCGAATCCACCACAGGTTCTTCGAGATTTGTGTAATCCAAATTATTATTTTCAAGAATTAACATGACTAACCTAAAGATTAATCTAAGTTTGCAAAAAGTACTAACTCATAAAGATAAAAATAGTTAGATGAAGGATGCAAGAATAAATGAGTTCCTTGCATAATAATGGTACTTATGAGTTAATTGAGATTCCAAAATGTAGAAAACCTTTGAAGAACGAATGGGTGTACAAGCTGAAAAAGGATGGTGATGGGAAAAATGTGAAGCACAAAGATCGGTTAGTGGTGAAAGGTTTTGTGCAAAATAAGGTGATAGACTTTAATGAGATATTCTCATCAGTTGTGAAGATGACATCTATTAGAGTAGTGTTGAGTCTTGCAGCTAGCCTGAATCTTGAGATTGAGCAGCTAGATGTTAAAACTGCATTTCTTCATGGAGACTTCCTTGAACAAATTTACATGGCACAACCCTTTGAAGTGAAAGGGAAAAAACATATGGTTTGCAAATTGAAGAAAAAATTTTATGAGCTGAAACAAGCTCCAAGATAGTGGTTTAAGAAGTTTGACTCATTTATGGTGGGTCATGGGTACAAGAGAACACTTCTAGATCATTGTGTTTGTGTCAGATATTTTTCACCTAATACCTTCATTATTCTCTTACTTTATGTTGATGATATGCTAATTGTTGGAAAAGATGTTTATATGACTGGCAGGTTGAAGAAAGATTTATTTATGTATTTTGATATGAAAGACTTGGGGCTAGCTCAACACATTTTGGAAATGAAGATTGTACGTACAGGAAAACTAAGAAGTTGTCGTTGTCACAAGAAAAATATGTTGAACGAGTGCTTGAAAGGTTCAACATGAATGATGTTAAGCCCGTGAGCACTCCACTTGCTAATCACTTCAAGTTAAGTACCAAGTTGTCTCCTAGCACTAATGAAGAAAAAAAGAGATGACAAGTATTTCATACTTCTCTAATGCAGGGTGTTTGATGTATGCGATGGTTTGTACAAGACCAGATATTGCTCAAATAGTCGGTGTTGTAAGTAGGTATCTTGATAATCCATGAAAAGAACATTGGGATGCAGTTAAATGGATTCTGAGGTACTTGAAGGGTACTTTAAAGCTTTGTTTATGTTTTCGTAATTTAGGAGCCGTATTGGAAGGGTTCACAGATGCAGATATGGCAGGTGATCTTGATAGGAAAATGTCTACTTCAAGTTATGTTTTCACTTTTGCAGAGGGAGTTGTATCTTGGCAATTTAGATTGGAAAAGTTTGTTGCCTTGTCAACGACTGAAGCAGAATACATTGCCATTAGTGAAGCAAGGAAAGAAATATTATGGTTGAAAAGATTACTCAAGGAACTAGGTGTGAATCAAAATAAATATGTTGTGCATTGTGACAATCAGAGTGTCATAGAGCTGAGCAAGAATGCCACATGCCATAGGCATACCAAGCATATTGATACTCGTTACCAATGGATACGTGATGTCCTTGAGAAAAATTATTTCCAACTTGAAAAGATTTACACTAGCAAAAATCTTCCTGACATGATGACAAAAGTGGTTCCTAAAAATAAACATGAGTTCTGTAGATAGTTCATTGGAATGGCCTAATGTACTTAGGTTATTATTCCTTCCTTATGGTCTGGATGGGGAGTTTTGTTGGGTTGGGTCCAGCCCATTAGGGTGGACCAAGCCCAAGATGATTAATATAAAATAAGAGCAACTAGGGCTCTTTGGTTTTGTGAAAAATAAATCAACATGTGTGCGACTGCAAGGGTGCAACGGCTGCGTGTTTTGTAATACGGCTGCGTGAGTGTGTGACGGATGCGAGTGCGTGACTCCATTGAGAGAGAGGAAATAATGGAATGAGGAGCTGATTGTTGGGGTTTGATTGAAGACTCACAAGTGTGTTTTGGATCCATTTCTTGTCGGATTTTGGTGCCGTTTGTTTCCGTGTATTATTCTTTTGATTGGGAAGTTGATTAAAGCTCTTGTGAGGGAACCCTTGTATTGTTCCTTATATTCCTCAAGCTTTAGGTAAAAAGCTTGAGATGAACATTGTACTTCATTTATTAATGAATTGATCGGATTTGTCACGTGGTTTTTTATTCTTCACCTTGAAGAGTTTTCCACGTATATTTTGGTGTCCTTTATTTTGAATTGATTATTTTCTTGCATTGAATATTTGTTTGACGATATTACTTGGTTCTTCCATTGGTAAATTTCTTTTTGTAGTTGTTTGTTTTATTTACCCCAACAAAGTTTTCTAGAGAAAATTCAAAACGTTTTGGTGAAGACTACTCAAAATCATTACTTCCAACACGAATTATCTATGACAATGACATGGAACTTTCCAATACATATGTGATTACGCCCAAACAGTACACGCGGTCAATTGCAGTAAAGATTGGGGTGTCGATCCCACGAAAAAAAATGGTCTACAAGACAAGTCAAGGAAGAAGAACTGCGCGAAACTAAATTTAAAAAAATTTAGCAATTTTAAAATATGAAATTGAATTTATTTTAATAAAAATCAAGTTTAGAAAAATCACAATGTTCCAAAAATCCCTCCTAGATTTCACACGCCAACTAGTATTGATTCGCTATGATAACTCAATTACGTGTTTCACATCCCAAACAACATAATCGGAAAAATAGTCTTTAATGCACCAATATATTCTAATGTAAATGGATTTTAGATTTCACTTTTTCTAGAAAGCACAAAGATTTTTCATATAACTAACCTACCGGAAATAATTGATCTTTAAAATTTCACACATAAGAAAAACATGACTAGACTTACATGGAGAAGACAAAGACAACCACTGGAATAATAATCTACGAAGAAGTTGATGAAATCTTTGTCACTAAAATAACATAAACTCATATATTAAATAAAAGTGAAAATCATAAATACCATTATTCATCGTGAAAGCATAAAACGAATCAAATATCAATTAAGTGCATTACATCTAGGAGTTCATATCTTCGCCTTGCGTGGAGTTTAGTGACACGTGGTGAAGGTGATGACATCAATAGCGGTGTAGAGATTCATCTACATGGCAGCGCGTGATGGATTAGCGATGCGTACTCGGCGGTTGATGAGTTGTGTGTGTCCCTGCTGTTCATGCGTCCTCTTATGTTCCTGCGTTCTCTATCCGTCCTCCCTTCCCTGTGTGTTGTTGTCTTTATGGTAAAAAGAAACAACTCCTTATTGGAAACCCAATTGGAAACCAAATACAAATTGGAAACCAAATATAATTGGAAACAAAGGGGTGAGACCCCTTTGTTTAGATTATGTTCTAATAACAGGAAATGTGGGTTTGGCTATGTTCATCCATATTACTCCTTTGTTCCACCAAAATTCAAAACTAATTTCCTTTATTTTTTTTCTTTGGTTCTCTTTATTAATCTTTGGCTTGAGTGTCTCCCGCTCCACTTCGTCAATTTGTATATGAATTTTCAAATTCGCCACGCTAATGCACTTTTGTCATTTTAACTCCAAATCCTACAAAAATAAAATAATTAAACTAAAATACACTATTTGAAACACTAACAAATATAAATTATGAGGTATATTATGTAATAATTATGTGAATATCAAATACCCCCAAGCCTATATGTTGCTAGTTCTCGAGCAAAACAAAATTAAGAATAAAATCCTAACTCACTTTCGTAGGAATCACGGTTGCACTTACCTTAACGTGCAACAAGGCTTTAAACCCCTAGATTACCTCTAGTGGACGAGTTATAGTCTCGTGAGGGTTTCCAGAAATGTTACCCCCAAACATTACTGATTCAATCAAACAAAATCTATTTTCTAAAAACATAATGCAAAAACATGGGCATTCTCCTTTATTTTCCTTAGAGTAATTTTCTAATTGCTTAAAATTCAAGAAAAACAACAAACTAAAAATGTCACAATAGTATATCAATAGAGTACAATAATTTAATAGTATCTAATTGTTAAATAAATTTCATAATCATTCTCAACTCGAAGTATGTGTGTGAGAAACCTTATCAACATAACTCTTCATCTCATAGTAAAGATGTGACAGCCCAATAAGCGCGATGTTCTAACTCAACAGGTAAATGACATGCTTTTCCATATATAAGCCGATACGGAGACATCCCGAGAATTGTCTTATAAGCGGTACGGTAAGCCCAAAGTGCATCAGGAAGGCGCAAGGAAAAATCCTTCCTATCAAGATTCACCATCTTCTCCAAGATTTGTTTCACTTCTCGGTTTGCCAGCTCGGCTTGGCCATTTGTCTGAGGATGATAGGCATTGGCGACCTTGTGATGAACTCCATACCTACGCATCAAAGCCTCAAAAGAGCGATTACAGAAATGAGTCCCCTGATCACTAATAATGGCTCGTGGTGTACCAAAACGGGATAAAATGTGTTCTTTGATAAACCTGACAACTGTGTTGTTGTCATTGTTCCGACATGCCACAGCCTCTACCCATTTGGACACATAGTCCACTGCAAGCAAAATATACAAATATCCAAAAGAAGGTGGAAAATGTCCCATAAAATCAATCCCCCAACAATCAAATATCTCAATGACTAGGATGGGATTAAGGGGCATCATGTGTCTTCGGGATAGAGCACCTAACTTCTGGCATCTATCACAAGAACGACAATAATTGTTAGTGTCCTTAAACAATGTAGGCCAATATAATCTCGGCTGTAAAAAAAATTGCAGCAGTCTTTTTCATAGAAAAATGGCATCCACAAGCTGCACTATGACAAAAATGTAAGACACTTTCAATCTCACCTTCAGGGATACAGTGCCTCATGATTTGGTCGGGGCAATACTTATATAGATAAGGATCATCCCAATAAAAATTGTTTGCCTCGACCAGAAATTTGCGCTTATCTTGAGCACTCCATGATGATGGAACTTCGCCGAAAACCAAGTACTTAACAATGTGCGCATACCATGGTACTTGAGTGACGGTGAATAGGTGTTCATCAGGGAAGTCATCACGGATGGGTGGGCCATTGGCAGAGTCATTGAACTCCAGACGAGACAAATGATCTGCCACAACATTCTTGACCCCCTTCTTATCCTTTATAGTTAGCTCAAATTCCTGCAGAAGTAAAATCCACCTAATCAATCTTGCCTTAGCATCATTTTTAGAAAGAATGAACTTAAGAGCCGGATGGTCAGTAAAAACTGTGATAGGTGTACCAATCAAATAAGCACGAAATTTATCTAAAACAAAAACTACGGCTAGCAACTCTTTTTCAGTAGTCGAATAATTCATTTGAGCATTATTAAGTGTTTGACTAGCATAGTAAACAACAAAGGGCTTCCCTTCCCTTCGTTGTCCCAAGACTGCCCCCACAGCATAGTTACTTGCATCACACATTATCTCAAATGGTAAATTCCAATCTGATGGCTGCATGATGGGGGCAGAAGTGAGTCTGTCAATGAGTGTTCGGAAGGCGTCCTCACACTCTTGTGTCCATTGGAACACAGCGTCTTTGACTAGGAGACTACTTAATGGTCTAGAGATGGCAGAAAAATTTTGTATGAACCTCCTATAAAAACCCACGTGCCCTAGTAATGATCTCACATCCTTGACACTTTTAGGTGTAGGTAATTTAGAAATCAATTCAATTTTTGCTTTATTAACCTCGATTCCTTTATCAGAAACTATGTGTCCTAGAACTATTCCATAGGGAACCATGAAATGACATTTTTCCCAATTAAGTACCAGACCCTTCTCTTCACATCTACTTAAAACAGCCTTCAAGTGAAGTAAATATGAATCAAATGAATCATCAAAAACATTCAAATCATCCATGAATACTTCCATATATTTTTCAACCATGTCACTAAAAATACTCATCATGCATCTCTGAAAAGTAGTCGGTGCATTACTCAAACCAAATGGCATACGCCGAAAAGCATAAGGACCAAAAAGACATGTGAAAGCAGTCTTATCCTGATCCTCTAATGCAATCTCAATCTGATAATATCCTAAATACCCATCTAGAAAGCAATAGAAAGAATGACCAGCTACTCGCTCTAAGATTTGGTCTATGAATGGAAGTGGGAAGTGATCATTGCGGGTGGCAGAATTAAGTTTCCTATAATCAATGCACATGCGTCACCCTGTCACTACCTTAGTAGGAACAGGCACCCCCTCATCATTAGTCACCACTATTATTCCAGATTTCTTGGGAACTACTTAAGTTGGACTAACCCATTTGCTATCAGAGATGGGATAAATGATGTCAGCATCTAACAATTTTAAGACCTCATTTTTCACCACTTCTTTCATAGTGGGGTTAAGTCATTTTTTAGGATCTCTATGGGGGTTAGCTCCTTCTTCTAAGTGAATCCTATGTGAACATATTAAGGGGCTAATACCTTTGATGTCAGCTATAGTCCAACCTAATGCAGATTTGTGCTCACGTAACATATTAATCAATTCTTCTTCTTATGAGCCACCAAGCAGGAAAAAAATAATAACAGGAAAGGTATCACCTGGTCCGAGGAATGCATGTTTAAGTCCCTCAGGCAGTGGAGCTAGGTCAACTTTCAGAGTTTCAACGGTGGATGGTTGTGGTTTCTGTATTTCCTTTGGCAACTCCTCAAAACATGGTTGCCATTGTCGTCCACCATTATCCTTTAAGCCTGAAACAACAGAAATAACAAAAGCATTGTCAGGATAAAGTGAACTCTCAGAATCAGAAATAGAAAGAAGGTACTCTAAGGTTTCAGAATCTGCGCTCAGGAGCGCCTCCTCTGATATCAGCGTGTCTATCATGTAGGTATGATGACACTCATCATCATCACATGGTTGCTTGCTAATATTGAATATGTTGACCTCCACAGTCATGTTCTCAAAAGACAACTTCATTAGACTGTTCCTGCAATTGATAAGAGCGTTAGTTGTGGCAAGAAAATGTCTACCTAAAATAATCGAAATTGTAGACTCCATATTAACTGCAGAATGAGTATCTAAAATAAGAAAGTAAACGGGATAGTAAAACTTATCAATCTGCAGCAAGATATCCTCGACAATTCGTCATGGCTTCTTAACCGATCTATCGGCCAGTTGTAGTACCACGGATGTGGGTTTAATCTCTCCTAGACCCAGTCACAAGTAAATTGAATATGGCATCAGATTTACACTTGCTCCTAAATCCAACAAGGCTTGGCCGAACTCATGAGTCCCAATCTGGTAGGTGACTGTAGGACACCCTTGATTTTTGTACTTGGGTGGTGTCTTCTACTCAATCACCGCACTTACCTATTCTGTCAAGAAGGCAGTCTTCTTGGCATGATGTTTCCTTTTGATAGTGCATAGACCCTTGATGACCCTCGCATAAGTTGGTACCTGTTTAATCACATGTAGCAAAGGTAAATTAACTTTAACCTGTTTCAAGTGTTATAGAATCTCACCATGCATTTCCCACTTTTTTCCAGTAGGTCGTAGTGCTTGAGGAAAATGAACTGGAACTGGAATGTTCTTGTTGGGCTCATCCTCAGGGATGCTCTCCTTTGCACTTGGGGAGGAGCCTATAGTTGTGGACGAGCTTGATCCATCTAAAATCTTACCACTCAGAGTAGTGATGGCATTAACCTCTTTGACATTCTGAGAGTCTGAAGCAAAGGTTTGTGCCATAAGTTAGCCCTTCGGATGTGCTTGAGGCTGTGATGGAAATTGGCCCCCTCTTGTACTGTTAATGAACTTGTCAGCTTGGTTATCTGGCTTTTGATATCCTTGTTCTCTTCTGTCAACTGTGTCAATGCAGCCTCAAATTTTTGATTAGTTTTACCTTGTGCCTCTATAAATGCATGTAATGTATTTGATAAGGAACTTCTATTAGATTGCGCATTGTATGGAGGTGCAAGGTATGACCTAGGTGGTTGTGCCTGTGAGTGTGTAGGTTGGTCTGCTTCGGACCTCCAGCCTAAGTTAGGGTGATCTCTCCAGCCAGAATTGTAAGTGTTAGAGAATGGTGAGTAAGGCTTCTTGTACATCCCTAAGGCGTTACATTGTTCCTCATAAACCCCTCTCATCTCAATCAAGGTCGGGCAATCCTGTGCTAAGTGTTCAACTCCCCCGCATATAAAACAGGCATCATGTAGCTCAACTCTGGCAATAGCATGTGTGGGCCTACCATCCTTGGCCTAAAGTGTCTCTAACTCCCTAGTCACTCTATCCAATTGGGCTCTAAGGCTGTCATCTTCCCTAAGTTGGTAGACTCTAGTTGGGCGTGTTCTATCCGTGCTCTTAGTAGCACTTGGACCAGTCCAAGTATGAGTTTTTTCAGCCAAGTCATTCAGGTACTCAATGGCCTCGTCAGGGTCCTTATGCAAAAACTCTCCATTACACATCATTTCAACAAACTGGCGCTCTCTACTGGTGAGCCCCTCATAAAAATAACTGACTAAGCGCCAACTCTCATGCCCATGGTGTGGACATGTATTCAAGAGATCCTTGAACCTCTCTCATGCTTGATATAATGTCTCACTGTTCTTTTGGGTGAATGTAGAAATTTGTCTATTTAAACCGTTGGTTTTGTGGTGAGGAAAGTATTTATTAAAAAATGTTTGGGTCATCTCCTCCCACGAACCTATAGACCTTGGTCGCAAAGAGTATAGCCAACTCTTCCCTTTTTCCTTTAGGGAAAAAGGAAAAAATCTTAGTCTAACCGAGTCTACAGCCCCAACTTTGCTGTGGAAAGTGGTCACAACTTTCTCGAATTCCCTAATGTGAATATAAAGATTTTCACTCTCTAGGCCATGAAAAGTGGGTAATAATTGTATCATACCCGGATTAAAATCTAGCTTTGGTGTATTTGGTGCAAACATGATACATGTTGGAGTAGCAATGCGCGTGGGGTGGAGATAGTCCTTTAGCGACTGAACATGGTTATCTTCGTGATTACTCATGGTGTTAGAATTAGAAGTAGGACTTAATTTGGTCTCAATGTGAATTTGTGGGTGTTCTAAATTTGGGACCCTAATTAGTCTCCCTAAGTGGTATCTATTCCAACTCACACTCCCCCAATGTCCTTTTTTATTTTTTGCAATTTTTTTAAGAAATAAAATAAAAAAAATAAATTGGACCTAAAACCTAAAAATAAAATAAAATAAAACAATGAGCAATAAAGATTATACTCGAAACCTCCCTTGTAGAATGGCACTTGACCCCGGCAACGGCGCCAAAATTTGATTATGCGTTGCCAAAATTTGATTACGCCCAAACAGTACACACGGTCAATTGCAGTAAAGATTGGGGTGTCGATCTCACGAGGAAAAGCGGTCTACAAAACAAGGTCAAGGAAGAAAAACTACACGAAACTAAATTTAAGAAATTCTAGCAATTTTAAAATATGAAATTGAATTTAGTTTAACTGACTATGGGATGCCAGACCTTTATTAACTGATCAAAAGATTTTAACAAGTCGGGGGTACATGACCACTTTACCCGAAAGAAAAACAAAAGCCTAGAATCTAGGCCTAAAACACCAAGGAACTAACAAAGAAGTTCAAAGAAATCCTTCAAGACACTTGAGAAAAAAAAAACCAAGACCTTAGCCTCAACAAACTACTCAGTTAGACTATACAAGCAAGAACATACTTCACCAAAGCTAGACTTATTCACCAAGTGAATACATTCACTAACAGAAGTGAATACATTCACCAAAGCTAGACTTATTCACCAAAACTTCTGCTGCCACCAACTCATCCGCTGCCAAATGAGCACCAAAACATTTGCTGCCAATTTCCTTGCTTGCATACGCCCCCAAGAACCAAATAACAAAGAAAATCAAGAACTGCCCAGCTGCTCCAACCTGCCCCCACGCTGTTGACTGCTCCAAACTGTACCCAAACATACCCAATTGAGTCTTGATATTGCTCTCGTCCTCTTGCCAACACCTGCAAAATAATGGAGCAGCACCTGTGCCGTACAGCAGCAACATCACCAAGCAAGAACAGCAACAAATCAGCTGCCGAACTGACCGAAAAAGCTGCTTGAAATGCACAGTTTTCTACCGCCATACTTCTCCCAAATAAATTCTAGATACCACGCAACTCAACATCTTGAAAGCTTTAGGATCTCCTAATATAACCCGTGTGCCTCTTGTCTAGCAACAAAAGAGACTTAGGCTTATGCAGAAATGAATCCCAATCATAAATTATTGTTCTCTTCCTTTCTTGCGCAAGGCTTGCCAAGGAATCTGCAACCGCATTAGCTTCTCGAAATATGTGCATACAATGACACACTAAAAGATTGCTAATCTCCCAAATCTCTTCCCTCCAGTTATTAAGGAACCATGGAATTTTAATTTTTCTAAAGAACCATTGTTTTACCAACATCGAATCTGTTTGTATCATGCAATTACGAAAACCTCTCCGTTTAGACATATTCGACCCTCGAACAAAGCTCTCATTTCCGCCACATTGTTTGACTCATGCCCAAAATAAATTTGTCTTGCAGTAACAAATTTGCCCAAGTCATTCCTAATAACAACCCCCCCCCCCCCCCCCCCCCCCCGTTGCCTCATTCTCCCCCATTATATTATTTTCCACCGACGAGCCATCTACATTAATCACATACCAACTACGAGGAGGTATCCAATAGGCCACCCAAATTGCTTGCCTTCCCACCCCCTTTGCTTGCATACCCAACCTTCGTAATAAGACATGATTCCCATCCACCTTTTTCGGGATAAACAACTTGGCAACGCATCTCAACCAATGGCATGTTTTCACAATCACATAATTAGCCGACACATTCCTTCCTTCATACAATTTTTTATTTTTCTGCAGCCATAATTCTCATAGAATAAATAGGGGAATAAATTGAAATAAGATACCTGAAAGAGTCGTTTCCTTTGCCTGCGTGAACCAACTCCTTAGCATGGTACCTACCTCCACTGGTCTATGAACATGAACATCAAACACCACTTCAAAATGCGCCCACACTTTAGCCACCATTTCTCCCTCCACGAACAAGTGTTTCATGGTTTCGTCCCAATGTCTACACTTAGACGCCAATTTGAAACCAATTCTTCTTGCTCTCCATCAACAGAAATGGCTCTCTTCAAAATTTCCAAACAAATATAGAAATTTTGGAAGGTAATAAAGGATGTCACACTTTTTTCCTAAACCGAGATACGCGACCCCTCCTTCTCAATATGTGACAAACTGAACTAACTGTGAACCTCCCATCATTTGTCGGAATCCATACTCTAACATCCGGTTCGTCTGGCTCCCCCTTAACCTTTCCTCATATAGAATCTGCGCACGATGCTGAAAAGTAAGACCAAGAGATGTAAAATTCTCCCCCTGCATGTCTCTTAAAGAAGACCACTAGTCTTCAATCTCTGCCCAGCCAGAAAGGTAGAATTGTCTTTCACCGGAAGCCAAACAATACATGTTGAGGAATTTTAGGCATCCCAGCACTGACTGCTTTTTGCCGTTCAAGAACACCAGAGAACCATCTGCATATAGCAAATGAGTAATAGGAGCACAATATATGGGAGTATAAAAGAATCATATCTCATAATTATGGAAAACCCTTATCAGACCTCTGTTGAGTACCTCCGCTGCAATGACAAATAAAAGAGACAGAATCTCTCTGCCTAAGACCCCAAGTTGAGCGAAAGTAACCCTCAAACCTGCCTTGTAAAAGGACAGAGAAACCACAATGTGCAATACAATTTGAAATTAATAAGCAGAAACTATTATCAAAACCAAGCCTCCGCGTAACTGATAATAAATACCCCCATTCCAGGCGGTCCTATGCCTTCTCCATGTCCAGCTTCAGGATAACATTACTGCCAACTGCCTTTTACCAATATCTCTCATCAATTCCTGCACAAGACCTATGTTTTCAGTAATCAATCTGCCCTTGACGAAAGCTCCCTGCTAAAAGGAAATGATGCTAGGAAGCACATCCGCCAACTTCGTGCACAAAATCTTGCTAAAATTTTTATAAATCGCATTGCAAATACTGATTGGCCTAAATTCAAAAAAACTCCTGGGTTTATCAACCTTGGGAATGAGTGAGATGAAATTCGCCGTGAATGATCCAGGTAAAGAGCGACACGTAAAAAATTCCTTAGCAGCTTCCCACACATCAATATCCCAACAAAACTGAAAAAAGGCGAACGAAAAGCCATCTGGACCTCGAGCACTATCCTGTGGAATACTAAAAGTTGTTTCCCGTACCTCTTCCAAGCTCGGTTGTCTCATCAGATGGGCAATATCCGAAGACCGAATAATCCAGGTAATGCAATCTAAAAGATCATGATCAGTCCTGAAACTATCCGCAGTCAACAAGTGTTGGAAATAACTATTCACTGCTAAGATAATGTCTTTTGGATCAGAAACCTGCACCCCATTCAGGCTCGTTATCTTAGTGATTGTCCACTTTTTTGCTTAGCCCTGACTTAGGCGAAGAAGAACTTAGTACAAGCATCCCCTTCTTTAACTTCCCTTTCGCCAGATTTTTGTTTCCAGTAAATTTCTTCCCTTACTAAAGCTAATTTATATTTTGCCTGTCATTTACATCCCATCCTTGTAGTAAACTGAACTCCAACTACCTTATCTCATCTTCAAGACTCCTCAGATTACTAAAAATATTTCCAAATACCTCATGATTCCAAACTTTGAGTTTTATTCTCATTTTTTTAAGTTTGAGACACACCCGCTCCATTGCCCCCAAACCCGGGTAAGCTAAATTCCACTGACTATCAACAAAATTCAGAAAATCATTATGAGTGGTCCACATTCTTTAAAATCTAAAAGGAAACATACTTGCCCTTTTAGACAAAGGAATAGAGACTAATAACGGCGCATGGTCCGAAAGGGTTCTAAGAATATGCTCAATCCGAGTGTTCTGAAAGGTGGTCAACCATTTCGAATTAGCTAGAAATTTGTCCAACCTCGCCCACATTCTATTGTCCCCTTACTGATTATTACACCATGTGTACTTTGGCCCAACATGCTGATGGTCCATGAGACCACATGCAGAGATACAACTGGCAAATTCTGTCATGGCAGAAGTAGGAAACCTTTCACCTAGTTTTTCCGACCCCTCAATGATAACGTTAAAATCACTATCCACTAGCCAGGGCACCGACAAACCCATACCAAAAAATTTCAAATCCTCCCAGAGTACATGTCTTTCCTGCAAAGTACACTTAGCATATATAAAGGAAATAAAGAAATATTGACCCATATTGACTATCGTCACCTTACAGAGAATACTTTGCTCAGAGCTACGCACAATATCCACTTGCAAGTCGTTATCCCAAAAACCCATATTTTTCCCCCACTTTCAACATTCGAAGCAAACAAAGGAAGACAAACTTTTCCACCAATCTCCATATATCTATCTGCACCTATCATAGGCTCTGCTATTGCAAGAAGCTTGACATTAAACTCTTTAACAAGATTTTTAATCCTACACTGGATGGCCCCATTACTCACACCCCGCGCGTTCCATAACATAATTTTGTCAATCATTAAAAACAACATTATCTAGCGCGTTCTTACCTCCCTTGCGGGTCTCCAAAATAAAGAGGTCCATCCCAGACCTTCTCGATTTCTTGGACTTCGCATCTAAAAAATACCCTGCCTCAGACACCTGCTTCGGTTTGTTATCTCCTTCATTATCCGAAAGACCTTCTCTTTTCAAAATCACCACCCCTTTTTCTAATTTCCCACTCATGTTAGGATCTTTTCAGCATGTCGACTTCTTCCTCATTTTTATTTTTAACCTGACCAGCACCTTGTGATGATGACTCTGCAAAAGGTACCTTACGCAATGGGGCAGTCTTCGATCCTTTTTCAGATGCAGGGCTCGTGTTCTTAAGAGCTATTCTTGTTTCCACCTTTGTGTAACCAGCCTCCAAGAGAGCTTTAAAAGTCGAGCCACCAGAATTTTCAACAACCTGCGACCTCGCAAAGCCCCTCGGATAACCGCCTTGCTTGTCCTTCTTTTTCCCATTGACTGCTCTCACAACTGTCATCCTCAACCCACACTGGAAATGCAGCAAGATGTTCGTCTTCCTTTCTCAATGGGGACGCAGTTTCCCCTGTATCTCCCTCATTACTGTCCTTGTCTACAAGTGTCGCAGATTTATTTTTTATGTCAAGAGATGTAGCTTGTACCTGTGCAAGAACGGCTCTGCCACCAGCAGCACCGTCCCGCTTCTCCTTGTCACTACCTTCCTCCAAACGCACCACAATATCTTGCACAATCACATTATTTGGCCGAGTCAAATCTCCACTATCATGCCTTTGTTGTAAACGCTCCACCTTCTCATGTTTTGACCCATCACCATGAGCTAATCGCTCTTTATTAACGCACCCAACATCAGCCTTGAGCTTTGCCACATTAACATCCACATCCGCATCGAATTTAACTTCTTCGTTCCCTATCCCACCTTGAAACAAATTTGTTTCTTTACCTAGCACACCCTTTCCTCCACTAACTCCAACTCCTTCATCCACTGGGACTTTATTTTGAATATTGCACATAAGTTTGCTTCAATAGATTTGAGGGTTTGGCATCAACACCACGTGTCACGCCCCAATTTTCTAGACACCAAAAATCTCAAAAACTAAGTCGCGACATCAACCAACCATTTTCTTTTCTTTTCTTTTCCATTTAATATCTTCCAATTCCTTGTCATTTACTTTACTAGCAAATGGTCACAACTACTAACACATGACATAACAAAATCCACCAAACAAAACTCGAAATCTGAAAGTTAAACCCACCTTTTAACTGCATAACCACGTAGATAATCAATCGATCATTTGGCCCCTCTTGCATCACTACTACCTACAACACCACCACCTGCACCCAGATACGGTTACACCCATTTGCCACAAAACAAACAAACGGGTATGAGCAGATTAAAAGTCAACAACACAAACATTAATATCATGTTCCACATTTGAAGATACATCCATATTTACCTTTCATCATATTATACAACTTATTCATCCAACGTAGGGCCAACTATTCATATTGCACAAATCATATGATCAACAAAAACATAACTTTTCAATAAACCATTCCTTTTAAATAGATGTGCATTTCCATAATCTCTTTCACATACAAGTATTTCATTTTCAAATCACGACACACCATTAAATTACTGTATATCATTTCCAAATCATGCCATACTATTTTCAATTCATTTTCATACCATGACATATTATTTTCAAATCATGATATTCATTTTAAATCATGTCATACCGTTTTCAAATCATTTCCATACCATGACACATTTACACTCCTAGTCCTCAGGAACTCCCCACTGTATCACGCGAGTCGAAACTCGTACAATGGCTTAGTTTTCCTTTCGGAGAACTGACTACATTCAAATTTTCAGACCATGAATACCCTATCGCCCCTATCCATGTGCCGAATGTGTCTCACCCCAACACACCTCCATACGTGTACTAGTACCCACTTCAAGTATGTATGCATTTCAAACGGGGTGTCGTCTCTAAAATGCATACTTCACCTCAAAAGACTGGAGACATGGGCCAAATCACAAACAAATTTGCGCGCTAAAAGCGGCTCAACTCTTCCCCTGACCCCTCAGAAACACTCCACTGTAACACGCGAGTCCTGACTCGTATAGTGGCTTAGTTTTACCTTTTGGAACAGACTCCATACATCTCACTCTGTACGAACAATCACAAAACATTTGTATCAGAAATCAGGGCCTCCATGGCCATATTGTACCACTGTACATCCGCAATGCCGGAGTAGGGTATTCATGTCCACATTAACATCATTAACTCAATCTCATCATAAAAATATCATAATCATATTCCACATAATTTTCCAAATACCTGGAATGCATGTTTCATTATGATATCACTTTCATATGGTTATCATAGTTAACAGTAAATCATAAACTATATTACCAATTCGGTATTCATGCAACCATGCAAATGATCATTCTCTAACACAATACACTTCCA
Organism: Berberis vulgaris; assembly: GCA_963556465.1. Taxonomy (NCBI): domain Eukaryota; kingdom Viridiplantae; phylum Streptophyta; class Magnoliopsida; order Ranunculales; family Berberidaceae; genus Berberis; species Berberis vulgaris. Next base: position 37,741,144 of record OY747133.1, on the reverse strand, counting down.
CACTCTATGGCATTACAACATATCTTTTCAACATCTCATTGGTAAACAAATATTCATATGTTCATAAATATCGTTATATCAATATATAAGAAAGAATGTTATCACTTACTGAACGGGAAGGGTTCGACAACCAAACATCATACAACACAACATAGCATCATATCTACAACAACATACCTTTACACTCAACCAAAACTTTCTTCTACAACCCAAATAAACCTATCATAATCTCTGCTCAAAACTATCATAAATTCAAGCAAAACACACTAAAGCCTTAGCCCAAAACCGGTTCTACATTCCATCAAACAAGCTCTCAAATCATATTTGAAACAACCCGGTTTGGGAGTCGAAAAACAATCAAATCCAATCCTAAAATAAACCTATTTGGAAGTCGAATAACAACCCATATTCAAGCTTAAAACGACTTTGCGAACATCCATACAAACATCACTATTTAGGCGACAAGACTTTAACAATTCAACGCTACAAACAACCATCATTTGCATTAACTAAACAAATACTCAGCTTCAGGTAATTCAGCCATCTCAACCCAACAAAAACCACCCCAAAAATCTACTGAAAATTCCTCCTTAACTATATTGAAATAAACCTCAACCTTGGCTGGAAACAATGCCAAAACTCTACTGATACACCTCTCCTGCTCTCAATTGAAACCACCCCAATCCTCAGCTAGAAAAGCCTAGTTTCAATCTGTAAAAGAGTATCAAATTAATTATGTTGCAGATTGTTCAACAAACCCAAAATATCTTGATTTCAGTTCCCACAACAATCCCAAAACAACCATATTTGAGTGAAGACATAAACCAATTTGTTCCTACATGCAGCCCAACAAGTAGCCATGTTTGGGCGATAAATTGTAACCCAATTCACCTCCAAAGACCAATTGTTTTAACATTAAATGAAACTCCAAGACATACCAAAAACAACCACATTTCAGTCCCAAAACAGTCAAATAAAACAATCCCACAAACAATACCGAAATGAGCAAGTGGTCCTGCCAGGACTGCTTGACAAGCCATCATTCAAATGTACATAAACTTTCACATACAAACTCCAAATTGAATACTGTTTGGGACTATAGAAAATAGACACAAAGAGGATTCTAACCATATCAGGCATACCCCAAGATTTCGTCACTAACAACACAGATTTTTCAAATGAAACAGGTGATCAGGCAGCCTTTAGCAGATTTACTTTTTGTCACTAAAATGCGTATATCTTTCTGTGCAAAACTCGGGTATCATTAGCAGATTTACCACTTGTCACTAAAATGCGTATATCTTTCTTTGCAAAACTCGGATTATGATACCATAAATCCTTTAAAAACTAGACTCTAACAGGGAACTTTTGGTATATAGCATGATACTGTACTTAATCAAAACTCTTGTAGAAGCCTACACAAAATCAGTCCAACTACAAGACACCTGCTGTGAACTACAAATACTTGTATCCAAGGACCTTAAGCAAAAGTCATCCTCATCCTAACATCAAAATTAATTAACATGGAAGCTTAAATCATGAAGAGTCTCATAACATCACCAAATCACACAAACTTCATAACTTAGAACTACTCACAGTCAAAAGATTCGACTCGCAGTAAAATGGAAAACAAGTAAATAATATACAAACAATCAAAAAGAAACAACTAAGGAGTAATACATCTGCTCACCTGAGTCCTCTAAAAATTCAAGTTAGCAATCTCCCAAAAATAGCAAAACCGAACCAATCATCACTTCGATAACAAAACCGAACCAATCCAACCAATATGCAAAACCACAAACATACAATAACACATCGCCAGCAAAACAAACAACACATACAACATATAACAAAGAGGGTCGGAGCACACCAAGAAAAAACTATTCGGCCAAAAACTGATAATCATACACACCTCAAAAGAACTATCGATATTCCTTTCAATACAAATGTTCACCTCAAATATCGCAATTTAAATTAAAATTCCTGAGTACTCATCAATGGAAATATTCACTAAATGCCTCCAATAGCCAACATAATAAAGTTCATTCGAGACAAACCCATATCCACCAATATCTCAAACGACACCCTAAAAGAGGATATCACAAACCTCTAAAACTACTTTTTCAAATTTCTCCTCAACTCTGCCCAAGACATCAACAACGGACATCCATTACGAGTCATCACTTTCAAAAAGAAAACTCGGGTTTACAGAAAGACCAAACAACACACTAACACTTCTAACTTCTCTACCCAATCTCACATCTGAAGGGAAGCTAAGCATTGTTGCTTAGTGTAATCATGGCTCTGATACCAAATTGTCACGCCCCAATTTTCTAGACACCAAAAATCTCAAAACCTGAGACGCGACATCAACCAACAATTTTTCTTTTCCTTTCCATTTAATATCTTCCAATTCCTTGTCATTTACTTTACAAGGGGTCATGCCATTCACGTGACCTTAATTCGGGTCAATTGATGGTTGTTGACACACATAAGTTTGCTCATCAGGAGGTGCAAGATGGGTTTTGATCAATTTAGGGGACAATCCTCAATTAGTGATTATTTTGGGGGAACAATAATTAAAAATCTAAAATTTATGTTATTTAGGAATTGAACTAAGGAGCGGATGGGTTAGCTCGAACCGAGTTCCATATTAAGATGAACCATGTGATTCAAGTGTCATCCACACTGTAAGAGGGTGTTTGTTTTTTTGTTTTGAATAGACTCAGAAGTCTTAATAAGAAGTGTAACACTTTAAAAAGAGTGTTTGTTTTTAGTTTTGATCGGAAGTTGAAGTTCTGATTGGAATAAGCATCACGGGGGTGCTGATCACTTAGCATCGAGTTCTTAATGAAAATTTATTCCAATAATAACCTCACAATAAATTTGTAATGATTGCTACTACCCCTTTCCTCTTCCAACCATTCTCTATCCACCTCATATCTATCATGCAAACGGTGTCACCACTGTCGCCACCACCCTCCCTAACCTCCCTTCCTCCTCTTCTTCTTATTCCTCTTTCACTTTTTCATCCTCTCTATTGAAAATTGTCTGAGGAATGGAGATAGTTTGGGGTGGTTTCTGGTAGTGGTGAAAAAAGATCTCAAGGTATTTGGAAGAGAAAATAGGTGGAGATGGGGATGTGCAAAAATATAAAAAAAAAAAAAAACTTCAACACCTAAAAACAAATAACTTTTAATTTTAGGTCTTCTAATACCATCGGAAGCAAAACAAAAAGCTTAGAAGATCGTTCGGAGTTAGAAGTTAGCTTCTGAACAGTTAAACAAAACAAACAACTCCTAAGGTGGGGGTATTCAATTCGGGATTTGAATGGACTCTGAAGAATTTTAAATCTCGTGGATTTTAAAAGGTTTCAAATGATTTTACAAAATCCACTGGATTTTGATAGATTTTAAATGATTGGATTTTGTAGATTTTATAAAGGTTTGTTATGGATTTCTATGGATTCTTATAAATTCAATGGATTTTTTATAAATATGTTATTAGTCATAGGAAACAATGAAAGAACATCACCTACATTGTTATCCATGCCAACACAAATCATAAAACATCACTCAAAACATCAATTAAACAATTATTTATATGTTACGAGAATTTTACTTCAAATTAAAAAACAAAAATCAAATACAATGAAAATGATCCAAAAGTAATACAAATAACTATTTTACTTCAAATTTTTATCCCCGCCATCGCCACCTCTCCTCCCGTCTTCTTCTTCTTCAATCACCACTACCACCTTTCCTCATCTTCCCCCTCTTCTTCTTCTTCTTCTTCTTCTTCTTCTTCTTCTTCTTCTTCTTCTTCTTCTTCTTCTCACCACCGCCACCTCTCATCCCACCTCCACCCATTTTCATCTTCTTATTATCAACCTCCTCTTCCTCACCTCTTCTTATTCTCTATTCTTTTTTTTTCTTCTTCTCCTCCTCCACTTTTTTTTCTCTCTGTTTTTTTTCTTTTTCTCCTATCTTTTTTTCTTTTTCTTCTTCTTTTTTCCCTCGCTAAAGTTTTGGAAAGTGGGGAACTTCCACTCGCAAGAACCTCCGCAAGAGCGAAGAAGAGAAAAAATAGGAAAAGAAGAAGAGAGGAGAAAAATAGAAAAATAAGAAAAACCAAGAGAAAAGTAGAAGAAGAATAAGAAGAAATCAGAAGGAAAAAAAAAGAGAAGAACAAAAAAACAGATGAAGAGAGGACAAGAAGAAGCGAAAATAAGAGGAAGAGAATGAGAGAAGAAAAAAAAATAACAAAAAAAAGAACAAGAACAAAGGATAAGAGGAAATGCGGGTGGTGGTGCAGCTAGCGGTGGTAGGGCATGGTGGTGTGGCCAAAAGTTGTGAGGCGAGGTGGTGTTGCTCCTGTTAAGAGAGAATAGAAGGGAAGGTTGTGGTGTCCTTTAGCAGATCACAAAAAATGGGATGGTGGCATCCTTCAGCGGAAATGGTGGTGTTATTTAACAATAGCCTACAAATTCGTTGAAATATGAGGGGGGAAGGTTGGATTTGGAATAACTCTTGTTATATATACTTTCCACTCACAAATCCTTCAAAATCCACAACTTTAACAAATCCATTAAAATCCACTACTTCTTGAATACGCCCTGATTTTGGTGGACTTTTGAAAAACATGGATTGAATACCTCTGATTTTGATGGATTTTAAAATAATCCTTTAAAATCGGTATTTGAATACCCCTAGATTTACTTGTATTATTTTAAATCATTAATTGAATACCCCTTAATTTTAAAATCCTTCACAATCCATTAAAACTCGTAATTGAACTATAGTATGTCCCATGCCGTTGGCACTCCATATATATATTTTTTTTTACTAAATATTTTGTACTGAACACCTCCGTCACTATCCTCATTTTCATTCTCAATCAATATTGAAGTGTAAGCCTATTCTAAGGTAAAAAATTATATTATAAATTTTAGGGTTACACTCGGTCAAATTTGAATTAGTTGGGGGAAAATTTAAACGTCGATAATGAGTTCTCCTCTAGTCTTTGAATTTGCCAAAACATGAAGTTTAAAGTTTTTGTTTAAATGTGCATTAAGATACCCGACTCATTTTTTTCTGGTATGATCGGCCCGTCTCATTGATTTGAAAAATATTAAAGATGTGAAATACATTGTACATTTTTTTAATTATAGAATATCATCATCATCATCAAAAATCAATTCCCAATATTTTCGGGGTCGGCTACATTGATTTTGGTTATCCAAGCAATGCAGTCTTTCCACATATCCTCGTCTAATCCAAACTCAATGATGTCTTTTTTAATTAATAAATATATATTTATTAAATTTTAGCGTTTGTATTGATCATTGATTTTGTTGAAAAGATCTTCAAAAATGCATTTCAACGATATTAAGTTTACCAAAATCCGACGACGATGTAGATAGTTATGATAATTTTCATTTTATTAAAAGAAAAACATAATATTTTTTTTCTCTGCCACATGTACATTCCACCAACTTTTTTCAAAAGTTTTTCATTATTTTTGCCCTTATACATGTTTTATATTTACAAATATGTCATCATAGGAAATGAATCTCAACCCTCAAATTCAATACATTTCTCAACTTTCAATCTTAACCATCTTTTATCTTTAATCCCATCGATTTGACTTTGTCCCAGTCAGCAATGAATAATAAAACACAACTTTGAATTGTAATATAGACGAGCCAATGGTCACAACTACTAACACATGACATAACAAATTCCACTAAACAAAGCTGAAAACCTGAAAGTTAAACCCACCTTTTAATTGCATAACCACATAGATAATCACTCAACCATCTGGCGCCTCCTGCATCACTTCTACCAACAACACCACCACTTGCACCAAGATACGAGTACACCCATTTGCCACAAAACAAACAAACGGGTCAGCTCATATGAGCAAATTAAAAATCAACAACACAAACATAATTATCATGTTCCACATTTCAAGATACATTCATATTTACCTTTCATCATGCTATGCAACTTATTCATCCAACGTATGGCCAACTATTCATATTGCACAAATCATATGATCAACAAAGGCATAACTTTTCAATAAACCATTCCTTTCAAATAGATGTGCATTTCCATAAGCTCTTTCACATACTAAAAGTATTTCATTTTCAAATCACGACACACCATTTGTAAATTACTGTATATCATTTCCAAATCATGCCATACTATTTTCAAATCATTTTCATACCATGACATATTATTTTCAAATCATGACATTCATTTCAAATCATGTCATACCGTTTTCAAATCATTTCCATACCATGACACCTTTACACTCCTGGTCCTCAAGAACTCCCCACTGTATCACGCGAGTCGAAACTCGTACAATGACTTAGTTTTTCTTTCAGAGAACTGGCTACATACAAATTTCCAGACAATGAATACCCTATCGCACCTATCCATGTGCCAAATGTGTCTCACCCCGACACACCTCCATACGTGTACTAGTACCCACTTCGAGTATGTATGCATTCAAAACGAGGTGTCGTCTCTAAAATGAATACTTCACCTCAAAAAATTGGACACACGGGCCAAATCAAAAACAAATTTGTGCGCTAGAAGAGACTCAACTCCTCCCCTAACCCCTCAGGAACACTCCATTGTATCACGCCAGTCAGGACTCGTACAATGGCTTAGTTTTCCCCTTTTGGGAATTAGACTCTGCTCCTCAGGAACACTCCCCAATATCACGCGAGTCCTAACGCATATAGTTGCTTAGTTTTCCTATTTTGAACATGCTCTGTACAGCTCACTTTGTACGAACAATCACAAAATATTTGTATCAGAACCAATGCCTCCATGGCCATATTGTACCACTGTACATCCACAACGCCAGAATAGGGTATTCATGTCCACATTAACATCATTAACTCAATCTCATCATAAAAATATCATAATCATATTCCACATAATTTTCCAAATACTTGTTATGCATGTTTCATTATAATATCATTTTCATATGGTTATCACAATTCAAAACAGTAAATCATAAACTATGTTACCAATTCAGTATTTGTGCAACCATGCAAATGATCATTCTCTAACTCAATACACTTCTACACTGTATGGCATTACAACATATCTTTTCAACATCTCATTGGTAAACAAATATTCATATGTTCATAAATACCGTTATACCAATATATAAGAAAGAATGTTATCAATTACTGAACAGAAAGTGTTCGACAACCAAACATCATACAACACAGCATAGCATCATATCTACAACAACATACCTTTACACTCAACCAAAACTTTCTTCTACAACTCAAATAAACCTATCATAATCTCCGCTCAAAACTATCATAAATTCAAGCAAAACACACTAAAGCCTCAGCGCAAAACTGGTTCTACATTCCATCAAACAAGCTCTTAAATCATATTTGAAACATCCCGGTTTGGGAGTCAAAAAACAATCAAATCCAGTCCTAAATAAACCTATTTGAAAGTCGAATAACAACCCATATTCAAGCTTAAAACGACTCTGTGAACAACCATACAAACATCACTATTTAGGCGACAAGTCTTTAACAATTCAACGCTACAAACAACCATCATTTGCATAACTAAACAAATACTCAACTTCAGGTAATTCTCAACCCTCTCAACCCAACTAAAACCACCCCAAAAATCTGCTGAAAATTCCCCTTAACCATATTGAAATAAACCTCAAACTTTGCTGGAAACAATGCCAAAACTCTGCTGATACACCCCTCCTGACCTCAATTGAAACCACCCCAATACTTAGCTAGAAAAGCCTAGTTTCAATCTATAAAAGAGTCTCAAATTAATTATGTTGTAGACTGCTCAACAAGCCCAAAATATCTTGATTTCAGTTCCCACAACAATCCCAAAACAGTCATATTTGAGTGCCGACATAAACCAGTTTGTCCCTGCATGCAGCCCAACAAGTAGCCATGTTTGGGCGATAAATTGTAACCCAATTCACCTCCAAACAACAATTGTTTTAACATTAAATGAAACTCCAAGACATACCCAAAAACAACCATATTTCAGTCCCAAAACAGTCAAGTAAAATAATCCTGCAATAATACCGAAATGAGCAAGTGGTCTTGACAGGACAACTTGACAAGTCATCATTCAAATGTACATAACTTTCACATACGAACTGAAAATTGGCAAATTGAATACCGTTTGGGGCTATAGAAAATAGATACAAAGAGGTTTCTAACCATATAAGGCATACCCCAAGATTTCGTTAGTAACAGTATAGATGTTTCAAACAAAACAAGCCATCCTTTAGCAGATTTACCTCTTGTCACTAAAATGCATATATCTATCTGTACAAAACTCGAATTGTGTTACCATAAATCCTTTAAAAACTATACTCAAACAGAAAACTTTTGGTATATAGCATGAAACTGTACTTACTCAAAACCCTTGTAGAAACCTACACAAAATCAATCCAACTACAAGACACCTGTTGTGAACTACTAATGCGTGTATCCAAGGACCTTATGCAAAAATCATCCTCATCCTAACATCAAAATTAATTAACATAAAAGCTTAAAACATGAAGAGTCTCATAACATCACCAAATCACACAAACTTCATAACTTAGAACTACTCACAGTCAAAAGATCGACTCGCAGTAAAACAGAAAACAAGTAAATAATCTACAAACAATAAAAAAGAAACAACGAAGGAGTAATACATTTGCTCACCTGAATCCTCTAAAAATTCAGCTCAGCGAGCTCCCATAAATAGCAAAACGAACTAATCATCACTCCGACGAAGCTTAAACTCCAGTGAATACTCTCTAAAAATACCCTACACCGATTTGATCCGTTCCGAACAGGGCCACAACCCGTAGACTGGCCGAAATATCGCTACCGAGCCACTGGACAGTAGATCTCAACTCATTAACGCGATCACAACTCCGAATCACGTCGAAGAGCTTCCCTAACAAACTCATCCACCCAAATTTCTGAAATTTTTAGCCAAACTCTCCAAGCCCTTCTACAATGGGGTTTACTACCTTCAAACGCATAAGCCGACATTGCCGAAGCGAGGAATTGGAGCGGAGCTGGTCGGATAGCCCGTGACAGCTCCGATCGAGCTCTCTCTCTTCCTACGAACCTGATTTTTGGTGCAAAAATCGAATGAGAAAGAGAAGGGAAATAGAGGAATGGGAAAGAGAGAGAAAATGGAAGAGATTGGGCGGAGAAATCTGCCGCAATGCTCGGTCACAGATCGAGCTTGCCGGAGAATAAGAAGAAGGGACATGCAAGAGATGAATGAAAAAAAATGGGGACCCCTTATATTCGCCCCCATTGAAATTATAAGGGCAACCCTCTTCAAGAATTTCCAAAAATCTTTTCAATATGTTCCAATAAATGCTTTATTTTTATTCTAAAAATTTCATCATTAAATCAATTAGCCATGATAGAATTTACGAGCATTACACCACGATTCCCCCTTTTTTGATCCATAGTTGCCGAAGGTTGTGACCTTTTTTTACCAAGAAGTTTCCTACAGTAACCTATCATGGCGCAATGCTCGCAATACTTGAAGCCCAGATAATCAAGCTTTTGCCAGAAGCCATTACTACCTTCAGAATCAATCCATATTTTCAGTGGAAATGACACCGAAAGATCCATCTCCACGCATATACGAGTGTTCCTCAATTTGGTGTAACATTGTGTACTCTCATCGATTCTTAAAAAGGTACCAATGGAGTCACCTACCTTCTTCAGAAACACCGGATGAAAATAACGAAGAGATAACCCTGGTAGGTCAATCAATAAAGGAACCCGTACAAGATCAACCTTAAGACTAAATCCTTGATGCCAGCAAAAAGCTTTAAATCTCACCCCACGAATCAGAAAAGAGTCACGTGATATTGTTGTATTCACCTCCTCTTTTGACTGAAATCTAACAATCCCGTGCCTAGGATCAAGCAATCCCATTGTGAAATCTCCAATAACGCCCCAAGATTTATGAATTGTTTACCGGATAGCCTCCAAAGAAGGCCGGTAACTAGAAACTTAAGCACCATGATAAACTTTTCTGCATATCTATCAAGACGAGAAACATTTGATTTAGTAAGAGAGATAGCCGGATTACCTTCCTTCCGGAAACGAGTCCCTTCTAATGGCTCATTGTCAACGACAACTTTCTTCACCACACCGAAAGCTTGCAGGAAGGAACGATGATGAGTATTTGTTGCCTCTCTCGAGGTTCCACCATCCCCAAGAGGGGGAAAACCATGGTCGACTGAGGTAGCCGCCATGAGAAACCCTAAAAGGGAGGCCGAATCAACGTCCCAGATCTCTTGCAAGCTTAATCCAACCACCACAAACACGTTAAAAGAAAAAAAAAATGCTAAAAAGCCCCTAGAAACCCCAAATCACCCAAGACCAGAGCGTTTACGGTAAGCATTTGTTGCTATCTTATGAAATGAAGTATTTGTCCTTTTATATTTGCCAGCTAAATCTTTTTTTAAGTATTGCTTGTAAAACAATTGGATTATATTATATTCTAAATGTTTTCTGATGTATTTGCAAGAGACACCAATTTGTCAATTGTGATTCTCCAAATTGATCAAACATTCAAAGATCAAATAGAATTAGAAGAGGAACCAACAAGTATCCAATATAAGAATGGATAAATGAAATTGAATACCAAGAAACCCTGATACAAATTCCTTTGGAGTTCTTCAAGAATGTGACTTGGAAGATGGGAATAAAGACGTACAACCACTATGGAAAATAGCAAAGATGTAATAAGTACCATAGAGTTGGAAGGTGATATTGAGAACCAATAGGTACAAAGTGAAGAGCAGCCCAGAGAGGGAGACAAGATGGATGAAGTGATTCAAGTAATTACCACTGTCCAGGGGATAGCGCAAGGTGAAAAGGCTCATATTGAAGATGAGTTCTTAGAGGAGTTAATATCAACATGAGAAATGTTCATTTTTTTATCTCAGGTAGAACATATCTTGATTATGATAAATGAATACAACAAGGGCAGCGAAGTAAATGTTGTAGTAAAAGAAGCTATTGAAAGAGATGGGTGAGATGTAGGAAAGGAAGATTACACATTGTTAAAGGCCTTATAGGAATTGGAGTACAATCGAACATAAATTAGTTGGGTCAAGAAAAGTTGGATTCTAAAGAAGAACGTGAGCCAAGTCTTTCTAGTGAAGATGTTGCAAGAGAATTGGCTGCAAAGAAGTTTTCGAACGCTTACATCCAAGACTTTAGTCTTTGTCCTCGAAGATCTACTGGATCTATGACAAGAGGAACAAAAAAGTACAAAGGATGAATTTGTTGTTTCCACAACAAAGGAAAACAATGTAATTTAACGTTCCAATGTTAGTGAATCATGAATTGGTAAAGCCTTGTAGTAATGTGTTTTCCTCTCAAGAGAGATTGTATTTGAATCTACTTTTCATTAATATAAATAGTTTTGTGAGAGCTAAGGATGAACTTTTCTTTTGTTCCAAGAGAACAAATTAAGATGTTTCAAAATTATTTTTTATTTATTTATGCTGATCACTAATTCAAATTTGTTGATGACATCGCTAATGAGCACATAAGATTATATCCCTGCAGCCAACTATTCCTGGTTTGTTTACTTTCATGAGTTTTAGCCGTAGTACCAGCTTAAGACGGACTCTTGAGGATTGCATTTGATGAGTTTTGCAGAGAACTTCTCTACCAAGGTCTTACACAATATTCTTCGATCGTAGCAGTCCATATCCAGATTGTACTTGTCCATCGCTACAACATAAATAAAGGAGAATCTGACCCATCAGTTAAGGTATGGATGTCCGAAAAGTTGCAATGATAAAAAGTGTGAGTTTCTTTCCTGGAGTTCATTTATTTATGAGAGGTTTACTGATCGAATCTGATTATCCCTTGCTTGCGTGGTTATCACTAGTTTGTGTATGTAAGTTTGGCGTCATTGCTTGATGCACATATGCAGTCACAATCATGGAGTCAAGGAAGACTAATTCAGATTTGGCTACTCGTACCATAGGTATCTCTTCACAGTGTAGGTCAAATTTGATATCAAATGTCTACTCTTCATTACAGTGACTAACTTATTTGATGCGCGTCCTCATGGTAATGTGGTGTCATTTCTTTAAGTATCACTCACGCCCAGTTGTAGATAATTTGTAACAGTATAATCCATAATATACGATTGTGACTGTAATAATATAGTTGCACTGATAATGATTGGTTGAAAATAAAGAGACGTTTCCGTCATTCAAAGAGGCTTTTGGGAGTGCAGAGGAGTCACAATCTTCTTTTCATAACCAATTGAGAAAAGCTCTTAAAAGAAAGGTCTGGGAGCTCAATTTTTATTAATGCACTCCAACTCATCCAAGTAAAAGCCCCATTCTTCCAGTAAGGTAAAATAATGCGAACCAACCCTAACCAAGTTCCGTATTAACAAGACCTTCCAAGGTTTGAATAACGAAACTGAATCGATCGGCTTAAAAACCATCTACCCTTTATGCAACAAGAAAGATCTTCCATATGAAGAAGTTGTGTTTGGTTGCATTATCTGAAAGATGACTTCAGATAACTTGCTCGATCTCTCAATGTCAGGTGAATCATGCATTTCTACTAAAGATCGTATGATTTTGAAACTGCTAAATGAATCATAAATCAACTTGTCCTTGGACTTAAAGTTACCTATTAAATGAAGCATGAATCAACTTATTGTCCTTCGACCTAATATGTTACTTGAGATATATACATTTATAATTCACTCATAAGTCAACGTAACATTAATGGCACACATCATCAGCAACCAGACTTGGTGTGCAAATCCACTAACAAAGGGTGGGTCATAATATGTGACATGTCAAAAAGTCCAATTACATACCACTTGGCATTCTTTTGATGGTGAAATATTCCCATTGGCTAAACTAGTGGCAAACGCAAAACTATCTTTGCATCTTAATTGATGATTACACTGCTCCATTCACATGCACTACAAATCAAAACCCTTGGTGGTTGGTAACTTTTATCATGGATTGCTTTGTTAAGTTAGGAGAGAAAAAAAAACAAAGAGAGAAAACAAGAATGCCACTTTTTCTGTTAAAAGAGAGAAAAGCTTTTTTCATGTTTCCATCAATTGCTAGTGACCATGCATGCATGTTTAAGGAATAGTGGAGCCCTCCATTGGAGTTCTTTAGTTTGCTAATTAACCTGCAATGAAGGCTTACAGGGTTCATACAGATGTGAAATGCTTGACTGACTCCACGAATCTTTAAAATAAGGAGAGTTTTTTTTTTTTTTTTTTTTTTTGTATATATCAGTGTATACGAAGCTTCGTGAGCATTGGCAATCACCAAACTTTGATGAGCAATACTTTCCGGACTGCCTGCGCTAGCTTTAATGATCTGTAAATAATTGCCCAAACACCGGCATCCACAGGTGTATTGTTGTTTAGATCTAAATTATACTTTGTTGAGATCCATACATGGATCGATCATAAATGCCTATATGAATCCATTTTTCTTTTCTTTTCTTTTTTTCACATGAATGCACTTTCAACTTGAAGAATGTCACGTAAAAAAAAAAAAAAAAAAAACTTTTATTTTCATGAATCTGATAATTTAAGCGATCAATATATTGCACAAGAAGAGGTAGGTTTGTAGATAAGGAGCTGTACGCCCTGCAATGTACTTAATGTTGGTCATGGATTCCCTTATGACTATAGCAAATATTTGTTTGCTTCTTTATTTATTCAAATAATGATAGATCTCAGGAGCCATTATGTACTGAGCAAATTCTGCAACTCTGAATATGGATGCCATCTTTTGTATTTTGGCTTTCATAGCTTGATTTGAGCAGGCCACAGTGGATGAAAGATGTCGAATTACATGACTCAAACAAGTGATAGTAGTTTACATTTTGTTTGTATTTCTAATATACAAGTACCATTTCATGTAACATATAATTGGTTGTTTAGTTTTGGAGATTCTTCAATACATGATGAATAAATTTGCACAAGTGCGAACAATTCTGGTCCACCCTAGCTATATATGTATGGTGAAAAAAATGATGTAGCTAGTTCCACCATTTGTCTCCTTCCTTTCCTTTTGTACAAAGGAGTTTTCTGTAATGTCCTGAAGATTTATTTTTTCTTCCGTTTATTAAGCCCAATTTCTACAATATCATTTAGAGTTTTAATAAAATCAAAAGTATAATATATAATGATGATGTCCATGGATCATACACCATGCATGATCTATGGTCCAAATCCAAAGGAGGATGGAGTTGCGACACATTCTGCAAGTCAAAAATCAGGGCGGGGAGCTGATACACAGTGCTGCAATTCATAAACTAGTCTATTTTAATTTTCTTACATGCATGCTTCATTATTGTATTCGCAAATACGCAATTGATTAAGTGAACCTACCGCGGGGTACAGCTCAGATCGTCATTGACGAATAAGAGGAACGACTTCCATCCCATGGAGAAACGACGCGAATCAGTGACATTATGCTGCTGCACTCTAGGGAATTATCAATTTATTTTAATTATATACATTTTGGAAAAATATTTTAATAAACATTAGTAAATAATAGGAGCTGAGCCCGTGAATCTCATGTGCAAGTTGCACGCGGGAGCACATGAGGTGGTGGTAGTGATTTTGTTTTGTCCACACGCATATCGGAATTGTTAATTGGTGGTGGCAGTGCAGTGCAATGCAATAGTGAAGAGAGAGAGAGTGCAAGTGTTAGTGCCCTCCTCCTTAAATGGCAATATTTTCTCTCTCTCCACCTTCTTGACTTTTGGGAAACAACACAGAATCTTTCCACTTACGTACGGCAACCAATGGTAATCTTCCCTTCTCTCCTTGTACTCCAACCTCCATTTTTTTTTTTTCAAGTCATGAGACACCCACCGCAGATCTGAATACTCAAAAAATTCCAAGTCAAATCTCTGGCATCCATATTGTTTCCAACTTAACCATCTAAAATGTACCTACTTTGGAAGGCGTTATAACAAGTGTTTACTTTTTTGCATGTTTTAAACGTTAAGTAGTTCCATTTATCCATGCAATTAATACAATCTACAACGATACCATTAATATTATTTAGCTCGCCTTTGGCATTGGATGGTCTTGAATTCACATTGTGCGTATTTTGCATAACACGACACGTGTTCCCAAAGTACTAGACACACACTTTCATCTAAGGCAACCAAACCTTCCTTCTAGATTGCCCTTCATTTCTTTTCAAGCACACAACATAATGTGGGGCTTCCCAAGTTCCTAACCGTTCCTTTAGAGGAAATATTTTTACTAAAAATGAAACAAGAAACTAGCATTGTAACATTGTTAATAATCTTTTCATAACAAAAATTGTACCATTCTTTTTCGAGAATAAACATTAATCATGTCCGAATTACATATTCCTAGGTCTCTAGCTAATTAACTTTTTAATTGATTACACAAACATCGCCTTTAACTTAATTACTTTGAAATTTATGTGTGAGGTGGTAAAATTTGTCATGAAATACTGATACATATTGATCATTTTTCAGATAAACTAGAGTCAAACAATCATGACACCTCATTTACAACTATAGAAATACTAAAGTACCTTTCCGCATAATGTTCTTTAAACAATTAATCCCTACTCAATGAGCAATTAGATGAATGAGAAGAGAATATTAGGTATGTTTTTTAGTGTTATTTTATGATAAGTTTTGAAATTACATAATGGAAAAAAAAAAAAAAAAAAACAAGCCACTTGTTGATATCTTATAGGTCAGTAGGAGTGCCATTTTTTATAAATATTGTTTATTGTCTGAATTGTATAAGTCAGAAATATTTATAAAAATTAGGGAGCAAGAGACAAAATGTACCAACTTCAAAGCCCTAATTTCTTAATAAACAATTGGAGCAAATAAACCTACGTTATGGCCTTATCAATAATTATTTAGTGTATGTACCAAACCCATAATCTAAAATGTGGGATTACACGTGACAACACTATAGCTACTATATTAATCTACCATAGTATATATACCCCTAGAGTCATAAAGAACCTTCTTTGATTAAAAAGTAATTAACAACACTTAATTTTCCACTCTAATGGGAGGTCTTAATTGTAGATTATGAAGGAAATGAAGCATAAGCGCATCCATCATGCTTGTTGATATGATATTGTCGGTTAATTATATACAAAATTCAGGTGTTTCAAACTAACATGGCACAACATAGAATGGAACAAAGAAATTATAATGATTTTTCAACTTAGCTTCCTACTTCAACTCGGAATTGATTATGAAAGACTAAGGATAACAAGTGTTGTTTAATCTACTAATCACTGACATTTGACCAAATTCGATTTGAATTGAGTTTGAGGTTTAGGGTTTTGAAAGAGACCAATTTGTCTATTTAAATAAATTCAAACGAGTCATGGGTCTGAAATTGACATGTCCTGTTAAATAGGGGTGGTGTGAAAATCGAGAAACCAAATAATGAAGTCCATGTGGCTGTGGAACACGTGACACCAAGTTCATCCATCTGATTTGTGTAGTGCACATTACCTATGAAAATGATGGATGTCCAGCCCAAGAAAGAATTTTGTCTAAATTGAGTTAAAGTTGATTTTTTTTTACTTATCTTTTTGCAAATATGGAGATGAATCTAAAACAACAAAATTACAAAG
Organism: Berberis vulgaris; assembly: GCA_963556465.1. Taxonomy (NCBI): domain Eukaryota; kingdom Viridiplantae; phylum Streptophyta; class Magnoliopsida; order Ranunculales; family Berberidaceae; genus Berberis; species Berberis vulgaris. The sequence continues at coordinate 37,724,440 of OY747133.1, read as the reverse complement.
AAAATGACAACAACATCAACCACAATACTAATAGTTGGTAATTGGGAGGTCGAATTCTTTAAAATTGTGTTGTATGAAGATGACTTCTCAATGATTGTGTATAAGGTTGCATTTGGTTCGTTGAATTATTTTTCCATTGAAAACAAGTGTCAAAGCTGAAGTTTTCAATGCAAACAATCATCTTTCATGTTCTTGTACTAAGACGTTCTTGTGATAGGTTGGGGTGTACCTGTTGTTGCCACACGTTTTGATGCAAATAAAAAGTATGCACCTCAACCTGTCACAAATAAAACTTGTGAAACTTAAATCACTTCAAATTAGACTTGTAACGCCATCAGTGGACTTATGACACATTCCGTCAAAAATCTTACCTTGGACTTGTGATGCCATTTGCAAGAAGTCTTTCCCGATCAACACTCCTTGGGAAGAATAAAAATAAAAAAAAAACTACCAAAAAACAATCATATTGGTGAATAGGAGGATAGGTAAAATATGGGTAAATATCAAGGATAATTCTAAATGGCGAGGAAAGGGGTGAGGGGGTGACAGCTCACCCCCCTCAAGATGTATGTTTGTGCCTTTGAGATGCGCTGCTTCGCAAATTTTGAGGAGGATGAATGGTAACACCCACTCCCTCGCCCCTTTCCTCGACGCCTAGAAGGGCTGAGATATCAATGAATAAAGGTGCAAGAAAATAGGGGGCTTTTAAGGGCACGCACCAATAGGAGTTGGGCTCGGGTGCAGAAATTCTAGGGAGTGAGGGATGAGTGTAACCACACATTTCCCTCGAGATAAGTAAAATCGCCTCAAAATGTGTGACATCGCTTATCTAAAGGGGAATGAGTGTATCACCCATCCCTCGCCCCCTTGCTGCTTCCCTCGCTCCCTAGAATGGCTCGGGTGATAGGTAATGGTGGGATGGGATGGGATGGGGTAGGGTAGGGTACCCCAGACAATGTAGACTTCCAATGAGAGAGACAGAAAATAAGAGAGATGTTGGTCACGTTGGAGGGGGACCGTTTGGTTTTATTGCTTGTATTCCATCATTTTGATTTATGATGGAGTATTGTTGTATTGGTAGAGTCTCTTCTCCTCTCTCATCAAAACAAAGTGCACCAACGAACCAACACACCAAATAATTGGTCCTTGTTTTATAAAAAAAATAATAAACTGAAAGCAATGGATGGATGGATGGTTGGTTGGTTGGCAAGAGAGGGACTTTTTCTTTCGTTTCTTTAATTTTTTTTTCTTTTTCAGTAGTATAGTGTGGTCCCACACTATAATTGCAAAGATGCTTTAACAACATCTCCCATCAATTCCCTAAAATAATCAAAAATATATTTTAGAAGTTTTATGAAAAAATTTGCTCCTCCGTTTAATCCCCTGAACAATCCCGTCTAATAACTTTTTCCTAAATTTAAAAGAACCAGACCATCCCTATATCTAAAATAATAATAATATGTTCCAAATATTTGATTTCTTAATTTTTAATACTAATTATTAATACTATTTTTTTAAACTCCCAAATATTTTAATTAGTCAAATTTAAATTAAGTTGATATTAATAATAATATAATTAAAAAAATATCTAAATAATAGTTCAATTGAAATTACTAATATTATATATTTAAGTTTAAATTAATAAATATATATATTTAATAATAGTATAATTAAAAAAATATCTAAATAATAGTTCAATTGAAATTACTAATATTATATTATATATTTAAGTTGAAATTAATAATTGTATATATTTAATAATATTATAATTGAAACTAATAATAGTATAATTATATTAAGTTGAAATTAATAATAGTATAATTGAATAAAAAAGTTCAAGATATATTAAAATAATGATGAAAAAGTTAAAATATGAAATTTGGTTGGAGTGAGGAGTGATAAAAAAATATGAGGACCCATAAATTTAACTTTTGGTTCATTCTCATTTTAACTTTTACCATTGAAGATGCTCTAATGTGCCTCATTCTAAAGTATACAAAACTTGTCATCTAATGTTTGTCAACCAGGGGAGTGCCCAATCAAGGATTACTCCCCCCCCCCCGCCAAATTAGTTGGGGTTAAGCGAGTCCATGGGGTTCGCACTTGAACATCATTTGAAATGGCACATGACTTAAAGCAAGTTAGTTGCCCTTTAAAAGGGCAAACAACATGCTTAGTATTACTTTAGTGAATTGGCTTATTGATAATGCTATTTGAACAAACTAATAGAGTGACAACAATGTACTTGAGCAGTTAGGGGTGTCCATCCCATCGCACATTCCCCATTCCGTCTTGATCTCTTCCCATCGGATTCTTTTGGGATTGATTAATTTTGATCTCATTTCATCTCGATCTAGAGTGGGATGGTTTCAGGATAAAGATTTTCAATCCCACCAATTCTATTTTGTCCCGTCCCGAACTAATTTTTAAATATTTATTATTATTATTTTAGTATGTTGTTATATTATTATGTACTTGTGCAACATTAATGATATTTTTTTTTAATATATTTTGTTTTTAATACCTTAACCCCTCCCACTCTAAGTGCCACCGGCATGGTTTGAACCCTGAACTTGTGATTTAATCTGCTACAAGTTTACCACTGAGCTATTACCTATTGGCAATTTGTCGAAGTGAAGGGGAGGAAGGAGGTTACGATCCTACAAGCAGTAGTGTCCCAACAAAAGCAAATCTATGCTCCATGCATTTATAATAAAACTAACGAGCCTCCACATTAGTAAAATAAAGTAATTTTAAACCTCACTTATAGTTATTTGTTTTTTTTGGGGGAAAGGTTTATGTCAATGTGGATGGTATCACTACTTCTTAATCTAATTATGATATTGGATTTGAAACACCTCGGCTTGGCATTACCAAACCTTTTTGTGGGACAAGATTATCAAAATAACATAAAATAGTTGGTTTTGACAAATACAAGGACACAATTAGTATCATAAATAAGTAATTAAATTTGATATTTAGATAAAGGCAGCGTGTGTTCCTCGGGTGTTGTTTTGGGAATTAGATGAAGCTTAGTTCTAACAATCCCACAGGTTATGTTTTTTATGCTAGTTTTTTTTTTCCTTGTGTCAATGTCTATGCATTTCATACTCATATGTTTAGTAAAGTCATACGAATCATATGAAATTAGGAGCCTCAATGAAAAAATTTGGTATTGATGAAAATTTTTAGTACATGCTCATTCAGTCATGTCCTGAACCCGTTTGAGATTGGCCGAGGTTGAGATGATATCTATCCTGTCACGATCTCGAATGAACGGGATGAGATAGGATGAGGTCCATCTCGTTCCCTGCCCACCCCTACGAGCAATTTCATTTATCAAGAATCAAACCCACAATTATCTGAGACTGCAAAAACTTGGATTGGTTGGAGAAAAACCACTTAAAACCAACGATTGTGATTTCGTTTTTTTGAGTTAATTTCGGTCTCCTGATTTTAAGAAATATTTCGGCATGTAAAAAAATGTAAAAATTTCAAGGATACATGAAATATATATAATGAATTTCAAGGGTATAGAAAATATGTGAAAAAATAAGATGCAAGTAAATAACTTTATTAAACACATTAAATGAAACTTAAATACCTATAATTAGAAAAATCAAGGGTAGTTTCATAAATCAATATATAAGTAGAAGAAATGATAATTAGAAAGTTAGGGGGTGTTAAAAATCAATAAATAATTAGATAAAATGATGATACGAAAAGACCCAAAGTTTACAAAAAAAAAAAAAAAAAAACCCTGAATTTTTTTTGGAAAATAATGTATTTTTTAGCTGGTTTTTATATTTTTTAAGAAAAAAAATTACAAAAAAAAATTCGAAATAAAAAAAACAAAAAAAAAACCCAAAACTTTTCGCAAAAACCCTTGAAATAATGTAATTTTTTCTTTTTGTAATTTCAAAAAAAATAAAACTTCCATTAAATTACCGTCAAGGACTGTGTTTTTGTGAAATTTATTGAGCCTTTATTTAATATGTTTAATAGATTTATTTACTTACATCTTATTTTTTTCACATATTTCATATACCTACGAAATTCATTATATATGTTTTATGTATTTTCAAACTTTTTACGTTTTTCTCTACACGCCAAAATATTTCTCGAAATTAAGAAACCGAAATTAACTCGAAAAACGAAATCTCAATCCTTGATTACAGTACAAATAAATTAGATAACGAATTTAGGTAATAACAAGCGTTCAATAATGGCTATTTATTGTAACATAACAATAATACTTTGGCCAAATTAATATCTATTATATTCTTTATTTCAAATTCAAATCTGCAAACACATTGAGAATATATTTATAACAAGAGGCCCCAGTCTGTTATAGCCATTATAATGGAAAAAAAGTGGAAAAAAAAACACCTTTGATATTCAAAGCTTCCCCTATCACATAATGATGCAAAATAAATAATAAACCAGTTAGGGGAAATCAATATAAATTCAATAAATTAAGCATAAATTCATTAGACTGTAAAACTTGCAGAATTTTGTAGATGAAGTCAAAGGCATGATCTAAGCCAGTTCCCAACTACAACACCAAACTAAATCATGTTAATAGGAAAACAAATACACAAACGCAATAATAGATGTCTGCATTATGTCAAAATTTTGCAAACTATTTTCTTGTATTTTACGATAAGAATGTAGTTTTATAAAACAATTCAACTCGCCATCAACATTGCCATCTTTTGTACCCTATCCAACTAGCCAGCTAACAAAGTTTTTTTTTTTCTTCAATATTCAACTCTCTCATGTATTTGTAATATGTTTTATTTCACTTTCATTCCTTTCTAATCAAAATCGATCTATTTTACCAACAAAAAAAAAAAAAAAAAAAAATTGGTAACCACACTATTTGTAGGAGCCTCTCAAACCCTACAAAACACGACTTTGATAGTTGAAGTGATAAAAATTTATTTGTTTTCCTTCTCAAAAGATCGTTCTCTAGTATTCTATGAACATCTTTTTCTCACTTTTGCTTAATAAATTTCTAGCAAGCCTTGAGAATTCTTTAGAAATACTTTGTCTATGTTCCTCCCTATAAAAAATTTCGATACAGATAAAAAGAGATCATCAGCTAGAATAACAATCAACTTGGTATAAAACTATAAATTCCCATCGAAACAGCACTCCAAGCAACTTCTTCTCTTTTCTCAACATTGTATGTCAATGGTGGAAGAGATATTCAAAAATAGGCATAAAAAAAAAGTTGGAGGAAGAGATTCTAGAATTCAAGCATCACTGAAAAGGGCTTCTGAATCCCACCACCAGCAATTCCAGTGTCTTTCTTGCAGTGTTCATGAATGACTGATCCTCGCTGCATCTAGGCAGTGGGTGCAGTAACGGGTGATTGACACACATAAGTAAAAGTAAAGGAATGATTAAGGGTGGTTCAAAAATTAACAAATGAAGTGGAGACTAATTTAACAAATAGGTTCACCAATTGTAGCTCAGTTGGTCAGACATCCACTCTTCTTGTGAGAGGTCGCGAGTTCAAGACTCACCAGTTAAGATTTTGTGAATTTTCACCCGATTATTAGGAACACATTTGCTCCGGTGTTGATAAACCTTCGGGTATTGAATACAGATGCTTAGATGGACTAGACCGGAGCGAAGCGAAAGCGAGTCTTCATGTAAGGTGGAGGCGATGGATCGGAGCGAAAGCAAGTCTCTATATGAGATAGAGGCGACGAGGATATTAAGTGGCAACAATATTGTAGCATTCGAGCCTGATTTGGTTAGCCCTATAGGGTCAATCATGTAACCTTCGGGCATAGATTAATAAATAAATAAAAAAAGTCAACGACCCAATTTTAAAAAAAAAGTTACAAAAAAAAATTAACAAATAGGTCAACTCAAGCCATAAAAATAAATAAGTAAATTAATAAACAAATAAAGAAAAGGAAAAACTTCCTTTTTCACCGTGAAAATTTATTTTGGCTGATCTTTCATGGTTTAAGTGACTAAATGAGGGGTAATCTCTAATTTTTGTAAACTCCTAAAATCATTTTATATGTTTATGATTTATGCAGTCCTTCACATTGTGATTACATGATGGGAATGGGGTTGTAATTTATGGTTCACACTTCATACATCAAATAATGAAAATGAAAATAATTCATCTATTTTTTTTTTCCAATTTTTGTAGTAAATTAGATATTAGCATCTCCGTTGAATTTCCTAAAATAGCTAAAAAAATTATTTTCGGGGTTTCATGTAAGAAATTGTATGTTTCAATGGATTTTCTAAATCATTTTCCATTATAACTTCACATTTAACTTGTCTCTAAATTTAAGGGCAACCAACCATCTCCTAAATTTTGAAATATCATTAAAATATTTCAAAATTTTAAATTTTAAATTAAAAAATCAAAACAAAATGATTAGAGAGATAAAAAAGTGAAAGATATATTTAAATAATGATAAAAAAGTTAAAATATGAGATGTGATTAGAGTGATAAAGAAATAAAAGACCCCTAAATTTAACTTTTGATTAAAATGAGGAGATTGATTCATCCATTTTAACTTTACCGTTAAAGATGCTCTTACACCGCCGAGAGAGGGACTGATGCAGTGTTTTATTATAATTAGAGCTTTTTCCATTAGCTGCAGTGCCCACAAACTTCATCCCGTCCAATCACAACCCAACCTATAATCTCTCTTTCTCACGCACTCTTCTCCTCTACCAAGGGAAGGGAGGAGGAGAGGGAGAGTTGGCAATATTTGGTTCATTTTTCTTCGCCTATTTGCTTCTTTGCTTTCCTTCCTCCTCTGTTTATTTACTTTCTTCTCTTTTCCTTGTTGCTCATCTCTCAAGGAAAAGGAAGAAAGAAGGGATCCTCCTCTTTTTTACCTGCTTGTATTCTCTCTGTTTTCTCAATTGTGTTACTGTTATTTTGGCTTTCTGAGCTTCTTTTCTTCTTGGAGTTTTCACACCTATCAATCATTCTCACACGATTTCCTCTGCTTTTATTTTTTTTGCTCTGTCTAGGTTCTGCTAGAGAGTCTTTTAAAGAGATTTGAAATTGAAGAGAAGGGGAGAAAATAGAAAAGTATTTCAATCTTTCTTTACAAGCATCATTTCTTGGAATTTATTACAAGTTCTATCTTGGGTAGGCTCTGTTTATTTTTGCTCTTTTGGTGATTTTAGATCTGATTTGAGGTGATTCTAGGGCTTATCTGTGCTTCAAGATCTGTTATTTTATTGATTTTTGAGATTTTCATAGATTTCCAAAAGGTGGGTCTTCCGTAGATTTTGAAAAGGTATTCGGATTCTCTCCAAATGCTTCTCGATTTAATGCCGGTTTTCTTTTATTGATTGTCACCACTTCCTTTTCTGCACGCACTTCCTCTCTGTTCTGTTTACCTCCTCCCTCTGTTATTGCAGTTCGAAAAATGAACCAATTCGAAGAATTCAAATAATCTGAATTCGATATGTACTGTGATTAGAAATGATGAAGTGGGGTATGGAAATACAGTCGACAAGGAATTACAATTCGAATACGAGTTGGTTGCTTGAACAAAGTAGGAGCACGAAATGGACACGTGAAGAGAACAAACGCTTTGAGAATGCGCTTGCAGTATATGATAAGGAAACACCTGATCGATGGCAGAAGGTGGCGGCCACGATACCTGGCAAGACTGTAGTCGACGTGATCAAGCAGTACAAAGAACTGGAAGACGATGTCAGTGATATCGAAGCAGGGTTGGTTCCAGTCCCAGGGTACACCACATCTTTCACATTGGACTGGACGAACAATCAAACATTTGCTCATTCTTATGACGCAAATGGAAAGAGATCTTCCTCGGCTAGGCCATCGGACCAGGAAAGGAAGAAGGGAATTCCCTGGACCGAAGACGAACACAAGTAAGTTACCTTATAATCATTAATACCTGTTGGAATTTTAATACACAGTCATGGTGATATGCGAAACTTAAAAGAAAGCTTTTATTAACTGAATTTTGCAAAGATAAGCAATCAAAGTTTAATTTGTATTTAGTAGAAAATAAGAAATGATCATTACGATGAGCCATGTTCTCAGATGAAATTTTACCAAAGTTTTTTGAGTTTGTTAGGTTAATGAATTTCTTTGTTAAGGTACGTATAGAACAATATAGCATACATATCTTGTTATTGACCCAAGTTTATGTTGATGAACTGCAGGCAGTTTCTGATGGGTCTTAAGAAGTATGGTAAGGGGGACTGGCGAAACATCTCAAGGAACTTTGTGATTACTAGAACCCCCACCCAAGTGGCAAGTCACGCTCAGAAATATTTTATCAGGCAGCTCTCGGGAGGAAAAGATAAGAGGAGATCAAGTATTCATGATATTACAACTGTCAATCTCAACGATACTAGGACTCCTTCACCCGACAGTAGTAGATCCTCTTTAGACCAATCCGCAATGCTACAGCAAACTTTACTTAATAACAGCACACAGAGATCTATGTTTCATTGGAATCAGCCACATGACGCAGCGGCAGCTATGGTTTTCAACCCGGACAATGGGAACATGTTCATGCCACCTTATGGTGTGAATTCCTATGGAATGAAATTGCAAGGGCAAAATCTGCACAGAGGCGCACTTCATGTACCTCATGTCGGAACACAAAGCACAGTTTTCCAAATGCAATCCTCACAGTGCCACCCTCTCGGTTAAGGTGGCGGAGGCCTGAAGTTTCAGTAGATTAAAATGCCGAATCCAAGTCTGATATGTTGGGGTTCTGTTTCTGTGCTTTTTGTTCTGGTTTATTGTGAATGTTTTGATGGATTTTTGCGGTAGCTGGCGATGATCTGTAGAAGAGATGGGATAATACTGCATTTCAAAGATGAAATTCTTGACTTTGAACTTTAAAGGGAAAACTCTTATATTTGATTTTCCCTTTGAATTAAAGTCTTTCACTGGCTTTGATATATATTATGTTAAGAGGTCTCCTTCTTGGATTGAGAAATGGTGCTATACTTGACCAGAATTATTAAACCCATCCAGAATTCACCAAATGTAATTGGATGTTTTGCAACTAGTCCTGCAATTGAAGGGTTTTGAGTTTTGACTAGGTCATAACCAGCCTCACTAATTCATTCCCCGAGACAGTAACTTAGAATAGTCAGAAATATTGATTCAGCATTGAGAAATATGTATCTTACTTATACTTCCTAAAAAATCACAGTGAAGTACCAGTATGAATTATAAGGTATTCTAGAGGCATCAACTTAAGTCTCTATGTGTCGAGCAGGATTCACTGAGTTGTACAAAGAATGTTATAAAAATTTACTTCGAAGTTGTTAATGTTTGGAATGACTTGTACATTCTATAACAATTTCGTACTGTTCAATTATTTCACTATGCTCGAGTAAGTGTATGAGCTGATATGTCAAGTCCCTTTCAAACCTATGATTTATAACCACCCAGAACCCTCCAACGCTTCCTGCTACACCAATCACGGCCATGGAATTTCTTGCACACGAGTTTACCAGTAGACAGTAGACGGATTGTTTATCCTAAACATCTGAGTACTGGTAGTTGTAGACATGGGGCATTGTCTATACTTTAACAAGCATCCAATAAACTAGAGCAAAAACCGTCAGACGAGACTGAATGCCATGTCATTGGATGCTCAGGCCAAATTGGCCGAGTCAGATGACATTCTTTCATAGACACATTTGTACTTGATTGCAACTTTCTTTAGAGCTTTTCTGCAATTCAAGATTTATACCCCCAATAATGCATAGTTGACTGGCCTTGACCTCAAAAACCTTAGTCGATGATGAGTCTATGTTCCACTAACTTAAGCATCTCATGCTTCAATCTCTTCTTTCCTTCCCTTTTCCTCTTTGAACCTTTTTTTTCTTTCCCATGAGGACATGCTGGACAAAAGATCCTATATAGATATGTTAACGATTAAACTAAGCACCTTGCAGACTCATAGATCCATGTCACACTACCATTGCAGCTTCTGTTCATTAGTTAATCCTATATTCTGATCTCATTTGCTTAGCCTAAGAAATTTCCCTTTTCACTAATCCAATCATTCTGTGTAACATCTTACTTGTGGCAGGTAAGATTCTCAACTCTCATAGACATCATTGTTTTATGATTCCTGGGTTACTGTTTCAACCGACCAGCTAAAAAGTCTTTATATTCTCCAAAACTCCGTGTTCGAATTGTGACACTACTTGTGGTAACAAAGTATCTACCTTTTTATTAAGCAAAACACGGCCTCTTTCTTAATCAAGGATGTTTGAACTTTGATTACCAAATATGGGTACGGAGATTCTCTCCACTTATGGAGGAAACACCTCAGAATCTTCTCCTCAATTAACTGTTGTACCGAACCAGGGACTTCGTTTAGGTTTATCTGAGAAGACTAACTGCATCAATCATGAACTACTCTAGTCACCAAGCCATGATATTCCATCAATTTCAAACAACTTTTGCTCTTTATAGAAGGATCTATTTTTCTGATCATTTCATTTTCATCATGGCTTTCAAATTTATTCCAACCAATTTGACATCAGGATCTGAGAATCCATCTAGTACCCAACTTACCCACTGTCTATCTACACACTGAAATCAACTAGCTGAATTGGTTCCTCTAATCACAATCTCAAAAGGGTGGGGTGTCCCTGCAGATGGTACAGTTTCATTAGTTTCATCTTCATTGAACTTTTATTTCTAGACATGATAAAGGAAATGACAATTTTTTGTTCCTTCTATGCTTTTGTTCTCGTTGTGTTTTCCTTTATCTTTTCGTCCCACTTATTTCCTTTGTCCCAATCGTTATTGCTGCCATTGTGATTGTTGCTGCAATTATCACCTAAAAGCCTAGTATACCCATGTTAGTTGCATATATTGTTTCAGGCTCCACCCCTTAAGCAAAGAATTCAAGGCAACATGAACAATTAATCATTCTCATTAACCTTTCCAGGTAAATGACAAAACTACCACTTCCTTTTTAAAAGAGTAGCCTTTCTGCAAGTTGCACAGGAAAGCACTTTGACTCCTTTATTCTAATTTTGATCCAACCCCATTATTATATTAAGACCATCACAACTTTTCGCTTAATAGTAATCTTGTTTTCCTCCTTTTTAATAATTATTCTGATTCTTGCTCTCTTCAAATTGCTTTCAGTGAACCAAACATACATCCCCAGTGTTTCTGTACAGGGGAAAGAAAGAAGTGTAGTGAGCCTTCATTTGGTTCTTAGTTTATTGTTTAGGTAGTCGTCATAGTGGCCAAAAGGTTCTGAGAATACTCTTCTTACTAGAACTTTGCTTCAAGGCGAGCTGGGTTTTTAAGGATCCCATAACCTAGCAAAAACAAGAAAACAAGAGCTGCCTCGTCATCGCAGGCTGAAATTTTCAAAATTAAATTTTTGTGAATCTCTAGGCCATTCAAACAGTATAACATGGGACATGAGATCTAACAGAATTAACTAGTCATACCAGTCATTTGGAAGAGTGCGTAAATTATTATTGTTGAAAACGTAAAGTACTATCATGTTCTATTTCCAATCAAAGAAGTATCTTTCTTGCCATGGGGACCTGATTCATTAGCAACTTGCATACCTATTCGCTTGCATCCGGATCCTGAATAGATGAACTATAATCCTTGAACACGACACATTCTGTTCGCCAATAGTTCCTGGTAACCACGCAACCAAATTGGTCAAAATTCATACTACTGGTTTCGTTTAATTGTATCAACACATAAAGTGATGGTAAAGAGGGTACTAGTGCAATAGAATGGCAAAAGCTAAATATAACAATGTTTGTTTCATCTCCAGATGACAGTTTCTCCAAGGAAATAATTTGATAGCAACAACTATCTAAAGCATAAACCATTATGTGCATACCATTCTTGATGGATACATTCATTTCAAGTGTCATCTAGAAATCTCAAAGAAGCCAGACAAGATACCTGTAATCATTTTAATCCAGAAGCTCATTTTTATTTGTATTTAGTGCTGAAATCTGGTCTTGGTCATTCATAATTTAAATTCCAGACTGTACTAAAAGGAGAAACAAGCTATTTCACATGTCAAAATAAAAGGCTGTGGGGTAATAAAATTCAGTTTTCCACTCCCCTTACCAGAGCTGACCAAAGAGTGGTCTGCAGATTCACCATACTTATACACCACATTGAGAAGCAGAAAAGGATGATGGCATTGCATCTCAAGTACTCTTAATGTGATGCGTCTAAGAGTTGATACAACTAAGCATAAGGATATCGCATGAATCTTTATAATTTTATCTTACGTGTATACCCTGAGAAATTATTGGATACAATGTTTCTCTAGCTGTTGACCTTATGCGTTGGTGCAGTTTAACATATACATTTATCTTTAGGTTCTGCCAGACATCAATAAAAAAGAACCATGGTTCCTGGTATAGTTTGTTGTCACCTTGTTTGTGAAGAGTTTGATTCTATCCGCCTCAGGTAACCAAATTAATCGGTTGATAGGCTCTCCATGTTGCATCTTAAACCAAATCCCAGGGGAAATAGAGGGTCGTAAATTTTATCCCCAGCATTCATGGGTAACTGATCCACACTTTTGAACCATGACACTGGAAGCAAGCCCTCAAATTCATATTCTCCAAAAACAACATCTGTTACCCCTTGTCCTTCAGTGCCTGGCAACCAAGCTGCAACTAATGCATCAATTTTCTCCAACAGCTCTGTTTCCAAAACCACAGGTCTCCCAGATATCACAATCACCAGTGTGGGGATTCGCTCAGCGACAGACTTAATCAACTTAGTGCCATTAAAAGGGATCTTAAGTTCAGCATTATCACCGAGGTACTCTGCATACGCAACTTCACCAACCACAACAATGGCAAAGGAGATGTCTTGATCAAGGGTGGCTTGAGATGGATATTGCTCATAGATAATCTCTGTTTTATCGCCCACAGTTTCTTTAATTGCATCCAAGATAGTTGTCCCTGCAGCATAATATATCTGCATTATTCTCATGCACATATGCACCTTAAAATTGTTCCTTTAACAAATAGAATGTATGGAGCTCTAAATACGATGCGAGGAAGATTCAACCCGTGTATTGAAATCTATATAACAGGAAGAGAAGAACAATAAGGTATAACAAGAAGATACAAACGGAAAACCACATAATCTGATGGTCCAAAGTCCACTGGATTCCATGATACTCAGGTTCGGAATAAGTTATGAGCCAGAATGGATATGAATTAAAAAAACTTGACAATGCATATGATCATTTTCCAATATCACAATATGATAAGGTATTTCTATCAATCAGGCTTCCCGTGCTCCCCTATTCACCTTATTATGAACAGTGTCAGTATTTGGCCAAACATAATGGACTTGTGTTTCTAACACCTTTAGTCTAAGTGCACAGTATTTTGAAATCAAATGAAAAATGGCATAAATAAGGAGAATAATACATGGAATATAAAATCCTGATACTGCAGCATCTAAAGTGCCGAAACATTGCCAAAGTTTGTATTGAGGATTGGAAAGTAGACTTGTACATAAGGGATGCTTTATTATTTTTCTATAACTTCATTCAGAAATTCAAAAACAAACTAATTTTTTATACTAATATTCAAAAGAGTGGACCAGGAGAATATACCAATAGTGATTCTACCACTGCTTCCATGCCAGGTAATTGTCCATCCTCCACATTGGTAGCCAAGATCATCTGCATGCTTTCCTGCAACGAGAATCCTGCTAGCATTTCTGTTTAATGGCAAAAATGATTTCTTTGAATCTTTTCCATTCTTTAACAGAACCAAAGACTTGCGAACAGCTTCACGCGCCAATTTTCTATGCGTCTGTGAATAGATATTAGAAAGATGGAATAACAAATGAGTTCATACTTGCAAAAAGACTTCTTATAAAGTTGTTACTTGTTTTCAATTCTCTAATATAACATATTGCAAATTTATACAATGGACATTAGCAAGTATCAGAAATAAAGAGAGAAAGAAAAGAAAGGAATAGATGGTTGAAATCTCCAAGCTTGCCCTCTACCATACATATGGGTGCATGTCGGTGTGTGTACAGTACAAATTAAAATATATATTTTCATGCCCAAAAGCTAATAATCCATGCCTAGCAGCTCCATCACCATCCCCATAGGCTAACCAAACCATGCCCAATGTTGTTGCCACTAATGGCACACCCATTGGAAATTGTGGATCTTTCAAGAGAATAGTGAGACTTTAAGGATTAGCGTTCAACAATTTACTGCATAAAGAAAACTAAATACCTTCAGTGTATGTAATTTCTTACTTGATTTTAATGATAAAGTAATGACATATTTCAGAAAAGGCACAACATCTTAAAATAGAACAAGAAATTATGAAGAAAGGAAAATAAACCCCAAGGGAAAACCACCCGAACACTTGGGAACTCAAACAGCAATTGAAAACCACAACCTGTAAATAACAGTTACTTATATTACAATAAAAGCTCCCCGCCCTACTTACAACACAAGAAAATAGTACTCATCCAATTTCCCAGCCCCTCTTCCCACAACGCATATGCTACTTCCTAAGCATTAAACCAAACTGCAATTATTATTTCCACCCTCGCAAGGGAACTCCAACTCCAACTCCAACTGAGAACCAAAATCAAAGATATCATCGCCTCAAGAAAACCCTTGGCCCAATCATAAAACTTCATCTTTTTATCAGTCCAACAATAGCATGCATTTCATCATCATCATCAAAGCCCATTCTGATACTTTTGGGGTCGTCTACATGGATTTTGGTTCTCCAAGCAATGCGGTCTTCTCACATATCCTAGCCTAATCCAAGCTCAAGGGCGTCTTCCTTCACCGCCTTCATCCAAGTTTTCAACGGTTGTCCCCTCCGTCTACACCCTTCATTAACTTGCCAATTTAGACATTTTCTAATTGGCATCGTGCTTGATCTCCTCCGCACGTAACCAAACCACGTTAAACGCCTTTCTCTAAGTTTGTCCTTTATGGGCGCTGCACCTAAGTATCTCTTAATTTTTTCATTTCTAATTTTATCCTTACGGGTTTTACCACACATCCATCTCAACATACGCATTTCTACTACCGTCATCCTATGCGTATGTTGTCCCGTAGTAGCCCAACATTATAAACCATATAGTATGGCTGATCGAACAATTGTTTTATAGCATTTCCCTTTTAACCTTGCAGACATTCTTTTATCGCATAATACTCATGATGTCATTCTCCATTTCGTCAAACCAGCTTTAATCCTATGGTCTACATCTTCTCCAACTGAGAACCAAAATCAAAGATATCATAGCCTCAAGAAAACCCTTGGCCCAATCATAAAACTTCATCTTTTTGTCTATGCCTGCCCTCCTGTTCAATGCACACTTTTATCAGTCCAACAATAGCATGCATGTCATCATCATCATCATCATCAAAGCCCATTCTAATACTTTCGGGGTCGTCTACATGGATTTTGGTTCTCCAAGCAATGCGGACTTTCCACATATCCTCGCCTAATTCAAGCTCAAGGGCGTCTTCCTTCACCGCTTTCATCCAAGTTTTCAACGGTTGTCCCTTCCGTCTACACCCTCCATTAACTTGCCAGTCTAGACATTTTCTAATTGGCATCGTGTTTGATCTCCTCCGCACGTAACCAAACCACGTTAAACCCCCTTATCTAAGTTTGTCCTTTATGGGCGCTGCACTTAAGTATCTCTTAATTCTTTCATTTCTAATTTTATCCTTACGAGTTTTACCACACATCCATCTTAACATACGCATTTCTTCTACCGTCATCCTATGCGTATATTGTCTCGTAGTAGCCCAACATTATGAACCATATAGTATGGCTGGTCGAACAATTGTTTTATAGCATTTCCCTTTTAACCTTGCAGGCATCCTTCTATCGCATAATACTCATGACTTCATTATTCATTTCGTCCAACCAACTTTAATCCTATGGTCTACATCTTTTTCAATAGCCTCATTCTTTTGAATTATAAATCCTAGATATCGAAAGCCCTCACACTCTGGGATGTCCACGCCTTTGATCTCAACTGCATTACTCCTCCCTCATGATTCACAACCAAAATTGCATATTAGATATTTTGTCTTCGAACGACTAATTCTAAAACCCTTACTCTGTAAGGCCTCCCACCAACTATCTAATTTCCAACCTAAACCCTCATTAGTCTCATAAATTAAGACAATATCATCTGCAAATAATATGCACCAAGGTACATCTTCCTGCAAATATTTCGTCAACTCATCCATGACCAAAGCAAAAAGGTGTGAGACTTAAGGCCAACCCTTGATGTAGTCCTACTAACAATGGAAATTCATTGGACATCCCGCCTACTGAGCGAACACTTGTTACAGCCCCTTCATACATATCTTTAATGATATCGACATAACATTGCGACAATTTCTTCCTTCCAAGCACCCACCAAATTAACTCACTAGGGACCTTGTCGTAGGCTTTCTTCATATCAATAAAAACCATAGGCAAACTCTTATGTTCCTCTCGATATTTTTCTATAGTTTGCCTAAGCAAGAAGATCGCCTCTGTAGTAGACCTACCCAGCATAAATCCAAATTGATTCTATGAAACGGTGGTTAAACTCCTAAGTCTTCGTTCTGTGACCCTCTCTCAAAGTTTCATTTATGACTCATAAGCTTTATCCCTCTATAGTTCGAGCAGTTCTGAATATCCCACTCATAAACGTACCACAATGTTGTGCCTCCACAAATCTGACATTTTTCTAGTTTGCAAAATCCTATTAAAGAGCCTAGTTAACCATTAAATCTCAACTTCTCCTAAATATTTTCACGCTTCAATTGGTATATCATCCGGACCAACTACCTTTTCTGGCTTCATTCTTTTCAAAACTTCTCTTACTTCTTTGGCACTAATTCTGCGATGAAATACACGATGTCTCCCATCCTATGAAGCACACTCCTCCAAGTTTAACTCCCTACATGTATCATATTGAGTAGATTCCAAAAGTAATCCCTCCATCTATCTAAAATAGTTTTATCCTGCATAAAAACTTTTACATCTTCATGCTTAACACACTTAACATGACTCAAATCCCTAGTTTTTCGTTCTCTAGCTTTAGCTATCTTGAAGATATCCTTCTCCCCTTCATTTTGATATCAAACAGATAATCATATGCTTTTTTTTTAGCTTCCCCTACTGCTTTACTACTCAACCTCTTAGCTTGCTTATAGAGCTCATAAGACTCTAGGCATCTATCTCTTTGCCACTATTTAAAGCATTTTTTCTTTTCCATAATGGCTTGTTGCACATCAGCGTTCCACTACCACGTCTCCTTATCATACCGGGCACTCCCTTGGTATAGCCTTACAATTTTACACCTACCTAAATCGTGTCGCCTAACAAGAAAATAATCAATTCGACTTCTATTACGTCTACTTGCAAAGGTCACCAAGTGATCTTCCATCTTATAAAAAGTATTGACGATCCCAAAATCCTTAGCTAAAGCAAAATCTAGAATAGAAATCCCAATAGTGTTTCGATCCTAAAAAGCCTTGACCTCCATGAACCCTCTCATACCAAAATGACATGGCCATTCAGATCCCCGCCTAGAAAAACCCTATCGGAAGAGAGGATTCCATGAACTAACTCCTTTAAATAGTCCCAAAAACCCTTCTTAATCTCCTCGTCTAAACCCACTTGAAGTGCATACACGATAATAACATGCACTATCTCTTGTTTTAAAGCTAATTTAACACTTATGAACAATCAACCATTTTGTCCAGTTTCTTGAGAGCCCCCCTTATTTTCTCAAAAAAGTGAGATTCCTACCTCCCTGTTAGAATGTGTGGATTCCTCCTTAAGTGAATTGCCACCAGACCACTTTATCCATAACCTCCTTTTGCCAGAGGTGAAGGTAAACAACATTTTCAAAATAGACGAAGAACCCTTTTAAAAAGGTTCTTTTAGGTAGTAGTCTCCTTTCTCAAGTGTTATGTGAAGATGAAGATCATCCTCACTATAACTCAGTATTTTTCTAATTTTTTATATCAATTATCCAGTGATGTACAGATAATATAACAATTTATGGTCCAAAAGGTTATGTACTACAGTTACATGACATAGTGTTTTGGATAATGTTGGATTTTTTTTTTCTTTTTTCTTTTTGAGATGAGATAAAGATTCCATTGAACAAGAAGAAAAACATATACTACGGAAACCTGAGAACTCCAAAATGTTAGACAAAGTCAAAACAAGATTGAGAAAAACCCAAAACCATTAAACATCAGGTCTATACAAGGACCCTTCCCATAAGAGCAACAAATGATTTATTAATTTTATCTTTGCAAAGCAAGACAACACAGTCAAATATACTAATCAACAAGAAAAAGGTTCACGAAGAGGAATTCCTGAAACCAACATGATTCTTACAACCTCATGCTTACCTAATTAAGCACAAGGTTTGCCCAACTAAACATCCAAACCCTACAAGAGGTATTTCTAAACCTACCCAACTAACACCCCAAATCCACAATATGAATTTTGGAACTACATAAGTGCATAAGTGAAAGTTAATTCCTGAAAACCCAATCTCTCTCTTTTTTTTTGAGACGGAGAGACCCCACAACATGAATAGAAATTACACATTAAGGAACCCTCATAAATTGTTCCCACTCTAACATGAATTGAGTGAACCTAATACCCTGAAATACATATTGAGAAAAGCACATGTACCAAAGAACACCCACAACAGCCATCATGACCCAATCCTTTGAGAGTCTTTCCCATAAGATCCAAATGGTTGCAATTGAGAGCCTTTCCCATACCCAACAACCTAGAGGAGAGAGATCAGAGACTGACCACTGTGAAGCCCATTGGTTGAGATTAACAAAAGGTTCTCGAGACTTCCCCGTTATGCTCCATTCTTTCCCATGTCTCTTGCTAAGTCGTGGAATAATACGTGCTCTGGAAGCACACATCATGATGCATCTATTGGCCATCGGAATACCTCTCTCACAGATTGTAGGTCCGCTACCAACACTTTTCCCGGCCCTATGCACCACAACAAAAAACATGTTCTAGGTCGAGCATTGCTTCTTCCAAAAGAGGTCTATAGCAAATAAACTATGTAACAACGGCATGGCTATGTGTATTTGCATCAAGATGGATACGAGGTGTCGCACACGTTGGCCAAAAAGAAGGCAACACGGGATACGCTAAGGACACCTTGTACATATTAATATTATTTAGTTTGTCAACAATAAGTTTTGAAGTAGTAGTCATATTCCTTATCTTGTAGGTCAATATTGCTACTCATGAACCACTAACTTGAGTCATAACATGCTTGTAACATTAATATGAAATTGAAACTTTTCAAACATATGCGAAAAAAGTTGATGACCCTAGCATTGAGTGTCCGATAGAAGTATTAGTAAATGTCAACATGAGTACCCGACACGACACGTGTCGATCCACTTTTTTTGGCTAGAAATGTAATGTCGTTCTTACATAGCTTTATTATGTTGCTAATGGTTCTATGTGGCAGGGATGCCAAACAAAATTTAACTTTGAAACCCTGAGTCTTACAATTCCCACTCAATCTATCTTGTTCTTAGGACAAGTTAATTGTGCCATCCGCTATTTATTTCCCTATTCAATGAAATTGTATCTAATGCGAGTCTATTAATTTCATCATGGATGAACACCTTCCCTAATGATGTTTCACCTATTAGAAATTTCAAATAAATTGTTGAATTCTTCTATAAGGGATTTTTTAGAAACCCAATGGTCTTCCCAAATCATTTTTGGTCCCTGCTCCTACTATAGCTACATAGCCATTGAATTTTGTTTTTGATTCAGATCGATATCCACTGGTACAAGGTTCAAACTTGGTTTCTGCCCTCTCCACATTTTTTAGAAAAAACCTTTTCTCAAAGGAACTCTTGTTCCTCCCAAAAATGCACAAACTTTTTCCTACATCATTGACTATTGAAGCTGAAATGGTGGTCGCCAACCTCATAAGAACTGTAATCCTAGAGAAAGTATGCTTGATGTGGATTGCTCTGCCCGCTTTAGACAAATATTTCTTTCTCCAAATAGTGAGATGAGACACTCGATCAACTCTCGCTTCCCAAGCTCTTATGTCAATGGTTTAAAAAAATATTTGAGGCTCGCCAGTGTGTGGCATATGGTTAACGAACTGAGGCTTACGTTTCTCATAGGTGTAAAAAGTTATATCAGTATTAATTGATCCAAATGATTGTTAGTAAATCAAAATGGGTGAGGCTTCATGCCTCTTGAGAGAGCTATTCCTCAGTGGCCGATTAAGATCTTTTAAACCTTCATTATGTCTTTGCGCTTATAACCCAAAGGAAACCCCAAATAAGTTGTTGGCAAAGAGCCATTACTTCAACTTAGAATATTTGCCAACACGGTAATATATTGAACATTGTCAGTCCTAGGAGTTTAGAGGCCATGTGCAAAGACTAAAATAGAGCTCTTTTACAAAATGAAAATTACATATTTTATTTAATGTATATATGCGTTACTAAAAAAAATAAAAATTTTGGAGCACTTCAGATTTGGGGGTCCTTTTCACGTAGATAACAAAACTAATTATTTCAATCCATAATGTGTTTATTAAAAATACTTGAGTTTGAAGCACTTTGGATTTGGGGACCCTTTTTACACACAAGATAAACTAAATGGATATATGTGTTTAAAAAAATAACGAGTGTATCTTCTTTGATTATGGTTTAACTTGAACCTATGACTTTTTCTAAAATTAAAAATTACATATAGATTAAACAAAATTTATCATATGAAGTAACTCGAACCTCTAGCTTTTCTAAAATGGTAACCATTGGGCCAACAAAAACACATGATCTTTTTAAGTGCTGATCATTTTTAATATAGAAATTTTATAAGTTCTAAGAAAATAAAAATAAATAAATTGAAGCCCTTTGGATTTAGAGGCTTGTGCAGTCAACCCTCCTGCACATGACCAAGGCCTAATATTGAACATCTCCAACTCCAACTGGAAGAAGCATCGTTTTGCTAAAGTTATAGCTTCAACCACAATGCTGCTTTGAAACAAATAGGGATTGATTTGAAAATTTGAGCCAAACCATTGCACATAGACCCATTTTATCCAAAAAAAAAAATGCACCCTCCTCGAGAATGTTGGGTTTTAAAGAATAGTCCCGACCCAATTTATCCATCAATCAGGCCAATTCATGTAGAACCCAGTAGCATTCCAATCCTCTTCCTCCATATTTTTCCTAATTTTCTTTCTTTTTTCTCTTTTCTAACATACTCATTGAGCTTACCAATTACTACCTCGCTACCCCTCATAGGATAAATACTAGGGGGGGTTTCATTGATTTTAGGCAAAAAGTGGATTTTAACTCCTTCGAAGGCATGCTGAAGCACATTTCTAGCTTATCATGTCTTATGTTCTAGCTTTTAGCTTAAATGAGAATGCTTGTTGTTGTTAGTACACGCTGCCTTTTTTGGTTGTGTGTGTAAAGCCCAAAAATTTTCATAACAAGTTATTGATCAACCCAAGGTGTTAGCTCACAACACAGAAATTTAGTTGAAAACCAAGAATCCTCAGGTACCCTAGTACCCCTCAAAAGCAATTTAAATGACCAATATCATCTAGTGAACCATTTTATATGAAGGGAAAATATCCCTTGAACTCTTTTAAATGTCAAATTTTCTTTTTAATCAGAAAATCCACTGTTCAATAAACCATCTAAAATAACAGATTCTTTCCTACCCCAAGCTAAATGAAATAAGCAGCTAAGCTACAACAACCCAGGTTCCTGAAACACATAAGAATCCATGGTTTTATCCTTTGAGAATTACCTGGCAGCCCACTTTATCTAGGAGAGATCTATCAGTCATTGGATGTTCAAAAAGTCCTGCAACCAATTTGACCCTCAGTATTCGTTCTACAGCATCATCAATCCTGGCCATAGGTATGTCCCCTGATTCCACCAGATACAGCAAATCTTCCAGAAAATTTTCATATCTGAATGGCACCATCACCTGCAAATTTCTCAGCTAGGGAAGTGAAAAAGTAATAATAATCAACAACCTTAAATCCACTTTTTTGGTATTTGAAATTCAATCTCTACCATGTCCACTCCTGCTTTGATTGAAGCCGAAATGCAATAACGGTAGTCAGATCCATGAGGTTGACAGAGTCGGTCAATACCTTCCCAGTCAGAAATTACAAAACCCTGCAGCAGAATATGTTTTACAACCCAATCAGAAACTAAAAACCCTGCAGCAGAATACATTATAAGGGTTACCATATGGATGCTAATCTTAGGGAATAAGCAATAAGATTCCAAACCAAGAAATAACTGATTCAGGCCCCTGGTAAATAGATTCATTTATGAAAAAAATTGAAACAACGAATGATACGTGGAGATCCGTTCTAGGAAGCTCGGAAATGATAAGTGATTCTCAATCTTGTTTGATTGATCTAATACATTTTAAAATAATAATATAAAATGTTGCAAGTTAGAGTATATCAATCTAAGGTACACCACATTGTCCTTAAGATTATATAATTTATATCTAGGTCGCACAAACTTTGGAAAACTTGCTGCACGGAAAACTTGTTGCATCCGTGTATGACACATATCCAACACCGACCCTCGCTCGACGCATCACACGTGGTCATGTTGGCATGTCGACAAGTGTCAGGCACATGGTCAATGTGTCGAACACGCATCCGACACACCAAGAACTCAGTCAGGACACGAACAAGAATCAACAACCAATTTTATTTTACCTTTTACTTTTAGGTGGATGCATGTCATGCCCCAACCCTACATTTTTTTTTTAATCTTGAAGAGTCGAAGCACGACCCAACCCCACTAGTTTTATTCTTAGGTTCAAGTACGCAAGGTTTTCATGTAACCTAGTTTGGGTCAAACCAAACATTGTGTTGAACATGGTCAAAGTCCCTAAAACAACAAGATGAACTTGAAAAAATGGGTGTTACATCATTTACATCTCAAAGGATCTCGTCCCCGAGATGAGAACTCAAGAAGAATTACATAATACAACTCAAAAGAGAAACAATACCCAAACATAAGGCTTTCATACTTGCTGCAAGTAAAATCCATCATTATACCCAACATTGCTAAAATTTCTAAGCATGCACCATAAATTATTTCAAGAAACCTATGTATTAACCATTCGAATTTTTACGAAATATAAGATATTTTGACGTGGATGTTGAACATGTAACAACTAGCTTCATCCAAGTGAATTCATATACAAGGCAACATGTTTGTAATTTAGAGCCAAAATTGAATAGCACATTAATACCAATCAAATACAAAACCAAAGAACAACCTACGCATTGTATCACATAGGTATATATGAATCCACAAATATTCAGTGTAACTTAAGAAGTAGGCATTGCGCCCTCGACACTCCTCTACACAACATCACCACTCTAAAAAAAATAAAACATTCACTCATGGAACAATCAAAGTCTTTAACTCCAATACACATTCCACATCCGAGGTAGCGCCGAGCATCATTACTCAACGTTAACCAAAGCTCTAATACCAAATTGTCACGCCCAACCCTACAAAATCTTTTTTTTTTTCCGGAAGGGTCGAAGCACGACCCAACCCCACTAATTTTATTCTTAGGTTCAAGTACGCAAATAGATACTCCCACCAAATTCACTAAGGTTTTCATGTAACCTAGTTTGGGTCAAACCAAACATAATGTCGAACTTGGTCAAAGTTCCTAAAACAAGATGAACTCGAAAAAATGGGGTGTCACAATGCATAATCACCCAATTTGAAAGTTGTTAATCCATATGAAGTGAAAAGACTCAAGGGCAATGAAAATTCATTGAAGCATAGAGAATAGAGCATAGAGCATAGAAGTAGTCATTTTCTTCATATGCTTCTCTCTTTTAGATGGATGCAAATAACCACCTAATCTTTGCTTCATCTTCATCGCTCTTTTGCTTTTTCTCTCTTTACTTTTCTCTGCTTTGTTTTTCTTGCAACAAAATGTCATCTCTTCCTCACTTTTATACCTCTTCTTTTTCTCTACTTTTTCCTTCATGTTTTTTCTACTTGCAACATAAACGAAGGCCCTATTTGTGCTTCATTTTCACCTTCATACTTCTTGCTCCTTTTTATTTGAATTTTTTATTGGACTATTGTCTATGTTTCTATGACTTATCAATAGAAAAGGAATGGTGTGTCGCCGAGTCTTAGTTTTTTGGAAATTGTCGAGTCAACGCGTCGTGTGTGTTCATGCATCATTGAATTATATTCAATTATTTTCATGAAAGGATTCGAGGAAGAATAGTTAACTAAGTAAATAGGGTGGAGCTAGTTCCAATGATCAGAGCACTTTACCTTAAACCCCAGCTTATCTTTCAATATCTGTGTGAGGAGAAAATAGTTAGAATGCAACTTGCTTCCATTCCAGCTAGAATAGGATGCCATAATAGTGGAAACTCCTAGAGATAGACAGTCCAGATAAGGGGCTATATGGATTCTCTCCAAGTCATCGAAGGACGATATAGCATTTCCCTCATTTATGCCTCTATCAGTGCCACCGTCTCCAACAAAATGCTTAGCACAAGTAAGAACATTATTTCTGCATGTTAACAAATAAAACAAGAAATTCATTTATGTAGTCCACATAAGGAATTAGAAAAACCAAGCACATAGATTATGGAGTTATAACTGTCTCGAAGTGAAATAATTTAGCTAAATAAGGTAGAACAATATAAACATCTTAGGATCCGGGATCACAATTTAGCTAAATAAGGTAGAACAATATAAACATCTTAGGATCCGGGATCACAGTATCTAGAATAAATTAAAGTAACACATATTTTATCATAAGTCAAAGGGTGCTAGCTCAGCATTTTGCTTTTGACAGCAATAAGTTTGATCATATCACTGTGGTGGGAGCAGACACTCTCATTACCCCGACCTTGCAAAGTGATTTAGATATGCACTTTTTTCATTTCCTAAAATCACAATTTACTTCATTATGGAGGAAAGATGTCATGACAGGAACATGCATGAAGAATATATGAAATAACTGCTTCTTCTCTACCTTCCAGCTAAATAAGGGTAGCCACTAGGATGTCCCTCGGGGGGAAATCCCTGCAATCCTGCAACTATGGGAGTCATTTTCCTAACAATTTCAGTGTCTTCACTGAAACTCTCGTAGCATCTTCCCCATCTGGGATCTTTGCTAACCTGTAAAAGAAATAAAAGGGGTATGATGCTTGTCCATTGAAATATTTGAACACTTAAAAATGTTCATTTACAAGGTTAGACTTCAACTAAAATATTATAAAAGGCATGCTTGGTGTGCTGCATTTTTAATTTTTTACAGTTTTACATTTTCAAAAGACAAAGAAAGTCAACTGACAGATGAGAAAACTTGATGAACTATGTAATAACGTCATTTCATTTGCAAAAACTTACCGTGTTAGACATGATACTCCAACACCCGGATACTCATTGGAAACAGGCCATGGATAAATCATCATGGTTTTCACATATCTTTTAAAAGTTTAAATTCTATACAAATGTTACAAACATATCATGGAAAGTTAAAAGTTAGTAGTACATATGTAACAATATTGATCTACTATTGAGAGACTATGACAAATGATATAAAACTTGTTGCTAAGAAAGTAAATATTGTCTAGGTGTGTCTCCACATTGTGTTCTCTTAGTCGACGATTCTAGCGCCTCATATCTGTGTCAGACACCACTGACACCTGTATTTGTGTCCTTGTTACATAGTCGATGACATATTTTACAAGAAAAAAATTTACCTCAAAATGGAAATGAAATATGCTACCATTCTATTTTAATGATTGTTTTTAGAATGAGTTTTATGTCATGATTCATTTTGAAATATGAATGAACCCTTGATCAGGAGCAGCAATGGTCACCTCTTCCATTAATTTGGATGATTTTTTTTTAAAAAGGAAAAATAAAAAGAGTAGAATCATTGTGGAAGCTTCATATTTATCCTCTTTGTTTGGCCCTATTTAAATAAGTCAATTTTAACAAGCTTATTCAGTGTCAAGTTTTTGGGTCATAAGGTTTATCTAAGGTCTTGTTACCAGAGTTTGATCACTTAAAGATGAACCAGAACCTTGAGATGAGAGCTTCTTAAAGATGAAATTTCTTTGAATGTGAAAAAGGTTAATGATCTAAAGTGCCTCATGAAATGTCCAAGACTCCAAATGCCGGAGAGTACGAAACGTAAAGATACCGGATTTTTTTTTTTTTTTTTTTGCCAAAGCACCTTCTTCTATGGGATTTTCAAAGTTGCTCACTTCCCAGATCAAAGTTGGACTTACTAATAGAATGGAAGAAAAATGGACTGTTGGAGCTATCCATTTCATTTCATATGATAAACCTGGCTAGTGGCTACATAATCAAGATACTCAATATTGATAGATTTGCTATTATTGATTTATAATTTTTTTAGGAGTGGTTGCAATTGTGACATGAGCAATGCAGATCAATTGTTCTTTGCCCCCTGTATAAACTACGTGAGGATTTTTTTTTTCTTTTCCCAAACCGTGGTGAAGATTTAAAGCATTTAGAAAGAGTAGCTGCAACGTCATCGAAGATGGATATGTAACTGATTTCATGTACAGAGGTATAACCGAAGCTATTGACACAAAATTCAGGATAACTGTAAAACGGTGTTAAACCCAAAAACTGTATTTTGTTACCCCATGTATGTGCAACATGTGGACTAGCTCCCGCTATAGTAATGAAGCATTTACAATATTTCATTTTTTTTTTTAACTTTTATTCCAGAGTTATATCAAACACAGAATCAATGTGCGCACTGTATCTGCTGACAAGTAATAATCACCAAGAAGAACAACTTACAGCCACGCAGGGAGCGAAAGTGTAGTGTATACCAGTTGCTCTAATTTCAAGAGCCGTGGCAGCACCAATCCTCGTAACCAAGTCCGCATCTCTGCAACAAATAATGAAGAAAACCATTTTTAAGAATTCTTGGATAAGTCAATTTTATTTAACCAGGAAAACAAGAAGTAACCGTGTGGCTCCAAGGCCGACGTTGTGAGGAAAGATTGTGGCGCCATAGACATTATTGTGTCCATGAACCGCATCGATACCGTAGATAATCGGAATCCCAAGACGAGACTGCAGAGCTGATTCTTGAAAGAAATCGATCATATCCGCCCAATCTGACGGTCTCGCGCGGTCCATTGGTGCGCTTCCACCTCCGCTCAAAACACTCCCTGCGAGAAACTCGAAAACCGTTCAATTGAAGTGAACAGAAGCAGTGAAGGGGAGAGAGAGACAAGTACCGATGGAGAGGTGGGCAAGGACGGAAAGAGTGGCGACGGATTTGTCGATCTGAGTCATCTGGCCGAGTTTCTCCTTGAGAGACATTCGAGAGAGGAGGTCTTCAACCCTAGCTTCAACTGGCTCGTTAGGGTTTCTGTAGACAAAGTTTCCTCCATTTTCTTCTTCTGCTCTCCTACTCATCGCTCTCACTCTCTCTTTCTCTTCACTCTATCTGCCCGTTTTGTTTATAAAGTGCTGGATTGGATATTTGCCGTCCAAGTGTCCAAAATACCGGGAAGGGGAGGGAACTACCGTTTTATAGGACTCTGTTCAACTCACGTCTTTGGCACACTACTCACGCGAGATTCACCCGTTTCGTTAGGTAAGTTGTTAATAAAACCAAATATTTCTGTTAAGCCACCACATGAACCTTATTTCTTTTTCTTCTTCTTTTTTTTTTTTTTTTTTTTTTGGTTTGGCTCATATGTAAAAACTGCCAACCATAGTAAGCATACGTCAACCAACCAAAAGCTTACTAAAAACAAATATTTCATTAGGCATGACTCAAATAACACTAATATGAGTTTCATCAATACAAATATGAGAATATAAAATAGACAGGGAGAATGAGAAGAATGAAAGACAAACTAAAGGTACACAAATGACAAGAAGGTCTCGAAATTGAAGAAAATGTGGTAGAAGATAAAGATGGGAGGACAAGAAGAAGAATATAGGCAAAAGCAAGAGTCCAGAGGCCCATGAATGGAGGCAGTGAGAAAATGAGAGAGAAGCCAAAACAAGAGTGCAATGAACACACAAAATGTCAAGTCTTGGAATTGACGATCAATGCAAAAATAACTCAGCTTGCTTTACTCAATTCATCTAAAAAAAAATTCACCGAGTGGTTTTAACTTTACATTAGTTATAATCTATTTTTATTTTTATTTTTTTTAATTTTAAAATTGGGTCGTTGACAATTTTTATTTATTTATTAATCCATGCCCAAATGCTACATGACTGACCCTATAGGGTTAACCAAATCAGACCCAACGGCTCAATATTGTTGTCACTTAATATCCCCGTCACCTCCATCTCGCATAAAGACTTGTTTTCGCTTCGCTCCGGTTTAGTCCATCTAAGACGACTTCTCACAAGGAGAGTAGATGTCCGACCAACTGAGTTACAATTGATGGACAATTATAATCTAATATTGCCTAGATTTAATGTGTGCATCCTCAGTGAAATTGTTAGGTGCAAAAATACGCCTTATTAGCTCCAAAACAAATTCGTGTGGGCTTTATTAATCAGCAACCCATAGAATTTGCACTACAATTATGTGATTTGCATCACCTAAATATTTTAGGCCTATGAGAAAGGGTAAGTAGTGGTACAATATTTGAGATGTAAACATTATATTCTCAAAAAATCAGTTTTTTTTTCTCCTTGACTCCATGATCATTATTTTCTCAAAAAAAATAGTTCTTAACCCCTCTAAAACTAATGAAAAACATAGAAATAGGCATGTCAAAATTACTTGTTCGGTGAAAGAAAAAAAAAAAAAAAGGTTTCATTCTCCCTCTTTTTGAAATGTCAAACAGAGACATTTTGCGAGGCAAACAGGGGGGGTTGCGGGATAAGTGTTGGGGGCACGTATCATGTTGTATGATATGGGGTTGAATACGGTTATGCATTAGTATACCACAATCTTGCATGACAATTAAGAAACACATTACTGCTTTGTTAGATTGCTATGCATCTGGCATTTTTCATATCTATTTACTGATACCGGAAGTTTTCTATGAAATGCTAGTTTCTATCTAACAAGCGAATACAAAGTCAACAATGTATATAATCTCATTCTCATTTAAGTTATGACTCATAATTTTATCAATATTTTTGGATATGGTTAAACATTTTCATAATGTCATAAATAATAATTTACTTTGGTACATTATCACCATGGCTAATTACCTGATGGCACAAGTACTACATCTAAGATTACTTCAAAGAAAACGAAGCTCAAAACCTGAGAATGTCAAATAAAATAAGCAAATCAAGTCAATTTACCACACAATTTTACTGCTCTAGACATCCATGCTAGAGATTTGTTCATCGACTTGAATTAACGTGGCATAGGAGAAAAGTTAGCTAACAACCCAAGCATTTCGAACCATAAGCTCATAGATGAAAATGAAAAGCCCATCAAGCTCACCTTCTAGTTGGAACTTGGAAAATTTGGGCTTCTCATGTAGAAAATCCAATTTATCATGGTGCATAATATATTTCATATAAATGCGATAAACGAACAAATAAATATTTAAATTAATTAAAAAAAGTAAGAGATTAATCAAATTGAAATAGCCTAAAAAATGATGTAGACTAGTCACCCTCCTATTGAGTACAAAAAGTAATGTAACGGCTGTAATCAGTATTTAAACCCCCTGCCTCCTACTTTCAGTGTATTCCAACCAACCTATCAAATGCACCTTACCGGCGCACCCCTTGGTAACGCACGCTTTACAAATTTGTCGTCCAAAATACATACTATTAAATTAAAGTCGAGTCAAGTCAGAGTCAAACCATTTCACTCAAACCTTCCACACTGCAACTCATTGTCTCCCTCACATTTCCGTCACGCGGCGATGGCGTATAATACGGAGGCGAACCACACGGCGTACTAAATGGGGTTTCCACGTCCAAATCGACTTCCACTTCCAAGTCTCCTCCTCCACGTTGGGATTTTTCAAAACTGTCTTCCAAAAATATCCTTGTAGTGATTTTCCTCTCTGAGCAAGATTTGTCAGACTCCATTTCTTCTCTTTCTTCTTCCTCTATAGTGAACAACACCCTCGACGGTCCGTACATCTCATGCCATTTCTCGAGCACGCAGTGCTCCTCGTTCGGATCACGTGCATCTGTGGGTAGAGGAGGACTTGCTGTGATTGTGGGTTCGACGCGGGTTTGTTGGTGATGGAGGTTTCGGCGGAAACAGATGAAGTAAGTGAGTTCGGCGAGGAGGGAGACGAGAGTTAGTGCGAAGACCGTGCTAAGTCCGATCCCGAGTGGGCTCAGATCGGTCATCTCGATGGAGAGTTGAGAGAGTTTATTTATTTATTATTATTTTGTGTGGGAAGTGAGAGTGCAAGTCAGAGGGGGTTGTGGGGTTTTATGAGAGGGGAGTGGAGTGTGGAGTGGAATGGAGTGAGGAGGAGGTCGTATAGCGGCACTTGGTGTAATGGTGGTGGTGCATAGCGTTACAACAACTAGGGAGAGAGAAGGATTTAAATGAGGAGGAGGAGGATTATTTGGGGAGTTGGGTTTAAGTTTTCAAAATGATGGAGTGGGGAATTCTGTCCTTGGAGTAGGGAAAAGTAGGGGTGGGCATGGGACGGGATGGGACGAGATATACCCATCCCTATCCCATCCCATTCATACGGGATCGGGATGGGACGGGACGGGATCAGCGTGCTAATCTGAAAGTCTTGAGCCTGGAAACCTGGAACAGTCTTGAGTCTGCTGTAAGGCAAATCCTGTTAAGTAATTCAATGCTGGAAATTAAGAATGATGGAATTTTCTACATGTCTATATGCTACTATAGACAATTAAAATATTCTGTTGAATGAGTTTCCAGTATTCAGTGAACGTGAATTTATGATTCAGCTAGATGCTTCATTTTTGCAGTTTTCTATGTCAGTGATCTTTGTAATGATCCCAATTTTTTTTTGTGTCTGGTTTTGATAATTTGTACTTGTGGCTTTCCTCGCAACTTGAGCTTTTAACAAGAAATGGGTATTGGCACACTAAGAGAAAATAGTGTTCAATGAAATGTACAGAAATGGGTATTGGCACACTAACTATGAAATGGGTATTGGCACACTAACAAGCTTTTAACAAGAAATGGGTATTGGCACACTAACTATGAAATAAAAATATTAATAATTAATATTAATTAATTAGTTCGGGACGGGATTGGCGGGATTGAAAATCTTCATCCCATCCCATCCCATTCTAGATCGGGACGGGACGGGATCGGGATGAAATTATTCAATCCCATTAAGACCCGGAAAAATTCGGACGGGAACGGGATCGCGGGATGGGATGCCCACCCCTAGGGAAAAGTGGATAGAGAGTAGAGACAATTTTGCTATTGGTCGTTTTCTTCACTGGATTTCTCATCTTCAACGAAAATTAAACCATGGGCGAGGTAAAACAACTAGCAATTTGTTAAAGCATCCACTATAGCTGGTTCTGAACTCCATTCAGCCCTCCTGACCCACTCAAAGTGAGCTTTGCCTTTCTAGTCAAGCCAAAAATACCCCCAATACTATTGCCCATTCAATCCCGGTTAGGAGCATACCTACTAAGGAACGAGGGGGCAGCTCAACTTTCAAAATAATTTGAGTATATATCTAACATTTGAAAGAACGTTTAATATATAACAAACATTAGATCATTAAAATGTTAAAAGTATAAATTTTAACAATGTATACCTCTTGGGCCTAGTGATTGATCATTTAACCTTTTTACTAATTGACTTGTGTTCGATTCTCTTGGGCGCAAGATTTTTTTGGCTTTTTTTATGATATTTTTATACATTTCCATAGCTAATTAATTGAAAACATTAAAATTTTGTTTGTTCACTGATGGTATAAAACCCACAACAAAAACAATAAAAAAAAATATATATTTGAAATAAATATCTAAAATAATAACTATAGAACTCGATTAAAATATATATCATTAGTTGTCTCATACAAAATTTGAGGGTTAGATTAACTAGTAAAACTCATTTTTCCTTGTAAAATTGTATTAGGATCTTATTACGTTCGCACATTTCATATTTTTTTTAGTTTAAAGTTACATACTTATCTTAATTATATATATTTTTTAATTATGTATTCTAATTATTACGCTCGTTTGTCTTTGATATGATTGTCGACAAAGTGATCTCATGGCTTAAGATAGGATTATAGGGTTCAATTAGATATATACAATGCACTTGTTCATTTATTTTAATCGCTGTACTTATTAGGTAAATGCACAATCCTAAATTACAATTATATTTTCTGTTTTTTTATAACCACTCGAAAATGTTAATTGGAGTTTGTTATTAAATTATCAACCTAGGGCAGGAAAAAACAATTAGGCTCCGCATCGGATACTAATTACTATTATCGATGAATAACCTTATGCCATTCTGCCCCCTCTAACCTACATTCCTAGGTCCGCCACTAATCTCGGTCCAATGATAAACTGAACAAGCACGTAAATGTATGTAGTTACATGTCATTGGTTTGAGGCCCACTACTACTATATTTTTTGTTTAATGCGGACTACAATTAGTTACATGACTCATTTTTTTTTTCTTTTTTCTTTTACGGTCTGTTTGGTTGCACGGAAAATAGACATGGAAATTGAAATCGTTTCTTTGAATTTGATTTAAGGAATCCTCCTCGGACTTGGATTCCAATGAATAGTGGAAAAATAGTCTTATAAATAATCTATTTCCCGTCAGTAAATAGACAACCAAACAGCGGAAATCTGCATAACAAGGAAACATATTTCATTTTCTAAGAAAAATGGCTAACCAAATAGACTCTTAATGTTTTCAAACAATTTCGACTCACTTTTCCTATAATGATTGAGAATGAGAGGAGCTATGCATACTTGTGAAGGCTTTGGGGAATGACACATAGGATAAAAAATTATCAACAAATTTAGTGAGCCCTATCAGACATTTGTCTTATTGTAGATGCTCTTAGACCATCCATAGAGGAAATGAGCATTTTGAAAAAACAAAAATAAATTACACACCTATATTGGTGTGTAAAACTTTATTTTACCCCCAATAGCCTAGTTTGCCACTCCATCTCGAAAGGCTAATGAAATATAAAATATCTTTTACGGGTTTGTCTACACAGCGAGGAAAGGGGTGCAGACGTTCAGCCCCCTCGAGATGAGCAAAAGCGCCTTGAGATACGCACTTTCACGCATCTCAAGGGGGATGAATGGCTTCACCCCCCTTCCTCGCCCGTTTCCTTGTTCCTTTCCTCGTAATTTAGAATTTCCCTTATTTTACCATGCGAGTTTTCCCTCTTATATGATGTCATACTTTGTGGCCCACACTACACCAAATTGACATATTTGTAGCAACTCCAAAAAAAGTATCATTGTTGTGTTGTAACAGTTCATCAAACAGTTTCACAAATGAAGTGATACAATAATTAGATCACCATGAATAGTATGGTGTTGCAAGTGATACTTTTCACGGTGATCCAATTTATTGTCACTTTATTTGTGAAACTGTTTTTCAAAAATTTTCTTGAATTTAGTTTTGACTTGAAATTGTTTGGTGGACTGTTACATCACAAAAGTGACATTGTTTGGGGTGTAGTGCCATCTCAAACGGCATGACAAATATACATACTATTTTGGACTTAATTGGGAGTGGTTCGGTGACCAAATTTAGAGATTTTAGTTCATTGGGCTACTTAGGGTGGATGCTCGTAGAGCATACACAACTTCACATTCAAATTTCCAAATTTGCAATAATAATAATAATAATAATAATAAAGGAAAGTATCTCGATGATCGGTTTCGGATGGGCAATTACAACAGCTTTTTGCTTCCAACTAGGAAGCAAATTACAAAGTATATGTCACACATGGAGACTTCTATCTACAGACTGCTCTCGGAACGGGAACTATCTCCCGCGTATCTAGGAACACAAGGCTAACAGGGAAATTCCCCTCCACAGCACGACTCCTAATTAGAGAAGGATCTTCACGAAGATCTTTTACCCTAAACTCCGCCATCGATGGCCTGGTCGAATCAGGACTCCAGTACTATAATAAGACATGAGGTTGGTAAGCTAATGTATGCTACAAATTCACTGTTTACAACATTACATCTTCCTCAGATCCCTGTCTGACTTTAGCATCGAAGTGTCATCGGCCACCACAACGATGGTCTATGGCTCATGTGCATTCCTTGTGCATGTCAGCAGGTTTGTAGGTCAAGGTCAAAGCAGGGAACGAAAAATGACTGCATCAGTTTGGCGTTGACTGTGGGGACGACAAAGTTCCTAATATTTTACTAGCATCATCTCGCTTCAGAATACTAAGAGATGGTGTCCGCCAGATCATGCAACAATGAAGAACAAGGGGACACGTCAAATGCTCAGCCTAGCACTGCTTCACTGCTCTCGACGGTGCATGCAACATACAGGCATCAAGCTCATGCTCCCGAAACAGCAGCAGCACTGACAGACCCCGAAACAGATCCAAGATCACTTTTTATACAACAAATCCTGTTGACGATGAAAACACTCAAGTCGATGAAACAAAAGCCCGATGAGACACTGAAGGGGTACCTAACGTACTTAAGCAGTGATCTAGCTGCCGTCAACGTGTGTAACAACACGACAGTCATCTCGGCCTTCATAGACGGTCTAGGGAAAGGTAAGTTCTATAACTTCCTAATTCTGGACCTACCAGCAAATATGGCAGACCTGGCAAGGGAAGAACAAAACTACATCACCCTAGAGGAAGAACGGAAAACCAGGAGTAAAGTCGAGCTCAGGGAGAAATCCTCCGACAAAAGGGAAAAGGAGAATTGGAGAATGTAATATGCGTGCTTCATGGAGCCCACTCCGAGTCCGAACTATTAAACAAGTCAAGGAAAATGGCTCTCAGAGATATGAAGGTCCAAGCAATACATGGCGAACAACTAGCACCAAGCGCCCAAAGGCATGACCACCCCGTGCCACTAGCATTTACAGACAAAGACCTCCAGGGCATCCAACTCTCGCATAATGACGCCTTGGTAATAACGATTTCTCTGACAAGCTGGGAAGTAAGGAGATCCCTGGTGGACATTGGAAGCTCATTGAATGTCTTGTTTCTTCGCACGTTCCACGACATGTAACTAAAGGAAAAAAGCATTGACCCTCCATAGCCGTCTAATGCCCGATTTCAGCGGTGAAAAGTACTTTCCAATGGAAAAAATACAACTGACAGTAGTAGCAAGAGATAAGCCAACTAAAAAACTTTGTTTCAAGAGTTCATAGTGATTGACACACCTTCATCATATAATGCAGTTCTGGGGAAACCCTGGGTACACCAACTGGGAGCGACAATCTCCACTCTATACCAGTGCATCAAGTATTCGATAAACTAGGTGATCGGTACGTTAAGAGGCAACCAGGCTATCGCTAGAGAATGCCAGTGCATGACGGCACTGCTACCAAGTGATTCTCGATTATGAGTTGACCCCGTGACTAAGATGTCTTTCAATCTCGCCCGAGAAACAGGGTGAGAACAACCTATCCCAGACGACGAGGCTCCTGTAAGCCCCCGAGGCAGACCCAACGTTGGCCAATCGGAGGAAGAAACTATCACGGTCTACCTCGACAGCTTTCTAAAAAAACAGGCTATCTAGATAGGTTCCCACTGTAGCAAAGATTTGGCGGAACAACTCATGAAGCAGCTACAACGGGACCGGTACATCTTCGCCTAGACCATGTGAGACATGGTGAGAATCGACCCATCAATAATCATTCATCGCATAGAGGTGGACTCCACAGGGAAAATCGTACGATAGAAGAAGAGACCTGTGGCGCCCGAGAGAAACGAGATCATAAATGAGGAGGTGCAACGGTTACTCAACGTGGACATGATTAAGGAAGCGCAATACCTAGACTGGCTGGCAAACACCTTTATTGTAAAAAAGAAAAATGGAAAATGGAGAGTGTGTGTAGACTACACGGACTTGAACAAAGCTTGCTCGAAAGACAACTTCCTTCCCCCCGGATTGATCAGATCATGGATG
This sequence comes from Berberis vulgaris, assembly GCA_963556465.1. NCBI lineage: Eukaryota > Viridiplantae > Streptophyta > Magnoliopsida > Ranunculales > Berberidaceae > Berberis > Berberis vulgaris. Next base: position 37,688,264 of record OY747133.1, on the reverse strand, counting down.
CCACATTCGGGCACAACTTACTAAGCTTCATGGACGCCTACTCAGGCTACAATCAAATATTAATGCACCCCTTGGATAAAAAATGACCTCATTCATAACTGAGTGAGGGATATATTGTTACAGGGTGATTCCGTTCGGCTTAAAGAACGTAGGTGCTACATACCAACGACTGGTAAACCGAATATTTAAATAACGGATCGGCAGGAACATGGAGGTCTACATCGACGATATGCTGGTCAAGAGCCTCCGCAGCCCCGACCACATAGGAGACCTCACCAATGCGTTCAACAAACTCAGGAAATACCAGATGAATCTCAACCCACAGAAGTGTACGTTCGGAGTTGAGTCCGGAAAATTCTTAGGTTATATAATGAATAAGAGGGGAATCGAGGCTGACCCAAGACAGATTTAGGCCCTTCTCGACATGAAAGCCCCTGCCAATATCAGAGTCGTTTAGAGCCTGACTGAGAAGGTAGCAGCACTCAACAAGTTTATATCTAAATCATCTGACAAGTGTCTTCCTTTCTTTAAAATACCAAGAGGAAGCAAAGGATTCTCGTGGAACGAAGAGTGCGAACAAGCCTTTAAGAGCCTGAAAGCATACATGGGGAGTCCAGAGCTACTCTCAAAACCAGCGACGAGGGAAACACTATACTTATACTTGTCTGTTTCCAAGCACGCTGTCAGCTCAGCCTCGTACGAGATGACCGGGGGACCCAAAGAGCAGTGTATTACGCCAACAAAACCTTCGTGGAAGCGGAGGCACACTACCCGGACCTGGAAAAATTAGCCCTGGCACTGGTTGTATCCTCTAGGAAATTAAGGCCATTTTCAGGCCCACTCTATAACGGTTTTAACCAAGCATCCGCTCTGCTCGATACTGCATAAACAAGAGTTATCCGGCAGGATGGTGAAATGGTCAGTAGAACTCGGGCAGTTTGACATAAGCAATGCTCCAAGAACCGCCATCAAAGCCCAGACACTGGCGGACTTCATCGCCGAGTTCACCGGTGGAGAAAAATCAAAGACAGATCACCAGACCTCAGATTCAAGCATCCACGAATGGACCTTACGCTGCGACGAATCATCAATGAGAAAAACAAGCGAAGCCGGGATCACACTTCACTCTCCCAGCGACTTCACTTTCAAAAAAGCTGTCAGATTCAACTTTCCCCCTTCAAACAATGAGGCCGAATATGAGGCTCTCCTGTCCGGCCTGAAGCTAGCCTTGGGGATCGGGATAGATCACCTAATGACAGACAATAAAAAAGCTGATGGGCAAGCCAGAAAAGCGTCAGCTTCTGCCGAAGTCTCAAGCGGTCTCATTGAATACCAAGAACGATCAAGCCTTGACGAAGAAGAACCTAGAGATGTTTACGCTCAGACGAATCACCAAATTGGATGACTCCAATCCTCGAATACATCGCAGCTGGAGACCTACCGATTGAGAAGGTCGAAGCCGAAAGACTTAAAAACAGAGCAGCGAGGTACACTCTCCTAAACGACAAGTTCTACAGGAGATTAGTGATAGGACCTCTGCTCCGATGTCTGTCACCTTCAGAGACAAGTCAGGTCCTGGGAAGGATCCACGACGGTATATGTGGAAATCATTCCAGCGGGAGAACCCTCGCCCATAAAGCTTTTAACTCTAGGATACTATTGGCCTACAATGCAACGAGACGCCAAAGAAACTGTTCGCAAGTGCAATAAATGTCAGAGGTTCGCGCCATACACACACATGCCTTCCCATCCATTCACATCGATGACGAGTTCGTAACCATTTGCGCAGTGGGGGATGGACATCGTCGAACCGTTCCCAGCTTCAACAGGTAAAATGTTCCTTCTTGTGGTTGTCGACTACTTCACCAAGTGGGTTGAAGCCAAGCCTTTATCCAAGATAGGGCAGGTCCAAATAGAAAAATTCATATGGGCTACCATCGTCTGTAGATTCGGCATCCCCAGAGTATTGGTCAGTGACAACGGAACTCAATTCGAAGGTATTAAGGTTAAAAAACTATGAAAAAGTTTGAACATCAATCATCATTTCTCCTCGCCAGGGCACCACAAGCAAATGGCCAAGTGGAGGTTAACAACTGAACAATCCTAGAGGCGATCAAAATAAAGCTTGATGAGGCCAAAGGGAAATGGGTTCCAGGCTACCGGGAATACTCTGGGCATATCAGACAACTAAAAGAATCCCTACCAAAGAAACACCTTTCGCCCTGGCATACAGGTCAGAAACTATGGCTCCAATAGAACACGAAATGCTAACCTTTCAAAAGGAAGAGTTCAGACAAGACGATAACGACGAAGTTTTGCGCGTTGGGCTAGACCTCATCGAAGAAAAACAGGATTTAGCCTCCATCAAGATAGCAGCCTCCAGCAACGAATAACGCAATACTACAACAAGAAGGTAAAGTCAGGTGAATTCAAGGTGGGAGATTGGGTATTCGGAAGACCCAGCAAAGCACCAAAGAAGTCGGTACAAGAAAGTTGAACCCGAACTGGGAAGGACCCCACAGAGTAACCGAGGTCAACAGGCTGGGGACGTATTGGTTGGAAGACGTAAACAACGACTAACTTAAACGATCATGGAATGTAGAACATCTCAAAAAATATTATCAATAAAAATATTTACTTTTACTAAACTTCCACTGCTGTCCGTTATGGTCAACTCGACCTACAATCATCCCAGCTATGACCAGACTCGAATATTATGCCTGACACCTAGTGCGCTGTGTGCGGGCGACAACGGCCGAAGAAGTTGGAGTCTAGTTAGTGCTCACACGCCTGATGACAATGATTCACCAAGGGATCGTTGCTCTCTAATAGACAATAATGGCCGAACTTACCAGGTAAGCTTAGTCAGCTCGCGACTGACGACGACTTCTGGTGCCCAACATCTAATCCGCTGCGCACAAGCGAAGACGACCAAGGAAGTGGGAGTCTAGTTAGCGCTCGCACGCCTGATGACGATGACTCGCCAAGGGATCATTGCTCTCTAACAGACAATGATTGCCGAACTTACTAGGTAAGCTTAGTCAGTTCGCGACTGATGACTACTGCTTTTGGTACCTAATGCCTAGTCCGCTGCTCGCGGGCGACGATGGCCGAGGAAGTGGGAGTCTAGTCACCGCTCACATGCCTGATGACGATGACTCGCCAAGGGATCATTGCTCTCTAACAGACAATGATCATCAAACTTATTAAGTAAGCTTAGTCAGTTCACGACTAATGACGATGACTTCTGGTCCCCAACACCTAGTCCGCTGCGCGCGAGCGACGACGGTCGAGAAAGTGGGAGTCTTGTCAGCGCCCGCACGCCTGATGATGACGACTCGCTAAGGGATCACTGCTCTCTAATAGACAATTATCGCCGAACTTACCAGGTAAGCTTAGTCAGTTTGTGATTGATGATGACAACTTCTGGTGCCCAACGCTTAGTCCGCTGCGCGTGAGCAACAACAGCAGAGGAAGTGGGAGTCTAGTCAGTACTCACATGCTTGATGACGATGCTCACCTAGGGATCATTGCTCTCTAACATACAATGATTGCCGAACTTACCAGGTAAGCTTAGTAAGTTCACAACTGATGACGACAACTTGTGGTGCCCAACACCTAGTCCGCTGCGTGTGGGCGATGATGGCCAAGGAAGTGGGAGTCTAGTCAGCTCTCACACGTCTGATGATGATGACTCGCCAATGGATCATTGCTCTTTAACAGACAATGATCGCCGAACTTACTGGGTAAGCTCAGTCAGTACACGACTGATGACGACAGTTTCAGGTGCTCAACACCTAGTCCGTCACGCTCGGATGATGATGATCGATGAAGCCAATGTCTCATCGACATTCTTACGCACGACGACAATGACCTGCTGAGTGATCAATGCTCTCCGAAAGATAACCGCTTATGGAACATCTCAGCGCACAGTTTGCAATATGCAGACAACTACTACTCACCCATAAACAATAGCAGCCAAAAGCAATCAGTTTCGATACAACTCAACTGACAAAAATAGGCGTTCTGCCACAAGCTGGGCCCGATAGTACTAATTCTACAGTCTTTGAAGCTTCTAAAGAAACCATAAGATTACAAGAAAAGACAATGCTTTCATTAAAATTTTGTTTGTCCCGGGAAGGACGTTACAACTGATTTAAAGAAGGAAGAAGAGAAATAGCTTCCTCAGCTGCTTGTAGGGGTGGGCATCCCAAACCGAAAGCTAGACCGAACCGACAACCGGACCGATCGGGCCGATTCAGATCAATTTTTTATTTGCTATTTAATATTCGGTCTTACAACCCAGCCCAGACCGATGTTTCCGGTCCTCGGTTACACTTTCTGAAACCCGTCGGGTAACCGGATTGGATCGGGTATGATTAAAGAACTAAAAAGAATTAGGGTTTTGCAATGATCTAAAGTTCTAAACAACCCCTTCGACTCCTCTCCTCCTCTGCAAAATCCCACTTTTCTTTAGTTCTTCTGCCTCCCCTATGACTCCTCCTCCTCCTCTGTTACTCCCGTCTCCTCGCAAATCATCCACCAACGACTTCTCCTCCTCCTCTGTTACTCCCCTGTCTCCCTTATTTTGCAGGTTTTGTGAATTGAAGGTTCACTCTCACTAGAAGGAGATGGAGCCAAGGGGCACACTATTCTTGAGATTCTGGTTTCAAGGTGTTTTTTATTTGTATCTGTCCTGTGAAGTGTCATTGTCATCTTTGAAGAAAATGTTGGCTTCTACCCATTGGTTTTTTATTTGTATCTGTCTTGTGAAGTGTCATTGTCATCTTTGAAGAAAATGTTGGCTTCTACCCATTGGTTTTTTTATTTGTATCTGTCCTGTGAAGTGACATTGTTGGCTTATACTCATTGGTTGTCTCCGTACACAAGGAGAAGCTTTAGATTTGTAATAACTATGTATTTTGGAGCTTAGTTTTGTAAATGAAATTAGAGTCCTCGAGTCCTGAAAACAATTTGGGTTAAAAATGGGCTTTGGACCGAGACTGGCCCGAAATTCGGTTAACCGGCCCAACTAGGTCAGGTCTTGGGCCTCAGAATTCTAGGCTTAAAAATATCGGTCCGAGCTTTGGTTTTCAATTTTCAGGCCGGTTACCCGGACCGACCCAGCCCTAGCTGTTTGTCATGTACATGACCTTTCTCTCAAGAGATGGTCCGAAAGCAGCCCTCCTAAAACAAGCGAAGTTTAGGTCAATGTCGGGATGCTCTTTTCTGATAAGTTCCAAAAGCTCTAATCTGCCCCAAATGACCTCTGACGAGATTAATGGCCTCCGTCCTAAAACTTCGAAATCCACCACGCCTACCAAGGAGCATAGTGTGAACGCTCATCTGACAATAAGTGTTCTGCCTCGCGAACACGGCGAAGCCCCTCAGTGACTTCAAACTCAAGTTGTCATCGTGCGACGATCCATTCTATCTCCGTCCGCTTCCTCTCAACAACTTGGGCCTTTAGATCGGACGACCACTTGTCCACAACCACATCTAAGCGCTCCAACTTGGCCCGAGTTCATTCAGATCAGCATGGGTTGATGCCAAATCAGATTTTTTCGACTTTCGTTGAGAACTTATATCCGCGAACTCCGCTTCGGAGGCAAGCACTGTAGCCCACACGACTCCCAAGTTCGGGGCAGTATCGAAATTCTACAGCCGATCTTTCAAGGAATCCACCCGGTAGAGAGCATCTGAATAGGACACTGGCAGGTCTGCGAAAGCCTTCTCCAAAGCAAGGATTTGCTTGCGAGCATCGAGATGTAGCACAATAGAACCATGTGATTCAAGGGCGCAAATATTTGCCTCGAACCCATGGTGACCCGAAACATCAACACGTGGTCCAATGTGCTCTCCCTCAGAGTCAACAAGGAGAATAACAACATCAAGCAAGAGACGATGATCTCCTGAAATTGCCGTCTGAGCAGAACACAACAGCCCAGAAGTAGAAATCGCACGGTCAGAGGATTTCCTCATTTTCAGAACAACAACAAGAGGCACGCTCGCCTCCAATTATGCTAACCTAGTCAGGCTAGACATGATCAGACTTCTGTTCCTTGAACGACTAACAACCCCTTCAACCGGCGAACCCAGCGCATCAAGAATGCCGTGAGAACACCGTAGCAACCTGCTACACACAACATTACCTGGCATTAGGACCTCCTCAACGGACGTCAATGGGAGTTTGATAAACTCCTTTTCTATTTGTCTTTCCTCCTCAGTGAGAGTCGGGCTACAAACTTCCCTAAAAAATAAAAAAATGACATCAAACTAGCGTCACATCTGGGAATGGAAAAATAAGCCAGCAACAAAGGAATTTACGAAGGTCAAACTTGAAGTATCGGGGGACTCGACGACCCCCAAGCCTGAAGTACGAATAATTCACCGAAGCCAGAAACCAATACCTCTCCAAGGGCTTAATGTCATCCGCTACTGAACGCAAACAAGGAGGACAAATCAATATGCAAAGGCCCCTAGAATCCAACCGAGTGGCGGTCATATGATGGACTACTGTCGGGGTCAAATGAAGGCCATCATCATGCGCTCTAAGAAGAATCACAATCAGAATCTTGAACCCGCTTGGAACCATTTGAGCAGGAGGCATGCAAAGAGAAATGAAGAAACTCCAGACGACATCAAGCACTGGGAATCAGAGCCCCGATTCAAACATGCCTCGGTGTAACCCTATATACCCTTGAGGGTGTGTAGTTGGAGCCATATCTCTGAATGCGAAAATGATTTCCAGATCCGCTGGAATACGATACAAACTTCGAAGCCTGATTAACTCGATCCCGTTAACCAGGCTATCCTCAAAAAACTTGAGGCAAGTAAAGGACAACAAATTCTTGGAAGTAAGTTCAACATCATCTGCCATCGATAGAAAGAACGAATCAAACTTTACAGCAACACGATTGCTTGAAGAAACAACACAGATAAGAAAAAAATAAATCTTTCTCGAAATGACGATTATTTATAAAGAAGACAAGTCGTACTTGTTTACCTTGAGCAGTCATGTATCCATTAATGCTATGCGCCGTTCGAGAGAACGCTTCGGGTTCAATCATCACGACGGTACAATTACTTTTCAGAGAGTCAGTGGACCGACTAAACACCCCACTTACTCGGGGAGTAGCTAATGATACACCAAAACAGACCCTCCTATGCACCTTACACGTGTCATGATGATCTCGAGGAACGATAGGCCCTAGCGTCAGCCCAACACTGATCCAGCCCAAGAGGTTTCAAGCCCGCCCAATACAGTCCGCCAGACGGACTCGAATTCTTATAGCTTGCTAAGCCCATGTGTCTCACAGCTATCCTCAATGCCCGTAAGCTCTGCTAAGGAAAGTATCTCGAGGATCAGCTTCAGATGAGCAATTGCAACATCTCTTTGCTTCCAACTAGGAAGCAAATTTCAAAGTATATGTCACACATGAAGACTTCTATCTACAGACTGCTCTCGAAACATGAACTATCTCCCGCGTATTTAAGAGCACAAGGCTAACAAAGAAACTCCCCTCCACAGCATGACTCTTAATTAGAGAAGGATTTCCACGAAGATCTTCTTTCCTAAACTACGCCACTGATGGCCTTGTCGAACCAAGACTCCAACACTATAAATAAGACATGAGGTTAGTAAGCTAAGGTACGCTCCAAATTCCCTGTTTATAATATTATACCTTCCTTAAATTCCTGTCTGACTTTAGCATCGGGGTGCCATTGGCCACTACAACGGTTGTCTATGGCTCACGTGCGTTCCTTGTGCAGGTCAGTAGGTTTGTAGGTCTAGGTCAAAGTAGGGCGCGAAAAATGACTACATCAAATAATAATAATAATAATAATAATAATAATAATAATAATAATAATAATAATAATAATAATAATAATAATAATTATTATTATTATTATTATTATTATTATTATTATTATTATTATTATTATTATTATTATTATTATTATTATTATTATTATTATTATTATTATTGATGATATGCCAAACCGTCCAGTAATTCGCACCGTACACGTGTCATGATGATCTTCTCAACAGAGTAAAGCGGGCTTGGTTGAGCGCCCAATCTGGCAAAGCCCTTACAACACGGAGCCCACAGAGGCAGGGTCCAGAAGATTGGACCCAATTAGTGGTGCTTTATTAAGCCCATACGTGACACGGTCAAACCCATTATCTGTAAGACCTAATAAGGCAAGTATCTATCAGATTGACTCAAGACAGGCATGCCAACATTACATTGACTTCTCCTTGGAAGCAAATTGTAACACCTGTACTTTTTCAATGACAATAAAAATTTATGTACCTGAAGTTCATTTTAAATTTTATTTTAAAATCTTAGTTTGTTTGCCAAGTTGTATTTCTTCGAAATTCACCTAATTCTCTTACTCCGAATCTCGGGACGAGATTCCATTTAACATGTGGATAATGTAATGACCTGTAATTCTTAGCAATTTTCTAAAAATATTTTTTCCTAATTACAATTATTTTTGGATTAGAGAAAAGAAAATGGGGTGCAAATATAAGTTTGCTTAGAACCCTAATCTAACAGGGTATAAGCTAAATATGGGTTTAATACTTTCTCCAGTCAGGTGTAAAAGAAGTTTGTGAAAAAAATGGAGAGAAGGAATTGAAGAAGAAGAAAAATAGTAATGGAGAAGAGAGATCAGATGGATTTTTTTTGGGTGTTTGAAGGGTTTTCATTGGAGTATTGCGATGAGGAAGAGATTTCGTGGTTTGAAAATCTGCAAATTCCGTTACTGGTGAGTAGATTTCTTCCATCTAAACATTTTCAATCAATTAGGAGAAACTGCCATACGTTTTTACAGTTTTTTTTATGTGCAAATTTGGGGATTTAAATTCTGTTTTGAAGTGAGTAACCGGGTTTTTTTCCATCATGATATTTCCTGATTCTGTGAATACCTTTTGTGTGATTGCTTCCAATACAAAGATGAGTTTGAGGTCTTTCCATACGTAGCTTATATGCTTCATTTGAGTAAGGATTGAATGAGATATGTGTTTGAAGTTGGGTACTTGAATTGTGTTTTGCTGAAATTGTAAGTCTGAAGTAAGAACGTAATGAACAAGGTATGAAGACCTGATTGTATTTTTACCTTAGGAAGAAATTACGTATAAATCTTGCATATTTAGAAAGTAGAAGGTAGAAATTTCTAAAAGGTATAAGGATTGAGGTTTTCTGTAGAAAACGTGACTTGTGTATGTGTGTTTGAATCTACTCTGTTGGAATGAAATTGTTCTGGAGAATCTCTTTAGATGAAGAAGACGATGACGTCATTTGTTTGCCTCCATTTTTGACCGAATATTGACTAACTTTAAAATTTTAACCATAACTTTGTTTTGTTCGCCGCTTTCATTATTGCGATCGTTGTGTCAAAATTTAATTTCGGGATAAATTTATTTTATATTTTGAAAAATTTTCAATTTTTTGTATTTTAATATATTATGTCTCGTGATGCGTGTTTAACGTCATTTAGGTCATTTTACTTCATATGTAATTATTTAAGATTTGGATGTCTAGTGATGACCTAAATGGGGCTTGAAGGTTTAATGTTGAGTTTTTTTGTCAGGTAAGCTTATAGGTAGTCTAGGCCTTATGGGCTCAAGGAGTCTAATTTCCTTATTTGATTGAATTATGTTTAGGCGTGATTGAGGTTCGATAGAGGAGTTAAATGATCTTTGGGTTTGTGTCATTTAGATGGTTTATGTAAGAAATGTGTGAACTTTCTAACTTTGATTTATGAGTCTTTTATGAAATTCATGGGTTTCATTTTAGGTAATCCCTTATGTGATTTTAGGCATGTTTGAGAATGAATTTGTGTTATTTGAGTTGTTTTGTGTCACAAATGTGTGAACTTTACCATTCTAATTTGCTTGATGTTTGGGTTTTTCCTAACTTGGCTTTTCTCATTAGCTATCATTTTCAGTTAATGTTCTAATAATTTGTTTAGAAAAATGATAGGATGTTCCCCAAAATAATTGGATGATATTGTGGTTAAACGGTATGTGATTTGACAATATGTCAAATGCTATGCTTCCCCAAAAGACTTGGTCATTTACTTATGAATGACAAAATGTCATTGTGAAGGAATTTTGAAATATCGAAAATAAATGATACTGATAAACTTTGATTCCTGAAAATTTAATTACTTGTAATTGTATAACTTAGAACTACCACATCTCTTATTGTTTATGTTTTTCACTCTTATAGAAAACCAAATTACCTTTGGGTTGGGTCTTGCGGAGTAGGGCACCCATTTCTTATAGAGAAACTAAATTACCTTTGAGCTGAGTCTTGCGAAAAGGGTGTGATTTTGAAATGCCTAAAATAGACTAGATTATTTAACGGTAAAAAATGTGAGGTGACTTATGCACATTGATAGCCCAAGAGTGGCTTTTGTTACTCATATAGTTAGGAGTATCCGATGATGCATGCATGTATGTGATATGTCCCCACGTGGGCATGGATGACGGAGAAGTCCTTCTTTATATGAGAGAGGCATACGGGCATGTATGTTCGGCACAGAGGTGGTGCGAATGTGATATCGTTTAAGTGATCAATCCTTTAAAAATGAATAATATCATTAAGTCAAATAATGTATGGTCACCATTGTTTTAATTAATAAAATATCAACTATTTGAGAAGTCATATTATATTGTTTCTAACCCTTTTCATGCAGGATGACAAATCTATTAACATTACTGTAGGTTAGACTTGCCATGGTTAACCATTACAGAGTAAGTATAGGTATAATGAATATTTGTTTTAATAATGATAAAAAACATATTAGGATGATATGATTGTCTCATTGAGGAACTAAATTCTTTGAACTGTGATTTTCTGGCATAACACGCCTGCCTCATTGAGGAATTACCTGTTCGAGTGGTTGTTTATTGTTTGTGTTTGATTTTATGTTATCACTCATGAACTTATTGATTTTGGGAATGAAGATTATTCACACCAGCTTTATTACTGACCCAAGTGAGCTTTTGCTTCTTAGGTACATTCATTTTGGAATGTAGCCACTTAGTTTGTTTCAGGTTAGAGAATTTGTGGGCAGCCATTAGAGTTTTCTATAGTTGAGGCGAACGTCAAAGTGTTTCCGGTTAGAGTTTTATTTTGTTTGTTTCAAATTTTAAGTTGTCTTAGTGCTGGTGCTAAATGTTTATGTTGTTATTGAATTTTTCACATCTCGAGTTTTGGGAAAACGGATAATCCTTCGTGGATATAAGGATTTTTCGTTTTCTAAAAAATCAGAGCATGATAGTTTGGTTAGCCTAGGGTGGGATAAAGTCTAGGTGATCCTCGGATGTGGATACGGGTGAGTACGAGTGTAGAAGTCTTGAGATAAAGTGACGAGGTCGAACCTTGAAATTTTTGTATTATTTCTTTTTTTAGGAATCTAGTGATGAGATTCCTTCGAGTTGAGGTTGCTCGACTAATCCTATCTTTTTTTTTAATGTTATTATTTGGGTGACGTTATTTCATCTAGTTTTCTTTTAGTGGGTTGCTATCTATAGTATTCAATTAGCCCTTTTAGCGAATCTCGAGACGATATTCCTTTTAAGTTGTATACATTGTAACACCCGTACTTTTTCAATAATAATACAAATTTATATACCTAAAGTTCATTTTAAATTTTATTTTAAATCTTAATTCATTTGCCAAGTTGTATTTTTTGAAATTCACCTGATTCTCTTACCTTCCGAATTTCAGGAAGAGATTCCATTTAACATGTGTATAATCTAACGACTTGTAAGTTTTAGCAATTTTCTAAAAATATTTTTGTCCTAATTACAATTCTTTTGGATTAGAGAAAATAAAATAGGGTGCAAATATAAGTTTGCTTAAAACCCTAATCTAATAGGATTTAAGCTAAATATGGGTTAATACTTTCTCTAGTCAGCTGCAAAAGAAGTTTGTGAAAAAAGGGAGAGAAGGAATTGAAGAAGACGAAAAAGAGTAATGGAGAAGAGAGATCTGATGGATTTTTCTTTGGGTGTTTGAGGGGTTTTCACTGGAATATTGCGACGAGGAAGAGATTTCGTGGTTTGAAAATTTGCAAATTTCTTTATCAGTGTGTAGATCTCTTCCATCTGATCATTTCAATCAATTAGGAAAGATTGCCATTACAGTTTTTTTATGTGAGAATTTGGGGATTTAAATTCTATTTTGACGTGAGTAACCGGGTTTCTTTCCATCACAATATTTCCCGATTCTGTGGATACCTTTGTGTGTGACTGCTTCCATTACAAAGATGAGTTTGAGGTCTTTCCATAGGTAGCTTATATGCTTCATTTAGTAAGGATTGAATGAGATATATGTGTTCGAAGTTGGGTACTTGAACTGTGTTTTGCTAAAATTTTAAGTCTGAAGTAAGAATGTAATGAACAAGGTATGAAGACTTGATTGTATTTTCTACCTTAGGAAGAAATTAGGTACTTGCATATTTAGAAAGTAGAATGTAGGAGCTTTCTAAAGGTATAAGGATTACAATTTTTGGGTGAAAAACGTGACTTGTGTGTGTGTTCAAATCTACCCTATTGGACTGAAATTGTTCTGGAAAATCTTTTCAGATGAAGAAGATGTCGACGTCATCTTTTTTACTCCAATTTTGACCGAACTTTGACTGACTTTAAAACTTTAACCGTAACTCTGATTTGTTCGTCGTTTTCACCGTTGCGATCATTGTGTCAAAATTTAATTTTGGAATAACTTTAAATTATATTCTGAAAAATTTTTAATTTTTTGTATTTTAATATATTCTGCCTCATGATGCGTGTTTAACGTCATTTAGGTCAATTTACTTCATATCTGATTATGTAAGATTTGGACGTCTAGTGATGACCTAAATGGGGCTTGAAGGTTTAATGTTGAGTTTTTGGTCAGGTAAGTGCAGTCAGATTTTTGCTCCATGCTTTGACCATGTTCCTGCTGACTTGCACAAGTAACGCACGTGAGCCACAAACCACTGTGGGGAGGCCGATGGCATTCCGATGCTAAAATCAAACATGGATCTGAGGAAGGTGTAATGCTGTAACATGGATTTTGTAACGTACCTTAGCTTACCAACCTCATGTGTTATTTATAGTGCAAAGAGTTTTGGTTCAACCAGGCCATCGTAGGCGTAGTTTTGGGAGGAAATCTTCGTGGAGATGCCTCTCTAATTAAGAGTCATGCTGTAGGAGAGAAGTTTCCTGTTAGCTCTGCACTCCCAGATACGTGGGAGATAGTTCTCAATCCAAGAGCAATCCATAGAAGGGAGTTTCCCTGTGTGGAAGATATTCTGGAGTTTGCTTCCTAGTTGGAAGCAGAGAGCCGCTGTAGTTGCCCGTTCGAAGTCGATCCTCGAGATACTTTCCTGAAGAGGGCTTATGGGTATCGTGGATAGCTGTGAGAAGTGTGGGCCTAGCATGTTGTGAGAGTCGCTTGGCGGATTGAAGTTGAGCGGACTTAAATCCGCTTGGGCTGGATCTGTGTTGGGCCGATGCTTGGGCCCATAGTTCCTCGAGATCATCATGACATGTGTTCGGCTCAGGAGTGTGACTGTTTTTATATATCATCAGCTACTCTCCCCGATTTAGTGGGGTGTTTACGTCGGTCCACTGACTTGTTGAAAAGGGATTTGTACCGTCTTGATGATTGGACCTAAAGTGTTGGTTTCGAGCGGCGCATGACATTTAATAGGTACATGACTGCTCGATGAGGGATAGTTTGGGTTGTCTTCCCTATAAATATTTACTATTCTGAGGATGATTTCCCCATCGTTATTTGTGCTATTTATTCAAACCGATGTATATGTTCTTTCTTCCAATGGTTGACAGTGTAAAAATTGCTTCCCAGAATTCGTTATCCCTCGCCTGTACGAATCACTTTGGTGATAGTCTAGTCGACGAAACTGAGTTGATTAGACTTCGTAGTTTGTACCGTATCCTTGGAGATTTGTATCTTTTTCCCGCGTCCGGAGTGTCAGGTTCGACTGTACCTCCTCAGGGGTTTATAAACTTGCACCGAGGTATGTTTGAGTCCAGACTCCAATTTTTGGTGCCTAATGACATCTGGCGCTTCTTTACTCATTTTCGTTCGCCTCCCGCTCAGATGGCGTCGAGCGGGTTCAAGATACTGCTAGCAATTCTCCTGAAGGCTCATGACGCTAGCCTTCGTTTGACTCCACTGGTGATTCATCGCCTGACCAAAGTTTGGTGGATTCCATCCTTTGGCGAGTCATCATCATCAGCTGACTAGACTCACTTTCTCAGCCGTCGTGATCCGCACGGAGCGGATTAGGCTTTGGGCACCAAAAGCCGTCATCAGTCATGAACTGTCTAAGCTCACCAAGCTAATTCGGCCATCATTGAGAGTAATGATCCCTTTGTGAGTTGTCGTCATCAGCGAACAAGGGCTAACTAGACTCCCACTTCCTCAGCCGTCGTGACCTATGCAAAACGGATTAGGCTTTTGGCACTAGATGTTGTCATCATCAGTCGCGAACTGACTAAGCTTACCTGGCTAATTCGGCGATCATTGAGAGTAATGATCCCTTGGCGAGTCGTCGTCATCAGCGAACAAGCTCTGACTAGACTCCCACTTCCTCAACCGTCGTGACCCGCGCGGAGCGGATTACGTTTTGGGCACTAGAAGCCGTCGTCATCAGTTGCGAATTGACTAAGCTTATTTGGCTAATCCGACGATCCTTGTCTGTATTGAGAACAATGATCTCTTGGCGAGTCGTTGTCATCAGTGAACAAGCGCTGACTAGATTCCCACTTCCTCAACTGTCATGACCTGTGCAGAGCGGATTAGGCTTTGGGTAAATGTCTGAGTCTGGCCGTAACCGAGGTTAGCGAGGGTTGTAATAGACAGTAGTAGAAGTTTTGGTAAAAACAAAATATTTTATTAATAATACTTTTTGAGATGTTCTACATTCCATGGCGTCGGCGTCTTCCAACTAGTATGTTCTTGGCCTGTTAACCTTAGAAACTCTGTAACCAGTTCGGATTTAGCTTTCCTGCCATGGCTTTTTTGGTGTTTTGCTAGGTCTTCCGTAGTACCTAGTCTCCCACCTTGAATTCACGTGGTTTGACCTTCTTGTTGTAGTATTGCGCCATCCGTTGTTGGTAGGCGCTATCTTGGTGGAGGCCAGATCCCGTTTTTCGTTGAGGAGGTCTAGTCCCACGCGTAAGGTTTCGTCGTTCTCGTCCAGTCAGAACTCCTCGTCCGGAAGGTTGGCCCCTCAAGCTCTATAGGAACCATAGCTTCTGACCCGTATGCTAGGGTGAAGGGTGTATCTCCGGTAGGGATTCTTTTAGTTGTTCGATATGCCCGAGTATTCCTGGTAGCTCTAGAACCCATTTTCATTTTCTAGAACCCATATCCGGTTGGTAACTTTCGGCTGACCATTGGCCTGGGGGTGTCCTGGCGAGGAAAAGTGGTGCCTCACTCCCAGGCTTTTGCAAAGTTTTTTACCTTGCTACCTTTGAACTGGGTTTCGTTGTCGCTGACCAATACTCTGGGGATGTCAAATCTGCAGATGATGGCGGCCCATATGAATTTTTTGATCTGGACCTGCCCTATTTTGGATAGGGGCTCGGCCTGACCCACATGGTAAAGTAGTCAACGACGACAAGAAAGAATGTTTTACCATCTGATGTTGGGAGCGGTCCGACAATGTCCATTCCCCATTGCGTAAACGACAATGGACTAGTCATTGGAGTTAGTGACTGGGCCGACATGTGGGTGTATGGTGCAAACCTTTGACATTTGTGGCACTTGTAGACTGTATCTTTGGCGTCTGCTTGGTCGGCCAATAGTACCCTAAAGTCAAGGCCTTGTGGGCAAGAATTCTCCCGCCTGGGTGATTCCCGCATATGCCGCTGTGAATAGATTCCAAGACTTGTTTAGCCTCTGAGGGCGATAGACATTGGAGCAGTGGCCCTGTTACTGATCTCCTATATAACTTGTCGTTTAGGAGAGTATACCTTGCTGCTTTGTTTTTAAGTTTCCGTTCTTCGACCATATATGTTGGTAAGGCTCATGATGCTATATATTCTAGTATCGGAGTCATCCAATTGGGCTGTGTGTCCGTGGCACAGATATTTCCGTGCTCTTCCTCGTTGAGGCTTTATTTCTCCTGATATTCGATGAGGCCGAGGCTTCTTTCGCTAGCTCGTCAGCCCTCTGGTTGTCGTCTCGGGTGCACTATGTGAGTTGACAGTTCTTAAACTTGATCATTACGTTGAGTACCTTGTCGCGATAGGCTATCATGCGCGGATCTTTGCTATTTAAATCTCCTTTGACCTGATTGACTACTAGTCTCGAGTCGCTGTATGCTATTAGGTGATCTATGTCGATCCCCAAAGCTAGCTTTAAGCCTGACAAGAAGGCTTCGTATTCATCCTCATTGTTTAAAGTGGGGAAACAAAATCTGACGGCCTTTTCGAGGGTGAAGCCGCTAGGGGAGCGAAGAGTGATCCTTGCTTTGCTCGCCTTATTCGTTGAAGATCCGTTGCAGTGCAGGGTCCAAGCTTGGACATAGGATTCTGTGAGTTGGTAGCCTACTTTTGGTTCTTTCCGCCGGTGAATTCAGCAATGAAATTCGCGAGTGCCTGGGCTTTAATGGCGGTTCTTGAAGCTTAGTTTATGTTAAATTGCCCAAGTTCTACTGACCATTTCACCATCCTACCAGATAGCTCGAGTTTATGTAATACCGAACGGAGTGGATGTTTGGTCAGGAATGTTATGGAGTGGGCTTGAAAATAGGGCCTCAGTTTCCTAGAGGATACAACTAACGCCAGAGCCAACTTTTTCAAGTCCGGATAGTGTGTTTCCGCTTCTATGAAGGTTTTGCTGGTGTAGTATACTGGCCTCCGGGTTCCATGGTTGTCACGTACGATGGCTGAACTGACAGTGTGTTTATAAACAGACAGGTACAAGTATAGTGTTTAACCTATTGCCGGCTTCGAGAGTAGCTCTGGACTCCCCATGTATGTTTTCCAGTTTTGAAAGGCTTGTTCGCATTCCTTGCTCCACGAAAATCCTTTGCTCTCTTTTAGTATTTTGAAGTAGGGGAGGCATTTGTCAGACGACTTTGATATAAATTTTTTTAGTGTTGCTACCCTCCCAGTCAGGCTCTGAACTTTTCTATATTAGATGGGGACTTCATGTCGAAAAAAGCCCTAATCTGTTTCGGATAGGTCTTGATTCCCCTTCTGTTAACTATATAGCCTAGGGATTTCCAAGACTCAACTCCGAACGTGCACTTTTGTGGGTTGAGCTTCATCCGGTATTTCCTGAGTTGGTCGAATGCTTCGGTAAGGTCCCACATGTGGTCAGAGCTGCGAAGGCTTTTTACCAGCATGTCATCAATCGTTGATAGGTAGCCCTTCCATTCTTTAAGTCGAATGACATCACCCTATACCAGTATATTCCCATTTCCATCACGAAAGATGTTTTTGCTTGATCTGAGGGGTGCATTAATATTTGATTGTAGCCAGAATATGCGTCCATAAAGCTGAGGAGGCTGTGTCCGTGTCGAGTAAACGCTGTACCTCATCGTTTATGATAGCGTTTCTTTGGGGTGCCACGACCCTTTTCTTTTGCCTGACAGTTTTTTCGAGGGATCTACTTCGAGGTAATGGGTAATTATTGAAGGGTCGATCCCCACCATATCCTAGATATTCCAGGCGAAGATGTCCAATTTATGCTGCAGTAGCTTCATAAGTTGCTTCGCCACTTCCTTGATTATGGGAGCCGATCTGGATGGCCCTACTATTCTGAGGGTTGTCGAGGTAGACCGTTATGGTTTCTTCTTCTGGCTGTCCAACATTGGGCTTGCCCCATGGGCTTACCGATGCCTCGTCGCCCAGTGTTGGTTGTTCCTCCCGTAGACCTCGAGTTGGGCGGAGGATAGGCTCAGCCCCATCTAATGTAACCAGGGTCTGCCAAGAACCAAATTGTACGCCGAAGGCGTGTCGATCACTACGAACTGTTGGAACAGGGTTTTATGAGTTGGTTGCTTTCCCTTTGTTATCGTTAGTTGTACCTTTCCTAAAGGGAATTTTTTTTCACCACTGAAGTCAGTTACTGGACGATTATCAGGGATTAAGGCAGCTTCATCCAGTTGCATGCTGCGGTGCGTGCGGAGGAACAAGACATTCATGAAGCTTCCAGTATCAACCATGGATCTTCTTACCTCCCATCCCTCCAGGGAAACTGTCACCACCAGAGCATCATTGTGTGGAATTTGTATGCCCTAGAGTCCTTCTGTGTGAATGCCAATGGTGCGGATGAGCTTTGCTTCTGACCATGTGGTGTCAGTTGTCCATTGCGTACAACTTGAATCCTCAAGCCCAGCCATTTTTCTGGACCCGTTGGACAGTTTGAACTCTGAATGTGCTCCGTAAAGCGCATGTATCCTGTTGACCGAAGGCTTTTTGGGTTTGGTCCTCTTTCACTCTTCTCTCTGGATGACGAAGCTTTGTGCTTTATTCGCCGAATCCGCTGTGTTTTCCAGAGGATCTGGTGTCAGAAGATTGTCAAACTCTCCTTTTCGCAGACTGTTAATGAAGGTTTAGACGACCGTTGCGTTGTCGCATGAGCAGATGGTGTTTAACTCATTGTTGAATCGGGTTAAATACGTTTATTGCGTCTCGTTGGAACTTCGCTTCATCGACATGAACGTCTAAATCATTAACTAGTCCAGGTGTGTGGGAAGAGATCATACATTCGACTCAGGATTCAACGATGTTGTTGTGTGCACAAGGTGTGATAGTGCTTCCCACGCTCGACAGGAACCGCAGGGATGGCCTGAGCGTTGGACGTGTCCTCTGATTTTTTACTACAGAGTGACCTAGTGGTCACCATCTATTTGGAATTTGGTAGGATACGACGCTTAGTGTAAAGTTAAGAACTATGTCATCCCCACGGACGGGGCCAAACTGATGTTGTCGATTTTTGCTTCCTACTTGGACTCTGTTCCTACTGACCTGTACAAGTAACGCACGTGAGCCACAGACCACCGTGGGGTGGCCGATGGCATTCCGATGCTAAAGTCAGATAGAGATCTGAGGAAAGTGTAATGTTGTAGCATACCTTAGCTTACCAACATCATGTCTTATTTATAGTTCAAGGAGTTATGGTTCAACCAGACCATCATAGGCGTAGTTTAGGGAGGAGATCTTCGTGGAGATCCCTCTCTAATTAAGAGTCGTGCTGTAAGAGGGAAGTTCCCTGTTAGCTCGCACTCTCAGATACGCGGGAAATAGTTCACAATCCAAGAGCAGTTTGTAGAAGGGAATTTCCCTGTGTGGAAGATACTCTGGAGTTTGTTTCCTAGTTGGAAGCTGAGAGCAGCTATAGTTGCCCGTCCAAAGCCGATCCTCGAGATACTTGCCTGAAGAGGGCTTATGGGTATCGTGGATAGCTTTGAAATGTGCGGGCCTAGCATGCTGTGAGAGTCGCTTGGCGGACTGAAGTTGAGCGAGCTTAGATCCACTAGGGCTGGATCTATGTTGGGCCGATGCTTGGGCCCGTAGTTTTTCGAGATTATCATGACACGTGTTCGGCCCAAGAGTGTGATTGTTTTTATGTATCATCAGGTAGTCTAGGCCTTATGGGTTCATGGAAACTAATTTCGTTACTTAGATTGAATTATGTATAGGCATGAAGGTTTAGTAGAAGAGTTAAATGATCTTTAGGTTTGTGTTTTTATGATGGTTTACGTAAGAAATGGGTGAACTCTCTACCTTTGATTTATGAGTCTTTTATGAAATTGATGGGTTTCATTTTAGATAATCTTGTATGTGATTTTAGGCATGTTTGAGAATGAATTTGTGTTGTTTGTTGTAATTTGTTCCACAAATGTATGAACTTTACCATTCAGATTTGTTCGATGTGTGGGTTTTTCCTAACTGGCTTTTTTCATTAGCTATCATTTTCAGTTAATGTTATGATAATTTGCTTAGGAAAATGTTAGGATGTTCCCCAAAATAATTGGATGATATTGTGGTTAAATAGTTTATGATTTGTCAATATTTCAAATGCTATGCTTCCCCAAAAGACTTGGTCGATTTACTTATGAATGACAAAATGTCGTTTTGAAGGAATTTTGAAATATAAAAAATAATTGATGCTGATAAACTTTGACTCTTGAAAATTTAATTACCTGTAATTGCATCACTTAGAACTACCACATCTCTTATTGTTTATGTTTTCCCTCTTCTATAGATAAACTAAATTACCATCAGGTTGGGTCTTGCGGAGTAGGGAACCCCTTTATTATAGAGAAACTAAATTACCTTCGGATTAGGTCTTGCGGAAAGGGTGTGATTTTGAAATGCCTAAAATAGGCTTGATTATTTATACGTAAAAAATGTGATGTGACTTATGCGCATTGATAGCCCAAGAGTAGCTTTTGTTACTCATATAGTTAGGAGTATTCGGTGATGAATGCCTGTATGTGATATGTCCCCACTTGGGCATGGGTGACGGAGAAGTCCTCCTTTATATGAGAGAGGCTTACAGGCATGTATGTTCGACACGAAGGTGGTGCGAATGTGGTGACGTCTAAGTGATCAAACCGTTAAAAATGAATAATATCATTAAGTCAAATAATGTATGGTCACTATTGTTTTAATTGATAAAATACCAACTATTTGAGAAGTCATATTATATTGTTTCTAACCGTTTTCTTGCAAGATGGCAAGTCTATTAACATTACTGTAGGTCAGACTTTCCATGGTTAACCATTATTGAGTAAGTATAAGTAAAATGAACATTTACTTTAATAATGATAAAAACATATTAGGATGACATGATTTCCTTGTTGAGGAACTAAATTCTTTGAACTGTGATTTTCTTGCATAACACGTTTGCCTTATTGAGGAACTACATGTTCGAGTGGTTGTTTATTGTTTGTGTTTGATTTTATGTTATCACTCGTGGACTTATTGATTTTGGGAATGAATATTACACACACCAGATTTATTACTGTCCCAAGTGAGCTTTTGCTTTTTGGGTACATTCATTTTGGATTGTAGCCAATTAGTTTGTTTCAGGTTAGAGAATTTGTGGGCAGCGATTGGAGTTTTCTGTAGTTGAGGCGAACGTCAAAGAGTTTCCGATTAGAGTTTTATTTTGTTTGTTTCAATTTGTAAGTTGTCTTAGTGCTGGTGCTAAATGATTACGTTGTTATTGAATTTTTCACGTCTCGAGTTTTGGGGAAACATATAATCCTATGTAGATGTAAGGATCTTTGTTTTCTCAAAAATCGAGGTATGACAGTTTGGTATTAGAGCATTTGGTTAGCCTAGGTTGGGATAGAGTCTATGTGATCCTCGGAATGTGGATATGGGTGAGTACGAGTGTAGAAGTCTTGAGATAAAGTGACAAGGTTGAACCTTGAAATTTAAGTATATATATTTTTTTAATTTCAGGAATCTAGTGATGAGATTCCTTCGACTTAAGTCTATGCGTGTAATCCTATATATATATTTTTTTATGTTATAACTTGCATGACATTATTTCGTCTAGTTTTCCTTTTAGTGGGTTTCTATGTATTGTATTCAGTTAGCCCTTTCAGCAAATCCCAAGACGAGATTCCTTTTGAGTTGTATATATTGTAACACCCGTACTTTTTCAATAACAATTAAAATTCATGTCCCTAAAGTTCATTTTAAATTTTATTTTAAAATATTAGTTCGTTTACCAAGTTGTAATTTTCAAAATTTACCTAATTATCTTACCATTTGAATCTCAGAATGAGATTCCATTTAAAATGTGTATAATGTAACGACCTGTAATTTTTAGCAATTTTCTAAAAATATTTTGTCATAATTACAATTAGTTTTGGATTAGAGCACATAAAATCGGGTGCAAATGTAAGTTTGCTTTAAACCCTAATCTAATAGGGTTTAAGCTAACTATGGTTTAATACTTTCTCCAATCAGCCATAAAAGAAGTTTATGAAAGAAAATGGAGAGAAGGAATTAAAGAAGAAGAAAAAGAGTAATGGAAAAGAGAGATCAAATGAATTTTTCTTTGGGGGGTTCGAGGGGTTTAAATTGGAGTATTGCGACGAGGAAGAGATGTCGTGGTTTGAAAATCTACAAATTCCTTTAACAGTGAGTAGATCTCTTCTATCTGAGCATTTTTCAATCAATTAGGAGAGATTGCCATATGTTTTTACAATTTTTTTATGTGCAAATTTGGGCATTTAAATTATGTTTTGATGTGAGTAACCAAGTTTCTTTCCATCACGATATTTCCTGATTCTGTGAATACCTTTGTGGCGTGTTCTAAAAAGCGCTAGGCGGTGGGCGAGCGGCGAGCAGGTGCCTAGTGCCCAACGGCCTAGGCGGTCTTAGGTTTTGTATTATAACTTTAGTAATTTACAAAAGTTAATCATAATACCTTATAAATTACATTCAATTTAATGCCAAGATACTTATGCAAAATTTAAAAACATGAAAAATTAACAATCATGAACAAAATTTATTAAAACTCAAATGACTGAAGTTGGTCATGATGGGTAATTGATATTCACATAATTATTACATAATATACATCCTAATTTATATTTGTTAGTGTTTCGAATAGTGTATTTTAGTTTAATTATTTTATTTTAATATTTTTGTAGGATTTGAAGTTTTAATGACAAAAGTGCATTAGCGTGGCGAATTTGGAAATTCATAGACAAATTGACAAAGTGGAGCGGGAGACACTCAAGCCAAAGATTAATAAAGAGAACCAAAGAAAAAAAAAGAATTTAGCTTTGAATTTTGGTGGAACAAAGAAGTAATATGTATGAACATAGCCAATCCCACCTTTCAAGGGGTGGGACTCCTTTTGTTTGCAATTTGTGTTTGGTTCCAATAAGAAGTTTGTATCTTTTTACCACAAATACAGCAACAACCCCAATTTGTGTGGGGTTTCCAAAGGAGTTTAGTTTCTTTTTTAATACAAAAACAACAGAGAATACAGGAAGGAGGAGACGCGGGACAAAACAGAGGAGAGTGCGCAGAGCAGCGAAGATGCAGGACAGCAGCAAAGACGCTGTCCAGGTATGCAACAGCAAATAACGCATGCAACAGCAGGAAATGCAACAGCAAAAGCCGATGTCTAGCAGTGAGGACGCGGTCTAGGGTACACATGGCTAATCCACCACGCGTTGCCATGCGGATAAAGCTCCACACCGCTGTTGTTGTCATCACCTTCACCATGTGTCACTAAACTCCACGCAAGGCGAAGGGATGAACACCTAGATGTAACGCACTTAATTGGTAATTGATTCGTTTTATGCTTTCACGATGAATAATGGTGTTTATGATTTTCACTTTTATTTAATATAGGAGTTTATGTTATTTTAGTGATAAAGATTTCATCAACTTCTTCGTAGATTATTATTCCGATAGTTGTCTTTTCTTCTCCATATAAGTCTAGTCATGCTTTTCTTATGTGTGGAATTTTAAAGATCAACTAATTCCGGTAGGTTAGTTATAGGTGATTGTCTTTTATTACGTTATTGTCACCGGATATATCTTAAATTTAGGATATCATATATGACCAACCTTTGTGCTTTCTAGAAAAAGTGAAATCTAAAATCCATTTACATTAGAATATATTGGTGCATTAAAGACTATTTTTCCGATTATGTTGTTTGGGATGTGAAACACGTAATTGAGTCATCATAGCGAATCAGTACTAGTTGGCGTGTGAAATCTAGGAGGGATTCTTGGAACTTCGTGACTTTTCTAAACTTGATTTTTATTAAACTAAATTCTATTTCATATTTTAAAATTGATAGAATTTCTTAAATTTTGTTTTGTAGATCATTTTTCCTCGTTGGATCGACACCCTAATCTTTACTGCAATTGACCGCGTGTACTGTTTGGGCGTAATCAAATTTTGGCGCCGTTGCCGGGGAACAACGTCATTCTACAAGGGAGGTTTCGGGTATTATCTTTCTTGCTCATTGTTTTATTTTATTTTATTTTTAGATTTTAGATCCAATTTATTAATTTTTATTTTATTTCTTGAAAAAAAATTGCAAAAAACAAAAAAGGACATTGGGGGAGTGTTAGTTTGAATAGAGACCACTTAGGAAGAGTAATTAATGTCTCAAATTTAGAACACCCACAAATTCACGTTGAGACCAAATTAAGTCCTACTTCTAATTCTAACACCATGAGTAATCACGAAGATGACCATGTTCGGTCGCTAATGGACTATCTCCACCCCACGCGCACTGGTACTCCATCATGTATCATGTTTGCACCAAATACACCAAAGCTAGATTTTAAGCCGGGTATGATACAATTATTACCCACTTTTCATGGACTAGAGAGTGAGAATCCTTATGTTCACATTAGGGAATTCGAGGAAGTTGTGGCCACTTTTTACAACAAAGTTGAGGCTATAGATTTGGTTAGACTAAAGTTTTTTCCTTTTTCCCTTAAGGAAAAAGTGAAAAGTTGGCTATATTCTTTGCGACCAGGGTCTATTGGTTCGTGGGAGGAGATGACCCAAGCATTTTTTAATAAATACTTTCCTCACCACAAAACCAACAGTCTAAAGAGACAGATTTCTACCTTCACCCAAAAGAATAACGAGACATTATATCAAGCATGGGAAAGGTTCAAGGATCTTTTGAATACATGTCCACACCATGGGTATGAGAGTTGGCGCTTAGTTAGTTATTTTTATGAGGGGCTCACCAGTAGAGAGCCCCAGTTCATTGAGATGATGTGTAATGGATAGTTTTTGCATAAGGACCCTGACGAGGCCATTGAGTACTTGAATGACCTGGCTGAAAATGCTCATACTTGAACTGATCCAAGTGCTACTGAGAGCACGGATAGAACACGCCCAGCTAGAGTCTACCAACTTAGGGAAGATGACAACCTTAGAGCCCAATTGGACAGAGTGACTAGGGAGTTAGAGGCACTTAAGGCCAAGGATGGTAGGCCCACACATACTGTTGCCAGAGTTGAGCTACAAGAAGCCCGTTTTATATGCGGGGGAGTTGAACACTTAGCACAGGATTGCCCGACAAGAAGCCAGATAACCAAGCTGACAAGTTCATTAACAGTACAAGAAGCCTTACTCACCATTCTCTAACATTTACAATTCTAGCTGGAGAGATCACCCTAACTTTGGCTGGAAGTCCGAAGCAGACCAACCTACACACTCACAGGCACAACCACCTAGGTCATACCCTGCACCTCCATACAATGCGCAATTTAATAGAAGTTCCTTAACAGACACATTACATGCATTTATAGAGGCACAAGGTAAAACTAATCAAAAATTTGAGGTTGCATTGACACAATTGGCAGAAGAGAACAAGGAGATCAAAAGTCAGATAACCAAGCTGACAAGTTCATTAACAGTACAAGAGCGAGGCCAATTTTCGTCATAGCCTTAAGCAAATCCGAAGGGCCAACTTATGGCACAAACCTCTACTTCAGACTCTCAGAATGTCAAAGAGGTTAATGCCATCACTACTCGGAGTGGTAAGATTTTAGATGGATCAAGCTCGTCCACAACTATAGGCACCTCCTCAAGTGCAAAGGAGAGCATCCCTGAGGATGAGCCCAACAAGAACATTCCAGTTCTAGTTCCTTTTCCTCAAGCACTACGACCTACTGGAAAAAAAATTGAAAATGCATGGTGAGATTCTAGAACACTTAAAACAAGTTAAAATTAACTTACTTTTGCTACATGTGATTAAACAGGTACCAACTTATGCGAGGGTCATCAAGGATCTATGCACTATCAAGAGGAAGCATCATGTCAAGAAGACTGCCTTCTTGACAGAATAGGTAAGTGCGGTGATTGAGCAGAAGACACCACCCAAGTACAAAGATCCAGGGTGTCCTATAGTCACCTGCTAGATTGGGACTCATGAGTTCGGCCAAGCCTGGTTGGATTTAGGAGCAAGTGTAAATCTGATGTCATATTCTATTTACTTGCGACTGGGTCTAGGAGGGATTAAACCCACATTCGTGGTACTACAATTGGCCGATAGATCGGTTAAGAAACCAAGAGGAATAGTTGAGGATGTTTTGCTGCAAATTGATAAATTTTACTATCCCGTCAACTTTCCTATTTTAAATACTCATTCTGTGGTTAATATGGAGTCTACAGTTCTGATTATTTTAGGTAAACCTTTTTTTGCCACAACTAACGCTCTTATCAATTGCAGGAACGGTCTAATAAAGCTGTCTTTTGGGAACATGACTGTGGAGGTCAACATATTCAATATTAGCAAGCAACCACGTGATGATGATGAGTGTCATCATACCAACATGATAGACAAGCTGATATTAGAAGAGGCGCTTCTGAGCGTAGATTCTGAGAGTTCACTTTATCCTGACAATGCTTTTGATATTTCTATTGTTTCAGGGTTAAAGGATAAAGAAGGACGACAATGGCAACCATGCTTTGAGGAGTTTCCTAAGGATAGACAGAAACCACAACCATCCACCGTGAAAACTCTAAAAGTTGACCTAGCCCCACTGCCTGAGGGACTTAAACATGCATTCCTCGGACCAAGTGATACCTTTCCTGTTATTATTTCTTCCGTGCTTGATAGCTCACAAGAAGAAGAATTGATTAATATGTTACATGAGCACAAATCTGCATTAGGTTGGATTATAGCTGACATCAAAGGTATTAGCCCCTTAATATGTTCCCATAGGATTCACTTAGAAGAAGAAGCTAACCCCCGTAGAGACCCTCAAAGACGACTTAACCCTACTATGAAAGAGGTGGTGAAAAAAAAGTCTTATAATTGTTAGATGCAAGCATCATTTATCCCATCTCTGGTAGCAAATGGGTTATTCCAACTCAAGTAGTTCCCAAGAAACCTGGAATAACAGTGGTGACTAATGATGAAGGGGTGCATGTTCCTACTAAGGTAGTGACAGGGTGGCACATGTGCATTGATTATAGGAAACTTAATTCTGCCACTCGCAAGGATCACTTCCCACTTCCATTCAAAGACCAAATCTTAGAGCAAGTAGCTGGTCATTCTTTCTATTGCTTTCTAGATGGGTATTCAGGATATTATCATATTAAGATTGCATTAGAGGATCAGGATAAGACCACTTTCACATGTCCTTTTGGTACTTATGTTTTTCAGCGTATGCCATTTGGTTTGTGTAATGCACTGGCTACTTTTCAGAGATGCATATGAGTATTTTTAGTGACATGGTTGAAAAATATATGGAAGTATTCATGGATGATTTGACTAATTTTGATGATTCCTTTGATTCATGTTTACTTCACTTGAAGGCTGTTTTAAGTAGATGTGAAGAGAAGGGTCTGGTGCTTAATTGGGAAAAATGTCATTTCATGGTTCCCTATGGAATAGTTCTGGGACACATAGTTTCTAATAAAGGAATCGAGGTTGATAAAGAAAAAATTGAGCTGATTTCTAAATTACCTACACCTAAAAGTGTCAAGGATGTGAGATCATTACTAGGGCACGCGGGTTTTTATAGAAGGTTCATACATAATTTTTCTGCCATCTCTAGACCATTAAGTAGCCTCCTGGTCAAAGACGTCGTGTTCCAATGGACACAAGAGTGTGAGGACGCCTTCCGAACACTCATTGATAGGGTCACCTCTGCCCTCATCATGCAGCCACCGGATTGAAATTTACCATTTGAGATAATGTGTGATGCAAACAACTATGCTGTGGGGGCAGTCTTGGGACAACGAAGGGAAGGGAAGCCCTTTGTTGTTTACTATGCTAGTCGAACACTTAATGATGCTCAGATGAATTATTCAACTACTAAAAAAGAGTTGCTAGCTGTTGTTTTTGCTTTAGATAAATTTTGTGCTTATTTGATTGGTTTACCTATCACTATTTTTACTGACCATGCGGCTCTTAAGTTCCTTCTTTCTAAAAAGGATGCTAAGGCAAGATTTATTAGGTGGATTTTACTTCTGCAGGAATTTGATCTTACTATAAAGGATAAAAAGGGGTCGAGAATGCTGTGGCGGATCACTTGTCTCGTCTGGAGTTCAATGACTGCCAATGGCCCACCCATCCGTGATGACTTCCCTGATGAACACCTATTCGCCGTCACTCAAGTACCATGGTATGCGCACATTGTTAATTACTTGGTTTACGGCGAAGTTCCATCATCATGGAGTGCTCAAGATAAGCGCAAATTTTTGGTCGAGGCAAGAAATTTTTATTGGGATGATCCTTATCTATATAAGTATTGCCTTGACCAAATCATGAGGCGTTGTATCCCTGAAGGTGAGATTGAAAGTGTCTTACATTTTTGTCATAGTACAGCTTGTGGAGACCATTTTTCTATGAAAAAGACCACTGCAAAATTTTTATAGTCGGGATTATATTGGCTTACATTGTTTAAGGACACTAACAATTATTGTCATTCTTGTGATAGATGCCAGAAGTTAGGTGCACTGTCCCGGAGACACATGATGCCCCTTAACCCTATCCTAGTCATTGAGATATTTGATTGTTGGGGGATTGATTTTATGGGACCTTTCCCACCTTCTTTTGGATATTTGTATATTTTGCTTGCAGTGGACTATGTGTCCAAATGGGTTGAGGCTATGGCATGCCGAAACAATGACAACAACACTGTTGTCAGGTTTATCAAAGAACACATTTTATCCCGTTTCGGTACACCACGAGACATTATTAGTGATCAGGGGACTCATTTCTGTAATCGCTCTTTTGAGGCTTAGATGCACAGGTATGGAGTTCATCACAAGGTTGCCAATGCCTATCATCCGCAAACAAATGGCCAAGCCGAGCTGGCAAACCAAGAAGTGAAACAAATCTTGGAGAAGACGGTGAATCCTGATAGGAAGGATTGGTCCTTGCGCCTTCCTGATGCACTTTGGGTTTACCGTACCGCTTATAAGACAATTCTCGGGATGTCTCCGTTTCGGCTTATATATGAAAAAGCCTGTCATTTACCTGTTGAGTTAGAACATCGCGCTTATTGGGCTGTAAAAAACACTAACTTTGATCTCAATGATGCATGTATTCAACGGAAATTTCAGTTAGCTGAAAGTGAGGAGTTGCGGAATGATGCCTATGACAATTCCCGAATATACAAGGCGAAGATGAAAGCAACTCATGATAAGCAAATTATGAGGAAACATTTCGAGCCCAATCAACGAGTCTATCTCTATGACTCACGACTTCATCTTCATCCTGGCAAGCTAAGATCGAGATGGACGTGCCCATTCATGGTAAAACAAGTATTTCCCAATGGTTCCATAGAAATTGAAGATCCAAAAGATGGGAGAGTATTTAGAGTAAATGGGCAACGTTTGAAGCACTATGTGGAACGAGTAGAGGTGCCAGAGGAGATCTCTATGGTTGCCCCTGTCTACTTGATTTAATGTTCTCCACCCTATCTTTAGTTTAGGTTTTTATTTTATTTTTTATTTTTTAGTTTAGGTTTTTGCTTTTATGTTTTTCTTTTAGTGTTTCAGGTTAGTTTAGGTGTTGCTACTGGAGTCACTCGAAGCCCCTCATCCCATGTGTTCATTTCTCCCGTCGGTATGATTTTCTTATATTTTGGTGACTGTGAGAACATTATCTATTTGAAATTGGTAAAACTTCACCATGGTAATATCACTCTACCACTCCTCTTTTCTCTTTCCTTCATTTGTCATGATTATTATTTTATACATTGAGGACAATGTTTGGTTTAGGTTTGGGGGTGATGTGGTTTATTAGATTTTTTGTGCAATTTTCAAAAATCTTTGAGCTTAAAACGTTAAAAAAACATATTTTACAATTAAACCAAGTCATTTTTTGTGTTCTACTCGATCTCCATTGAATACTTAAATGATTACGGTAATTGTGCAAAATCTGTATGAAAATGCATTCGAAATCTGAACTCTTGATGAATTTAAAAAAAAGAAGGGGGGGGGGGGGGGGGGGGGGTTGAGTCCTTTTAATTTTAGAGAATATTTTTGTTGCCTTTAATTTTAAGAAAATACATACTAACACGTGTCACATAGTTATATTAGTAGAAGACATGATATTTGATATTATCCTTATGTTAGATGTATTTCGTGAGACTTTTCAACATGATTTGAAATTGATTAGTGAGATATTGACCTAGAAAACCTTAGAATAATAGTGGAGACTTAACCCTTGTGAGTTTTGAGTCATTCTTTATTTTTTGAAGGTTATTAGATACACTCTGATTTTTCTCGAGTCCGCATTATTTCATTGATGATCTCATTATTCTTGACTTTCTTATTGGTTGCTTTAAGAACGACATAAAAATTGAATTTTTACACTAGAACTTCTTGCTATATTTTGTTGAGATGTTCTAGTACCAACTAGAACTTATGAAGTGATATAGGCATTTTTTTCTTTAAACCAATTTTTTTAGCCTTTTAGCCTACCCCATAATAAATATCCATTTGCAGCCCTTTGAGCCTTTAAATAGCCTTCTCTTTGTTATCACCATTCCCAATACTTACTCAAATCAAGGAGTAATACCTCTATTATTTTATCCTTACCCAATTTTCTGAGAATGTATACGGTGAGATATATTTATGAAATGGGCAAATAGGAAGAGTTGAAAATAGATATTTCATGCTCCCTCGAAGTAAAAGTGTTCAATTGTATACATGGGGAAAAGCATGTAGTGACAAAAAAAAAGTTGAAGAAGAAAAAGTTAATGGTGTACAACATTGATTTGTTCTTCAATACCCTATGTGTTTATTCAAAGGGTGTAGCCATTCTCAGAAAATTTTTGTATCCTTTTTGTCCATTATTGTTTGCCATAATCCAAGCCCCATTACAACCTAGTAAAGACCTAATTGATCTTAAGTGAAAGTTGGTTTAATAGATGTGGAGATTGAATAGGCAAGAACTATGATGTTTGATTCAACATTCTCAAAAGTAATCAATATTCTTGCCCATGAGATCATATTCATTTCACTCTTTAAAAATTTCATTTTTCATGATAATTATATGTGAGACGTTTGCATATTCCATAGTTTACATCTTTTTCCTCACATATAAACTGAGTGTCCAATCTCTGAGTGTTTTATTTCTGAATGACAT
Source organism: Berberis vulgaris (assembly GCA_963556465.1). NCBI lineage: Eukaryota > Viridiplantae > Streptophyta > Magnoliopsida > Ranunculales > Berberidaceae > Berberis > Berberis vulgaris. Next base: position 37,657,154 of record OY747133.1, on the reverse strand, counting down.
GAGATATTTGTGGTCGAAGCGTACTTTCGAAAGGTTATCTTGTCACATCTTTACTATGAGATGAAGAGTTATGTTGATAAGGTTTCACACACACACACTTCGAGTTGAGAATGATTTTGAAATTTATTTAACCTTTAGATACTATTAAATTATTGTACTCTATTGATATACTATTGTGACATTATTAGTTCGTTGTTTTTCTTGAATTTAAGCAATTAGAAAATTACTCTAAGGAAAATAAAGGGGAATGCCCATGTTTTTAGAAAATAGATTTTGTTTTATTGAGTTAGTAATGTTTGGGGGTAACATTTCTGGAAACCCTCACGAGACTATAACTCATCCTCTAGAGGTTAGTCTAGAGGTTTTAAGCCTTGTTGCACGTTAAGGTAAGTGCAACCGTGATTCCTACGAAAGTGAGTTAGGATTTTATTCTTAATTTTGTTTTACTCGAGGAGTAGCAAAATGTAGGTTTGGGGGTATTTGATATTCACATAATTATTACATAATATACCTGCTAATTTATATTTGTTAGTGTTTCGATTAGTGTATTTTAGTTGAATTATTTTGTTTTTGTATTTTTGTAGGATTTTGAGTTTAAATGACAAAAGTGCATTGGCGTGGTGAATTTGGAAATTCACAGACAAATTGACGAAGTGGAGCGGGAGACACTCAAGTCAAAGATTAATAAAGAGAACCAAAGAATAAAAAAATAAAGGAATTTAGCTTTGAATTTTGGTGGAACAAAGAAGTAATATGGATGAAAATAGCCAAACCCACCTTTCAAGGGGTGAGACTTCTTTTGTTTGCAATTTGTATTTGGTTCCAATAAGAAGTCTGTTTCTTTTTACCACAAATACAGCAACAACCCCAATTTGTATGGGGCTTCCAATTGGGTTTCCAAAGGAGTTTAGTTTCTTTTTTAATACAAAAACAATAGAGAATACAGGAAGGAGGAGACGCAGGACAGAACAGAGGAGAGTGCGCAGTGCAGCGAAGACGCTGTCCAGGACAACAGAGAAGACGATGTCCAGGTATGCAACAACAGATAACGCATGCAACAGCAAGAAACCCAACAACAAAAGACGATGTCCAGCAGTGAGGACGCTATCCAGGGTACGCATCGCTAATCCACCACGCGCTGCCATGCAGATGAAGCTCCACACCGCTGTTGCTGTCATCACCTTCACCATGTGTCACTAAACTCCACGCAAGGCGAAGGGATGAACTCCTAGATGTAACGCACTTAATTGGTATTTGATTCATTTTATGCTTTCACGATGAATAATGGTGTTTATGATTTTCACTTTTATTTAATATAGGAGTTTATGTTATTTTAGTGACAAGGATTTCATCAACTTCTTCGTAGATTATTATTCCGGTGGTTGTCTTTTTCTTCTCCATGTAAGTCTAGTCATGTTTTTCTTATGTGTGGAATTTTAAAGATCAACTAATTCCGGTAGGTTAGTTATAGGTGATTGTCTTTTATTACGTTATTGTCTCCGGATATATCGTAAATTTAGTATATCATATATGACCAACATTTGTGCTTTCTAGAAAAAGTGAAATCTAAAATCCATTTACATTAGAATATATTGGTGCATTAAAGACTATTTTTCCGATTATGTTGTTTGGGATGTGAAACACATAATTGAGTCATCATAGCGAATCAATACTAGTTGGCACGTGAAATCTAGGAGGGATTCTTCGAACATTGTGACTTTTCTAAACTTGATTTTTATTAAACTAAATTCCATTTCATATTTTAAAATTGCTAGAATTTCTTAAATTTAGTTTCGCGTAGTTCTTCTTCCTTGACCTTGTTTTGTAGATTGTTTTTCCTCGTTGAATCGACACCCCAATCTTTACTGCAATTGACCGCGTGTATTGTTTCGGCGTAATCAGTACTTTATACAAAGTTGAATTTGTTGACAAATATCCAAACCTACTCTTTTATTTTTCTTCAAATTGCATGAATGACCTCAGTCATGTTTGATAAAATCTACATTACTAAAATTGGTACCGGCAGATCCTTTGAGAATTCCATTAAGTAATCATCCTTTGCTACATTAAGAAATATACTGAATAAAAAAAAATTAAATTGTTAATTTCCAAAAAAGGAGGAAATAAAAAGAAAATAAGAACACAATCAGCCTTATTAAAAAAAAAAAAAAAACTTGCCCAGACCCCGCCCAAACCAGCCCATACCCGCCTAGACCCGCCCAGACCCGCCTAGCCATGAATCTAGGCATTTCTCTATCGCCTAGCGCCTAGGCGGCCGCCTAGGCTGATTTTTAGAACACTGCCTTTGTGTGTGATTCCTTCCATTACATAGGCGAGTTTGAGATCTTTCCGTAGGTAGCTTATATGCTTAATTTGAGTAAGGACTGAAGCAGATATGTGTTTGAATTTAGGTACTTGAATTATGTTTTGCTGAAATTTTAAGTATGAAGTAAGCACGTAATGAACAGGGTATCAAGACCTGATTGTATTTTCTACCTTAGGAATAAATTATGTATAAATCTTGCATATTTAGAAAGTAGAAGGTAGGTGCTTTCTAAAGGTATAAGGATTGCGGTTTTTTTGGTAGAAAAACGTGACTTGTGTGTGTATTTGAATCTACCCTGTTGGACTGAAATTGTTCTAGAAAATCTCTTCCGATGAAGAAGACGATGACATCAATATGTTTGACTCAAGTTTTGACTGACTTTAAAATTTTAATCGTAACTCTGTTTTTTTCGCTGTTTTCACCGTTGATATCGTTGTGTCAAAATTTAATTATGTAATAACTTTATTTTATATTCTAAAAATTTTCAATTTTTTGTATTTTAATATATTCTATCCTCGTGATGCGTGTTTAACGTCATTTAGGTCATTTTACTTCATATGTGATTATGTAGGATTTGGACGTCTAGTTATGGCCTAAATAGGGTTGAAGGTTTAATTTTGGGTTTTTTGCCACGTATGCTTATAAGTAGTCTAGGCTTATGGGCTCATGGAGTCTAATTTCCTTATTAGGATTTAATTTGTATATGCAAGATTGAGGTTCGGTAGAGGAGTTAAATGATCTTTGGGTTTGTGTCTCTGTGATGATTTATGTAAGAAATGTGTGAACTTTCTACCTTTTATTTATTAGTCTTTTATTAAATTGATGGGTATCATTTTAGGTAATCCCTTATGTGATTTTAGGCATGTTTGAGAATGAATTTGTGTTATTTGTAGTGTTCTAAAAAATACCTAGGCAGTGCGGCGTTAGAGAAACACCCAGATTAACGGCTGGGCGGGTTGAAAAATTGGGTAGGCGCCTAGGCGGGGTCTAGGTGGTCTGGGCATGTTTTTTTTTTTGCCTTGTTGCAGAAATTTATGTGAACAAGGAGTTGAGATTGGTTGTTTTCAGGCTGACGAAAGTGGATGCTGAGACAAATTTGAATAAGGCTGATTGTGTTCTTATTTTATTTTTCTTTCCCTTTTTTTTGGAAAGAAACAATTTAATTATTTTTTATTCAGTATATGTCTGAATGTAACTAATGATGATTACTTAATGGAATTTTTAAAGGATCTGCCGGTACCAATTTTAGTAATATAGATTTTATCAAACATGACTGAGGTCATTCATGCAATTTGAAGAAAAATAAAAGAGTAGATTTGGATATTTGTCCACAAATTCAACTTTATATAAAGTACCCATCATGACCAACTTCAGTCATTTGAGTTTTAATAATTTTTGTTCATGATTGTTAATTTTTCATGTTTATAAATTTTGCATATGTATCTTGGCATTAAATTGGATGTAATTGATAAGGTATTATGCTTAAATTTTATAAATCATTAAAGTTATAATACAAAACCTAAAACCGCCTAGGCCCTTGGGCTCTAGGCACCTGCACGCCGCCTGCCCACCGCCTAGCGCTTTTTAGAACACTGGTTATTTGTGTCACAAATGTGTGAACTTTACCATTTTGATTTGTTTGATGTGTGGGTTTTTCCTAACTTGGCTTTTCTCATTAGCTATAATTTTCAGTTAATGTTCTGATAATTTGTTTGGGAAAATGCTAAGATGTTCCCAACAATAATTGGATGATATTGTGGTTAAATGGTTTATGATTTGACAATATGTCAAATGCTATGCTTCCCCAAAAGACTTGGTCAATTTACTTATGAATGACAAAATGTCATTGTGATGGAATTTTGAAATACCAAAAACAAATGATACTGAGAAACTTTGATTCCTAAAAATTTAATTACATGTAATTGTATCAGTTAGAACTACCACATCTCTTATTGTTTATGTTTTCCTTCTACTATAGAGAAACTAAATTACATTCGTGTTGGGTCTTCCAGTGTAGGGTACCCCATTCTTATAGAGAAACTAAATTACCTTCGAATTGGGTCTTGCAAAAAGGTTGTGATTTTGAAATGCCTAAAATAGGCTTGATTATTTATGCGTAAAATGTGATGTGACATATGCACATTGATAGCCCAAGAGTGGCTTTTAATACTCATATAGTTAGGAGTATCGGTGATGCATGTCTGTATGTGATATGTCCCTACTTTGGCATGGATGACAGAGATGTCCTTTTTATATGAGAGAGGCATACAGACATGTATGTTTGGCCCGAATGTGGTGCGAATGTCGTATCATCTAAGTGACCAGTCTGTTAAAAATTAAAATTAATAATATCATTAAGTCAAATAATGTATGGTCACTTTTGTTTTAATTGATAAAATACCAACTATTTGAGAAGTCATATTATATTGTTTCAAACCCTTTTCATTCAGGATGACAAATCTACTAATATTACTGCAGGTCATACTTGCCATGGTTAACCATTACAGAGTAAGTATAGGTGAAATGAATATTTATTTTAATAACGATAAAAACATATTGGATGATATGATGGCCTCGTTGAGGATTTAAATTCTTTGAACTGTGATTTTCTTGCATAACACGTCTGCCTCATTGAGAAACTTCCTGTTCGAGTGGTTGTTTATTGTTAGTGTTTGATTTTATGTTATCAATCGTGGACTTATTGATTTTAGTTTGTTTAAGGTTTGAGAATATGTGGGCAGCCATTGGAGTTTTCTATAGTTGAGGCGAACGTCAAAGAGTTTCCGATTAGAATTTTATTTTGTTTGTTTCAATTTTTAAGTTGTTTTAGGGCTAGTGCTAAATGTTTATGTTGTTATTGAATTTTACACGTTCCGAGTTTTGGGGAAACGAATAATCCTACGTGGATATAAAGATTTTCATTTTCTCATAAATTGGGGCATGACAGTTTCGTATCAGAGCATTTAGCTAGGCTAGTCTGGGATAGGGTCTAAGTGATCCTCATAATGTTTTTTTTTCAAGAATCTAGTGATGAGATTCCTTCGACTTGAGTCTGTGTGAGTAATCCTTTTTTTTATGTTATTATTTTCATGAAATTATTTCATCTAGTTTTCCTTTTAATGGGTTGCTATTTGTATTATTCAGTTAGCCCATTCAACGAATCTCGGGACAAGTTTCCTTTTAAGTTGTATATATTGTAACACCCATACTTTTTCAATGACAATAAATATTTATGTATCTAAAATTCATTTTAAGTTTTATTTTAAAATATTACTTCGTTTCTTAATTTGTAATTTTTGAAATTTATCTAATTCTCTTACCTTTTGAATCCTGGGACGAGATTCCATTTAACATGTTTATAATGTAACGACCTATAATTTTTAGCAATTTTCTTAAAATATTTTTTCCTAATTAAAATTATTTTTGGATTAGAGAAAAGAAAATGTGGTGCAAATATAAGTTTGCTTAAAACCCTAAGTTAATAGGGGTTAAGCTAAATATGGTATAATACTTTCTCCTGTCACTCGTAAAGGAAGTTTGTGAAAAAAAGGGAGAAAAAGAATTGGAAAAAAAAAAAAAGAGTAATAGAGAAGAGAGATCGGATGGATTTTTCTTTGGGATGCTTGAGGGGTTTTTATTGGAGTATTGCGACGAGGAAGAGATTTCGTGGTTTGAAAATCAGAAAATTCCGTTACTGGTGAGTAGATATCTTCCATCTGAACATTTTCAATCAATCAGGAGAGATTGCCATACGTTTTTACAATTTTTTTAATGTGCGAATTTGGGGATTTAAATTCTGTTTTGATGTGAGTAACCGAGTTTCTTTCCATCCCGATATTTCCTGATTCTGTGAATACCTTTGTGTGTGAATGCTTCCATTTCAAAGATGAGTTTGAAATCTTTACATAGGTATCTTATATGCTTCATTTGAGTAAGGATTGAAGGAGATATATGTGTTTGAAGTTTGGTACTTGAACTGTGTTTTGCCGAAATTTTAAGTCTGAAGTAAGAACGTAATGAACAGGGTATGAAGACCGGATTGTATTTTCTACCTTAGGAAGAAATTTTGTAGAAATCTTGCATATTTAGAAAGTAGAAGGTAGGAGCTTTCTAAAGATATAAGGATAGCGGCTTTTGGCTGAAAAACATGACTTTTATGCGTGTTTGAATCTACCCTGTTTGACTGAAATTGATAAAGAAGACGATGACATCAGCATGATGTCATCTATTTGACTATAGTTTTGACTGAATTTAAAATTTTAACTGTAACTCGGTTTTGTTCGCCGTTTTCACCGTTGCGATCGTTGCGTCAAAATTTAATTTTGGAATAACTTTATTTTATATTCTGAAAATTTTCAATTTTTTGTATTTTAATATATTCTGCCATGTGATGCGTGTTTAACATCATTTAGTTCATTTTCCTTCATATGTGATTATTTATGATTTGGACGTCTAGTGACGACCTAAATGGGGCTTGAAGGTTTAATGTTGAGTTTTTGGTCATGTATGCTTATAAGTAGTCTAGGCCTTATGGGCTCATGGAGTCTAATTTCCTTATTTAGATTTAATTATGTATAGGCGTGATTGAGGTTCAGTAGAGGAGTTAAATGATCTTTGGGTTTGTGCCTTTGTGATGCTTTATGTAAGAAATGTGTGAACTTTCTACCTTTCATTTATTAGTCTTTTATTAAATTGATGAGTTTCATTTTAGGTAATTCCTTATGTATTTTAGGCATGTTTGAGAATGAATTTGTGTTATTTTGTGTCACAAATGTGTAAACTTTATCATTCTGATTTGTATGATGTGTGGGATTTTTCTAACTTGGCTTTTCTCATTAGCTATCATTTTCAGTTAATGTTCTGATAATTTGTTTAGGAAAATGCTAGGATGTTCACCAAAATAATTGGATGATATTGTGGTTAAATGGTTTATGATTTGACAATATGTCAAATGCTATGCTTCCCCAAAAGACTTGGTCGATTTATTTATTAATGACAAAATTTCATATTGAAGGATTTTCGAAATATCAAAAATAAATGATACTGATAAACTTTGATTCTTGAAAATTTAATTTACTTGTAATTGTATCGCTTAAAACTACCACATCTCTTATTGTTTATGTTTTCCCTCTCCTATAGAGAAACTAAATTGCCTTCGTGTTGGGTCTTGCAGTGTAGGGCACCCCTTTCTTATAGCAAAACTAAATTACCTTCGGATTGAGTTTTGCAGAAAGGGTGTGATTTTGAAATGCCTAAAATAGGCGTGATTATTTATCCGTAAAAAATGTGACGTGACTTATACACATTGATAACCCAATAGTTTCTTTTGTTACTCATATAGTTAGAAGTATTCGGTGATGCATGCCTGTATGTGATATGTCCCTACTTGGGCATGGATGACGGAAACATTCTCGTTTAATGAGAGAGGCATACGGGCATGTATGTTCGGCACAGAGGTGGTGCGAATGTGGTATCGTCTAAGTGATCAGTCCGTTAAAAATGAATAATATCATTTTTGTTAAATAAAGTATGGTCACTGTTTTTTTAATTGATAAAATACCAACTATTTGAGAAGTTATATTATATTGTTTCTAACCCTTTTCATGCAGGATGGCAAGTCTATTAACATTACTACAGGTCATACTTGCCATGGTTAAGCGTTACAGAGTAAGTATAAATAAAATGAATATTTACTTTAATAATGATAAAAACATATTAAGATGACCTGATTGCCTCATTGAGGAACTAAATTCTTTGAACTGCGATTTTCTTGCATAACACGTCTGCCTCATTGAGGAACTACTTGTTCGAGTGGTTGTTTATTGTTAGTGTTTGATTTTATGTTTTCAATCGTTGACTTATTGATTTTAAGAATGAAGATTACTGACACTAGCTTTATTACTGACCCAAGTGAGCTTTTGCTTCTTGGGTACATTCCTTTCGGAATGTAGTCAATTAGTTTGTTTCAGGTTTGAGAATTTGTGGGTAGCCATTGGAGTTTTCTATAGTTGAGGCGAACGTCAAAGAGTTTCCGATTAGAATTTTATTTTGTTTGCTTCAATTTTTAAGTTGTCTTAGTGTTGGTGCTAAATGTTTATGTTGTTATTGAATTATTCATGTTTCGAGTTTTGGGGAAACGGATAATCCTACATGGATATAAGGATTTTAATTTTCTCGAAAATCGGGGCCTAACAGTTTACTATCAGTGCATTTTGTTAGCCTAGGCTGGGATAAATTCTAGGTGATCATGGGAATGTTACTGGTGAGTACGAGTGTAGAAGTCTTGATATAAAGTGACAAGGTTGAACCTTGAAATTTTAGTATTGTTTCTTTTTTCAGGAATCTAATGATGAGATTCCTTCAACTTGAGTCTACGCAAGTAATCCTAACTTTCTTTTTATGTTATTATTTGCGTGAAATTATTCCGTCTAGTTTTCCTTTTAGTTAGCCCTTTCAGCGAATCTCGGGACGAGATTCCTTTTGAGTTGTATATATTGTAACACCCGTACTTTTTCAATGACAATAAAAATTTATGTAACTAAAATTCATTTTAAAATCTTAGTTTGTTTGCCAAGTTGTATTTTTTAAAATTCACCTAATTCTCTTGCCCTTCAATCTCGGGACGAGATTCCATTTAACATGTGTATAATGTAACGACCTCTAATTTTTAGTAATTTTCTAAAAATATTTTATCCTAATTACAATTATTTTTGAATTAGAGAAAAGAAAATGTGGTGCAAATATAAGTTTGCTTAAAATCATAAGCTAATAGGGTTTAAGCTAAATATGGGTTAATACTTTCTCTAGTCACCCGTAAAAGAAGTTTGTGAAAAAAAGGGAAAAAAGGAATTGAAGAAGAAAAAAAAAGTAATGGACAAGAGAGATCAGAAGGACTTTTCTTTTGGGATGTTTGAGGGATTTTTCTTGGAGTATTGCGACGAGGAAGAGATTTCGTGGTTTGAAAATCTGCAAATTTTGTTACTGATCAGTAGATCTCTTCCATCTGAACATTTTCAATCAATTAGGAGAGATTGCCATACGTTTTAACAGTTTTTTTTGTGTGAATTTGGGGATTTAAATTCTGTTTAGATGTGAGTAATCGGGTTTCTTTCCATCACGATATTTCCTGATTCTGTGAATACATTTGTGTGTGATTGCTTCCATTACAAAAATGAGTTTGAGATCTTCCCATAGGTAACTTTTATGCTTCATTTTAGTAGGGATTGAAAGAGATGTGTGTTTAGAGTTGGGTACTTGAACTGTGTTTTGCTGAAATTTTAAGTTTGAAGTAAGAACGTAATGAATAGGGTATGAAAACCTTATTGTACTTTCTACCTTAGGAAGAAATTACGTATAAATCTTGCATATTTACAAAGTAGAAGGTAGGAGCTTTCTAAAGGTATAAGGATTGCGGTTTTTAGTTGAAAAACGTGACTTGTGTGAGTGTTTGAATCTACCCTGTTGGACTGAAATTGTTCTGGAAAATCTCTTCAGATGAATAAGACGATGACATCATCTGTTTGACTCTAGTTTTGACTAATCTTTGACTGACTTTAAAATTTTAACCATAACTCTGTTTTGTTCGTCGTTTTCACCGTTGCGATCGTTGTGTCAAAATTAAATTTTGAAATAACTTTATTTTATATTCTGAATTTTTTTTTAGTATTTTAATATATTTTGCGTTGTGATCCATGTTTAACGTCATTTAGGTCATTTTACTTCATATGTGATTATATAAGATTTGGTCGTCTAGTGATGACCTTCATGGGCCTTGGAGGTTTAATGTTGAGTTTTTGGTCAGGTAAGCTTATAGGTAATCTAGGCCTTATGGGCTCATGGAGTCTAATTTCCTTATTTAGATTTAATTATATATAGGCGTGATTGAGGTTCAGTAGAGGAGTTAAATGTTTTCTGGGTTCCTGTCTTTGTGATGGTGTATGCAAGAAACGTGTGAATTTATACCTTTGATTTATAAGTCTTTTATAAAATTGATGGGTTTCATTTTAGGTAATCCTATATGTGATTTTAGGCATGCTTGAGAATGAATTTGTGTTATTTGTGGCATTTTGTGTCACAATATGTGAACTTTACCATATTGATTTGTTTGATGTGTGGGTTTTTCCTAACTTGGCTTTTCTCATTAGCTATCATTTTCAGTTAATGTTCTGATAATTTGTTTAGGAAAATGCTAGGATGTTCTCCAAAATAATTGGATGATATTGTGGTTAAATGATTTATGATTTGACAATTTGTCAAATGCTATGCTTCCTTAAAAGACTTGGTCAATTTATTTATGAATGACAAAATGTCATTGTGAAGGAATTTTGAAATATCAAAAATAATTGATACTGATAAACTTTGATTCCTGAAAATTTAATTACATGTAATTGTATCACTTAGAACTACCACATCTCTTATTGTTTATGTTTTCCCTCTCTTATAGAGAAACTAAATTACCTTCGGATTGGGTCTTGCGGAAAGGTGTGATTTTGAAATGCCTAAATTAGGCTTGATTATATATCCCTAAAAAATGTGACGTGACTTATGTGCATTGATATCCCAAGAGTGGCTTATGTTACTCATATTGTTAGGAGTATACGGTGATGCAGGCCTCTATGCGATTTGTCCCCACTTGGGCATGGATGATGAAGAAGTCCTCTTTTATATGAGAGAGGCATACATGCATGTATGTCCGACACGAAGGTGATGCGAATGTGATATCGTTTAAGTCATCAATCCGTTAAAAATGAATAATATCATTAAATCAAATATTGTATGGTCACTATTGTTGTAATTGATAAAATACAAACTATTTGAGAAGTCATATTATATTATATTTAATCCCTTTCAAGCAGGATGGCAAGTATACTAACATTACTGCAGGTCAGATTTGCCATGGTTAGCCATTACAGAATAAGTACAGGTAAAATAAATATTTACTTTAATAATGATAAAAATATATTAGGATAACATGATTGCCTCGTTGAGGAACTAAATTCTTTGAACTGTGGTTTTCTTGCATAATTTGTCTGCCTCATTGAGGAACTACCTGTTCGAGTGGATGTTTATTGTTTGTGTTTGATTTTATGTTATCACTCGTGGACTTATTGATTTTGGGAATGATGATTACTCAAACCACCTTTATTGTTGTTTGCTTATTGGGTACATTCCTTTTGAAAAGTAGCCAATTAGTTTGTTTAAGGTTAGAGAATTTGTGGGCACAATTGGAGTTTTCTATAGTTGATGCGATCGTCAAAGAGTTTCCAGTTAGAGTTTTCTTTTGTTTGTTTCAATTTTTGTCTTAGCGCTGGTGCTAAATGTTTATGTTGTTTTTGAATTTTTCACGTCCCGAGTTTTGGGAAAACGGATATTCCTTCGTGAATATAAGGATTTTTCGTTTTCTCGAAAATCGGGGCATGACACAAATACTGGAGTATAAGTCGTGCATGTAAACTCTCATGCATGGACAATATTCCGCAATGAATGAATCCCCAACAGATCTCGGAGTACAAGTTGTGTAGGAAAACTCTCACACATAGATGACTCCCAACAAGGAAAGGATCTCCAGCCAGATATCTTTCCCTAAACTACGCCACCAGAGGCATAGTCAAACAAAAACTCTCGCAGAACAAATAGGCCACAAGGTTGAGGAACAAAGGTACGCTACATAGCCCAATTTACAACATTACACATTTCTCAAGCTTTGTTTGACTTAAGCATCGGAGTGTCATCGGCTGCTACAACGTTGGTCTTTGGCTCACGTGTGTTTGTTGTCCAGGTCATGGTCAATGAAAACATGATTTGAAACCATCAGTTTAGCATCATCCGTGGGGAACGACAAATTTCCTAAGAAAACAGTGATAACACCCTTATATTACAGTCCAAAAAGATGGTAACCACGATATCTCGCAATAATGGAGAAATCGCTAAGCCCTCGAACGCTCGAACCGGTGCAGCGCCGACAGTTCTAGCGGTACTAGCCTTATGGAGAGAACAACCCCAAGCCCCACGCCGGTATCAGCTGCAACAGACTATAGGGTGGATCGACTGTCAGCCCAAGTGCAGTAAACCATGCAGGCGGTGGAAATGCTCACTCAGCAGACCCGCGAAAGGAAACATGGAGTTGGACAGAGCCTTGTCCCTAGAGGACATCGGAGAGCGCATTCAAAATAGCCAGTTTGCCCCGTTAGCTCTCAGTGGACTAACGGCAGTGGAGCGGTCTATGGAGACCCGACGACTAAGGCTGACAAACTCGTTTCAAAGAACCCCCTTCGGCTTGGGGCCACCAATTTGTATGAGTTGTACAACCTCACCCCTCGTCGTTCATGGATTACATCATGAACGAGCCACTGCCGAAGAAGTTCAGACCCCCAAAGCTGGAGTTTTATGACAGGACAACACACTCATCCCATTACTTACGCCATTACCAGCATGTGATGGCGCTTAAAGAATGATCTGAAGCAGTAATGTGACGAACATTCCCCACCAGCCTGAAGAAAGCAACACTGACCTGGTTCAACAGTCTCCCTCCGAAGTTTATTGACACATTTCAGACATTGGACAAGCGTTCTCCACTCGCTTTATCGGCAGTCAACAGATGACGGACCTGGAGCTTCCAATTGACATGACGAACTTGCTGAAAAACGCACAAAAATACATTACTCTCGAGGAGATGTTGGCCGCCAAAAAGAAGGGAGAAGCTGACAATAAATATCTTGGTCCCAGAGATAAAAATAAGGGAAAGAAACAAGATAACAACGACACAAATAAAATGAAGCAGAATGACAACAAATCATATTTTGTCCGCATAAGGCAAGATTAAGCCTCCAACTTCGTCGAATCCTAATCTTTCACTCCCATCAACTCCAGCTTGTTCGATAACCTCAATGCCATTAAAAATTAGGGAGGGTGAAGTGGCTCACCAAACCTCGGGGAAATCCCTCCCGGCGCGATAACGAAAAATACTGCTCATTTCACAAGGACAACGACCATGACATTGAGGATTGAAAGAGTCTCAGAAGCGAGATTGAGTAATGGATCAAGAAGGGCAAGCTCAAAGAATTCCGAGCTCGGAAAAAGACAATACCGAACAAAGGAAAGTAAAGATGTTGTCAAAGAAATTGAGAAAAAGGCGGCGAACATCATATATGTCCTTCACCGAGTGTGCTCGGAAGTCAAATAGTTCAATAGGTCCCGAAAGAGGACAATCAGCCAGATGCAGGCTCGGTCCACCTACGAAGACCAACAATTGCAACACGCTTGTGTCTAGAGCCCGATCCCGTTGCTGAGTTTCACGGACAGGAACCTCTAGGGCATCCACTGTTTTCATAATGACGCCCTGGTTATTTCAATTGTAATAACAAAGTGGGAAGTAAAGAGATCCTTGGTAGACACCAGAAGCTCCTTGAATGTTTTATTCTTCAACGCGTTCCACAACATGCAGCAAAATAAAGAAAACCTAATGTCTGCCAGTCACCCCATGGTAGGGTTCAGCGGGGAAAAGTGATTCCCTGTCGGGAAGATCAGACTAACGGTAGTGGCGGGAGAACCAAACCTTTAGAAAGTCATATTCCAAGAATTAGCAAAATGACTGATAAAGCTGTTGCGACATAATCATGATATTTTCACTTGGACGATGCGGCACATGGTGGGTGACCCCTTTGTAACCACTCATCGATTGGAGTTGACCCTGCCGAAAACACATAGGCAGAAGAAAATACCTATGGTTCCCGAAAGAAACCAGATCATAAACGAAGAGGTAGAGAGGTTACTCAACGCTGACATGATCAAGGACGCACGGTACCCAAACTAGCTGGCGAACACCTTCCTGGTAAAAAAAGAATGGGAAGTTGAGAGTCTGCGTAAACTACATAGACTTAAATAAGGGTTGTCCGAAAGACAACTTTCCACTTCCCCGCATCGATCAGATCATGGATGCCACGTTCGGACACAACCTTCTGAGTTTTTTGGACACCTATTCCTGATATAACCAGATAAAGTTACATCTCTCGTATCAACGACGTGTGATTTTGGATGTTCAAGGAAAAAATCATCAGGAACATGGAAGTCTATGTAGACGACAGTTCAAAAGCGTCCATAGTCCGAATCACATTGCCGACTTTGCTGCCAAAACATTCAATTAGCTTCGAAAGTATCAGATGAAGTTCAATCTGTGAAAATGCACCTTTGGGGTTGAGTCAGGTAAATTCCTAGGTTACATAGTGAACAGAAGAGGGATAGAAGCCGATCCAAAGCAGATTCAAGCTCTTCTTAGTGTAAAGTCTCCAACCATGATCAGGTAAGTTCAAAGCCTGACTGGGAGGGTGGCATCACTCAACAGGTTTATTTCCAAATCATCCAAGGAATGCCTCTCTTTCTTCAAGATTCTGAGAGAAAGCCAAGGTTCAGATGGGATAAAGAGTGCGAGCGAGCCTTCTAGAGTCTGAAAACATACATGGGAAGTACGAAACTACTTCCGAAATCGGTGCCAGGAATGACACTTTACTTGTATCTATCTGTCTCAAAGCATGCCGTCAGTTCAGCTCTTGTGTGGAACGATAAAGAAGTACAAAGACCAGTGTACTATGCCAGCAAAATCTTCATGGAAGTGGAAGCAAACTATTCGGATCTAGAGAAGCTAGTTCTGGCACTGGTCGTCTCCTCCAGGAAACTGTGTCTCTACTTCCAAGCCCACTCTATAACAGTTATGAGCAAACTTCCACTTCACACAGTACTACACAAGCCATAATTATTAGACAGTATGATTAAATAGTCAGTTGAACTATGAAAGTTTGATATCAACTATGCCCCAAGAATCATCATCAAAGCTCAAGCGTTGGCGGACTTCATCGCCGAACTTACCGCGGTGGGCAACAGGAGTCAGACGACTAGGAGCAGAGGTCAGACGACAAAGGTTGGACTCTATGCCGTGAACATGAGCGGAGCTGGAATCACTCTCCGCTCTCCAGGCGGATTCACCTTGGAAAAAGCTGTCATATTTGGCTTCCCCGCCTCAAACAACAAAACATAATACGAGGCCATCTTATTTGTCCTAAAGCTCACCAAGGGGATCATAGTAGATGAACTAACCATGTACAACGACTTTTGCCTGGTAGTCAACCAGGTCAAAGGGGAGTTCAACAGCAAAGATCTCAGGATGTTGGCTTACCACGAAAAGTGATCAACACTTTGAGCGTATTCAAAAGGTTAGAACTCCTACAACATTCTCGAGATGACAACGAAAAAGCCGACACGCTATCCAAGAAGGCCTCAGCCACGACTGAGATTTTAGATGGGCTCATCGAATTCTAGGAACAATCGAGTCTGGAAGAAGAAGAACCCAATGACGTCCGCGCGACAGACGTAAAGACAAGCTGGATGAATCCTATCATCGAGTACGTCAAGAACGGAATCTTCTCAGCTGAGAAGGCAGAAGCCAGAAAGTTGAAAAACAGGGAAATGCAATATACTTTCTAGAATGACAAGCTATATAGAATGTCATCCACGAGACCCTTACTTAGATGCCTGACCCCCTCAGAGGCAAACCATGTTCTTAGATAGATACATGAAGGCATATGTGGGAACCACCCGGGTAGGAGAACTCTGGCTCACAAAGCCCTAATCTTAGGGTACTATTGGCCGAAGATGCAGCCGGACGCCAAAGACACAGTCTAAAAATGTGACAAATGTCAGAGGTTTGCGCCATACGTACACATGCCCACTCATCCCTTGACTCCATGCCTGCCTCCACCAATAAGAAGTTCCTCCTCGTAACTGGGGATTACTTCACCAAATGGGTTGAAGTGGAGCCCTTGTTCAAGATAGACCAAAATCAAATCGAGAATTTCATATGGGCCTCCATCGTCTGCAAATTCAACATTTCAAGGACACTAGTCAGTGACAACAAAACTCAGTTCAAAGGAAAAAATGTTGAAAAACTATGCAAAAATCTTGACATCAGCCATCATTTCTTCTCGCCAGGACACCCACAACCCAAAGACCAAGCGGAAGTTACCAACATGACGATCTTGGAAGTGTTCAAAAGAAAACATGATGCAGCCAAGAGACGATGGGTTTCGACATAACCAGGAATCCTCTGGGCATATCGGACCACCAAAAAAAACACAATCGGGAAAACACCTTTCACCCTAGCTTACAGATCTGAAGCAATGGTCCTAGTGGAGCTAGAGATGTCGCTAGAAGACAACGGAAAGACTTTGAGTGTCAAATTAGACCTCCTTGAGGAAATGAGAGATGAGGCTTCCGCCAAGATAGCCGCTTACCAACAAAGAATGGCTCAGTACTACAATAAGAAAGTCAAGCCATGAGAGTTCAAAGTGGGAGACTAGGTAAAGAACCAGGCGCAGGCAAGCTAAACCAGAATTGGGAAGGGCCCTACAAAGTGACTAAGGTCAACAGACCAGGAACATATTGGTTAGAAGACATGAACGGTAAAAGCCTTAATCAGCCATGGAATGCAGAGCACCTTAAAAATATTATCAATAAAAGGCATTTGCTTTTACTAAGGTTCCACTGTTGTTTATCAAATCTAGTTGGATATCCAATCATCTATTACTATCTGATATGGAGCTGATCCATTCTCCATGTCAGACCATTTAGTTAGTTACATAAGTCAAGATACCCAAGTCAGACTTATCAAACTAGACCAAAGTTTAGTCAGCTTCGACTGATAGCGATAACTTTTGATTCGCTCTAACGCCTAGTCTGCCAAAAGCGGATGACAATGGCTTAGAAAGTGAGAGTCTAGTTAGAGCTCTTGGAGCCGGATCATGATGGCATGTAAGGGATCATTGTACTATCATAAACAATGGTAGCCGAACCTGAGCAAAGTTTAATTAGTTTCGACTGATAGCGATAACTTCCGGTCCGCTCTAACGCCTTGTCCGTCAAGAGCGGATGACAATGGTTTAGAAAGTGGGAGCTAGTCAGAGCTCTTGGAGCCTGATCATGATGGCTTGCCAGGGATCATTGTCTTACCATAGACAATGGTGGCCGAAACAAACCAAAGTTTAGTCAGTTCTAAGTGATGATGATAACTTTTGGTCCACTCTAAGCCTAGTTCACCAAAAGCAAATAACGATGGCTTAGAAAATGGGAGTCTAGTCAAAGCTCATGAAGCATGATCATGATGGCTTGCTAGGGATCATAATCCTACCATAGACAATGATGGCAGAACTTGACCCAAGTTTAGTCAGCTCGTGAAGACTATTGACAACAACTTCTAGTCCGACTTACAGCCTAGTCCGCCAAGAGCAGATTAAGATGGCCTAAGAAACCATAACTGTGACAGCTCCTGGATCTCCAATGAGAATTACATGTCAAAAGACCAATACGACATGGCAATGCAGAAAAGACTCAGCAGCTAAGTTCTAGAAAGTATAAGTGTGAAATACTACTTAACAAACTTTATTTCAATCATAACTTAAAGATTACAACTGTTGAGGACGATCCGCTCTAAAGGCCGAAGGGCCGATTACATTTGAAAAGATTACAGGGGATAAGGCAACATCATCAGAAGTCCATCCCGTATAGCCAATTGAGCGCGTTGGATCGGAAGCTTCTTCTTCATAAATCTTCACATAAGCAATTTTTTTGTAGTAAGCGAAGATAAAAACAAAGTCAGGGAATTCGTATTCGATTAGCTCTAGAAGATCCAGTCTACCCTAGGCAATCTGGACAAAATCCAGAATCTCCTAGTGTTTTTGTTCACGAGCTTCAGACTCGGCCAGACTCTTCTCCACCTTCTTCAGCCTGTCTGCAAGTACGATCGTCTGAGATTGCTCCTCTTCCAGTTGGTGCTTCAACGGATTTAGCTCCTCCAACACAAAAACAGGTTGATCCTCCTCTTTGCGGACACGACAAAGCCCGTCAGCAATTTCGAACTCAAGCTTTTGGCGTAAGGCAATCCATAAAGATTCAACTTGCTCCCTTTCAACAGCTTGGGCTCGCAGATCAGTCTGTGCCTTATCCGCCACTTCTCAAGCACACCTCAACCCCTCACGAGTACACCCCAGCTCCGCTTCAGCGGACCCAAGTTAGCCTTGGAAGATTTCAGCTCGGCTCTTAAGGCTTCCAACTTGGCCTCGAAATTAGATTGCGTGGCCTGCAATAACTCAGAGTCCGTAACAACACCAAACTCCCCAACCTGCTTGTTCAAGGACTCAATCCGATAGAGTGCGTCAGAATACGACTTCTGTAGATTGGCAAAACTCCTCTGTATGGCACACACTCTATTACGTGCAAACTCCACTTCGGCCCTCGCAAGGGCAACTTGATTAAGCAAAGACATCCCTGGTATTAAGTGCCTCTGGCCCTTATCGGCACGCTCCTCCATGGTCGTCCCCTCGGACACCGATTCTTGAGCATTCATCCACTCAAACCACCCACGGATCTTCTGCTCAGAGGCAGCTGGTGTGTCAACTACCCGGTGCCAACCTTTTACACTTGACTCTGAGCCAAAAAATATGATTCGGGCATCAGGGTGAAGCTTACTCTGATTCAAAAATACGCCCACTCCACCCTTAGTCGTCATCACAGTACCAAGAGTACCCTTTGACAATTTTTGTTTCCTAGCTGAAGCCTTCTTAGCTGGAGGCTCAGTCTGATGCCTTGCATTAGGGTCTGAGGGCATGAGAGAGGGAGGATATCCACTCCCTAGAACATCCACTTCAGCAAAGCGGGAAATAGAGCATTAGTAGCTTCAGTGGCAGGATCCAGATCCGTGGGCCGAACAGGTTGCGAAGATTCTACACCACCAGTGCCTGCCAACTCCGAATGGTCCCCCTCTAAGTCGACAACGGGGGTGGAAAATTCAGGAAAAACACCCTGCTCTTCCTGAACTATCTCCCAGGCAGACTGAGCATGCCCAGACTCCGCAATGGTCACCTCTCTTTCCAGCGAAACCAGCGGATGAGAAGAAAGAACGGTGTTGGGATTACCTCGCTTTTTCTTGGGCAATTTTTTCCCTCCCTTAAGCCCAAGAAGGTCAAGGTGGGGACTGACCGGGTTTCTTTTCCTGCTCTGCTGTCTACTATGGATAGGGAGCTTGTGGAGAATTATGGGTCAGTGGTACCCTATCATGCTCCTGAGGAGTCAGTGCCCGAGCTGACAATCCAACTCTTTGCCCCTTGCCCTGACAAAGGGTTGAGAGGGGTGCGAGACTGATCCCTGACCCCAACGTTCTTCATGGCGACGTTTGTGTCAACTTTCGCGGCTCGGGCGCTATCTACCTCAGCTCTGACAATCAACACATGTGGCACCAAGAAGTCGATCAGAGAAACGACTTCGTGCAGCTTCTGAGAAGGTCATTTTCTTGGCTGGTTGATCGCCCGCCATTGGAGGAGATCCCCGTGGGGGACCACCTCAATCAAGGGCTGAAGCAAATTATGCAAGTGAAATATCGTTTGTGTTTTTGTCACTGGCATTTTAACTACGGTTTTTGTTTGTAACCTTGTCTTAGAGCTATTTGAAGCCGTTGAGATCGCTGACCAACAAGGTTGCTGCTAGTAAGTTGGAGTTGCTGGACTATATTCAGAAAAATCATGAGGATTGTGAAGTCTCCACTTACAAACAAGTGGCCTTCGCCCACATTGAGGAGGTGGACGACTCCTCTTCTTCTCCGCTGGGTGGCCATGAGGTCGTTCCATCTGTCACGACATGACTCCCAATCTTGGTGTTCTAGAACCTGCTGCCGACCTGAGGCCGTTCTAGATTATGAAATGCAAGAAGATATTCCTGACTCTGTTCCCATCGTTTGAGCGGTTTAATGTACTGATCATAAAATTTTATATAAAAAAGTTTCATTTTCTTTATATTCACATTGTAGCTATCGTACTTGCCACTTCTAATTCTTGCTTAGATTAGGTTGAGTAGACGAGTGTGTCCACTCCCACTTGAAGTAGGGTTTTAGTCTGGACTAGAGCCATTTCTTGGCTTGTCGTGCATAACTATTTTTGCATTGAAGACTGGACTTCCTTGATAGTCTCTGATTCTATACAGTAGCTAGGTTGCTTGAGAAACTAGTTCTGCTGAACTGGAAGTCGGTACCATATACTTACAGTCCTGTCAATCTTGATGAGGACTTTGAGTTGAAGGGGAGTCATTTTTACCTTTCTGGGCTGGACTTCCATAATAAACATCACTCATGAACAAGATTTAGGTTGTTGAGGAATCATTTGTGCCCGGGCTAGATCCTATGTTCGTCTAGCTCAGTCTTTGAGAGGACTTGAACTAAAACAAAGTCATATATGTCTGTCTGGGCTTGACTTCATGATAGACTCCAATCCAAAACAGGAGTTGGGTTATTGAGGAACCGCATTTATCCGAACGGGCTCGACTCCTATACTCATCTGACTTAGTCCTTGAGAGGACTTGAGCTGGGAAGTAGTCATCCCCGCTCATATTGGCTAGACCTCGTAATAAATCCCAATCCTAAATAGGAATTGGGCTGTTGAGGAACCATCTTTGCTCGAACGTGCTAAATTCTTGTGCTCATCTAGTTGAATCCTTAAAAGAAATTGAGCTTGGAAGAAGTCACCACTGCTCGACTGTGCTAGACTTCATAATAGACCCCAATCTGAAACAGGAGTTGGGAGCTGAGGAACCATCTTTGCCGAACGAGCTAGATTCCTGATAAGCGGATTAGGTCACTTATTGGGATAGTTTGTTGATATCCTGAACATGATTAGACATGGCCTCTATGCACCATCTTGGTGCCTCAGACTATATTATCTCGGTGTGGTGAGTCATCAACAGACTGGACTCGAATCACCTTTCGGTGCCATTTTTCTTTAAGCAAACTAGGCTTGGCCATTGTGCGCCATTTTGGTCCCCATGAATGGACCGAGCTTATTTTGAGTGGTGAGTTGCTCGTGGTCTGGGCTCGGCCTACTGTATCGTACCTTGGTTCCTTAGGTGGACTAGGTCCCTTATATGACAGGTTGCTGGTTCCTTTAATAGAGATAGGTCTGGTTGTTGTGCGCCATTTCGGTCCTCGTGATAGGATCGGTTTTTATTGCAATGAACTCTCCATGGACTAGGCTCGGCCCATTTTTGGCGAATGGTCCGTGGACCGAGTTCTGTCTGTAGGTGTCTTTCTGTTGTACTTGAGGCAGACTAGGTCAATTGTGTTGCAAGTTGTCGCTATCCTGAACATGACTAGGCTCGATCGCTGTGCGCCATTTTGGTCCCTGTGTTCGGACCAAGCTTTTTTAGCGTGAGCTGTCCTTGGTTTATGCTCGGTCCGCTATACGGTACCTTGGTTCCTTAGGCGGACTAGGTCACTTTTGTGACAAGCTGTCTTCGCCCTTAATAAGATTAAACTAGGTCGTTGTGCACCATTTCGGTACCCGTGAACGGACCAGACCCTTCCGCGATGGTCAGTTGTCCGTGAACTGGACTTGGCCTGCCGTGTGTCATCTCAATTCTTGTAGGTGGACTAGGCCACTTAGTTAGGACCAACAAGTCAGACTAAATATTTAAATTAAAAAATCTCCTTCTCCGATCACCAAGTCGGACAACAAAGTGTATGTTGGTAGTCAGGACCATCAAGTCAGACTAGATATTTAAATTCAAAAATCTTCTTGTACGATCACCAAGTTGGATAACGAAGTATATTTAGCCAGTGAGGACCACCAAGTCAGACTAGATATTTAAATTCAAAAATCTTCTAGTCCAATCACCAAGTTGGACAACAAAGTTATGCAGCTATTCAGGACCACAAAGTCAGACTAGATATTAGAAAATCTTCTTGTCTGATCACCAAGTCGGTCAATGAATTGTATTTAGCTAGTCAGGGCCATCAAGTCAGTTTAGATATTTAAATTCAAAAATTTTCCTGTCTGATCACCAAGTCTAACAACAAAATGTATTTAGCTAGTCATGACCAAGGATTGTGATTTCGTTTTTCGAGTTAAATTCGGTTTCTCGATTTTAAGAAAAATTTCGGTGTGTAAAGAAAAAACGTAAAAAATTTCGAGAATATAAAAAATATATATAATAGATTTCGAGGGCATATACATGATAAAAAGTTACTAACTATGAGCTAGTTTTGAATTTTTAATGCGAAATTATCTTATTAACTTTCAATATGACTGGAAACAAATTCTTATATAATTAAGCCAAACTTAACATTAATTGAATGAAATAATCAAGGTTTAAAAATTACAACAACTTGAGTGGTCTAACACATATTGGACCCCAATAAAACTATTAAATGAAGTACAAATATATCTACAACAAACTCTCTCCCAAATCCCTCCACGTGAATCAATGAGAGCAAAAAAAAAAAAAAAAAAAAAAAAAAAAAATACAAACAACCCAGCCAAAGAGAGAGAAACTAAAAAAGCAAAACTAGCTTCCCAAGACCAAAACCCATAACCCAATAAACTCTTCTTTTTTGAGTTTCCTTCCAGTCTCATCATTGTTTGCTTTCTCTTCTCTCACTGTCGGTTCTTAGGTTTGCCAACTACTGAATTTGTGGAAGGAGGAAGAAGACGCAGTCAAGCAGGAAGGAGGAAGACAATCATGCAGGGAGGAGGAATACGCATTCACTCAGCAGAAGGAAGACGAATTGTGTCGAAAGTTTTCGACAAAAAACTGTAAAATTGTTTTTTTTTTTTTTTTGTGGTTTCAGGCGAAATTTACTATATTTTTATGGTGGTTTTGAGAGAAATTTACGAAATAGAGTGAAAAATCCCTCGAAAAACTATAGATTTCAATTTTGAAAATTTTCTTTTCATAATTTAGAATAATCAAAAATTTCTCCGAAATTTCGCGAAATCTCATTATTTGGTCATGATCACCAAGTTAGACGGGACATTTACTTTAAAAATTTTCTTGTCTGATCACCAAGTCGGATAATGAAGTGTACATAACTAGTCAGGACCATTGAGTCAGACTAGATATTTTATTGTATAAATCTTCTAAAGTCTGAAATATGAAGTTAGACATCGACGTGTGTTCCGTCAGACAGGACCACCAAGTCCACCTTTAGATTTCATTCAAAATCTTCTAAATCTAGACTACCAATTTATACAATGAAGTGTATCTATGAAGCCCGGGCCTCAAAGTAAGGCTACAATTATTATATTTCCTAAGTCTAAACTACCAATTTAGACTATGAAGTGTATCTACGAGCTCGAACCTCAAAGTCAAGCTACACTTATTATATTTTCTAAGTTTGAACTACCAAGTCAGGCTACGATGCGTATCTATGTGGCTAGGCCTAATACATTGTAACACCCGTAGATTTTACCTTGGCTAATTCACTGTGTTTCAAAATTTTTGCGATCTTCTGCAATGGTGTTAAAGTATTTGAATATAAATTTTCTATAAAAAAGTGTATTTGTGAAAATTGGGGTGGGTGCCCTCAGATTTCTTGTGGGGGCATATAGCCACCCATGTATAAATAGAAAGACCCTTCCTTCTTCTTCCCCCATTTTTTTCTCCCTCCCCTGCACGTCCCTTTCTGCTGCTCCGGCGATACGCTCCGCTGCGATCAAGTTTTGGAGCGGGTCACCGCCCCAAATTCTTTCATTTATCTTCTTTTCTCCATCCTTTCTCTCCCTTTTCCTTACCGTTTGATTTCAGCGCCAAAACAGGTTTGTAGAGATAGAGAGGGAGCTGATCGGAGCTGTCACCGGCTGTCCGACTAGCTCCGCTCCAATTCATCCCTCCGGTGATGTTGCCTGATGTGTTTGAATGGAGTAAACCCCAACATGCAGAGGGTGTTGTGTGGTTGGCTGAAAATTCTGAAATCCGTGGGTGCATGTTCGTTAGGGAGGTTCACTGGCCTGAATCCGAGTTGTAATCGTGTGGGTGAGCTGCAATCAGTTGTTTCGGGGTCTGTAGCACTGCTTCGGCCAGCCTTTAGCTTGTTGCACTATTTGGAGATGATCAGATCGGTGTAGGGGAGAGTTTTTGCCATTTTAGGGGTTTATAATGATTTCACTGAATTTTTGGTTTTCATTTGGGTGAACTGTCGAAGTTCGACCTGTTTTAGAAAACTTTCAGGTGCCAAATCATTGTTTTCACTGATTAGGCGCTTCGTCACGTTGGATTTGGGTTTCGGAAACCCATTCCGCTCAGGTGAGTAGAACTCATCTTTTTTTTTTAGGGTTGTCATTATGGTATTTTTAAGTATGTGCATGGTATTTGGTATATGAATGTGGTTTTGAATATTGCGTATAAAGAAAGATATGGAAATGTTGGTTGAAAGCCATGTGGTATGGTAGTCGCTCATGTTAAGAAATGAAAACTTGTATATAGTGGCTTATTTGTTGAGATTGCATAATATTTCATGACTTTTTGCTTTGATCAGTAAAATAACACATGAGAGTAATTGCATAATTAATCATTCATAGCATGTATTTGAGAGTTCATGTGGATTTTTGCTGGACTTTCCTGTTTGTATATTGATGTAACCCTCTTGGGTGGGCGAGCAGCGTGGGGGGGGGGGGGGGGGGGGGGGGGGATATGGTCGACAACCTACCAAGGGGAGAGTATTGTAACACATTAGGTGGGTAAGCGGGAGAGATATGGCCGACAAACTACCAACAGAAGACTATTGTTAGTGTTGTTGAGCATGTGTTTGATATTGTAACACCTTAGATGGGCGGGCAGCGGGGGAGATATGGCCGGAAAGCTAACAAGGGAAGACTATTGTTGTGACATTGATATGATGATGTTAAATTTGTTGAGCACTTGTATATATACCCGTTTCAAAATAAGGAACTACACTAAACCTGTAAAGAGAGTAGCACTTATCCTCGAGAAACGGGGCATTTCTGTGTAGGAAAAAGAGTATTGTCTAGGCTCATTTGAGTGTTGCATTTCATGTGCATATTCACATCATGATTGAGCATTCAGAATGAAAAGTGGCGATTCATTGTTAAGTTTACTGTTGTGGTTGAGATTATGATTGAGTTTACTCATGTGCACATTTACTCATCGTTATTCATTATCATTTGTTTATCCGTCTTATTTGATAATATGCATTAATTGGGAAATGAATTTGTTTTGGTTCTCCTCATACCAGCTAGTGCTGACCCGTTTGCTTGTTTGTGACAAATGGATGTATCCCTACCTGGGTGCAGGTGGTTGGTGGCAGTGTTGCAGGAGGCCCTAGGTGGTCGATTGGTTGTCTACATGGCCTGACAGCTGAGAGGTATAAATCTGGTCTAGGTTTTGTGTGATTTAGTTTATTTTGTAGTGAGCTTGTAGATTGTAACCAATGGCAAGTAAAGTAAATGGAAAATTAGTTAGGGGTGGCGTCGCATCTCAGTTATCAAGATATTTTGGCGTGTTGGGAATTGGGGCATGACATACATCATGTTAATCTTAGTTTCTTAAAGTCTTCTAAGTATAGGCAACTAAGCAAATCCATGAAGTCTACTCATCTAGTTTGAAAAGACAGCTCAGATTACCGTCACATCGCAAATACTCAATGAAGTAAGAAAACTACTCTACAGAACGGAACAATGATCTAACAGAGGAAAAAAAAAAAAAAAGGGAAGACAACCCACAAAGAGACAAAAACGTGCACTTGAGCCAAAAACCAAAAAAAATATTCACAATTTATTTAGTTACATCATCAGAAGCAATTATTGGAAAAATAGTTAGAGGTAGGGAAGCATTATCGACGTTGACCAGGGTCAGCTGGACGAAGTGAAACATGATCTTCATTGCTCATAGATGGAGTGGAAACCTCTTAAAAATGTGGTTAGCTATTGCATGGTACTTGCTAAGGTCCCAACCCTCCTCCCATTCCATATAATCAAGAAATTCAAGTCTGCCAGAAACAACCTTACTAAACTCCACTTCAGCTGCATTAGCCTTTGACTGCTCTGCCGGTACAAACAATTCATGTTTGGCCCGAGCAAACTCCTCTTCAATTCCAACAAACTTCTGAGATGCCAACTCTTTAAGGCCTTTCTCCAAAGCCAGCTGCTCCTTCACAGAGGTTACCTCCACAGTCATCTGTTCCACTTGCTTCTCAGCAGCCTTGCGGAGAGCAGACTGAGAATCTGCCATAATCACTGCCTGATCATGAGCTTCCTTCGTGACAATCAACTCACTTTTCGAGGTAGACAACGATGACTGCAGTTTCGCAACTTTCTCACGAAGGAGGTCCATCTCCTTCTCCAAAGAGGTCACTTCGGCAACAAACTAATCTCTGACATCCTCCACCTCCTTCAGCTTATTCTAATAAGGATTAACTATTCCTTCTTGGTAAGCAACCTGCCTATTCAACTTATCTACCTCAGAAAGAGCATAAGAAAACAGTAGCAGTTGTTGTGAGTACATCTTTTCCAAGGCATACATCTCTTCACGGGCACCCTGGTACTCGGATCCCATCATCCCAGCATAAGTGAGATGAGACATCCCCTGTTTAGAGAAAAAAAGTCACAAGGGAAAAAACAGAAAAGTTGAACTATTTACCTCCATTATATGATTTACACCTTTGTCAAGGTGCTCTCTAACAACACGAACATGCATAGGGACCCGGTTCATCAACTAGTAATGCCATGTCTTGATATGATTGCATGCACTATCTTGCACGTAAATCTCCGAATGCCACGAAAACCCACCATCCGTCTTGATATGGATAGCCCCGGGGGTGAGCTCCTTTTATTGACGTTTGGAT